>CM067377.1:182263050-183476134 GCA_034510155.1 Eucriotettix oculatus
GTAATTGTACAGCATTCTCGTCTCTCGTATGGCTATATGCATCATGTCAACTGGATGCTAAAATTAACATTATTGCTCTTTCGTTGTCTTGATAAGCAGCCTAACCCGCTTCTTAAGATTAATACGGTATATACATGTATACTAAAAATGTATAATAAAAGCTCAATATACATTAAAATAGGGATAATTGTCCTTCTTATAGATGTGGGTGCAAACGCTCACTATAATAGTTTACTAATCTGTACAGTACCTTAGTAGCAAGTGTATTTTCAAAATGAACAACAGGCAATGCAACAAAGTAAATAAGCTACTAATACTTATTGTAATGGGTTTTCTAGAAGTGGAGGAAGATATTGATAGTGCGACAAAAGAATATATATATATATATATATATATATATATATATATATACCTCGTAATTCATTCCTTACGGCTACGAATATGGATTAAGAGAAAGTAGAGAACCATCAGTAATTTATTTTTTGGAGCAATTGAAATTCCAAAATAGGGATCCTTACGTTGAATTTGTGACTGAACTTTCATTAACGGAAAATTAAGACAATTTTTAGTCATTCTAAAAGCTCTGCAGCATTAGGATCGTCTGATTCCATTCCTTTGAGAAGAGATGTAGTACCTCGTAGTTCATTCACAAATTCAACATAAGAATCCCTATTTAAGATTGCAATTACTCCAAAAACAAAATTACTGATGGCTCTCTAACTTTATGCTACTGGATGTAGTTGAAGAACACTGACACTTATATTTCAAATTGTAAAATCAACAATTTCAAAATTCAATCAACATACGCAGATTGCATGATTTATTTTTATAAAGTGGGGATTAATCATAGGCACGCATGTTGCAAATAATTAGCAACAAACATGTTATTTCAACGAAAAGAGATGTCGGCACAGCAGGCGTGAACTAGTTAACTGGACCAAAATCATGAGGTTCACATTTGTTTAGTGGACAGTGGTGTGGTTACTGACTAAACTACTCGACTAAATTGTTGTTATCAGGCATGTTTAGTTACGAAATTAATCGCTACTCCAATGAATTGCTTACTACGTGCGAACAAGGCTTTAAGTGGGCCTGAAACTCCGTTATTGCCAAATGCATGACATTCCAGATTTTAGTTGCATCACTCGTTGGTTATACCTGTTTCATAATAGACACCCAATTTCTTTACTGATTTTTGGTGAAACAAATACAGTTAATGAAGGAGCAAAGAACCAGATGCATAAATTTAACCAAGTAAGATAATAATTTGTCTTTTGTGATATTTGCAGTGGCTCCAAACTGGTTTATTTGCAATCTTTTCCCAAGTCGCACCCTCGGAACAAACGGAGACAAGTGCCATGCCGTAGTATCAGTACAAAACAGTATGTGAGTACGTTTTTAAAGTTACTGTACAGAAATTATACCTCACATATTTTTAATCTTTCGAGAATAATAGGTAATGTAGTTTTCTATAACTACAAAAATAATATACTGTTGTACGTATGTTGAATGAATGAATTTATTGATACTTCAATTGAGCAACACTCGGTGGCAGTTACAAAAAAATAAGATTAAAATAAGGAATGTGAATAGTTACAATTAATAATAATATAAATTACATCTTAAAGAAAAAAGATAAAAAGTACCTATTGTTCAGATGTTTATTCCGTCGCACTACACTTCACTACACTTGCACTTCACGATCACTTACCCTTCCTAATTCTTCCCTGACAAACGTTGCTATTGGGAGGGAATGTTTCAAAAACTTTTGCAGGTAAATTGTTCCAATCTCTTATAGACCGATTTAAAAATGAATATTTCCCAACGTCAGTTTTAAACCTGCTCTGTCTAATTTTACAATTATCATCCCCTCTACTAAAATGATTTACTTCGAAAAACTTTCACGCAATATCGTCCCAGGATTTTTGGCCTGCGTACGCTTTAAAAAGAGCGCCGAGACGTTAATTTTGCCTTCGTTTTTCTGACATATCCCAACATAATTGGTGTACCTTCTCATTTCCGTGACCAGGACAATTAATAATGTAAATTGCAAATGTGTAGGAAAACTGTATTCCAAAAATAAAACACTGTCCCCGGTTAAGACTGACTCCTGTTTCTTCGGTTGCTTGAAATTAGTATTAACGAGGTTTTACTATAGTGCCTGATTTTCCCTCGTAAAAGAAAGCTATCTGTTCTCAGGCCTGCTGTAACCTGGATTATAGATTAACGAGTGAACACAAAGCTAATAAATAATCACAATTGGGTATTAATCTGCGCCTAAGCGAACTTAGCGAGGCCGGAGCACCTTCGATAGGTGGGGGTGGAATTCACGAGAGAGCTCTCCACCCCCGCTGTGTCAATATTTGTGTGACAGTGTCAGGGTTCTGCGGCGAGACAGCTTTACGAGCCACCATTAGTCTGCCGCAGCCCACCACTAACACCCAGGGAAGTCTCAGCCATCTCACCATAAACAAACTCAAGTCTTCCATACTAAAATGCGATCTTCAAACGTTCTCGCTCCTAATTTATGCTTTGGGGAACTTAAAAAATATTAACAATCACATTTCACTATCTACTCTTCAGTGCTCCAAGTAGGAAACTTAAAAATACTCTCTTTTTTAAAGAAGCCAGTTCGTAAATTGGTTATTGTAAATTCAGTGCTTTGCGGAATGTGAACCCTTCACCATGAGAAACTTTGTTTTTTTATAATAACTTTCGATTAACGAAAGCTGTGATATAATTTGTATATCATTTACTATTATTTTAACGATATTTGCATTAGCCGGTGTACAAATATTTAGTGTTGCAAGGATGAGTTTAGTTACTCCTTTACACGTCAGTGATGACGTCAGAAGAGCTTTTTACTAATGCTGAGTCGTACCAACTGTATGCGCTATGTAGATGTCTTTCAAAATCCCTTAATGAAATAAATTTGTCTTATTATTAGATATTTCTTAACCACGTATATTTTGTATTACTTGAAATCAATATTTATATACTAACTTGTTGATCGCCAGCCTCGTTCCTTGTTTCATCAGACAAACGAGGCAAACCTGATGATAATTCTAATGCAACTGTTTATTATTCAAAAACTTCACGATTCTTAAATTTCGTTACATCAATCTTTCATGTGAGATATTCCATCGTTAATGAAACAGATCCACTCAAGTGTGATAACTTTTTAACGGGCTTAGAACGTTAGTTGCATTCAATAACCATGATATCTTTCTGATTCCCATTTCATCAATCTAATAAAATTCAATATTTCCGCATTCAATTCATCAACTTTGAACAAATGTTTATCTTTACCAATAAATAAAATGTCTGACTATCTGTCCGACTGTCTGTCCGTATGTTTCTCTCAGACTCCGAAACGGCTCAACGTATTTCAATAAAAATTTGAAGGTTTTAAAACAGGAGATTTAATTGATATATTCGTGCATATTTAATTTCAATATATTGCAGAACATGTTAATATAATATGAACATAAATAAAAATATTAATTCTAAGGGAAAATTTATTGAAAGTGCTGCACGAAAGTCGACATGTAAACCAACAGCGAGTTATAAGTCCTATTACGCGTTACTATATCATTCATCGCACTTACAGCAACTGAGATAAAAATTAATTTCTTTGGATAGTCGATACGATGTATACATAAATTGATAAATGGGTTTTATTTCTCGCGTCATGTAAGTTTTAAAATTTAGTGATGTGAAAATAAAAATGAAACTATCGAGTTCGGTGTCGAAACCGGTGTAACGCGAGTTGCGGTGTAATATTATGACATTTAACTACAAATTTAACCATTAAGTGGGGGAAAATTTTATTCTGTTAGAATACTAAAAATATATTTATTCCTGTTTTTGTACCGGGGGTATTTTGGACTCTCTCGAGATACTGGGAGTCTATTTGAGGTTCATGTTGCGACGATTTAGATATCGGTTTAGTTATGTGTTGACCAAGAATGAAATAATGTACCGGGATTATATAAATAAATAAATACCCGGGCAACGCCTGGTCCCCGGCTAGTTTAAAATATTATTTAAATACATTTTCATAATCATCAGATGCAAACTTTCCCGTAACACAATAACCTGCTATCCCTCCCCCTAATCCAAAGACTTTACTGCTACCCTTAAAAAACATTGCACAAGTATATATTTTTTGTAAACTCGGCGGCGGTCACATATGCTTTAATATTATCCAACAGAAGTGAGATGTCGACTATTTATATCTTAAAATAACTACTCATATGTATTCGTGATTTGGGAAAAGAAAAAATTATAAATATATAAAATGACCACTATATATATAAAATAATGAGTCACGAAAGGAACACCTTTATTTACTATAAAATAATTAAAAAATAATACTGAAATCATGAAACCAAATTGAACTTTCTTTATCGCCGTCTGAAATGTTTTGAGTGACAGTGTTAAATTTGATTTTGGTAAAATGGCCGGCATTAAGTTTTCTTGTTGGAAGATGTGAAGTTGAATAGCAATTCGCTATCGTTACTTTGACATTAAATGGGTGGGTGCGTGTAAATAATTGGTGTCTCGGTGCTTTATTAGTGGCAATAAAGAACTTTTAAGTTCTTCCATTTTTATTAAAAAAATTATATATATATAGACAATTATTAAAAAATTGGCTATCACGTCTTCAGCCATCCGACTGACTTTTGATTTTCGCCGTAATTTCTAAGTTACTATTGCATGAAAAATCTAAAGCTTACCAACAATTTCTACTTGCAACTTGCAATTTTGTATTATTTTTAAAATTGGTTTAATTCTGTGTGATAATCGGTCAAGAAACAACACAACAAAAACTGTCTAACAAATGAACATCTAAATAATTAATAATTTTTCATGTTATTTAATACATTACATGTAACATTTTTCTTGAGGTAAAAGGATACACGATGAAGTTTCTTCTGGTGTTAAGTTTCTAGAACGTAAGCAAGTTCATATATTTTAATTACAAAATAGAAACCAAAAAGTGAAAAATTGGTGCCCTAGACAGTTGTAACCGTTTTATGTATCATTACATAATGATTCTTGTCCTCTTATTTTGTAATTAAAATATATGTATTTATGTCCATTCAAGAAATTTACCATCAAGCGAAATTTAAACATGTATCTTTTTAACTGGATAAGTCCCAACCTAAAACTGGTATAGACACGGAGAAGCGAATGCTGCGACCCCACAGCAAACTCGTCTCCCGTCATTCGGAATAGCGCGAGAATAGTACCGACCTTCCTGATGTAGGTTCCCTAGGGGTTGCCCCTGCGTCTCTTTGATGTGAAACACCGGGTAGGATCTTTAAACAACGGCCCGGCGGCCCAAGTCAACCCTTGGCTACCTTGCTCTACCTTTCGCATCCCCCCTTTTCAATTCCCTTCCTGTGCTACTAAAGTGGAGTTTCCTGTTTCAGGATCACCCTCATGTAGCCTGTTAACCACAAAACGTTTTATCTAAAGTGTTACGAGACGGCGTAATATTTCATTTTTAAATTATAAAAATACAAACAACGAGGCTGATTAAATCATTTATTATATATTTTATTATCAAAAAATTATTTAATTTAAAGGTATACATGGCTCTACAGCTATATTCTATTAGCACCTTGTCATAAATGTCCCTGAGTTCAAGGCAATCGTATGGAGGTCCCTAATGACATTGATTTTTAATGAGACGTAAAAATAAACCAAAAATATATAAAAGTACAGCCAAAGAATACAATAATTAAATACCAAATAACATGATTGTTTTTCATAATATATGAAGCGTTAAATCATTTCTTATAATTAATGAATTATCTAAGTGGCAATAGTTTCTAAATATGGTTAAATTTGCGTTAAAAATATCACAATAAAAATGGTTAAAAAGAAGAAGTACATTTTTTAATATTTCTCCATTTTTAGGGAATCAGGACAAAAGTGTATTCTAATCCCGGCCTTGTTGAATTCTGCTCTTAAGTTGAAATTAAGAATCTCGGATAATGTAGCTTTATTCACCGAGAATTAAGATTTTTTAATTTATATGTAATCATGGTCCGATTTTACGAGTTAGATACCAAAGGTTTGCCCAGCCGAGCAGAGGGATCAGACAGTTAATTCACTGGTCAGAGTTTGAGTATATTCCAGACGAAGGGAGTAGGTGGGGGGAGTTAAAGCGGTCGTATTTGTACGCCAACGTTAACGAGCAGTCAGACAGGGATCCATATGGAGGAGGAATACCATGTGGCGTCTGCGACGTGATGGAGCAGCGCGGGTCATGGAGTCAACAGTCATTAGGCGCGTTCTTGGAGAAACGCAGTGCGAAACACGCCACCTACCACCCACGCACGCATTTCAAGGACGAACACACCACAATAACTACTTTAATGCCACACGTCAAATTCCTTTGAGCCGAACTACACGGAAAGACGCTAATGATATCCAGACTTCTGAGAATCGTCGACGAAATTGATCCGGTAGCTTCGTTTTCATTCACTTCACTGATGATGCAGACCCGCATTCAAACAACTACGAAAGTCTCCCACATATTCCTTAGATGCTTCAACGGTTTAAATAATGACAATTTGTAGAAATAATTCACATCACAAGTTGTAGAGTTATGTGATAATTATGAAAATTATTATACTAAATTATACAGAGAAAATTAAACGCGTAAAACTTGAATATATCAAGATGAATAATAATCCAACCATAATCAATTGAAGTAATAAGTAATTATAACCTGAAGTCGCACATAAAAGCATTGAGATTGGGAAGGTATGGACACATGTCGAATGAATGAAAACACAGTGGTAAAAAAGATCTTCAATTGGAATCCACTAACAACAAGGAAGACCCAGAAACAGGTGGAAGGATGACATACTCAAAGACATAAAGGAGATGAAAGTCAAAAATTGGATAGAAATTGTACGGGATAGGAAGAAATGGAGAGCAGTAGTGGAACAGGCAAAAACATTCCATAAAGGAACGTTGTAACACCTTATTAAGAAGAAGAACCTGGAGTCGCGTACTATAATATTTTGTGATGTACCTTCAAAAGGTTGAATTTTCCACTAACACCGATTTGATACTTAACAAATTAATCCATTAGGGTCTAGATAAAGAAGAATGTCGGAAAGAAGGGGATTCAAATACGCATGTCATTGTTGTGATAAATATACTTCCCCTTGCTTCATCTTTCACTTACAATATTGGAGGAAATATTGTATTTTCGAAAAATGATATTCAATCTGCCAAAAAAACACCCATGACATACAACAAAATTAATGTCTAACCAAGTAAAAGTTATATTATTTACATTTTTTTTAAATTGTCCAAAATTGTGATTAGTTTCTACAAAGAGGCTACAATTTTTACTAAGCAGTAGTAATTCATAATATGCTGTGGTGAGACGTTTAGTCAGGTTGAAAATTCTTTCCTGATATCCTTTTCGTGTTCAGAAATTCACAAAATTTCCATTCCTCGTTCAAAAATCCACAAAAATTCCAAAATTATATCAATACTCTAAAATGCGAACACTCAAAATTATCTAAATCTGTGAATGGTAAATTTATTGAGTGTTCTGCAGCGGGACGTTTCCGTTAAAATATATTTAATCTACTATTGATTCAACTGAGTAGGATCCCGGGAGCCATAGTCAACCATTTGGTACCTTTCTCTACCTTCCACATCCCCCTTTTCAGTTACCTTCCCATGCTATTAAAAGGAATTTGCCTGTTTCATGATCAATGTCACGTAGCCTATTATTAAAAAAATGATAAAATTTCCATTATTTTTATCTTATAAAGGTTCTTCCGCCGGTGCCATCAGTTATAGGCTGCAAAAGTTACCACATTTTAAAAGTAATGCTCTAATTTAAGAGAAGTAACGAACGTTAAGTTAATTATTCTTTTTTATGATAGTATAGAAAGTAATTCTGTCACAAACTAAAATTCCTCTCGTAATTGAAGAGTCCATTTAGTTCTGATTTTTAGTGGAATCGATATGAAGGGATTCAGTATTAATTTACAGACAAGTTGTTAAATGATCAAATTTAGGATTTTACAAACACAGTCATATTACATAAAGTTTATAAAGTAAAGAAAGCCAACTTGTAGCTAGTAGAGAAGCTTCCTAGCATATACCCTTAAATATGATTGTTTTCTTTTTATATAGAAAATTCTTTATGAATTTTCTCAGTTCAGATCTCAGAAGCCAGTAATTCATCCTATATTTTATTTTAATATTTATTTACTTTCTACATTAAAGTAATATAAAATGGAGGATGTATAAAGTGTAGCTAAGGGTAAACAAGGGCCCCAGGGCCATAGTTTAATGATCTATCCGATCTTTCACCTAAAAGAGATGGGGGGAAAACCCTAGAAAATCTGCAACAGCTAAATTGTGCCTTTCGGTACTATCCTCAATCACGACTGATCCAATACGATGAGTGGGCAACTATTACCGTATCCCCAGGGTCTTCGACACCAGTACATACACCTCCCAAAAAGGATGAAGGTGGCTGGTCATGGGAGAACCTTGGAAAAACAAGAGAGTACGAGGCATTCCCAAAGGTGATACCCACAGTCAATCTGGGGAGAAATATCTGCGAGAGAAAACTCCCACAGGTATCTCTTAACGCTATAGTTTATAGTTTACTATTTTTGGATTTACGTTAGAAGCTCTAGTTTAAGTCAACTACACGAAATATTGATTATAATTTGAAATATTTCAAATATAGTCATATACAGTTCAAAAATAGTATCTCTATAGTGCTCCACTATTGTGGACACATTTGTTCTTAAATAAGGTTTGTTTCGCGTATCTCAAGTAACAGAATATCTTTGTTTTTATCAATAAAAGAACTTGTCCTAAGATTTACTTATGGTAATAAAACAATAAACATCAAAGATTATAAATTAGGAATGACACCTCTAATAAACCAATAGAAACATATCCACCGTAAGTCCAATAACCCCAAATGTAATTCTCTAAAAAGAACAAATTAAATTAAACATTAAAACCTCAATTAAAACTAACATTCCTTAAGGTTGATATGCAAGAAATGGAATATAGTCATAATTTTAAGTTTCCGCCGCCAAGTCTACATACTTCCTGAGGATTTAAGCAAACTTGCCATACTCTAGAATACTCTTCTTTGACGACACAACGTATCGAAAAATTTTTCCCTGCGGATGTAATGACGTGCTTCAACTGTAAAAAAGAAGGTCTTTTAGCAAAAGTCTACCCATTTGCTCAAATCAACACCAAAAAGACATTTTTTATAAGTACCCAATAGCCTTCATGGCATCGCGCAGGTTTCTTGCGTTTTTTGTTGTAATATTTCATACTACTCTCGTTCAACTGATAATCATTTAAATCTTTTACTTTCTCAGATATCATTGTCTGTCGCAATTAAAAATCAGACTTTATTTTGATTATGTCGTATAGAGGTTTCGTGTCTAGTACAACTTGAGGTTCCTGTTTCTCCATATACGACAAACGTCTCGGACCGAAATAAATTGGCTGTTCATGCTTCAAAACAATATTCATCTCAACATTAATTGTTGAAGCACGATCAATGGTTCCTTCAGTATATTGTCTCCATTTCCGCAGGACAAGTATTAATTTTGTCTCGATCAGTCATTTCAACCACGGTATAATATAATTCGCGCAATGCAGTTGCTAATGTTTCGGTTTCCTGAGTATCACAGTTTACCCTCATATCGCGACCCAATCTTACGTTAATTTCTCGGCATGCAAACAAATCACGTCCTAATAAAGTGGTACGTGACATTGTACCATCTGGTACGTCCCAAAGACTGCCATTATCTGTAATTTCGTTTCGTTTATACCACAAAATGAATTGAATTTTATCAAGGAAATTGGCGAGCCGGTATCTATGACTGCATTCATCCTGTATTCACAGTTCATTTGATCACTGTTCACGCAACAATACAAGAGTTACTAAGTAAGGTTCGTTTATCTCGATGTTAAGGACATCGTTCTTCCCGGACGCCGACTGCAGCGCTCCTGACGTAGTCGTCGCCATCGCCGTCGCCCTCCAGATTAGCGGAATAGCTCAGCTGGAACCATCTCTGCTGGGACACAACCACATCCTGTGTGACACACTGGCCCACACTGGAAACATGCACGATCAGTGTTTAAAGGTTGTGGACACTGGGAAAGCCACATGTCGCCAGTCACCACAATTGTAGCAGAGAAAATGTTTTATTGTCATGCGGTGTTCATCAGCCTTACGAAATGTTCTTTATATGGAGTCACCTTCTGAAGTAAAAAGGTTCTCAAAAGCTTCTGTAATGTCTTGCACACTGAGGACTCTTTGCATTTTGTCTTGATCGTGTAGTCGGCCAACATCAACCACCACGACCATCTCTTCTCGTGAAATGGGCACTTGATTCCCTAATTTTATTTTTTCATGGCAATATTCCCGAAAGGTTCAATCGCTCGCCATGCCGATTCTCTAATGTCCCCCTTAGCGCTAATCTGTACCTAGTTCAGCCAACAATTGATCAGAAGACAGTGTGAGATGCTCCGGACGAGAATAGAACCATTCAACAGCTTTACGTTTTAACTTGATTGTCATCCAGGTGATTGGTCTCTCGCAACAATGTTGGCACGTCGTGAAACACCCATCGGTTGAAAGAAAAACAACGCAAGAAAGGAACGCACTACGAAATAGTGAATTCTCCAAACTTTCAAAATGAAATGTTGAAATATATGAAAGTAATACTGTTATTCTTAAATTTAAAAATACTGCCGTCAAAGTATTATGATTAATATAAATTAATTTTGTAATTACTTGTAACTGCAATTTATTAATTGTATATATTTAATCGCTAATGATCGTAGAAGTTAATGCGACTCTAAATAATTTTTTTTCGCAAAAACGAAAATTACTGCTTGCTACACGATAATTGGAAATTAAGTATATAAATATCCTCTAAAAGGGTGTTAATTTAAATACAAATTCGAAGGAAGCTTTTAATCACCTCTTGCGAATAATTTCCTTTGTTCTCTTTTTTCAAGAGTTCTGATGGCCGTTCATCTCTGGCAAACGTCTCGGTCCTCAACAATGTTTTCGTTATCCAGCAACACTTTCTTCGAAGCTTCTGGACCAGAATCCACTTATCGCATCCTTCCTTGCTTGCTCTTCGGTGATAGTAAGTGACGTTATTTTTTTGTATCATGTTGCACAAAGTGTTTGGTGTTTTTTTATATTCCCCCAAAGCTGTGTCTCGGCCTGATAGTGCCCCCGTTAGTGATCCTCCCGTCCTGATCCCTCCTCGGCCGCGCCCTGAACCACTGTTCATCATGGAGGAACACGAAAAATCCCACTTTCCCTCAAGTTCCCCCATCGACGCCATCTCCGGTGATGATGAGGATCCGAAGCTGACCACGGTCCAGCCACGCCACTCTTACGAACACTTAAACTGCCCGAAGTGGATCGGTACGCCGAGTATCCGATGATGTTTCAGTTCGACGATCTGAGCGACAGCGATGACGATCGCCGACAGACATCAGCTCTCATGATCGGATATGAAACCGGCAGCGTTCCGGACATAACCAAATTTAAACGTTGCAGGTCCATAGTGTGTCACCCACTCTATGCCAGCCCGTTCCACTGAAATCTAATGTTCCTCCATTTACGGATCCAAATTTAGTGTTTGATTTTTTGGAAGTTTTAAAAGCAATTTTGTGTAGCATGGTTCAAAGATTGACGTTTTCTTTGTGATTGATAATTTGATGCTTGCGCGGGACATTGTCCCTGACCAAAACAAGCAGCAAGGATCCGAGTTTGCCGTTCAGAAAATCCTGGTAAGTGCCACTGATATTCCATCTACCACGATTCAAGTGAAATGTATATTAAATTAATAATACTCGATTATACGGTTCTTCCAGAATCGGCAAAGCACGTACCAACGCATCTTCATCCCATCACATTGATGACGTGTCACAATTAACATGGCCCCTTCCAACAAGTCAATGCGCCATGCCGTGATTCTCGTATAGTGCAGAAGTGGCTTCGGGAACATGATGCAGACATCCGCCCCCACAATCACCAGACACAAAACCAATTGTTCATTTGTGGGACGCTGAAGTGTGAGACATTTGGATCCACAACCATCAAATCTCGCTTACCTGGATTAGCCGTGATGTCAGATCCCTTCCTTCAACACATTGAGGAGTAAAACCGCTACTGTATTGAAGACAATAGGTGGACCAACGAACTACTTGTGGTGGATGTTTTGTGCACGAATGGGAACATTACCAGATTTCCCACGTAGGAAGCGAGCCTCAAGGAACCGAGTTGGTTGTGTAGGACATCCTGGTAACTACAAACTTAAATCCTCTAAGCGAGAATTCTAGTCAATGTATATTATTATAGTAATTGACGAGTTAACGACACTTCCAGATACTGCAGATCCATTCTCAGTGCAGTACGACGAAGAAACACCCTCCATTGTTTCAACGAGGTTCAGTGACGGTACATTTCATTCTCAAAGGTGACGGACTGCTGCTGCCTCTGGTCGCCACAACGTTGACGACGACCATCAACACGCGGACGGGCCATTGACAGCTTAGAAGCGTCATGTATCATCCACTGACTACACCACTGTCCAGTCATTTTCAAATCTTAAATGTATACAAAAATATAACGAGGCGTAATATTCTGTAATAAAGCTTCAATCCTGAAAGAAAATTCATAAATTGTATGAAACGTATTTATATTAATTAAAAGTTAATTAAATCAGTTTGCTGAAATATTTGGCCCTATTTCTATTTACTAATCATACATATTCCTACAAATTTTCTGAATTTCTTAAATTTGAATAATTATTTTGTGTGTTATATTTTTAAAAGAGAATTTATGGACTATATTATAACTAAATAGAATGGCTGATATCACTTATTTACTCCGAATAATCAATGAGATTGCAATATTAATATAATGAAAACAGTTGTGAATTTAATTCCTTAAATAATTTATTCAGAATTCTTTCATGGAGAAAAAGTTCAATATGAGGATTAATAGAGGGAAAACCAAGGTAATGGAGTTTAGTTTGGGAAACAATGGAATCAAAGGGTGTTAGATTGGGAAGGGAGGAATTCTGCTACTTGGATGCGTTATAACTAGGGATGGTAGAAGTATAGTAGACAAAAAGAGTAGGATAGAACAGGCATGTAAGGCTTTCGCGAGAAAGAGGAATTTACTTACGGGTAATATAAGTGTGAATATTAGGACATCGTTGCTAAAAATGTTAGTATGGAGCGTGGCGTTATATGGGTGCGAAACGTGGACGAAAGGGGTTGCTGAAAGGTAAGAATAGTAACTTTTGAAATGTGAGACAAAAGAAGAAAGGTGAAAATCAGATGGGTGGATAGAGTAACTAACGAAGAAGTTCGAAACAGAATAGGGGAAAAGCGAACAATATGGAAGACGTTGACTAAGAGAAGGGATAGATTAATGGGCCACGTTTTAAGGCACGAGGGTCTTGTAAAATTAGCATTAGAGGGAGGTGTGTGGAGTAAGAACAGAAGTTGGGAGGTCAAGGATAGAATACGCTAAGTACATTATGGAGGATGTGGGTTGTGCTAGGAAATGAAAAAGTTTGCACAAGATAGGTTAGCATGGAGGGTTGCATCAGGCAAGTCACCATAAGGCAGAGTAGAAAATTTATTTTATTTATATTGTGAGATGTGGTTAATAAAGTCTGATAAGAATGTTGTTGTAATAATTTGTAATGAACGTAAATTTAGTTTTTCAAATACTAAATGAGAATTGGTGGGCAAGCAAGAGAGAGTTCGTTGGATCATATAGGGCTGTACTCCAATGTCAAACGTGATGTTTTCGACCCTAAACGGTTTAGTGACTTGAGCTTAGTCTGTAGAAGAAGGTCATCCACCTGCACCTGGAAACCCTGGAAATGGCGGCAAAAGTTCCGACGATCGCCAAATTCCGTTGGATGTCACGTGGCATGCCAAAAGGAGGGTGACGTGGGGGGAAATGGAGAGAACGAGAGGACAGTCGGCGATGATCTGCCTGGAAGCTGATCTACGATCGCTTCCCAATGTCCATACGAAAAGGTGGCATATATCTACAACGAGGTGATTACGAGGAAAGGTGTGAGAGGAAAACAGGAACTGTATGTATTCACACGCCTGGACCTTTCCTCTGCTACACGGCCCGCAATTAAACCCTGTAAATTAATTAGTCTCATGCTCTGTTAAAATCTAAATATTAACTTTATAAAGTAAATAAAAGTTTGTAAATCGAACTTGCCTTATAAATTCAAGAAACTCGAAAATATAATTTAAAACATTCCTAAGACTGATCTGATGCAACCATCCATACTGATCTATCCTGCACAAGCCTTTTCATTTTTACATAGCTAACACATTCCGCATCTCCCCTAATCCACTTAGCGTATTCCATCTTTACCTCCCTGTTCTGCTTTTACCACACACGATTCTCTCTTATGCTAATTTTACAAGACCCTCATGTCTTAAAACGTGCCCTAGTAATCTAACCGTTTTCTTGGTCAACGTCCTCCTAATTGTTTTCTCTTCCCCTATTCTGCTTAGAAATTATTGGCTAGTTACTTTATTCCCCCATCTAATTTTCAGCATTCTCCCATAGCACCATATTTCAAAAGCTATTCTTTTGCTGTCCATAACTCCTATCGTCCACGTTTCGCACCCATATAACGCCACACTCCATACGAACATTTTTATTAAAGATTTCGTAAAACGATACTTATATTAGCCGTAAGTAAATTACTCTTTTTTTGCAAAAGACTTCCTTGCATGCGCTATTCTACTCTTCATGTCTACTATACCCTAGTTATTATGTTGCCCAAGTAGCGAATTCCTTAACTTCCTTAAAAATATCTCTTCCCAATCTAACACCCTTTGTTATTCCTCTAACTCTCATATACTTGACGATCCGTCCTCCTGTGCTCAATTTTCCTTAACATTTTGCATGAGATACTAAACTAATTGTCCTGTGCTGTTCGCATCTATCAGCCCCAGTCTTCTTCGGTATGGGTATAATAATGTTTTCTTAAATCTTCAGGTATTCTTCCTGTTTCGTAAATTTCGGAAACTATCCTGAACAGCGTATGATATTGCTTCTTCACCCGATGATCTTATGAACTCCGCTGGAATGTTATCAATTCCTGGCTCTTTACCGTTGCTCAGATCTGTCACAGTCCAGCCTTAAATTCCCCCCTCCTTCTCAGCTCTTCATCAACCTCTTCTTCTTCCGTTCTTGACTGATCTAGATTTCCACAATGGCACAGCACTTCTAGATATTCTTCTATCTTTCAGCCTTTTCTTCTTTATCTAGAATTGGTTTCCCATCGGCTTTCCTGATGTTCTTGCTACAGGAAGAGGTTATTCTATTAATTTTTTAATTAAATATTCCATATTTTCTATTAATGTACAAGAAGTAACTTCACAGATGAATTATTTGTGTGATGGTTTTTAAGTAATCCGTATGAATCACATCTTTGTTTAATATCCTTTTTAATATTATTATCTTTGTTCATAATATTTCAGTTCGGTACCAGTATTGACAAGGATAACAAGAGTACATCGAAACGTCTATTTTCTTCTAAATTTGTGTATTACTGAAAATATTTTGTAACTGTCTGTTACACGGGTCGTTGGTTCTTGTTATTATATGTTTTATAGGTCGTTAAAATTTATAAATGAATAATAATTATATTTCAAATATTTTTCATAAAATAATCAATTTGTAATTCTGTTTAGTACCCGAAGAAGTCTATACTGAGAGATGAAACGTCGTAATATTTAATATTTAAATTATAAAAGTAATGATGAAGAGGCTGATTAAATCATTTAATAATTATTATTATATTATATATTATTATAATAATTATTATATTATATATTATTATAATAATTATTATTATTATAATAATTATTATATTATATATTATTATTATGTTATATATTATTATAATAATAATTATATTATATATATAATTATTATTATATTATATTATTATTATATTGTATATTATTATAATAATTATTATTATTATATTTCAAGGGGGAATAAAGGTATTTTGTATGTTGAACGCCTGTTGTGACTGAGCGGTAACTGTAACTGGGTCGAACGGATATCGGAAGGCACAATTGTGTCAACACGTACAGTATTTTTAAGCGTCTTTCCACCTGGACTGTTCCGGGCAAGTAAATCAGGAAACAGTGGCAGGCCGTTAGTGTGTCATGCGGCCGGCAGATGTCTCCGCGCCACATGGCCCGCCTCGACGACAGACGAATGCGTCCCAGACTCACGGCAATCACATACCTGTTAAATTCACTCGTCATTATCGACTTGTGCACAAGGAAATTTTGTCCAATAGATGTGAGCTCTACATCAACCAAAACTAAAATCAAGAAAACTACATGGAGAATACATTCTGCGGCAAAAGACCCGACCCGTAAAAGACTATATTTATAATTCCATACATGTAATTTATAAAAGCGATATAATTAAAATTAATGTTGAAGGAAATTTCTAATTCTAAAGTATATTTTTGCGTACATTTAAAGTTAATTTTAAGAACAAGCCCAATATAATTGTAGATTTTCGTCAGTGTAATACATAATTTTTTAAGACGAAGAATTTTCTATTTACTCTAATACCTAATATAGCAGGGTATATGAAATAATAAGTAATTTAAGATTATACTTAACTACAACAAAAGAAAATCTCATCTCCCTCCTATCTCAAACTAATGTATGTATCGAATTAACAAATTATAACATGGTAAAGCAAAGCTACTGATTGCCTTCATGGTCTGTTTATATTTATATCAATATTATATGACGCGCAATATGACAGTCCGCAGTAGACCCGGTAGGTCCAGGCCCTCAATGGGTTGTAGATTATATGACGATTGTTGGATTCATTGTTTTATAACGTTCTTACCAACGTTTGCCTCGATAGCTACAAAAAAAGTTACAACCCCAGCCGGCTGGTGATATAAACGGCCAGACTCAGTTGTTGTGTGCGTGACGTCGATCGCTGACGTAAGTTAACGCGGAAAGATAGGATGTACATTCAGTGTACACGTGATCTGGCGTTGAAAATGACCGACGCAGAGCGGGAGATCGCGGGAGCGCCAAAAAAACAACGTAACCTAAACACTCGACATCATGAAATAAAACTAATGTGGAAAAGCAAATAGACTCTTTACCTAAGGGAACGGTAAGATCAAATACTTCGTTTTTAATATTTGCAAACAATAATTGTTGCGAAGACCACTGTGGCACTATAATTGACGGATTGTAAGGAAATATTGTTTGGCATTACATTATCACCGGCGCTCAGTAACCTTTGACACTGAATCAGCGGCGTTAAGCTAACGGAACCTTATGGTCGGCTGTGACCCTTGATATCTGTCTCAAGTCCCGTCTATAACTGCCTATCTGAATTCTCCTCTATCTCTTCTATTTCATAACGTCCCTGTCTGACGTCTTCTAGCACTTCTCTTTCATCTTCATCTTTTCTATCCATCTCGATACTTTGGATTTGCCCTATAGATTTTCCACAACACTGACCAGTCCTTTCTCAAACCCACAGACTTAAAATACGGAGAAACACGTCTTCTTTCAGTAACGTGACACCACAAATTCAAAATATTCCCATTTCCTGTGGAATAAACCCGTCCGTGACAATATAATGGCATCCGAAATATTTCCCTTGAATATTTTATAAACCTTGGTACGCGGCGGAAAGTTAACCCCTAACTGGCTACCGATTGAATGGGAATTTGTTTTTCCATGGCTTTCCGTTCCTAAAATGCAATGACACCAAAAATTCAGGAGCTCAGAAAATTTGGTGTCACAAAATTATTTAAATTTAAGTTTTTACGTTTCAATACTTATTCTGTCCCCTTACTCCACATTCTCTACTTGCTTTTTGATACGGAAATAAACAGCTATTTAGCTTTAAAGATGTTGCTGGGTGGTGAATCTCAATATGCTGGTTTATCATTCTAGAGAGAAATTATGTGCTCATAACAGAAAAGACCAGCTTGCTGCTATACCGGGAATGAGCTACTAGGCTGGCTGTTATAATCTTCAAAATCGAAGCAGTAACCCACAATGCTAAACACAAACATTCGTAAGCTACTTAAAAGTACTAAAAATACCACTGTTTCATATTTACGTATTGAGCATACAAGATAAAGCCGACAGTTTTCTTAGTTGTTTTTGTGGTATTCAGTCCTACGACTGGTCTGATGCAACCCGCCATACCAACCTATGCTGCGGAAATCTTTTCATTTTTACATAGCTACCACATCCCACATCATCACAGATCTGCTTAACTTATACCATCCTTGGCCTCCGTCTTCTGTACTTACCCCACACACCTCCCTCTAATTTTAATTATACAAGATCCTCAATCCTCAAAACATGTCTATTAATCTACCCTTTCGCTTGGCCAAAGTCCTCCACATTGTTCTCTCTTCCCCTATTTTGCTTAGAAGTTCCAGGTTACTAACTATCCAACTAATCTGATTTTTCAGTATTTTTATGTAGCACCACATTTTGAAAGCTTCTATTTCTTTTCGTTTCTGCAGCCCCTATCGTCCACGTTTCGCGATCATATAACGCCACACTCCAAAATAATGATTTCCTAATATTTATACTTTATTGATCGTAAGTAAATACCTTTTTTTTGCGAAAGCCTTTCCTGCTATTCTATTATTTATGTCTATCATAATTCTACCATCACTAGTTATTATACTGCCTTAACTTCCTTCAAAATATCTCATCCCTATCTGCCACTCATACTATACTCCATCACCTTAGTTTTCCCTCTATTAATTCTCATGTTGTAATCTTCCTTGAGAACTACGTTCATGACATTTTTTATAATTTCTTCATGTAATTTATTTAAATATAGTTAAAAGATTGATTTTTAGTTAATATTATAATAGTAATTTCCGTAAGTTTATCAGTCACATTTATTAAATAACCAAAACTATTTTTTATTTCAAATTTATTCAACTTTTCAGGCGCTTTCGGCATTGCCATAGTCATCCTCATTTGTCATATAATTATGTAAATATATATTTTCTAAATATCCTCGTGGATCGTACATGATTCCAGACTGTGCTGGTCTACATGTGTCAAACCAAGCACAGTTGGTAACATACATCCAAGAGTTGTCGAAAATTTACATGAATATTTTTTTTTCCAATGAGTCCACATCTTGTTAAAATTTTTAATCAAATATTTGGTTATTTAATTGATGTGGTTCAGAAACACAGGGAAATTTCTATGTAATTTATTATTTTTTCCAAGTCTTCATCTGACTACCATAATACTGTAATATCATCAGCTAACTATAAGGTTATTATTTATTTTCTTTGTAATATGATTTCTTTGCCATATTCGTTTTTCAGTGTCTTCATCGCATGTTCCATAAAAAAGTTAAAGAGCGTGGGCGTAAGACTGCATCCTTATCTTATTCCTTTCATGATTTCTGCTTTCTTTTTTTCCTTTCGATTCTAATTACTGTTCACTGCTTTCAGTAAAGGTTGTGGATAACTATTCTTTATTGATATTTTAGTCCTGTCCTCTTCAAAATACTTAGTAGTGTGTTTAAGTTTACATCGTCATGGCTTTTTCTAAATCTACCAATGTCATAAACGTTAGGACGCAGTCACTATTGCTTCTCTTACCTCCGCATTCTTCTTGAAACCAAACTGATGTTCTCCTAAAAAAAGATACCCCCCTCCTCCCTGGTGTCTCCACGCTTCTTCCACGTGAAAAGTCTTCTTTTATGATTCTTGAACCAGGTATTTGTGCTCCATGAAAACTTCTACTACCCTGCCTCTCCTTTCTTTCCTTTAACCACGTCCATAGTTCCCAACCACATAACCTTCTCTTCCCTTACCTATACCTGCGTCCCAGTCACCCATTATTATCCAATTCTCGACTCCTTTGACGTGATTATTTCTTGATACATCTTCTCAATCCCTTCTTTTTCTGCGACACGTGTGGGCACATAAACTTGTAATATTGTCGTTGTCTGAGGTTGTGTATATACGTTGCTGGTGGGCCAATCCAAGCCAAGTGGTCCATCACTTTTATTATTGTTAAAAAAAATATTTATAAAATAAAATAGAATAAATCTGTAACACAAATATTGTAAGAAATGAAAATAAGGCCTGTTATAGATATTCAATAAAATAGGCTATTAGTGTAATTAGTGTAATAAAAAAATGGTCCATCACTGGTTGCCGCACCATCTCAGAAAAAAATAATTTTTTTTTGCATTTCCTCATGTTTTGGCAGCTAGAATTAATATTCTATCATTTATATTGTGTCCGGTTCAAAAATGGCCGCCGCTTTTGTTGTAGACCGCACGCCGTTTTTTTTTGCGTTTGCAGGTATCTACGAATTTCGAAATTATCCAGGACTGTGTTCACGTATTCTTCTAAAATAAACTGGATCGTGCTCAGTATAGTCAGACCTATAAGTTAAAGTCAAACTTACTAACCTAATATCATACTTTTCTATTATTCGTTGGTGGTGTGAAAAACACAGTACAATGAATGCTAGTGTGACTGATAAACCTGCTCATACACACTCCAAGACGTAAGTTCAACCAACAATCTATAGCACTTAAATACGACAGCAAAAATGTTAAATTCTTAGGTCTCTTAGTAAATAATAAATTAAATTGGACTGATCAGATTAATCAATTACTTAAGAAACTCAGCTCAGCTACTTCTTGCAGAACTCTGTTCAAAAAGTCAGGCATTTTCACTTTGACGTGCCAATACATTTATTCATTGATGTTATTTGTAATCACAAATAGGCACTTATTTTTGAATAATTCTGATATTCATCCCTTCAATACAAGGAACAAAAATAATCTGTATAAAAAATGTAAAACATTATCAATTGCACAGAAAGGTGTGCATTATTCAGGGATATCCATCTTCAACAGACTGCCGCACAGAATTAAACAGTTGTCCGATAATCAAGGTAAATTTAAGTCTAAATTATCCTCATTCTTGCTTAGCCACTCCATCTATTCAATAAAGGAATTTATAGAAGAATCGGAGACGAGTAATTAATTAATTAGTTTATAATAGTTTATAATACAAAAATATGTTATAAGTATATTTATCTTTTATACAATAAAATAATGTAATAAATGTACACCCTGACCCATTCCACATCCTTGAAGCTTAGCTTCTTTACAGGATCTACGGAATATGATTATTATTATTATTATAACCCTGCGCTCCGCTTTCCATTACCGTATCAGTCTAGATGATTTCAACTTCTGATTCTGTATCGCAAACTGTCCAGACACACTTCAACCTTATTTATAGCTGAACCAATTTGAACAACAATTAGAAGTCTGTCTGTGGGACATTAAGGGTTACAGTAACGTAATGTAGATTATTATAAGTAAAGTTCCTGGAACATGATTAATTTTTGCTGAATCATTTAAGAGCTTACTTCCTTGTAAATATACGTATCTCATAAGACAGTTGAAATTTTATGGAGATCGTGAATAGGATTCTGGAGACCCTGAGACGTTTTGCAAGAAATGCGAAGCAATAACACGGTAAAAAGAAGGAAATTTCTGATTGACACATTCTTAGATAAGATAAGATTTATTGGATCCATTAGTCCTCTATTGAGGAAATAGGACAAGTCAAAGAATATGTTACATATCACACTAAGAATACGAATATAGGAAACAAAATATGGATACAACATATGAGTAAAGAAAATTATGTAT
The DNA here is from genome assembly GCA_034510155.1 of Eucriotettix oculatus. Classification (NCBI taxonomy): domain Eukaryota; kingdom Metazoa; phylum Arthropoda; class Insecta; order Orthoptera; family Tetrigidae; genus Eucriotettix; species Eucriotettix oculatus. Next base: position 182,284,883 of record CM067377.1, read on the forward strand.
ACAATGATAAATAAATAAAACAAAGCAGAGCAAACAAAATATGAATACAACATATCAAGAATATGAGTACAAAACAATAAGAGAGACAGTAAAAGAAGCTATGTATACAATGATAGACAAATAAAAGAAAGTATACATAACATATACAAAAGATATAATTTCTAGAGAAACAATGTCAATTTGGAACACTATAGCGGTATAATAGAGATTCACGCACTTCACACTTCACAATACACTACACTTTGAAACACACGTGTGTAGATCCGTGGGAAATCAGGCTCCAGCAGATCTCGTCAATTTAGGTCATGAAACAAAGAAGAAAAGACCGTTAATGAGAGGATAACGTATAATATACACCTGATATTGTTTGCATATGATGAACACTGATTCAGCACTTTTGCAAAAATAGACTTTAATTACTTTCAGACCGACTGATAAATTCAGGAATAGAATAATAAACTCCTTCTAGCAGGAGATTCTTGCATGCTTTAGTGAACTGATTATAACTGTTTAAATTTTTTATGTTGTCCGAGAGGCTGTTGTAGAGTTTTATTCCGGAGCAGTGGATACTGTTCTCGTAAAGGTGAAGGCGATGTTTATCAGCTCTGAGGACTGATCGGTTTCTAGTACCGTGTTGATGATAATGCCCGTTGCTTTGGAATAGGCTGAAATTACGTTTTACAAATTTTAGAATTTCTAGTATGTAGACGCACGGAAGCGTTAGGATTCCTAATCTTTTAAATATAGGTTTGCAATGTTCCCTACAATCTTTCGCGCATAGTATTCTTATAACTCTTTTTTGTAACTTGAAAACGTCAGAACTTCGAGGGCAATTACCCCAACTCGTTATTCCGTAGCACATATTTCTTCTTTACGATTGTGAATAATCTCAAACGATTTTCTGTTTGAAAATTTCTCACGCGGACAGCGAGTTTTAGACTGAGGTTCGAGTTAAAAGTTTTGCACGGAAGGGAACCCTTCTGTTGCCCTTCGCCGCTTTTTTTCGTGTTGCCTAACGAGCCGCGAACACGAGACACTGCGCAGACCAACAGTCTGTGGAACAGCGCCTCGACAGCGCCCTTTCTGACAACTTCTGCTCAGGGTCAACGAGCCGTCTACATCCCTAAAGCGCCATGCTCTTCCACAAGTCATAAACATCTGCTCCACAACATTAAATGGTCCACGTTCGTCGTTGATTTTTTTCCCTCTATGATTTCGCTTCTTTGTGAAGGTCACGATGCAAATTCCACTTCAGTCATTAAATAGTTCCTTCTAGCGGAATGTAATGGAGACGTAGAGACGAATAAAATTATAACACTCTCAGTCAATCAAACAACAAAAATATCAACTGGGCTGATGCAACTCTCCATGCTAACCTATTCTGTGCAAGCCTGTTCATTTCTACCACATCCAACATCGTCTCTAATCAGCTTAGCGGATTCGATCCTTAGCCTCCATCGTCTGTTCTTCCTTCTAATGCTAATTTTACAAGACCTTCATGTCTCAAAGCATGGCCTATTAATCTATCTCTTGGTCAAAATCCTGCACATTGTTCCCTCTTCTCTCATTCGTCTTAGAACTTCCCTGTTACTTACTCTATCCACCCATTTGATTTTCAGCAATCTTCTATACCACCATATTTCAAAAGCGTCCACGTTTCGCATCCATATATCTCTACGCTCCATACCAACATTTTAGTAATGATTTCCTAATATACTTATATCAGCCGTAAGTAAATTCCTCTTTTTCGCGAAAGCCGCTATCCTGTTACTTATGTCTACCGTGTTTCTAACGTTCCTACGTATTATTATACTGCCCAAGTAGCAGAATTCTTTAACTTCCTTCAAATAACCCTTCACAATCTAATACACAATGTTAATCCACCATTTCCCATACTGCACTGCATCACCTTGGTTTCCTAATGTTGTACTCTTTCTCCAGGATCACGTTCATGCCATTTATTATGGTTTTCAAGCCTTCTTCTGACTCCCTTCATAGTACAAAATCATCGTCAAACCGTAGGGCTTTTATTTCTACTCCTTGCAGTATGATTATTTTCTATACTCTTTTAACTTTCTTCATCACCTGTTCTATGTTTAAGTTAAATAGCATGGGTGACTTACTCTTTGACTTACTCCTTTCTTGATTCCTGATTTCTTTTCCTGACCTTCAAATACACAACAGCAAGAGATTACAACAATAGATATTGTAAATAAAGTAGTTAAATTAATCCGACCTAATATTATTCCACCACCACTAAAAAAATAACACATAATTCGTTTCGTTCCCATTTATGACATGATATTTTGTAATACTGTAATACATTAACAGAGGAGGTCCATAAAGTTAGGGGACGAAACGTATTAAAATTAAAGTATTCCATTCCGGCCTTTTTGCCATTATTTGTGTTTTATTTAAAAAAACGATAAAGAAGTTTTTCATGGCATCAACGGTCACCAGGTTAATCTGTAGTTGTATTATTATTTTAAAGACTTATTTTATCTAGGTTAAATTGGTTTAAAATGTAACACTGCCTATGTGTAAACATGGTAACAATACCAGGGCTAGCCTACAGGTGGCAGCATGAGTGCTTCCCCTACTCCTGTAGAGCTCCGTAAGAGGCTGCACTATTTCATTTCCATACAATCGATCTTAAATTAACAAAAGATAAAATTATACAATAACTAAGTAAATAGATGATTAAGAAAAGTAACCATGTCTTAAATCAATATTGCGAGTTAGATACGAAGTTATATCAACAAACTTGTCAAAGAAAATTGAGAAATATCCGCCACTGTTTGAGGAGAATATACATTGCTTTTCCTTGGACCTAAATTTTGAAAATAAAATATTTTCTATATCCTTGCACCGAATGGAATTTGAAAATAAAACATTTAATTTAAATATTTAAATGTCATCTTTATAATTCATAATTAAACTTTTTAACTTATTTAAACATTTTAATAATTGTTATGAACAATCACATTACCAAAATATACGATTTGGATAAGAATATTTGATTTAAAAATAACTTTTTAATATCTTTTAAAGTAATTTTTGTGTTATGAGAATGCCGATGTTTTATTTACGTTTATAGAGAAACAAACCGTTTAAACAAATTTTGAGAGTGGCAGAAACTTCCTACCAAAATCTTAAATGAAGATTATAATTGCATACGTATTTTGATATAATTTCGTTAATTTCATAATGATCTCATTTCTACAACTGCATACACTATTTTATAAGCTTTTACATTGGTACATCATAAAAAAATATTCTCAGGAGTTTACATGGAAAAGTCAATTTATCACGACCAGATCCCACGGATATGTCTCTTCAAAGATAAAAATACAAAGAACACAAAAAATTTACACTGATCCCAGAATCAAAACTTTAACTAGCGGATTTACTCATTGCCATTGTTACATTTTAAACCAATTTATCCCATATAAAATGAGTCTCTAATATAATAATACTACTATAGATTTCACCTGGTGATCGTTGATGCCAGGAAGAACTTCTTTATCGTTTTTTAAATAAAACAGCACTCCACGTGACCTAGCTGCGCCAATAAAATTGATTTTTTTCGAGATTGACGGATAGTTGAAATATTGGATATTTTATTATGAAGTAAACGGAAAGTATTCCCATGCAATATGAGACTTTATAAAGCAATCTAAACAAGCCACGTGAATTTAGAGGTACGTTAAACGTAAAAGAGCTTAACGATTTATGAATTATTTTGAACATTATCTCAATATTATCTTATCAACAAGTTCAACATTATTATTTATCGGCTTCCTAAATAATCTTTTATCATAAACTGAGTATGTTTTTTGCTCAATATTGTAACTTTTTGTTGTATATCAGGTACGAAGACCAATTATGTCATTTTGTAATTTATTTACATTATAGACATACTATTATTTCATTCGCTATTTATTTACCTCTTCATCAAATCAATAATTTTTTTCATTAAGTTACTATTTGAAGGGGACGGGGAAGCGATGTGACAAAACATGGCCAAATGTGTATATTTTTAAAGACCTTTCTTAAATCGTGAAATGTGAACTACAAAAGCTTTTCATTTCAATTTAAATCAATATTATAACTTTGTTCTGTAAAACAGGAATTTAAATGATAGGAAAACAAAACTTATTTAATTTTGATAAATATATTAACTTTTTGTCAAGGAAATATTTCAATATCTGTGATCACAAATAACTGAAGATAATAGAAAAGATAGAAATACAGGAAAGAATAAAAAGTGGCAATCAACGCTATTATGCTCTACTAATTTTTTTCAAATCAAGAAACGTTAGTAGAAATACTATAATCAAAATTTGTACCACAATATAGAGATCGGTAATTATGTATGGATGGGAATGTTGGGTACTGAACAGAAAATGGAACAGGAAGGTTTTAAGGAAAATATATTGACTAGTGCGACACATGAAAACGTACAGAATAAGAACAAATATCTAACCGAGAGAAATTTTCGAACAGTCGGATATTTTGATGAAAATTAAATGGGGGAGGATAAGGTGGGCAGAAATAAACCCTGTCAAAAAAGTGATCACTCAAAGAGCAGACGGGAAAAGGAGTAGAAGTACACCTAGGAGACAGTGGATTAATGACGTTGAAGATGATCTTAGGAGTTAAGGTGGCAGAAACTGGAGACTAATAGAAAGAAATGGAGGCAACTAATAAAGGAGGCCAAGTTCTCCAAGAACTGTAGTATTGACTTCGTCTTACGTTAAATAATAATTTGATTTGACAAGTTCAGATACAGGTTATTGTCATCCAGATTTTTAATTAAAATATCTGGGACAATAAGCATGTACTTAAATTTTAGTTAGTGTTTTGTCGTCATGTCGAAATATTCACAGGCAAACTTAGTTCCGCGTGCTACTCAATAAAATTACTAATGCAGCAAGTTGATCCTAAAACCGCGATTATGGTCTATTATGCCTATTTCCACTCAAATATGTGCTACGGAATAACGAGTTGGGGTAATTGCCCTCGAAGTTCTGACGTTTTCAAGTTACAAAAAAGAGTTATAAGAATACTATGCGCGAAAGATTGTAGGGAACATTGCAAACCTCTATTTAAAAGCTTAGGAATCCTATCTACATACTAGAAATTCTAAAATTTGTAAAACGTAATTTCAGCCTATTCCAAAGCAACGGGCATTATCATCAACACGGTACTAGAAACCGATCAGTCCTCAGAGCTGATAAACATCGCCTTCACCTTTACGAGAACAGTATCCACTGCTCCGGAATAAAACAGTTATAATCAGTTCACTAAAGCATGCAAGAATCTCCTGCTAGAAGGAGTTTATTATTCTATTCCTGAATTTATCAATCGGTCTGAAAGTAATTAAAGTCTATTTTTGCAAAAGTGCTGAATCAGTGTTCATCATATGCAAACAATATCAGGTGTATATTATACGTTATCCTCTCATTAACGGTCTTTTCTTCTTTGTTTCATGACCTAAATTGACGAGATCTGCTGGAGCCTGATTTCCCACGGATCTACACACGTGTGTTTCAAAGTGTAGTGTATTGTGAAGTGTGAAGTGCGTGGATCTATTATACCGATATAGTGTTCCAAATTGACATTGTTTATCCAGAAATTATATCTTTTGTATATGTTATGTATACTTTCTTTTATTTGTCTATCATTGTATACATAGTTTCTTTTACTATCTCTCTTATTGTTTTGTACTCATATTCTTGATATGTTGTATTCATATTTTGTTTGCTTTGCTTTGTTTTATTTTATTTATCATTGTATACATAATTTTCTTTACTCATATGTTGTATCCATATTTTGTTTCTTATATTTGTATTCTTAGTGTGATATGTAACATATTCTTTGTCTTGTCCTATTTCCTCAATAGAGGACTAATGGATCAAATAAATCTCATCTTATCATATTATTTTTATTATTTCATTACACTGATTATGATTTGAGACTAGGAACTATTTATTGAAAGGAAATGCGTTATTAAAATGAGTTCTCTAAGCAGATCAGCTAGAGTGACGGAGTAGAATTAGATCCACAAGTCGCATCTTGAAAAGATACTGCCCCGCGTCGGAATTTAAGTGACAAGTCAAGAAGCGCGACCACTTTCCCTCGGGATCTCCCCGCCATGACACGTCGATAGCTTTACGAGGCGACTGCAGTGCCATAATTACGAAAACATGTCGTTCACTAAACCATCCTGCCAAGCGCCGAAACAAACAAAAAATCACTACTGTCGCCTCGGGAGTAACTTATAAAATATCATGCAAATAAAACAGCAGTAAATTATTTAAGTCACATTTCACACTTAGGCGAGTGTTTGTGATAGACCCACATTCTAAATATATCGGCTACGCTTGAAATGTGGCCCATGCTTACTCCATAATTGACATTCCACATGGAATATAACTTAAATGTTTTTCACTTTTCTTCGGAATTATTGGACGTTTTGTAAATACATGGCTGACATGTTTACAAGCGTGTCGAGGAAGCGGAACATCCATGATTAGTTACTCGGCAATACTTCAAAACTGGCTGCACATAATTTTGTTACTCCAGCTGCGATAAAGATATTACCTCTATTTGGATTGCTTTTTGAGAATACTTATTTCATTATCATTGAAAACATTCACAATCCCAATATCATTCCATTAGGATATTACGCGTACTCGTTTATTAAATCAATTCCCTTCGTTCATCCCGAATTTTAGGAGCACCTTCGCCTAGTTTTGGAGGTTTACGTACTGCGATCTAACACCTTGGGCATAAGGCAAGATCCCATTGGATCAGTCGGCCAACTGGCTTCTAAAACTGTGGAGAAATAGAGAAGGGAATGCTGCGACCTAACAGAAAACTCCTCTCCTGTCGTTTGGAAGGGCGTATGAATAGCACTCAAGGCCCGACCTACCTGATGCAGGTTTTCTAGGGGTTTTTCTGCATCTCTTTAGGTGAATCACCGGGGGCTCTAGTTAACCCTTGGCTACCTTGCTCTACCTTCCGCATCCCCTCTTTTCAATTCCATTCCTATTCTATTAAAGGGGAGTTGCCTGTTTCAGGATAACCCAAATTAAAGCGACGGTCTCCAGTCCTTTTATACCGCACCTCTTAAAAAGCCTTGCGGGTTATAAGAAAGCCACTAGGCGTGTCTGAATGTCGTGAAATTTCATTTAGACCGTAACCGTCAGGGGCTGAAGATGGTCCATGCAAGACACCAAATTTTTCACACGTAAATTCAATTATCTTTTTCATCTGACAGAGTCAAGAAGTAAATACAATGTATTGCTAAATTTTAAGCCTGAGGAAGTCTCAAAATGGAGATGAAACGTTGCTTTTGTGAATAAATAGTGATATATATTGTTTTGTGTTTAGTTCTGATCACTCCAAAAATGGCGATCTATTTAAAGATTTAAGTTCCTTCCTTCCCCCATTTCAGAACATATAAGGTCCTACCATATAAGCATAAAGCACTTGCTAATGGATAAATTATATCCTCACGTAGCCTGTCAAACGAGATCATTTTAATTACTGTTTAGCCTGAAGTAATGTTGAAGTTTAACAAACATTTTATTTGAGTAATGATACTGTTTAATTAGTTAATAATAATTTAAATGTTTTATAATCCACAATGCAAATGATTGAAAAATGCGACTGTGGCCTCTGGCGCCCCAGACTGTTTTTTCTATAACTAAACTCGACCGGCTAATTCGATCCGACATTCGCGAAAAGCAGTTAAAAAGTATTTTTACTTTAATAAAATGTGGTCTACGCAATATAATCATAATGAAACTTTATCATTGTTATATAATCATTAAACTTGTTTTATAAGTCGCACACACGTAATTTTATTTTTCCTAGGTATATTGATAAGATCATCGGACGAAGAAGCAATATCGTGACTGTTCAGGATAGTTTGCAAAAACTACGAAACAGGCAGAATACTAAAAGATTTTAGGAACTACATAATTATCTCTATACCGAAAAAGGCTGGTGCTGATACATGCGAACAGCACAAGACAATTAGTTTAGTATCTCATGCGTGAAAAATATTAACGTAAATAGTATATAGGAGGATAGAACGTCAAATATAATGCGAGTTCGGAGATCAGTTTATTTTTATGTATATATATATATAATGTTAACAGGAACAAACTAATATGGATTTTGAAAATGGCAGGATTAATATAAAGAGAAAGAAGGCTTATACATAACCTCCACACAAGGCAGTCAGCAGTAATTAGAATTGAAGATCAAAAAAAGAAAAAAATCAAGAAAGGAGTAAGACTCAAGATTTGGTCCTCAACAAGTTGTAATTAGACTTCATTTAGAGAAGAATAAAATTTTTGGAAATTAAAATGTATATTTTACATAGAAGAATTAGCTGGGGCATGATAAAGAAACACATCATGGTAGGGAAATTTGTAGTTAAAACTAAACACCCGTAGGGTTAGATTTTTAAAACAACTAGCTGAGTGTCCGGTGTTGTCCGCATCAACTGCTAAGGAACTAATATTTTTAGATGCTGTACGGGTTTCACAGATTGTAAACACACACACAACTTCCATGTCCTTGTCGGGATTCGAAGGGCCCCCGGGTATTTATTTATATTAACCCTTTACGGTAAAAATCTCTTGGATTCACTTGTGATTAGATCTGCATCCAGTGTGTCACATTTTTGACACCTAAGTTGACGGAATGTTAATTAAATCATAACCGGCGTGATGGTGCACAATCTTCTAATCGAGTCAAGAAATCTACGAGTACCTCTAATAAGGGCAAAAAAAGTCTAAAAATCAGGTAAGTTATGAGACACAAAAATACTCACGACGTCATAATGTGAAAAATACCTACTTTTAAAAAAATCGTATTAACTTTTGTAGCATTGCTACATCAATGAAGCTTATATTTTATATTTATGACTTTCAATCGCTACAAGAAAACTCTTCTGCGAAACGCAGTCAAACAGTTATCAGAGGTCCACTAATTAATTAATTTAGAAAAACTTTAGACACACAGATGATTGAAACTTTGCAGATAGGTTTGGAAGGCTTTGATCTACCTTGTGCTAAAGCTTCAGGCCGTTTGAAGAAACAGTTTGAAATCTATAAGTTATCAAAGTCGAGCTATATGAAAAAAAGAGAAAAGAAACCTTACTTTTTCACTTTTTTTTCGCCAAAACGCATGTATAAAATGTCTTTACATTTTTTTATTTACATATAATAAAATGGCATTAAATTATGCGTAATATGAGACCTTTCACAAAAAGCGTAGGTCATTACAAATGGACACAATGAGGCTTCAAACTCATGGTTCTACTATTTTGACAACAGGAGGCACAGAGTTTTGGCGGTAATCAAACTGAGTAAAATAGAATCCAGATACCCACATATAGTCAAAATAAACTAGACGTTTTAAAATCTTATAATTAAAAAATATCTCTTACAGAAACGTCCTCTAACGAATTTTATGAAGAACTTTTAATTGGTTTATTTAACATTTATATAATATTTTTCAAGAATAAATTAATATACGTTTAATATTCCTCAACTAGGATATTATTCATTACCCATTTATGCCTAAAACTGTGTGGTTAAAATGATACTACTTTGTCACTGGACTTCATTTTTTAAATTCAGACCGAGAGGATGGAATAGCTGATTAATTTATATTTACAAACAACGCGGAACCGAGTATTATTTTGAAGCTATATTTACGCTCTCACAGACATATATGCCACAACATTCGTTTCAATGTATTATTTTAAAAGAGTTTCTTTTATAAAAGTCGGGAATGGGCTTTGAGCTACCTGATGGATGCATCTGGAAACAGTTTAGGAGCAATTCTAGCGCTTCCAGATGTGAGCTCGAGTTAAGTACAGAACGGCGCATCATTTTCTGAGCGACTCAAATTAAAAAGGGCTGAAGACGTTGGTGAATACTTGATTCTTGTGGCAGACGGCAGAACAGAAGCTTATAAAATTATTTCACTTAGGATGCTTGTTAAGTACAATGCAGAATTTCTGCTATAACATTGCTGAGGAGGCAAAGTGTTTATTTTGACAAAACTTTATACACTGCTGAACCATTTTAACTTATTGTAAACATGAATTTATTCCACGGAGGTGTGTGTTTACATAATTTCGTCATTCATTAATGTATCCGTTATAGTTACTTTACTGTCAAGACGATGACGGCTGAAAATAATCATTGACTGATGCGTCATAGGCTATTGTTTATAACTATACCTGGTATTGCCCTTTATACCCACTATTTTCTTTTCGTGCAGTATTTATGAATTTATTTCATAACAAATACATGGAAAATCATAATCATGTTAATAATAATTAATCATCAGAATATATGAAATAACGTGACAGGAAACAAAAAAACCGTTGCTGTTGCTGTTGATGCATATAAATAAATTTAGGAAGATGAATTATAATTTTTATAACATTGATAATAATATTGTGTTGCTTCCACTTCGAGGAAGTCTGTGCATGAGAGTAGTAACCCTTTTCACACCTTGCAAAGCTTCGTAAAGCCATAAAGCTCAACAAACGTTCTATTCTGTGGGCCACTTAGTACTTATAATCAGTTTCGTGCCATGCTGCGGCAGTATCAGATAGTATTGTAAGGAAATGGAATAGGTGGAGAACTCAGTCCATTAAAAATTAAAAATATTATTTTAAAGTAGTTTATGTATTAAAAAACAGTAATAATTCGTTTTCCATTGCATTAAGAAAAGAATAAAATATATTTAAGGGACGGCTTTTCGAATTCTGGCACCCTACATTCCATCCTTAGCCTCCCTCTTGCGTTCTTACCCCACACACTTACCTCTAATGCTAATTTTACAAGGCTCTCTTGAATGAAAACGTGGCTTATTATTTTATCCCTTCTCTTTTTAACTTCCTTTGTATTGTTCTCTTTCCCCTAGAACTTCCTCGTTAGTGATTCTATCCACACATCTGAATTTCATCATTCTCCTACAGCACCATATTTCAAAGGATTCTATTCTTTTCCTTTCTGTAACAATGATTTACTAATATTCACACTTAAATTACCCGTAAAAATTGCGAAAGTCTTTCTTACATGTGCTATCCTATTCTTTACTTCTTCTATACTTCTACCGTCCCTAGTTACGAAACTAAACTAATTGTCTTGTGCTGTTTGCATGTATCAGCACCAGTCTTTTTCTGTATAGAGATAATTATGTAGTTCCTAAAATCTTTTAGTATTCTGCCTGTTTCGTAGTTTTTGCAAACTTTCCTGAAGAGTCACGATATTGCTTCTTCGTCCGATGATCTTATCAACATTTCTAGGAAAAATAAAATTGCGTGTGTGCGACTTATAAAACAAGTTTTATGATTATATACTAATAACAAAGTTTCACTATTATTACATTGCGTAGACTACATTTTTATTTAAGTAAAAATATGTTTAACAGCTTTTTGCGAATGTCGCATAGGACTAGTTAGTCAACTTTTAGTTACAGAAAAACCGTCTGGGGCGCATTGTGGATTATAAAACATTTGAATTATTATTTATTAATTAAACAGTATCATTACTTGAATACAAAATTATATTCTACATACGAATTTTTTTTATAATTTATTAATTTTTAGTAATTATTAATTAATTGTTTAATAATTTTAAATATTAATGTGATGTCGCTACTGCTATTAGTGTCCTAAATTTATCTTTCTGCAGCAAAATTATTATTATTAGGACTCAAATTAAGTCAGCATCAGTCTTAAGCTTTCCCTAAAATGGTCGTAATGATGCATGCCATATCAATGCAGTACAAATTACTCGGAGAGTATTGTTTATAATACCTAATGAAAGATATGTAGTTTATATTACTCCAAACTTTAAAATGTTTTGCTATAGAAATTACAAAACTTAACTTACGCCTATTTAAATTGCGATACTGAAATGAATATGTAGGGTTTAATTATTTTAAATTAGGGCTGTTATATACGTATATATAAATTTAAGTATTATTATTAATTTATATAATACAAGAATATATTGCCAAAATACTTGTCACGGGTCGGCTGTTTAGGATTAATATTTAAACTTTATACAGCAGTTTACAAAATTTTATTACTTAAAAACTATGAGATCCAATATAGGGTCGTATTTAAAGGCCGTCTCATGGAAGCAGATTTAAAAACAAAATACGTAATCTGAATAGGTATTACGAGGAAATGGGGAAAAAAATGTTACAAACGGAGCAATTACCGCTTTCAGCTCTGTCTGGATCTCACCGCTGGTCCTCTGATTTCGTGCCGGTCTCCACAGAGTCATCTGGACTTCCGTGTTGGAAAATAAACACTTCTTACACGCTGCCAGGATGAAGAGCATTCCGCCATACATCATACAAATCAAGACCACTCAACAGATCTAAACAGTCTCTCAGACCTGCAGTTACTTACCCCTCCCCTCTCTCTTTGGTGATATCAACTACACTCTAGCCTCTCTCCATCCATCATCGTAATAATCAACAAATGAATCATCATCCCTTTATAATGAATTTTCGCCACTTCAGTACATAATTGCCCAATCGAAAGTAGTTACCGTGGGAATCTGGGTGGAACCTTTCGCCCCAAAAAAACAAGCCTGGTCTAACGGAATCACACCGTTTCAGAGATTCCGGACGGCGCCAAACAGTCTAGGTTTTATTACCCTCCTTCAATTTTCCTCAAGCCGACTACTCCCTTTGACATTTTAACCAGTGAATTTATTATCAGTTTTGTTTTTCTACTACAATACCAACATTTACTTCTTCTTTGTTCAAGTATACTCAGCAGATCTTTGGATTTTAAAATATAGACGAGTTATTTTGAATTTCTCTCCTGAAAACTCAAAATACACCCATTTGGGGCGTAGAGTTTCACTCGTCAAATGGCTGTGTTGTTGGTCTCTGAGGGTTTTGTTTGGTTAAGTTCAATACTCCTCTCCCTATGTCTTCTCCAAAGCAATTTGGACACAGATTAATGATTTGTTCCACTTTACACATGATATAATCTTCCCTATCTCCCTCTACATAATTTCTTACTTGAATTTGTTTTTCGTATAAAAACCATCTGCAACTTACCATCCAAGACAAATTTAACTGTCACTTTTTATGGGACGACGGGCTACATGATAAATACGATTGTACGTAGTATTAGACATTCGTCGCTATACTTATCTAATAATTAGGATTCTTTATGAATAATCTCTGATACGATCCCTTTATAGCTAGTTATTTAACATCTCGTGAAAATAATCTCGATATATGTCCCATGGAGTGACTAACTGTCTTCGTTTATAGATACTTTTATAAACTGGCGCAGTTAAATTACCAATCGTTCAACAAGGACTAATGTGTATATGTTTCTTTGATAATAACCACGATCTCAAGCGTAGGTTTACTTAAAATTAGCGCGGGGCAGCGAGAACACAAAAATAAACAAATGTTCTTTATCAGCTTACCTTGATAAGAACTACTTGCAATAACTAAATTCGTAATCTTGTGATTATTTATTTAACACACAATACTACAACAGACAACCGTCTAATCTTTCTGAAACAGCAAAACAGGAGAACGTCGCTCGGCATTCAACAATACCAAAGATCACAAACAAACTCACTTATTATAATTAAGTTACTAAGAATGTAATAAGTTTATTACAATTCCGAAAGTCAAGCTCTTACGGGAAAAAATAAGTATAATAAAAATGTATAGTGTACGCAATAGAAAGCATTGGGGAAAATTAAGCGGAAATATTCAGATGAGTTAGATTGCTGTTCCCTGCAGATGATTGTAGGGCCGTTTCTGAGAGATGCCAACCCTTCCCTTGGCGGCAGGATGACAGAGTTACACGGGAGCAGTGGAATGTCTTTGAGATGGCGACAAGCCTCAAAGGCTCGCTAATTGTCGTTATTTTTGGCCGATTGTGGTGCGTGTGGTCGCTTGGGTCTCATTGATTCATTACCTCTCTCAAGCGTCGCTATTTAATATCGTCTGTTACAAATGGGTTCCTTTGGGTTTCATGGCGCCCTAAATGTCTTGGCTATTCCTTTGAGCAATCTTAGTTCGTGGAAATAAGAAAACTTTAGTACAAACAAGTTACAAATATGCCTCAGTTTGATTTATGATGCTTAAATGTACCCTTAATGTTAAAAGAACATAAAAAGAATTATAAACACATAAAATGAGTACATCTGTATATATTTGCATGTGTTAAGACGAACGAGAAAAAAAACAACACAAAAATTCAGTAAGTTGCAATTTTGCCTGCATTTTATCTCAATTAGAAACCAAACTCTATTCCTTTTCATTCTAATAGCTACGTTCCGCTGCTGATCTCCTGTGGTGTAGTGGCTAGTGTTGCTGCTTCACAACCCAGAGGTCCCGGGTTCGAACCCTGGCATGGGCTCGGATGTTTGTGTCGTCATGGTCACGAGGACCGGGATTAAGGCATTGACAGTCCGCAGCCGCCTCGGTAGGCCGAGGCCCTCAAGATTAGCTGTTGAGCCCTTGGAAGAAGAAAAGCTACGTTCCGTTAAACAGTATATACCTAAATCCAAGCATTATTTGAACGAAGTTTAATTTCTCTCTGTGTAACAATTTTGTATTAGTTTTAAAATCATTTTTAATTTCTTGCAAACTCACTATACTCAAATGCTAATTTTACAAGACCCTCATGTCTCAAAACGTGGCTTATTAATCTTGGTCAAAGTCCTCCAAATTGTTCTCTCTTCTCGTATTTTGCTTAAAACTTCCTGGTTCCTAACTTTATCCACCCATCTGATTTTCACCATTCTTCTGTTGCCCCACATTTCAAAAGGTACTATTCTTTTACTTTCCGGAACCAATATCGTCCACGTTTCGCGCTCATATAACGCCACACTCCATAGGAACAATTTTAATAATGATTTCCTAAAAGTAAAATACACTTTTTTGCGACAGTCTTTCTTCCCTGTCCTATCGCACCCTTTATGTCTACAATACTTCTACCATCCCTAGTTATTATCCAGCCCAAGTAGCAGAATTACCTGGTTTATCCTCCATTAATCCTGATATTGAACTCTATTTCCAGGACTACGCTCATGTCATTTATTATTGTATCCAAGTCTTCTTATGACTCCCCTAATATAACAATATCATCGGAAAACCGTGTGGTTTTTATTAATTCTCCTTGCAGTATGAATCTGTTTCCACATTCTGTTGTTTTTCGTCGTATGCTCTACCAACATTGCTTTCCTTCTCTCGCAGATTGTCTGCGGGGCTCACCTGACTCAGTCGGGAATGCCTCTTACTCTCTCTGGTTTCATCAAAATTCTCACATGCCGAGGAACCTTCGCCTATTTTAGGAGGTGTATGTACTGGGGTCGAAGATCTTGGGCATACGGTTAAGAGTTGTCCGCTGATGTCAATGGATCAGTCGGCAAATTGCCTCCAAACACAGGTGGAAACACGAAGAATGGAATGCTGCGACCCCACAGGTGACCTGTCTCCCGTCATTAGGAAGAGCGTGAGAATAGTACTCAATGCCCGACCTATCTGATGCAGGTCTTCCCTGCATCTCTTTAGGTGAGTCACCGGGTAGGATCTTAAACTTTAACCCGGGAGCCCTAGTGAACCCTTGGCTATCTTGCTCTACCTACCAGATCCCCCGTTTCAATTCCCTTCCTATTATATTAAGGGGGAGTTGCCTGTTTCAGGATCACCCTCATGTAGCCTGTTAACCAAAAAAGAAATTTTTTCAAACATGAGATACATATATAATTGTCTTGTACTGTTCGAATCTGTCAGCTTTACTTTTCTACGGTATGGGTATAATTATATTTTTACTATAATCTTCTGGTAATCTTCACTGTTTCGTATATTTTGCAAACTATCCTGAACAGCCATTATCCTGCTTCTTCACCTGATGATGTCAACTCCGCTGGGATTTTATCAATTCCTGGCGCTTTACCGTTGCACAGATCTGTCAGAGTACTGTCAAACTCCCAACTAAAAAATGTTGCCCCCCTCAATCTCTTTATCATCCGACTCTTCTTCTATTACTGACTGATCTAGATTTCCACCGTGATACAGCTCTTCTAGATATTCCTTCCTTCTTTCTGCCTTTTATTTATTATCTAGAATTGCCTTCCCGTCTGCTTTCCTTGCTCATATGTTTCTTCTCTACGAATTTTTCTTGCATTTTCCTATAATCTATTTTCCCTTTCACCATAAAATCATCAATTGCTTTGCATTTGTCTTGGAGACAAGCCTGTTTTGCTGCTTTGCACTTCCGATCTATTTCATTCCCCTATTACGTAAAATTAGTGATCCATGCAAAAGTGTTTAATATATTGCTTTATAAAATTTCCTATTGCATAAGTTTAAAACTTTCGCTATACTTCTTTCTCCTGTATAGTGTGTTCATTTAATACTGCTTGGAGCTACTACGAAAGGCCAGAATCCTCGTCGTGCAGCTCCAAGAAATTAAATCTCCATTGTTTACGTGTCGTTGCTCTCTAGTGTGCGTGTCGTACTTCCCATGATTTTATACTATTTGCAGTTATGCATTTAAAGATTTTTAGTTAATATTTTATTTTGTCCTTATAACTTGATATAATGTATGACGTATCTTTTTCTTCAACCAAGGCCTAATAGAAAGAACAATAAATCTGAATACTGACCTACTTGATTTAATCTACATAAATAAAAATTACCACCTACCTCGGAATCATGTTTGACTCAAAACTATCCTGGAAACCTCATATTAATTTTCTCCTCTCCAAAATGAACCAAAAATTCAGAACTCTATATCCCCTCCTTAACAGCAAATCTTCTGTCACCACCAGCACAAAACGCCTCATATACCTCTCCATAATACAACTCACCTGGTCCTATGCCTCGTCCATATGGGGAACAAGAACCAAAATCCATTCAGCCAAAATTCAAACCCAACAAAACATAATACTACGCACCATTACAAACTCTCCCTGGTACCTAAAAATTCCGTCATCCACCAAAACATCAAAATTCCCAATGTAAACTCAGTAATCTCGAAATCCATAACAAACCTAATAAAAAGCGCACTCGACCACCCAAACCCCACGATCCAGCAATTTCATAACAATCCTCCTCCGCCGCCTCAAAAAAAAACTTCCAATTGACCTCATCCTTCCCCCTGATCATTCAGGCACACCCTAACCCACTCTACCATCATGCCCGCAGACCACATCCTCATTAATCCTCCAAAAATCAGTTCACTGCTTGTCAATCCTCACACACCCACGTCGTATGCCCCTCAGGTACAATTAAACCTAACCCGTTCGGCTAAAGTAGGTTAATCAAACGGATTAACCTACCCTCACGCAACCATGTTAATTATATACCATATCTTATTTTCATGATTTTTTTAAATATTGTATATACTATATCGATATTGGCCTAACTGATAATCTATAAGCTAATAGTTTTTATATAGAAGAATAAAAAAATTAATAAAAATTTATGGATGCGTCGCGCTGGATGCATTGTAGACGGGACCTTTTAAACACACCTGTTTGGACTGTCTTTCCTAGTAATACGCTGCGTTCAATTTGAACATAACGTTCATTGGTTTACAAGTCTAAATACCGAACAAGCTAATATGGTAAAAAATAAGTCTCTTATCAGCTCTAGACAGACATTTATTAAATTACTTTTATAATTTAGTATGCATATTTAAAAATAAACTGAAGTATTTTGTCTTGTTCTTCGTGTGAGCAATTTAGTAAAGTAGAGCAAGCGGTTAGTGCACGTAATCGCTTGCAGAGGTTTTACAGTCCATACGTTTCCGCGGACGCACGAGCGTCGTAATGATCTCACCGTAGACAGCTCCGCCCATTTGCAACTCGTCTGCGCGCAACCTCGTATTTCCAAGTTCTAGAAACAAACACGTTCAGCTCTGTTTACAAACTCATTGTCCGGCGTCCTTAAATGATGTTACCACGTTGTTGAATGTTTCTGTGATTTAAAACGATATTGGGAAAGCAAATGTGTTCTATGTTGAGTGGGGGGGAAATTGCAAATTATTGTTGAAGAGTATTGCTTATCGTCTTATAGCTACAATTACTGCTTTTGTTGGTACAAATAATATTTAGATAGAATTCTTCATCAGGTAAGTAAATAATTTCCCTTTCTATTTGATATTGAAGATCTATCTAATAAAATACTCGTAAGCGGGAGAGGGGCAACTTTCGAAAAAATGTTGGAAAATAGAACAAGACGCTAATTATATCAGAGATCAGCTGAATTTAATATTTTCAGAATGGTGATTCAATATTTCGTATAAACTATTTTGTAGTTCATAGGAAATAAACACAACCCGAATTTACATTATAATGTCTTTAAATGTTGTGTCTCTATTTAGTTTGTTACCAAATAATTTAAAAATAGATGGCAGTTATTTTCAAGATTAACACATTTTAGCCTTATAAATAAAACACTTAAATTAATATGACTTAATATTATAAATAAAGTACAAACAATGGGCAAAATTCAGATATGCGGGACGAAACGTTAACTAATTAAATTACATTACCTTCCATTCTAAATAAAACCGAATGTTTTAAAATACAGGATTTGCATTTCAAATATTCCAGAATGCTCAAGTAGATCACAATAATAATGAGTCATCTATTGAATTTAAATTTTGGTATATGTTTTTATATTTAAGGAAGTAACAATTCATCCTTTAGAGATTTTCCCTCACCAAGGTAGAACTTTAATTACTTTCTACATCTAAACTTTTAACATCAATCCTACGGTTTTCAAGTCAAATGAAGTAGAAATGATTCAATTAACGAACAAGTAAAGAGAGTGTAGATAAATTTAGAAATGTAAAGCGGGCCCAGGACTCAAAGTCAGATTTGTGTGGGGTCGCAGGATTCTCTTCTCCGTGTCTCCACAAGTTTTAGGACGCAGCTCGCCGACTAATCCAATAGGATCAGCGGGCAATGCTTACCCCACGGCCAAGGTCTTCCAAAATAGATGAAGTTGGTCAAGCCCTCCTTATGGACAATCAGTTATGAAACTGAATTTATATTTAATTTTTTGTGTAAACAACTGAAGGAAGTTGGGGTGAACTATATTTTTTAATTTCTTAACGTCATGTATCCCAACTTCTGTAAATTTCCACTAGACAAGTAGCAGGATGTGGCGGTCTGGAAGTAACGCCACAATTAACAACAAAAGCGCCTTGTTGCAAGATTACATTTACAGATCTAAGGTCGCGTTCGGTTACAAAGATTTACCTGCATAAAGTTGGATTTAACTAGTAAAGTAGGGGTCCGTCAGTCCTCCATGTAACTTAATTTCAGATCGTGATTACTTATTCTCCCACTTTATTACATTGAAAGAACGTTAGATTTTCATTGTTCTAAACTCTTCTGGATACGTCTGGGCTCCTGGGATCTCTTCAGCTCAGTACTTTGCTTTTCTTTTATTAAACTTAATCGTCATATTATTCTAGCGTCTTTGATTCCGATCATAGTTTGACGCCTTTGTAAAAGAACCTCGCGTACGAAATCTTTCCTATCATCTATCCTGAATTCCCCTTTCTTTGGAAACTGAAGAAGAAACGACGATGGAAATATCCTAAGTCCGCCTTGACTTCAGTCTGATCAACTCATTGGCTAGGAACTTAAACTTGAACATCCTTCCTATTTTTGATTTCCCAAGCTTAAGCCGGGAACAACACATTTCAGAAACGTCTTGTATTTTATTTTGCATTAAGTTTCTATTTCTGAATTTTGGCCAGTTATTTTATTTTATTGAAACATATTTATTATTGGAAAGAATGATTAACACATCAAAATAGTTGTGTGCATAAATATATTCCTTCAGAGTGAAAATATTGACAATGGTTACACTCGTATCAGTTATGGAGTAACTGATATTATGTAACATGGACTAAGTTTTATTTTTTCATAATAACACGTTATATGAAGTTTAAAAGGGGTTTATTACTATCTCATTTAATTGTTAAGGAAATGCTAACTAAGAATTGATAAAATTAAGATCATTTTAAAATTTATTATTCATTACCCTCATTAAATTAAATTGTTTCACACACCATCTTATTAATGAATGCAATTAGAGAAGCAATATTGTAGGTTTATTATAAACTAATAAAATGTTTGTTTATATTTATTTATAGTACATAGAGTTTCTTAATTCAACCAAGATTTCTTGCCCCAAAATACATTTTATGCGGGAATGAGTTAAATGAGAGTAAATATGAGAAAATAGGTGGGAAGGTTCTTCAAAAAGAAACAATTTCATTACTTATGCTTCAAATAATCACTACAAACCACTAACGTTTCACAATAAGAACCATACAATTTTACTCTTTCACGAAGAGCCTTTCATGATGATACTCAATAAATTTCATTTGACCAAGCAGTTTTAATATTTTTACTTTTTAAAAATCACTGGCTTGATCGAGACCCGTTGTTATTTGATTCCTTCCAAGCACGCAAATGTGATTCATCGAGTTTTTATTTATCAGGAGTCAAAACGCTCTATCAGCCTCTTATGACTATAGCCCGTTTTAAAATTAGAACTCCCATGGTCCGCGAGGAGGGAAGCTTTGTTGCCACATAGCTAACTAATTCTATACTGCTCTTAAGGTCAGACGTCTCACCGTAAACATTTTCGGCCCGTTCTTATTTCAAGCGTTGTGATTGGTTGATTCAAGGTCACGCCCCTCGCGCTGACATAGTTCTTATTTAAAACAGGCTATTGTATGTATACGTTTAAGTGCACAAAGTTTTATGTGTCTGTTTGTTATCACGATGCTGTGAATTTAATAACCTATAACCTCAATCAGTGCTCGGATGAAAAGTTTTAAATTAACGAATCCAATAATACATCAACGAGGGGTGATATTTTACAGTATCAAAAGTTTACATCTAGGCAGCATTTCACTCAACCTGTGTCCAATTGAAAAGTTGCTTCTTCAACGATATAAGACGGCAACAGACAACTGAGTTAGTCACTGATTACTGTTTCATAACGTACGCTATTTAGAGCACTCACATATACTGTTACTTGCAATATTGATTAATGGTGTTTGGAAATGTGGTTAGTATAAGCCTTGCTACAGAGCCATTAATTATTACATACGGTACCACTACACTGCCACACCACTAAAATTAAATGTATGATGTTTCATAACTTCCAGATATTTCTTCGACCGAATTATCATCAAATGTAATAATATGGGGCTGTAGTCACAATATAATTTTGCGTATTAATTGGAATGTGGAATTTATGAAAATAATATATATTTTCATATTGTTGATAGATCATGCCACCTATAATCACTTATTAAAAAAGCAAATACCGTTATAGTGGTTTGAAACCTTTTCGGATTGTACGATAATGTCTGAATGTCAGAGGACTTTTTCATTTTTCGGTGTATACCTTCGGTTGTAGTAAATTATAAAATTTCAAGATTATCACGTGATATATACAATTACTTTTTTCAAACGTTATCTTTAGAAGAAGTTAATATAACAGAAACGGGAAATAGATATCTATTCAGTGTGTTAGAAAATTGATTATCGATTTTTTTTTCATTTTAATTAAAAGTATTTTCATAAATTCCCATAAAAAGATACTTATTCTCAATTTATATGGTTTTAATATTCTCGCAATAATGAAATAAGTCATTATAAACATGGATATTTGCTTACATGTCATACAGTAATAACAAGAAATATTATATACAGCACAGTGTTTGACGTATATATTTATAAACCCTTAATAATTTTGGACTGAATAAGACAAAGACACACAAATAATTCTAATATATTTTGCAATTTTAAATACTGAAAGTGAGTATAGTTGGAGAGTATAGCTCTTATCAAAGTACTATACGCAGTAGCCCGCTACCTCATATTTGTTGGAGAAGTAGGCCGGAGCTCACTTTAACACGAACTTTATTAATGCAACTTGGTATAGTTATAAATATTTTTAAAAATTGAATCAAGGATACATACTGTGTTAAGTTTAGGATAAGTTGTACTTCAGAAATCTCTCCCGTAAAAGTTAAAATGTGGTAAAAGTATACCAAACTATATTGAATATTTGCAAAAGTGGTAGTAATTTCTTTTTCCAACGCCTAATTTATTTGGCCGAGTTAAGGTCACACTGATCACATTTGTTGTATTGCAGAAACTACTTGACGGAGAACGTATCACTTCATCCGTAGCATAGAAAAAAAAGGATTCGACGAAACCCTCAATAAAGTGGAGTTTCTCAATGTTATTAATCACCTCCTCTTCCTCCGCGAGATTTACCTTGCAGATTTTGCACGCCAGTCATACTCATTTCAATCATCTATAATGAATAGTATTTAATATAAATCTAGAAGTTTGACGATTGATCATAAACACTATAAATTAGTAGTTCTTATTTAAAGATTAAACGATATTTAAGCACTTGCTCTCATTAATTCTGATAAACAGTCCCATTTTGACCTGCATAAGTACCAATTTCCTGCACAGAGATCATCATAACTTCTTCTTGGACTCTATCATCGTCAATAATAATTTATTACAATCATATTTACGTCTTCCAAGAGACGCTTTCAATGCTATTGTCAACAAGGTCATCAAGAAACCAGTACTAGAAAATAGTAAGGATGTGTACAATAATAATATTTTTTAAAGAGATGATTATCAAAAAATAGACCGACATACTTTCCTCTGAATAGTCCCGATCGAAATGTTATGATGAAGTACTTTAAGACAGATTGAAATAAACTGGAGATAGGAAAAAATAGTTAAACAGATTTGTATTCATTCATCACTTTCAATGTATTTCTAGATCAATTCGTTGGCCATTGTCCATGATTTACAACAATAAACTTTGCTCAATACTATACATTTATCAGAAATACAACGAGTTCTAATCGAACAGTTAAAATTTCTGCCGTAATAATTTATCAACCCGTAAAATGTTAATTTTTCTTGATAAGAAATAGAACTAATAATATCAAAGTTAGTTCACTATTCGTAACATTTCAGTATATACGAGAAATGTTTATTTACTGAATATTTCACTTCGTTAGCTGTAAAAATATGTTCGTGATTCATATTCATTTCACATATTACAGAGATCCTACTGATTCCTCCTGGATGCTAATGGAATTTGAGTTCCATTGGAGAATTTTAAACGATGCAAGAAATTTCTTGAGGTACAATAGACAATAATTAAATATCAAATATTTCTTCTTCTTTGTCTCTACACCCCATTCAGGGCCTAGGCCTACCGGATCGACTTCGGACTATCATCTCACATGACACACTCCGAGTTTGGAATGACACGTGGTCAGCGTAGAAATTCTAGAACAGTCTTCATCTCAGTCTCCGTGACCATGACGACACAAACATCAAATCTCATGTCAGGATTCTAACCCGGGAACTCTTGATTGTGAGGCAGCCACGCAAGTCACTAACCGCATCAAATCTATTGTTTTTTACATTGTAAAAAAATATTAGTTCACTATTACTTTTTACCAATACATTTCTATGAATCTTTACTTGGACATTATTTAAATAAAAGGTAATGTATGCTGTGCTCCCTCGTCTTTACATATAATGGGCCAAATAATTGCACAGCAACATATGACATATATACAATTTTAGATAAAAGTTTGGCACACTGTAGTGCTCAGCCCAGAGAATGTTTCTGCCCATCATTTGATGATTTAGGGGTTTTCGCCCTCCTTTCAGGCCAAAAAAAGTCATACCGTAAAGTCATAACTTGCACTAGGATAGATTAAGACCTAATGTAACCTGTCAAACGAGATGATTAAATTTCTGTTAAGCGTGAAATAATGCTTAAATTTAGCTAACATTTTATTTAAGTAATTATACTTTTTAAGTAATTAATGAATATGCCAAATGTTTTATAAATTACGACGCAGATGATTGAGGTATGTCATATAGAAATTAGAGCCACAGACATATATATATATATATATATATATAATTCTATGTGTGCATGTGCTTATTTAAGGTACCAGTATATTTCTTGACTGGATTTAAGTACTGAGATCGCAGTGATTAGGATGAAATGCAGCTCTCATAAAGCAGGGAGAAGTGGAAAGGTAAATTTTCAAAAACCTAACGATCTCGTTGATGGTTTAATCATATGTAGACAAAATTATTACGTTAGAATTAAATACTATAGAGGACTGTTTTAGGTCTGCTTCAAATTAAAGAAATTAATTTTATAATAACTTGTCTGTTAAAGGTCGGTTGATTAATTCCTTCACTATAAAGGGCTAATAAAATTAATTCCTGGCCAACGCCGGTCACCCAGGTTGTTATTAATGAAACACATTTTCAAATGCACTTGATGAAGTTATTCATATAACTCTCAGGGAATCATGGTCGCGAGTAAACAAAGGATAGTAATTGTTTTAAAAAATACTTTTATTCAATCAGTATTTCTAGTACAATTCATATTTAAATGCTGGATATATTGTTTTCCCTGTTTTATTGCTTTTCAACGTAATGAAAGGAGTAAAACAAGAGTATGTTATGTGTTATCGTTGAAAGTATTTTTAATCGGACACACTATTATACGTTCAAAGAGAAAATTTGCGTAGTAGTTAAACTAATAAATAATGATTACTGACCATTTGAAATTGTATCATAGAATACAAGAAACATATACACATTTTTGCGAATCTATTTATAACGCCAATAAACTGTAAGTATTTATCTGTTATTGGTTTCCTCACATTAGCAATTTACGTAAAATATTTACATGTTAAATACAGATGCACAGCGGGTAGTTGACCGTCCATGACACATTGGGCTATCGGGGGCTGAAGTCGTATTGGCGATGCGGGGGCGGCGCCGTGCCTGGATAGAAGGGCTGCGGGTAGCCGGGGTACGCGGGGGCGGGGGCGGCAGGTCGCGACTTCGCCGGCGGCGCGTAGCCCAGGTGGTGGTAGACGCCGGCAGCCGGGGGCGGCGGGAAGGCGCACAGCTCCGCGGGGAACGGCGCGGCCAGCGGCTCGGGGGCGCTCGACTCCGCCACCAGGCCCAACGCCGGGGGCGGCGGTGGCGACTCTTCTACAACAATGCAAAACATGGCACAAGGTTTAATACAGGGAAATCATATACATGTTCTATTGCTACGAGATGAAAAATCTTAGAGGATTCAGTGGCAGTGAAAAGAAAAAGAGAAGGAACTTCGACGTGCGATGCGTTTAGTATAAAGTGAAATACAGTAGCTAAGGAGTTTTAATCACAGTAAAAGTTAATCTAGCAGTTAGAAACCTTGGCTAACAAGTCATAATACATTTTTTAAGTCGCATCGACAGCTAAGGTCATTAGCGACTACTTTACAATGCAAGGGTTACTCGATTTGGGAACACACTTTTATTTTATTGAAGTTGATAATCTTTGTTGAGTCTTCTATGTGCACAAGGTTAAAACGGAATTTTCGGTTATAGCTAGATCCACACACATTTGTTGTAATGTATTAAATACGCGAAGTGAAATTTTTAGTTCTGCATCTGTTTCCTAGCTTTGGGTGGCACTCCTTAGGACAAAAGGATGACCCTTCCGGTTGAATGTGGGAGAGAGGCCAATTCACAAAAAAGGGGATCGCCATGAATAATTAGGAAGCTGCTACTGACAAAAACGTAAGTTCCGTGGAAAATTTGGAATCTCACGGAGAAACGCTAAACACATGCAGTATTTAAGCCCAGCAGTTGAAAATTTTCCTATTGGCTGCAATTGTTAATGAGCAAGCGCAAAGAAGTCTTTTGAGGATAACAGCTTATTGGTGATTTGGAATTATGTAGCTTCCCACCGAGCTTACGTGGGAAGGGATTTTGAGACGGAGAAGACAGAAGGAGAGAGTAAGCGAATAGAAGGTGTTGAGAGACGGGAGACAGACGATGTTGGGAGACAAAAGACAGTTGATGAAAGGTTAAATTGTTAGCCGCTGGGAGAACGAGAGAGAGACCGACTAATGCTGACCTAAATCTAAACTGTTAGTCGCCGGAAGGAGATAAGGGAGTCTCCGCCAGATTTGTCCACGATATTCAGCCTGGACGGTGATAAACAGAGGTGATCTACCGATGCAGCCATCATCATCGCGACGCAGAGCAGACTAGGATGCAGACGCATTGACTTCAGGGGTATCGTTGCATTGAATTAGATTAGAGTTCACATTTGCCAGGCCTATTGCTGTTAGAAATCTAAATTGCTTCTCAACACCCTGGTGTTAAAGTCTCATGTAAATTTATTGTTTTTAGTAACATTTTCTTGATAATTTGTAAATACCATTTATGCTGTTGCTGAAATATTTTATTTATATTAAATTCATAACTTTAAAGTAAAATTAGATTTTTACATAACATAACTATTAATACAATATTAAAATTAAATTATGTAAATTCAATTCAACCTCCCATCTCCCCACTAGTAATAAACATTTCATTATAATGAATTATAAATTGAAAGTAAAGTTGTTCTACACGATTTTGAATTTAGAAACATATGAATTACACTCAGTTCACTTTTTGTAGCAATTTTCTATTAACAAAATATAATTATCATTGTTTTCATAAGTTATATATTTTTACGTAAATGTAAGGAATTAGGTTGGTACCGTTGCTAGAAAAAATGAAATAAGTGTAATTAATATGACTGAATAAACAGGTATAACAATATTATTTTCATTACAGATAAATAAGGATCTATATTGAGCAGTGAGTTCCTGTTTTAACCATTTGCACAAAAAGGACTCAATAAAGATTGTTTAAGTTAAACCACTTCCAGTTTTCCTCCATAGCAATACTTTTATTATATTATATTATCGTATATTTAAAAAGTAATTTACTTCAGAACGTTCAATAATTGTCATATTGGAGGAAATTACAGTGCATCAATACGTTAAATTGAAATTTACACAGGAAGTCTAGCGGAACGGGGTAGCAGTTTTTTTACAATTACAGGCTAAATACTTTGTCGTGCATATTGATTGAAGTTGGTACTATCGCAGTCTGTATCATCAACCAAAGACTTTAAGATAAAACACAAATAAATGGCCAAAATTCAGAAATGAAATAATTTTATTTGAAAACGTTTTGTCATCCAACTCTCGGGACATCCTCAATTCTTTAAATAAAATATAACAAAGGTTCAGCCCCTGACGTTGCAGCAGCAACATGAGATTTTTGTTATATTTTAATTGAAGAACTGATGAGGTCGCGAAAGATGGAGGACGAAACGTTTTCAAATTAAATTATTTATTTTCTGAATTTTGGCCATTCTTTATGTTTTATTTATAATAATAAGCAAGATTAATTTAATTACTTTATTTATAATAAAAAATTTATTGGCTTCTATTGCTTCCCTAACCGGTAAAGTCAGCAGGCGCCCCCTGATTAGTAATAAAACCAATAGAAATATTTTTAACATCAGAAAAATGAATAATTTCTTTCAAATGCTAAATGATTGAAGCTTGACTAAGGTTTTACAGAAGTCCTGGCTTTGTTTTAAACTGGCGACTACAAAATCTATGAAGTATTTGGACTAGGACCTTTCTTAAAACTTACTCAAATTAATTTCGTTACAGAGCGGTTAATTGAATCTTTTATCTGGACGTAATTTACGTTGTTGATTGTGAAAATTCCAAAAGAACATTTTAGAAACCGAGATGACTGCTGATCTGGCAATTTGTGGTGCATGATCTTGATTTTTGTGACCCATTCTCCCATTTCCTCAGGTTTCTCGAACAGAATGTAATTTTAAAGGTAATGGTCGCATAAATATGACTTCATTTGAGATGTTTCTTGAATAATTTTAAGAAACAAAATTGAACCTAAATCAGGGTAACAGAAGGGCAATCGTAACCCAATCCTCCTCTATGTGAATTCTGTGACTTTCTACGCCGATAATAACGATAGTAGTGAAAATGGATTTCAGCCCAAACCGAAAACTAAGAGTCTCAATTCCAAGTTTGTACACAAAAATAGTATTTTTGGCAGATTGATACATCTGTTAAACACGCGATACCGAATAATATTTTAATATCTTAAATCGAGCAGTCTTTCTTGTCACAGCTGGGTAGGCAATAAAATTAGAACACAGAAGTGCCATATTAATCGTATAAGAGAGTTTGTTTGAAGTTCGGCGAAGAAATGCGGAAGTCGCCCAACAGAAATAAAATAAGAGATCATCCCCATCACTTGTAATAGGACGTAGCTCAGTGTTGTGTGCGGAATGTATTTATTTGTGATCCCAGCCTGTTGAGTTATGTGTTGGTGCAGATCGTTGACGCGAGACCATGCGTCTTGGTGGTGGACCGACGGGGCTAAAGGTCACAACAGCGAGTTTTGCATTCCCTCGGCGTGGCGAAGTGGCCAGCTTCCAAAGTGGCTCCTGTCTCGGAATTAGCACGGTGTCACGTTGGCTAACGAGTCTCCCTGTAGCAGTTAGTCCGCTATTTATACCGACCATTGTCCGCTGCATTGCTTGTCATTCACCCAGCTCGCCAACTTACGGTGCCACATAGTGGCGATATTCCTCGATCAACTCTCATTGCAGAGAAGTAAAGACTAAATTTTGCTCTAAATTGATGAAGGTCTGAATTCAGAGAATCAGAAAATTTATTAACGTTTTTACATAGTAATATTTGTATTCCCCTTCAGAGAAGATACTATTAATTATTACATAAGGGAAGATTACGCACCTTGATTATGACTATCGACTTAGATATCGCAATCGTGCTTACGTATGTGGAATACTGTAATATTCGCAGTGCGTGTCCAGTGATGGTGAGTGGGAGTCTCTTCGTTTAAACCTACCACCAGAGATCATACTGTATTTATTAAATCTACAAATTGGCAGATGCCCGGTGGCAGATACATAGAATTAAAAACAATAATTGATAAACCGGTCGTAAGGACCATATTTAACCTATAGTTGAAAGTATAATTATATTCAATATAAATAAATAAGTGTGGAATCATATTATTAGGAATAGGTTCTGAAGGCTGCGGGAGTTTTCTCGCAGGCGCTTCAGCCCAGAGTGACTGCGGGGCTCACCTGATCATGTCGGGAATGCCTCGTATTCTCTCTGGGTATTTATTTTATCAAAGTTCTCATATGCCGAGACACCTCCACCTATTTTAGGAGGTATGTGCACTGGAGTCAAAGACCTTGGGCATATGGCAAGAGTTGTCCGCTAATCCCATTGGATCAGTCGGCCAACTGCCTCCTGAAACTGGTAGAGACACGGAGAAGGGAATGCTGTGACCCCACAGCAGACTCGTCTCCCGTCATTCGGAAGGGCGTGAGAATAGTACCCAATGCCCGACCTACCTGATGCAGGTTTTCTAGGGTTTTCCCTGCATCTCTTTAGGTGAAACAGCGGGTAGGATCCTCAAACCATAGCCCGGGGGCCCTAGTTAACCCTTGGCTACCTTGCTCTACCTTCCGCATCCCCCCTTTTTCAATTCCCTTCCTATGCTATTAAAGGGGAGTTGCCTGTTTCAGGATCACCCTCATGTAGCCTGTTAACCAAAAAAAATATATTAGGAATGATTTTTTTAAAAAAAGAATAGTATTGTTTTTGCCTGAAAAAAACAAAAAAACTGGAAATATATTTCACTGTAGTATATTTTTAGAGATTTCGCAGCACTGATCACTTTGCTACACTGCACTACACTACAATAAACTTAGATTTAGTCGAAATTTTCTTTCTGTTAGAGGAAGTTCCCCAAACACTCCTGCAGGCAGATTGTTCCAGTCATTAATTGTCCTATTTAGGAATGAGTATTTTCCAACGTCTGTTTCCTCCCGTTCCGAGTCGATTCTTTCATTCTATCTCGGATTCCCTGCCATGGTTTTTGACCTGCAAAAGCTCTGTAGAAAATGTGTAGCCTAGCTCTTTCTCTTCTTGTCTGTAGCGTATCCCACCCTAGTCGCTTTACCTTTTCGTTCTCATGCCCAGGTCCTATTTGTACGAAGTTTGCGGTCCTTCTTTGCACCCTTTCTAAGGATTCTATTTGACCTATCCTGTACGGATCCCAACATGCTGCACCATATTCCATACATTATGAACAATACATATGGTTCGAAAATTTCAACATCAAAATGGTCATCAAAGGGCGAAAAGAAAAGGTGCGGTGATCGGAATGCCGCCACGTGGTCCTATTTAAAAGATATTTCAATTGAAAATAGAATTTTTTTTGACACCAAAAAAGAGGGAGAAAGAAAGCAGTTTTTAACGAGCGATTTCAGACTCCCGAGATTATAAAAATATATTTTGGAGCTATGAGCCGAGATGAAAATTAGAAGAACAAGAGATATGACGAGAAATGTAACGAGACAGAAAATTATACGAGGGAGAAAGTGAAACAGGCAAAAAAGGCATTTACAGTTACAGTTAAAATGAAAGAAATTTACACAAAGAGACTGAAAGTTATAGAAGTAATATTTTGATACTATGGCGCAAAATAGAGTTCACAGATTAATGCAAATACATTTTACGGATAATAAATTAACTATAAAATATACGACCTTAGCTTGCACACCAATTTTAATTAGAGAAACAATTACTCAGAAAAAAAATAAAAATATTGGAAGTTCTGTCGGAGCTTTGCATTTAGAAAGAAAGACTGGAAAGTAAATCAAGAATCTGAAACCATAGTTAAATATATAAAATAAGAGAAGAACTTAAAATATATCATATAATTTTTAAGAGTTTCAATTAGTGTCAAGTTTAATATTGACAGTAAGTACTTGATTTAAAATATACATTTCATAAATTGTTCTTCTACATTTCTGAGGTCCCCGTTCTTATACAGTTGTCTAATCAAAATAAAAGTTGTATTAAAATGTAAATAATGTCAGTGTAATAGGCTTTTGTTTACTGACTGCAAGTTTTAAATTAGACCTCTTCTCTTTGATCTTCGTATTAAATATCCTTTAGGTTTGGCATATGTAAAACAAACGGCAATTAGAACAACTAATTTTATAAAGACCATTAGTAGTAGAAAAGTATTGGAGAGATCTTTGTGTCCTTTAATGAATCCAGGAAATGAAGGATTAGAGTAATAAATAGAATAAATAAGCAGTCTTTTAATGGATGTATTAAACGATAGAACACCGCAATGTCGTAAAACAATAAAAATTTTATGAACTAAACGAACTGTTGTCTTTATGAAATTTTGATATATTATAAGTTAGCGCAGAATTAGAAAAACTAATAAAACGAGATTTACATTTTAAATAACTTACGTTTAAAGCATTTTTTTATTTTCCTTCTGTTTAATTGTTTCTCTTATTAAATTTTTTTCTGCAAACTAAGGTCGTATACTTATTACAAATCTTCACTGAAAAGTCAAGAGTCTATTGCCTTTTTCATATTTTTAAATATTAAGATTGTATTTGTATACAAGTATGAGTATTTGTAAATCTTGTAACTCTATATGAAAGTTATGATGTAAGGAAAACAATTCCAGTAATAATACAGTAGTAGGGTTTTATTCAACTTTAAGGTAAACTACGAACGTGTAATACGTATCAATAATTTCACTGTACATAAATAGTGTGTCAAATCTGATTGGTAGCTACTTTAGAAAACCAGAATGGAAAAATCACGACCGGAGCGGGACTTGAACCCGGGACCTCCCGCTTTCCAGATAGATGCTCTATTGTCCGAGACAACCCTATTTGGCTCCTTCAATTTCAAGTTCACATAAAGTTTATTAATCACATTATTTTCACAGCCTAATTTCTAGAACTCCGTGAAAAATGAACACTGCGCGAATTCATCAAAGGGCCAGTGATTTTAATTCAAAACACCGTGATTTTCTAAAACTGACAAACTCATTTTGAAGAATTTCTTTCTTTAAATTGGTAGCTATTTTCTATTGTTCCGAGGTAACATGAGGACATTTTTCTGAAATTTAATCTTAATTAAAATCTTGGGCTTTGATAATTTTTATTTTGAAATGTTTAACACATTTTCTGTACAATTCACTTATAATTAGTTAGTTGTAATATCTGAAAATAGCCTATAGGTCTGGAAATAAATTAATATGTACTTTATTTATCGGTAATTCGTACAATCGTTTCGTTTCTAAATTTGGAACCACAAAAGGTGTGACTTCAACTATTAAAAAAGCCAAAGAAATATGAAAAAATAATATTTACGATACAATTACCTTATAAAATGAAAAATTACTTTCGGAAACCAGAAATTTAGAAGGCCGAACAGTCGCCGGACATTGTCCACGACGCTAAATTAACCAATTTGGATGAAACATCTTAATTGTAGTAACTATAATTGGCTGAATTCTTTTTCTGGACTATTTCTTAGGTTATTGATTTATTGAAACATAAATTTTGTTTAAATTACATGTTTCACTATTAACATTTACGTACTATAACCGAATTGTTGGGTGTGTTGTGTAGCATCTCACTCATCAGTCTGGAAGAAAATATATATTCAACAACTAAAGTTTTTACATTTTGTAATCAATCTTCAGGTCATTTAAATATATATGCTTCGATAAGCAAAATAATTTTGTACATTAAATTTTAAAATATTTTTATGTTCTTTAGCGAGTTTTTAATGAGCGTTTCGTTTGATAATGTAACAGGAATTGAAAAATAAACAGACTTTAGTCTACAGCATTATGTTTATCGAAATTATTAATTTTATCCTTAATATTTTTAAAAAAGCATAAATTATTGCAAGATTTAAAGATATCCCGGATTTCGTATTTTCTAAACTTCTGGATAAGTTTGTACTGAATTTTGTCACAAATTTTGTGATTTCAGTTTAGAGTCCCTGACTTATGGCATTTATTATTTCGCACAGATTAGTTTGAAGGGTAGAACGGAATAAGCCATTTTTCTTTACTGGATAGTGCTGGAGTTAATAATAGGGGTTCGAATCCAGTGGCTTGGATGTTTGTTCCATCATTCGTCACCATGACTGGGATTAAGACTGCTGGATAATCAATACTCCAAAATTGTAATGTCATGTGAGGTGACGTGTTGTTTTATAATAGTTCGGTTTCTTTATTATTATTTTAACTGAGTAATGAAATGACATGAAAGTAGCAAAGTTTATAGCGGGAAAGAACAGGATAAACAATTTTTTTCCTGGGTAGTGCTAGCAGTTAGTAAATAGGGGTGCAACATTATAACTGGCCAAGGAAAAAGTCCTGCTAGCCAACTTGACCATGTTTTGACTCCACCTTGTGAATGAACTCTCGTTTTGGCATCTTACATCTTTGACTTTATAATTTTTGCAGCATTTTGGCACAAGGTAGTTTACATAACTTCTCCACTTTTAACTCTTTAATTCGTATGTTACGTATAATGTTTAAATGTGCTTGTATTAAGGCTCGGTAAAAAAACCTTAAAAAGGCGTTCGTCGATTTGCAAAATAAACACAAAAGAGGTAAGAATTTTCTTAAATTAAATTTTGTTGCATTAATTGTAATTAAAAAACATCCTGTCCGTTCAACCCTGGGCGGGAGGTGGTGGGGGGCAGGACCGGAAATTTGTAAGTTTCTCTTTAATTATTCATAAAAAATTTAAAACCGTTGTTTTAAGGTATATTGATATTAGATTAATAATTAATAGAATAAACTAATGTTATATATTTTTGTGAAGTGATTTTTCTTTTTCCAAAATTTTATAAACATTGTTAAACAATAAGTGTCTCGTTCCCACCCCTATAGGATTTCCCAGAAACCAGTGTAATAGAAAGTTTTCTTTCTTTAGATTCAAGCTCTGTTGAACAAATTCGCACGTAATCCGAGACCAGGTTTATAATTAAGAGAAAAAAAATTTTTTAACACTTGGTGGGGTATGAGAACGTGGAAGATAGCTTATTTAGTATTAATGTGTCCTTTAATAAACCTTCCCCGCGGCGCACCAATGTCCTTTGCGGCACTCGTAGTCGGTAACGAAGAAAAACAGGTTGTTATTTTTTAGACTCCACTTAAGACACCAAAATCATGTTTTATGGGTTTAAGTGAAGACTTCCGGACCTTGATAATATTACAGAAAGCTAGAGAATGTAGGTGAATGGATTGAATATATAATTCTCCGGCTTTCAACCGTTACGATTGAATACAATTTTTTTACTATCAATCACATGGGTTCAGCTAAATGTAAGTTCATTCACATAAATCTGGGCAATAAGTATAGAAATTCCATAATTTAGTCTGTCCTCCAGTGTTCACCCAGTATGACGATGAACATGAGAGTCTCGCTCAATTGAATGTAAAACGGCTGTCGCTCGCTCCACGTCCGCACAGCTCACTGATAATAAATACCCTGTGAGTACCGAGGCGAGGCCGAGAGATAAGGTTGTGAGTTGTTATAAGCGCGTGCCACTTGAATCCCTGTAGGTGGCCACTTGAGGGGGCAGGAATGCGAGCGGGGGTGGGTGGCTCTCGTCAAACATTTCCAGACCTGCACAGTGTAAATGTAGTGGAACGACTCCAATAAACTGCGGAGCTGTAACAAGAGATTATGATATCAACTTAACATTTTCGCTGCCACTCTCGTAAATATACGTGTTTGTATGCTGTCGTTGTGCACTTACGTTTATTAGTTTTTATAAATTGCGCTCCTTCCGTTTATTCGAGTATGAAAAGGTGTAATAAACTTGCTGGTGGAAAACTGAATGCTCAACGACTTTGTCATTGTCTTAAAACATTCGGAGAATCACACTATGAAGGAAATGCACAGTCGATATTTTTGGTCTCAGTGCGACGTAGGACTTGATAGGGTTCTTTCTTTTGCATTATTTAATACAAAAATTCAAAATTACATTTCATAATGTTGATTTGAATAAAATTTGCAAGGAGTATTTATATAGATGTTTTCTCCTTTTCCGGTGGTTGAGAATAGGCCGTAAAACCGCCAAAAATCCTGGATGTGTTATAAACGTACGAGAGCTGTTAATACGAGTGATTCAATTTAATATGCTTCGAGCTTATACAGGGTTTTGAGGAGGGTAACTCTTTGAAACTGTACGTGGAGACGTGGGAGCCACTGAAACAACTTTTTCGAAATACGTCACTTAGGAAATGTCCTAAAATCTAACCACAAGCTTCCATAACGTCACATCCGCTCCGCACCACTTGTCCCTGTGGTGACTTCAAACCATGTGTACGAATAATAAAACAAAAAATATTAAGCTGAAAATCTACCTTTCAGTAACGTTATTGTAATAAAAGTAAATAAGTAATTGTTAAAATTAATAAGACGGACGATCGACGCCCGTTGATGACATATATACAAAACTAAAGATCGAAGGTTTTCCCGGTGTATATTCTGAATAAACAATTCTTGGGTTTCCACCCGGGTTAAATGGAGTTTCACTTGAGAACGATGGCAGAGTACGCCATCGAAACGTCGTGGCTTAAACTCCATTTAACCCGGGTGGAAACCCAAGAATTGTTTATTCATATACAAAACTGTTTGTGGCTACAGAGCACGAGCCCAAAAAAAGCCCGTCACGCGTTTGAAAATTATCTGTAGTTTCCATTTTTTAACTACTTTTCTTCTCAAGAAAAAAAAGGAGCCTTAACACGTTCACTGCCGATGACGCTTTAAAGCGTCTAGTTCAGACTTGCTTCTGTGTCATTGGCTCTTTTAAGCATTTTCATTGCTGTTCTACGCAATAGAATAAGATGGCACTCGTAATAGTTTCATATTAGGTCAGTGCCAGTGAAAGTGTTACAGTAATATAGACAAATAAAATACGAACGTTGTAAAAATATAAAGACAGAGACTTGAACCTTGGACCAATAGAACCAACGTTATTTCGCAGACACAAAGGCATGGAGAAGACCTTATCCCTTGATAATCCGTTTCAAGCTCATGCGCTTGGTATGGACCCACCACAGGGGCAAGTGATGCGGGACGGATGTGACGGCGTGGAAACTAATGGTTCGATTTTAGGGCATTTCTTGTCCGTTAGGACCCTTAGTGTCGAATTACTTGTACCGGCGTCCCCCACTTCACTACGGACAGTTTTAAACATTTATCGTCCTCACCCTTTATATACGTTTCATGGCTTTCTTAACCTAGAAAACGGTATAGAGTTCAGCGTCTTGAACTTGGCAGTGAAAGAGTCAAATGAAAACCTCGTACGTAAATATCCGTTTCTTAATCATACTCCGTAGCTAAATCCAATCTGATAACATTCTATCGTTTCCATAAACATTATAACTTACAAAGTTAGACAAACAAAACTTTATCAAGATAGAAAACGTCTACATGCATACAAACGTTGACTTAAATTCTGGACCGTTTTCTTAAGTGATCAGTAGAATAGTTGTTTTATATTGCAATAATAGAAGTAGACTACTGGTGATTTTGTTATTGCATCTTCAGGAAGTCTATTTATGCGTGTGTATTTTTAGACATAAGGGGAACAGTCCAGCTCCAACTAGCAGAAGTAAAAGTTTTCGAAATTTGTCTGGAAAACCACTCAGCAGTAACAGGGAGTCATTATTACTTGTCGATATTACTTGTGAAATGTAACGCCTGAAACGTCTAACGAAGATTGGTGTAGTAACTGTAATGTTACCCTAGATCTGTTCACTTTTTAAAATCAATGGAAGAACGATCAGTCGATCAAAAAGCCGATCATTCTCATGATGATTTCTATAATATATTGCAAGTTCAATTTTGAATGCCAGTGTTGTTGAAAATATTAGAATAGTTTCTGTGACGTCACCGAATGAAAAAGATAATCATGTTTGGAGACTTAAAGCAAAAACAATTCATTCCTAATTCTCGTTGTGTAGATTTTGAGTTTTACCACGTGTGGAGTGTGTGATCGTGTTAAGCGGTCGTAACAGGGACTGTGGTTTTCCGTGATTGCAGGAATGTTAGTGTGTGAAGACGTTATTGTGTGAGGGCGCCGAGTTTGTAGCACAGCCTGTGTCTTGTCTGTCCGTCTGCCGCGCCGCGCCGCTCTGCTGTGCTCTGCTGTGCTGAGCAGTGATTTACGAGCGAGTGTCGCTGCCAAACTAGCTAGCGCCCCTGGGGCTTTTTTACACACGAAATTTCACTCTCCATTAGAACACGAGCGAACGTCTGGTCTGCTAGGTGACAGCAACTACGTGCCTCAAAGATTCTCCTGCCGTTTAGTGGAACACACTCCAGCTTCCTCTTGACAATGGCCATAAATTTATCTTTGTCAAATATATTCGTGGTCTGTAAAATCCCAAAAACATTTATTTACTTATAAAACTTTCCTTAGCACTTCGGAATTTTGAAATATATATCTTGGCCGATTCTGGAAAATATAGTCCAACATGAGATGTATGAATCTGAAGATCAAAGCGGTTTTAGGGCAGGCGATAATATCTTCAGTATTAGACAGGTCACGGACACATAATCTAGAAACCCGTCTTATTTACATACATTTACGGGAAGCATATGACAGTGGTCGGTGATGTAAAATAAGCAAATAAAAATAACTTATATTAAAGCCACAAAAAATGATAACCAGGAAATTTAAACACTGTCAAACTTGGAAACAGTCATCATTATTCGACGTAAATAAAGTATTGAGACAAGGATGCTATATAGCAAATACGCTTTTTAAAATATATTTCAATGATACTTTCAAACATTGGAGAAAGAAATGTAACACCATGGGAATACCCATAAACGGTGAAACCCTGTATACTTTGAATTTTGCTGATGACGAGGTTATATTCGCCGAAGATGATGATGCATACTACACACTAAGAAAATTGTATGAGGAATATGTGAAATGGGGTTTACGAACAAATTTTGATAAAACCGAGTATGGTAGTTGGAGGGACAGGAAGAGATTTAGAAATGGAAGACGGAAGTGTAGTACAGTGCTGCACCACATATAAATACTTAGGGACAAATATTTATAGTAAAATTATAGTAAAGGAAGAAGCGAAGAGGATATTAAGCTAGTAATGATCGGATCCCATGCCATGCTAACTTGAAGTCTGAATTTTTTGTTTATAAGATTCTTCCTTCCTCCTTCCTTCATGGCTCTACAGCTCATTAAGGGACTGGGCCTACCGAGTCGACTGCGGACTGTCATCTTGCATGACACATTCCGAATTTGGAGTGACACGTGGTCAGCGTATCGATCCTCCAACTCTCCTAATCACGGTCTTCGCGACCATGACGACAGAAACATCCAAGCCCATGTCAGGATTCGAACCCGGGACCTCTTGGTTTTGATGCAGCAGCCACTACACCACAGGTTATAAGATTCTTATGTTTCTTAATTTTAATGGCTTCCATCAAAACACTATACAGCAAACCTTTCGTGTGGTTCAGAATCTTAGTCGTTTCAAAATCCATCTAGTGTCCTGTCATTAGTATATGTTCGGCAACCACATTTATCTGGTTGTTTCAAACTAATATGGCTTTAGTGTTCAACGCAGCGCCGTTAAACGGTCTGCACCGTTTGTCCGATTCTCTTGACCACTTTTTATTTATTATTATTTTTATTGATAATAATTTACTTGACCTGTTTTCTAGATTCAATAACAGGTCTGTTTAACAATATTTTTCTTTTGTTGGTACATTTTTTTACATAGATATAAATATGTATGAATACAATAATAAAGTATATGCGTATATTTAAATTTGTTTTAGCATGTAAGATCATCATCATTTTTTTTTGTTAACAGGCTACATGAGGGTGATCCTGAAACAGGCAACTCCCCTTTAATAGCATAGGAAGGGAATTGAAAAGGGGGGATGTGGAAGGTAGAGCAAGGTAGCCAAGGGTTAAGTAGGGCCCCCGGGCTATGGTTTAAGGATCCTACCTGGTGTTTCACCTAAAGAGATGCAGGGAAAACCCTAGAAAACCTGCATCAGGTAGGTCGGGCATTGGGAACTATTCTCACGCCCTTCCGAATGACGGGAGACGAGTTTGCTGTGGTTACACTAGTTTTATTATTATATTATTTTCGTGGAGAGACTGAAGGAGAGAATTTTTAATTTCTTTGTCTCCTCATCCTTTCCACCTTTATACATTTTGTTTGTGAAACAACTCCGGTTTTCCGGTTACGACCCACGTTTCCGGATCTCCATGAAGCGTTGGTCGAGTAGTTGTAGGTTCAAACTTTTTTACTAATTGACCACTGTTACAAGTTATCTTGCAATCCCCGGCAGTTTTTAATCCATTTTCACCTTTCACTAAGCACAGCATTTGTCTCAATTTTTTTTGTGGCCTGAAAACCGTTTTAATGTTATATTTGCGAGAACTCTTCGAATTTTCGCCGTTGTGCGACCAGCAAAGGGAATAATTTCTCTCTAAATCGATGTTAATTCATTCTTAGTACGTTCATTATTATTGGCTTCTTGGAATGCCTTCCTTATCTTTGCATCAGTGTATCCGTCCATCTGGAATATTCTCTTCAGATTATTAAACTCTGTCGCCACTTTATCGCAATGTGACTTGACATAGTCTGATTCAAATTCCCATATGGTTTCATGCAAATCATATCTCAAAATGGGAAACGGCCATCATTTTTCCATTCCATAGTAAATTGGATTTTACTGTGTAAACCTTTCAGACGTTGCAGGAATTCATATAACGAAAATTTAAATTTCGGTCTCTTCGCTGGTGCGACATGCACATCTAAATTAGCATCTGCAATTTCTTGTTTCATTTAAATCACACCAGATGAGGTTTCAAATCAGGAACGAAACGTGTAAAAACTATTGTATTAAATGTTTTACTATTTATTTATATTAAAGGTTGCCAGAAAGTCTTGCATTTCCGTTCTTCAAAGAAGCCAATTCAGCGGTCTTCGATAATGGCATACGTGCCCTGATACACGTCGAATGATACAATCCATACTGACCATTAGAGAAACGCATAAGTTCACTGATGCAGTCATTACTTGAAAAAAAGGCTAGTGAAAAACTGAAAAGACGCGTACCAGTACAGGTTATCATCCTACCTCTTCTATCGGCTTCTATCGTTAGTCCTGTGTTAGATCATTAGCTTACGTAGAGTTAAATTCTCACTGGTAACTTAAACATTATTTTCAAAAGTAAATGTATTTTAACATTAACGAACAACATTGGAGAGAAAGATTGTGAAATAGATTACGGGTTTTTTCCAACTTGAGGAATTGGCTGAACGTTACATAGGTAGAAAAATTTTTAATGTAATTTGTGAAAAATATCGGGGAGAAAAATGAAGATGACGGTACCTGATCTGTTAGTTGAGTCCTTGTGGCTGAAGTGTGGGTTCCTGGGAGCACTGGACGTCCGGAGCCGCTGCTGCCCTCCCAGCTGTAGCTGCGTCATCACCTCCGCTCCGCTACGACAACAAACAACACCGTCTCATCCATCTGCCTGCTCGGCTGCTTTATTGTCGGAGATATCTCTGTCACCTGATAGGTCTAACAGCAATTACCTCAACGATATACTATCTTAACTATTCTCCCGGTTATTTAATTAGACGGACAGCAAAGCGACCGATGTAAACCTTCAT
Organism: Eucriotettix oculatus; assembly: GCA_034510155.1. Classification (NCBI taxonomy): domain Eukaryota; kingdom Metazoa; phylum Arthropoda; class Insecta; order Orthoptera; family Tetrigidae; genus Eucriotettix; species Eucriotettix oculatus. Next base: position 182,325,470 of record CM067377.1, read on the forward strand.
GTTCATTGTTTCGTAGAACTGTATTGGCAGTGACAATAGTTAAATTGCCAACGTCTGTCATCCCCGGTGCATTAATATATCGAAACTATCCTAGGTGTCTCCGAATATGAGAAAAATAATTCAATTAATACCCTTTTTTTCTCTGAGGTTGGTCGACTACAAGATGCTATCCACTCCCCTTTAACAGCATTGGAAGCAATTTGATAGGTGAGATGCGGTGGGATACCTCCAGGCTATAGTCTAAGAACCCAACAGAAAAGGGATATAAGGCAGACCCTAGAAAACCTGCATCAGGTAAGTATATCGAATACCTTTTCTTTCGGGCGACAGGCTACATCATAATTGGCAACTTTAATTTAATAGCATGGGAAGGAAATTTGAAAGGAGGGATGCGGAAGGGAGAGGAAAGCAGCCATGGCTGTAGTATGGCGAATGAGCATAAGAGGACAACGAGCAAGGAATACGTAAAAAAATGGAAGAGAAAATATTATAGTTTCTCACCAAGCAACAGTCGATCTATTCAAAATTAACCCTTTGCTGCCCATTTTTATTAGGAACCAATTAACTTTAAATATACCTATCGCAATGATTTAAATTATGAAAAAGAAAACGTGGCTAATTAGATACTAGAAGCAAAATTTTCCTTTTGTTGTCAGAAAATAATATTGAAGCAGCCACCGGTTAATGAAAAACTTGTCTACATCAGACTATACAAATGCAGTCAATAAATAGTGTAGTCTCCTTGTGTTTATATATAATAAATGGGTTAATTAATTTCATTTTAAATTAATTTTATAAGACTAAATATTCCTAGCTGCGAACGTGTGGTCGTTGAAATTCAGATATAGGGCCTGGCTTCATAATATCTATTCAATTGGTGGTTGAATGATTAAGAATCACCGCTGTTGGCCGGCAGAGTCATAAATTGGATCGAGTTTATGAGCTTCGCTCTCAACATTTTGTCACGTCTCAAAATTTTCTACGTAAAGTTCAGTAACCTCAGGTGCGTGAGGTTTCACGTCTTTGACACAAAACATGAGAACCCCGTATGGGGAACTTTAAAATTTAAAACGAATTCCTAATAGCTAAAGTCGTAGATATTTCCTCGGGAGGGGGGAAGAACATAAACTTTCGATGTTGGTGAAAGAGATTGAGTTAGAGTTAGTTGTTGGTGATTTGTGGAGGAGTGGTCGAGGAGGATGGTTGCTGAGTTATCGTTGAGAAGTTAAGAGAAGAAATTCAGAAAGAATAGTTGTCAAAGTATGGTTAAGATTTTAGTGGGCGATTTAGGGAATCTCAAATATAGCATTTGTTGGAGCTGGAATGAAGAATTCAGGCCGGTCAGTGTTAATAGGACTTAAGAAATTTAGATAAATTGTTGAACGCACGTGAAGCACCTTGTGGTAGCAAAAAAAGTTACACACAATTTTTTGGGTTATTGAAAGACGGAAAATTAGCATATACTTTCAACTATCTTGTTCACCGTATAAAGATTTGGGTAGTAATATGTCCTTCAAAGTACACTTCCAGCACTCGCACATGGAAATCTTGGCGCAGGGAGTTTTGAGCACGGGGAATCATCAGATTTTAGTTATGGAGAAGGTATTCAAGGAAAATGGAATATTAATATGCTAGACCATCAAGAAGAATGTGAAATATAGCATTCATTCATCCTCTCTTAGTTTATAGGTGACGGGGAAAATCCAATTTCGTGTTTGAATGAAGGAGGAAATGTACCATCAGAATATTTAACTTTATAAGAAAAAATATATTTTTAGAAGAAAGACAAGAATGGGAAAAATGTCGACTGGACCAGGGACTCGAACCCCGAACCAACCGTTTTCCAGACGGGGGCACAAACCAATGAGCTAATCCAAGTCAACATCCAAAGACCGATTCAACATCCCTCCATTCCCGCAAACTTAAGCTAGACTCACATACCAATTCACTAATCACAATCTTCATACCTTTTTTCTAGGAAATGCATAAATAATGGATATTGGAGGGATGTTGTATCGGTCCTTGGCCGTCGACTGGGATTAGCTCAGTGGTTAGGGCGCCCGCCTAGAAAACGGAATTTTCCATTCATGTCTTTCTTCTAAAATATCTCTACGGTCCTGCCTAAGCTTTGCGTGAAGGCATTTCTACTTCCTTAGACTAATTTTTTTTTCTGATCCTTAAAGTTTTTAGTAAATACCAACCGCGGTATAAAAATGGGCTGGTCACACAGGTCCCTTATCCCAAGTGTGGTGACTCATGACCCCTACATTCAACGGGTAAAGCAAAAATAATTTAGTTTTTGTTATTTGCGTACAGCAGGACGAAAAACGAGAATGGTTTGGTGAGGCCGAGTAGGCGGGAAACGTCGCCGTTTACAACATTATTTATTGCCTGGGGTGCATTGTATTCGACACTTGGTCCCGGTAGCTGTCCTGAGAAGGTCGGAATGAGAGAGCAGTGGCGCAACGCGTGTAAAAGTTAATTTCGGCATGTTCGAGAAAGAAGATTCATTTGATGGGAATACGGAAAACAAATAGATAACATTTGATGGAGATTTAATGTGAAGAAGATGCGCTAGAGGAGACGTGTCCAGCAAAGGAACATCCGGCAACGGCAAACAAAGAACGACGTCACCACGCAGAACATCTGGTAACGGCATTTTTACCCGGCTTTCCACTTAAACCATTCTCGTTGATTCGCAATTGTTTAAATCTCAGCTATGTCGTTCGTCACCCGCGTTCCCGGGAGCAGCCATTTACAAGCTGCGTAGATTTTTTTTTTGCTTTACCGACTGAGCCAATTTGATATTCGTAAATTTATATTTTTCACTAAAACTTAATTTGAGTTATATTTCTTTTGGAAATTTTATAACGTAATATCATCATAATTAAATGGAATATATTCAAATTAAATATACTCTTTTTATTATTTAACAATTCCTAGTTATAATAATATTTTTGTTGGTGTAAACGAAGACCAAACACCACACAAGTAACGGAATATTCTACTGTCGGTAATATTATACAATCATAGGGATACAATTCGTGGAGGTTCTAAGATCAACAGAATGACGTTACATTCGACTGTGAATATAACATTTTGAGGCATGCAGTATTATCTCATGTACGTGATGGAGGTTGAATGGGTTAACTAAACCGCACGATCGCCACATAACTGAGAATGTTAAGAAACGATTTAAATGTCTGATGTAGCGACCATTTAATTCCTTGTTAGGGGTGGTCACTCGCGCACCTGAGCTGTGATGCAGCGACGCTATTGGCTGACACAGAGTCACCGCGCGTCGCCATTGGCTGGGCCTCAGGGGCAGTCGCTACGTCAATGGAAGTGGACTTCAATCAAGTGAGGTACGTGTTTCAAGCCTTACGGGTGGCCTACCACCACAGGAAATGGAAATAGTCTGTTTGGACATTTGATTTACGGAGTTTGAACTGTTCGTCAATTTACTTACAACTGGCGAAGGGCATAATTATGACCATCAATGAAATGACGGTAAATGGTTGCACATCTACTGGACGTAAAATCTTTGTCGCATATTTGAATATATAATAAGACTTAAATTTTTTGACAAGTAATATACATAAAATATAATAATTAATTCAGAAGAAGACGTTTCGTCTCCAACTTTTTGGTCCCTTCAGTTCTAAAAAAAATATTTAATTTACTTAAAATAACATCGTTGTATTCAATCATTTTAATAAACATTGTATGATTGAAAAATTAACAGAAATTTGTGGCACTAACACATCATCCGGGGCCGAAATGAGGAGAAACAAAGTAACATCACAAAAATTATAATTTTGTGACCGATTTTTTCAAATTAAAAGAATTACGCTTCAAAGTTTCAAGAATGCACATTAAATCATAGTGATACATAATTTTAAGTATCTGTTTTTACATTTATAAAACATAAATTTGATCTGATATGAAACTTTTCACTCATCAACCGATTTTTAAAAATACACGTTTTATTAAAATCTATTGTTTGTCCACGGATTTTTTTAATTTTTCAAAATTCCTTAATTCTTCTTTGAAGCTTGCGCTTTTAATGACCACTATAAAAGCCTCTATACTACCAACACAATTTTATAAATAAAATACTGTTTATTAAAATTATTTACATGTTTAGAATTTTATACAAAATTTTAAACGCTCTAAATATTGCTCTAGCACGGTAATTGGCAAGCAAGTTAATTGATTTATAATGTATTAATACATTGTCTATGAGTAAATAGGTTATTTAAATCAATTAGTAAAAACTTTATTATTAAAACAAAATATTGAAACTTCAAGAAAGCTAGTAGTATGATTCTGCTCTAATTCATAATTGAATGTTAAATTAGGGTGAAAGCCGAGAAAAGTGTTAATTCTATTTAAATTTTGGAATTATACCAAAAATATCAACATATATTAGAAAACAAAAAGATTGAAAATCTAATCTCTCTTTACAATTTTATAAAATCGTGGAGAAAGAGGATTATCCATTAGACGAACATTTATCTAATAATAAATTTATTAATTTAATTGAAAAGTTTTAATTAAAATTTAAATACATTAAAATGATAAATTCCTTTTCTACAGTCACAATGTAATGTAATTCAACATTGAAATTAGTTTTATTGTGACCATAAAACATTAGAAGAGTAGTTTTTATCACTTCAGTCTATTTATATACGTAACAGGAATAAAATATCGAGAAAAATGGCTTACTCATAACCTCCACAGAAGACAGTCAGCAGTAATTAGAATTGAAGAAAACAAAAATCAAGAACGGAGAAAGACAGGGATGCATGCGTGCATGCTGTTTAATTTATATATAGAACAGGCGATGAAGAAATGTAAAACGGAATTTGGAAAACTGCATGGAGAATAAATAAAAAACCTAAACTTTGCCGATGATATTGTAGCATTAGGGGAGTCAGAAGAAGACTTGGAAACCATAATAAATGGCATGAACGTGTTACTGAAGAACGAGTTCAATATGAAGATTAATGGAGACAAATCCAAGCTATTGGAGTATGGTTTGGGAAATAGTGGATTAACAAAGTGTGTTAGTTTGGGAAGGGATATTTTGAAGGAAGTTAAGGAATTCTGCTACTTGGAAAGCGTAATAACTAGGGATGGTAGAAGTGTAGTACACATAAAGAGTTCGATAGCTCAGACAAGGGAGGTTTCGCAAAATAGAATAATTTACATACGGGTAATATAAAGATGTATATTAGAAAATCATTGCTAAAAATGTCCGTATGGAGAGTGGCGTTATATGGGTGCGAAACGTGGACGATAGAAGCTCCGGAAAGGAAAAGAGTGGAAGCCTTTGAAATGTGGTCCTATAGGCGAATGCTGAAAATCAGAGTGGTAGATAGAATCACTAACCAGGATTATAAGCAGAATAGGAGAAAAGCGAACAATATGGAGGACGTTGTCCAAGAGAAGGAATAGATTAATAGGTCACGTTTTGAGACATTATAGGGAAGTTTGTGGGGTAAGAACCAAATAGGGAGTCCAAGGATGAAATTTTCTGAGAAGATTAGGCAAGAATTGGGATGTGGTAGTTTTGCGGAAATGACAAGGCTTGCGCAAGATAGATTTGCATGGAACGTTGCTTCAGACCACAACAACAGCAACAAATCATTTGTATGTTATGAGTGAAGAAACAAGTTAAAAATTAAATTAATTAAGTCTTTAATTACATTTAGGGGAATATTTGTTAATTTAGGTAATGTGTGCCATCTATTTTTGAAACATTCAAATACGAAATTATTTGGTAGCGAATTAAATAAAAACACATCCGCTTGGAACTCTTTACTTTTGGTTTGTTGACGCAACCTGAATTATTCTAAACTCAATTGAGTTACGTCGTTTTGTCTACCACCCGCAACAATTAGCTTGTATTCAATTAAGTGTAAAGGAGTTTTCCCCTGTCGATGCGATCTAATGCAACTCAGTAAATCCACTCAAATTTGTGGAGGCAATTAAATATTTACGTTAGAGGCCTCCAAAAATGATCCGATTTTTATGTTGTTTTTCCATCTTCCATCCTTTGTTAGTCTATCCCTTTTTTCTCACACAATATCGGCTTCTTTTTGTATTAACTGGGTTTCACGGATTTACCAACAACTATTCTCTATTGATGTGAATCAGTAATTAAGAAATCAGAAGTAAAATGTTATACCCCACTCTATAGTTTCATGAAATATAATAACGCCTGGATGATATTTTATCCGAGATTATAATTAAAATTATACCCAACAGCATATGAAATGAGAAATTATTCGTAATTGTTTGGCTCTTACGAATGATCACATAACATTTTCTGATCACAACAGATATTTCTTGTAATGAGTCGGGTCAGTAACCTTTGATATAGTATACGGGACAGTTTGTCAGACGTACAACAATAATAGTGTTGCAACTAGTGATTGTGGCGTTGGAGTGAGTTAATGAATGGGGCTCTAGCGGAGATTCTTGCAAGCTATTAATTCCGAGGCACGTCGGTGGAGAACATCAGTCTTTGTCACCTTGGAGCGCAGCCAAGATACACCGGCAACGTGCGACAAATACGGGGCGTGTGCACACACCGGTAAATTTAGATAATTTCGCTCCAACACAACACTAACGACGGTAACGCATCCAAAGTATTAGCGACTTCCACGTTCGTATCGTGTAACTCAGTAATATTCATCTTCATCTCGGCAAAAATCTTCAAATTCGAGTGAACCTAAAGAAAGGGAATGCATCACTTTAACATCTCATTTGTATAATAAAATATTGGAATAAAAGAAAGGACTAACGCAGGATTAATGATTGGACAATATTCACACTAACAAAGAATTAAAATATCATAATAATTCTCCGTATCTCAGTGGTGAATATAATGTTTGTTTAAAAGGTTTGTCTATGGTAGTATTCACACATCTCTAGATGAGACTTCGTAAGATAAATTTAGTTACATTTCTAACCATATAAATAGTAATAAATATTGGATATATATTTTAATCCATGCTCCTTGTAAGGGGTGATTTGATTCTACTTTTAATCGAGACAGCAAGGAGAATAAATAATATGTAAGTTAGGTTAACAAAACTACAAATAAAACTTATCTTCTTGCTCTTTTAAAATATGCATTTCAGAAAATCAATTCTCAATTTTAATGAAATAACAACAAAAACTGATTCTTTATCTTAGGAGATGGTGCGCTCAAATTCGTAGTCTTAAATTGAACACTTATTGATGGTGGCAATAGCTACTGTGGTATTTTGCTGATAGATTTGACAGATTTATGGTTTCGTTTAGTACTTTACCAACTACGACACCGGAAAACTCATAGGTACATCTTCACAGGAACCTTTTAGCCATTGAAGAGGCAGCTTCTGGAATTGGAGGATTTCTAACGCCACCTTTGAAGTCTAGCTGAACGCGTCGTCTCTGCTACCACCAGGTGTTTCACGTCCGCCCGACAATTAAATGAACTGTCTTAAATCTTATTAGCCCTGTCTGGATTATTCATCCCTCTCCAACAAATGCTATCTTTTAAATTCCCTTAATCATAAAATCTTAAATATATGTGCACTCCTCTCCTTTTACTACAAAAATAACAATTTTCTGTACAATCAATAATGACCAGAAAATTGCAACAAACGAAATTAAATTCACATGTCAACTCAATATAACATTTAACAGATAATATCTAATACAAAAGATAGAATATCTTGAATTAATACAAACGATGAAGATAACAAAATAATTTTCGAAGATTGTCAGTTTCAAATTTAAGAAACTTTTCCTAAACTAAAATGGTTATTTCCACTCATCACAAATTTACGAACTATCAGTTAGATACGAGAAGACTAAAATTATGTATAAATCTGAACAATATTGGAAATTATAATTATTGAAAGCTATTCGCATTTATAAAAAAGAATAGAAAATAATATATATTACCGTAATATTTTTATACCGAAATCTAAATAATATACAGCAATTGCATTTGTACAACAGAGAATATCTGAGTTAAATGTTTCACGGTAATCATACAAATAAAAAGATATAATTTTTACAGTTTTGCATCAACTCTTTTAAACTATGGATATATTAACCATATCAATGATATTATTTAAATCAGTGAAAATAGTTTTGGGGTTATATTCAGAATAATATAGCAAATAAAGCAGAAATCCCTCTTAATAATGAATAATAACTGTTTTATGAGTGTTGAAGATGGTTATTTTATCATATAAATCAAAACGAAATAATGTAACAATCCTGACCAAATAATATCTAGAAAGATTGCATTTTTCATTATATTACTGTGTCTAACAGATTGTTACATAATATATATTTTTTAAATATAAATAATTCAAAGTCGGTTTAAAATGTAAAATTAAATGCAACAGAAAGAATAAGTTCATTACGCTTCTGCAATCTTTGTTGTTTTTCTCATGTACAGAAATAAAATTAGAGGACCTTTGAAAAAAGAAACACGAAACACATTTCAAGCGACGTAAACATATAACTTTATGAACAATGAATGTCCGTCTTTTACATGAATGGCAGCTCCGTTCTTGATTTAAAAAAAATATTGCTTCTGTCAAGTTGGAAGCTATGTGTAGCTAATTGGATACAGATACATCGTAACGATTGCAAAAATTTTGAAGATACCTGTGCACATCCGCCGGCTAAAATTTCCCTATTGGCTGCTCTTTTGTAAATTACAACGAATGGAGGATATTTAAAATTGCAGCTGATTGGATATTATAAAACGGAGGAGGAGAATTCGGAACCGTTAAGACGAAATGGAATTAAGCTTGTTGCTGAGACATGCATTAAATTGCCAGCCGCTGGTGAGAGCAGAGTTGAGTTCCTAAGTTCCGATATAAATATCAATTAATTTTCAACCCAAGACGTGATCAATGCAGCAGATCATCCCGACGCAGCCAACCAGAAGCGGAGCGTCTCAACTGGTGCCTAAAATAATTAGCAACCTGAAGCAGACCGTCGCCGCCGCCTCCAGAGAAAACAGCTGCAGCCTTCTCCCGGTATCGTTGATATAAAATATCAAAAGCTCACATTGTTAGTCCTATTTGATAAAAAAACTTTGCTTCATTTTGGTTCACGCCACAGGTGACCTGTTATTCAAGAGTTCTCTTGTTGTTGGCATATCAAATTTTAATTTTGTTGTAATTAAATTCAAAATCATTTATTAAATATTATCGTTTCTCGTTGAATCTTACACGAATGTATTCCTTTTGACCAATAAAATATAATAATTAAACATATTTATTACACTACCTCGTTCTTTTGACAAAATTAGAGAAAAGTAAAAATGAAAAAGAAAACAGAGATGAGATTTAGGCTAGCTGTAATTTTGTAATACGCTTCTTTGCAGCTAATAATTTGAAGGATAACAGTTATCAGAGAAATTGTGTGTGAGAGAAAACAGACAATATCAACCAATATAGTCAGATATACTTAGAGATTAGAATTATTTAGAGTACTTGAGGAAATTCATGATTGAAATTATTTTTATCCTCATATATTTACTGCGTTTACGATATTCCTTGAAAGAAAATGCAATAAGTACGTGCTAAGTTTCTCGGAGTAAATAAATCGCCATAAGTTTATGTTTCGAAGATCTGTCTACGGTTCCTTTTGTCCAATTTGAAACTTAATTTACATAAATTCAGCTTTGAGTTTCAGCTTCCAAAACTGAAATTTGGGATAAGGTTGAAGTGATAAAATTAGTTTGTGAGGGAGTAAGATATCATTTACTTTGACGACTCGCGTAATATTTTGGAAGTTTATGGGTCAGTTGAGTTGAAGCTCTTAAGAAGGAAGGATCCGTAAAAATGTTTATTTACGTTTGTTTCTAGAGGCCAGAGAGAACTCGCTGATAACCTGGGCGGATGTAGTATTGCAGCCCGGACTCACAAAAAACCAGCCACTGAATTACTCAACGTTTCTCAGAAAGACAGCCTGCCTACAAGTCGGGTAATATTTAACACCGAGATGCCATAAAAACTCTATATGTACGTCGTCATAGGCCCATAGTACCTCTGTTTCGAAAACATCAAAATATTACACTGAAATATTTAAAACTACTTTTAATAATAATCGTCAAGTTTCCATTGTTTTTAATTAAAATTTTACTCTTTTATTAAATTGAGAGATTTGTATTAATTGTGCTAACGCATTGACTAAATAAGTTACATAAAATATTTAGAAATATAATCCATTTAAATTCTTAAAACCCAAATGCTATACATTACTATATTTTAATATGACAAAGTATATTGCAATTATACTCATCTACATGCTCTATTTATCGCATGAACGTTTACACATAATTATTCTAACTTTTACGAGTTTATTTTCTTCCATTTCTTTCTAGTTCGTAATGTCTTCGTCTAGTTCGTCTAAGATGCTTAGTAATAATATTAACTTTAATGTCGTATGTTCGAAATCAACACTCCGGTTATCCATCAACCTTCTGCTCCCGTAATGACGTGTTGGCCTACCGTCCGCTTCAAACTACTTTCAGACACATTATTCCTGACAGCCGTTCCTTAAACGATTCTTGGTTGTACAACGCCATATTCTAAATTACACGAGTCTGAAGACATGAAGAATGACAACTTACAACGTTATGGTAATTACGGGCCCTTACGATCATAAAACGTAAAATAGAATACACCTATAGGCATAATTACTCTTTTTATTTATCATTCATCTTAAACAAACATTTACAAAACAATCAAATAAAAGCAGTATATTATTTACAATATAGATAATCCTTAAATCCAGCAAACAGCCAATAAGTCAGAATTATTTTTAAATTATACAAAACATTATGTATAAGGTTACGTCCACTATTACGGGACTTCTTCAGGTAAAGACATACTCAAAAAGTTTTTTGAAGTTTAATTTTTAATGTATGCTAATACATATGATTCATACATTATAAGCCCAAAAAAACTGTTTCCTGGACTACATCTAGTGACGGATATCTTATTATGACTTTAGCTGAAAAAGTCCCAAAAGGTTAAGGAAACGTAGTATAATGATATAACACGTTGAATAATATAAACGGAATAATTATTTATTGGATGTTTGCTTACTCTTTTTATTATTACTGAGTTTAAAAAAATCTGTGTTTTATGACTGCTATGTACCAAAAATTCTGACCTCCGCCTACTCTAAAATACGTTTTGGAGCTTATACTTACCAATCGTCTGGATCACAGTCTCTGAATCCTTTGGCGAAAGGGTTGCTCGCAATCTTCAGCTGCGTGATCTGTAATCACAAGATCGATCCATAAGTTCGAGATCTAAAAAAATATTTTATTGTAGCATGATTTTCCATGATGGAGGTTATTGGTAAGCCAGGTCTATGGAGAAAGAGTAAACTGATAAGCTTGAATCATTTTAAGGACAAATATAAGCATTAGATGTACGTTAGCCATATAGTATTTATATGTATATATTATGTAAATATATGCCTCTTTGTGTACTTTGTAGCGTCTCATACGAGATTAGTTACAGTATTGATTTGCCTGTCTATCTAATGACTAAGATTGTTGTTTGTAGAATGCATGACGCAGACGGTGTTGATTTGTAGATAGTACTTCTGAAGGCCTTGAGAAACACTGAGTGGACTGTCCGTGCGACTTCCGCCAACTCTGTAGATTCAATGATCCTTGTCAAATAAGATAAGAAGCGGCGGCATATCGCCGCGGACTGCTGTCAAAATGAGTGAAATAGGAGGTCTCACTAAAGAAAAGTTGATTGAGTTAGTGCGGTTTGAGGTGAAGAAGTGACCTCCTAATGAACTGAATTCACAGCATAGCCGGTGAAATTCGCTACACTCCTCTTTCTTTCTTTAAGTCAGTGGAAGTAACAAAATAAAAACGTTCCTTTACTTATGACTATATAGCTTAAAGTACATTTTAATTAAGTAAAGTAATAGTATAAGTATAAGTATAAAATCATTTTCCATAAATCCTATAGAGAAGCACAAGCTTCAAGGATGTGGAACGAGTCAGAGATTTTACATAGGTTGCTTTATTAATATTAAAATATACTGTAACTATTCATTAATTTTTAACTTATAATAAGATTTTCTTAAGTTCTACACAGAAGACATACAATTTGTACCTTATATTTGAAATTGATAAATATTTTTACATCCTATACTAAAAAATCAGTGTTCTAATAATGTTCTTTCATAATTATAAATATCTACCCTATGATACATTCAGCTCCATAAATTCTTCAACAGAGTAGGAGTGGCTTAGTAAGAACTTAGTTCATATTTGAACTTGTTTGGATTTATATTTAATTGTTTAATGGAGGTGGGAAGTTTATTAAATATGCTAATAGCATTGTAATGTACACCCTTTTGTATTACGGTTAGAGACTTCCCTTCCTTGTGTAAATTGTTTTTACTTCTGGTAATATTACACATGATAAATGACTCTTCTTTTAGTTACAAAGAAGTCCGTCTCGGGCGCCGGAATCGGAATTCAGAACCCTTTGCATTGCGAATTATAAAACATTTTGCATTATTATTAACTAATTAAAAAGTATCATAACTTAAATCGAATCCTAGTTAAACTTTAGCTTTATTTCAAGCTATACTGAAGTTAAATTCTCTCGACTGGAAGGCTACGAGAGGACGTAATCTATCTATTTGGAAGTTCTGTATGTCTTTAGGGTAGAAACTCTTTTAGCATGAAAGGGGGGAAGAAAAAACCGAAATATTCAAAAGATCGACAGACACCTGCTTTGGGTTGATTATCACTTTACACAAAAAAACTTCATGGAAATCGGATTAATGGTATACGAATTCCTAGAAGGAAACCCTATGAAACCTTATAACTCATAATGTGTGTTTGTACAATTTCGGGTATATAAACACAAATACAAACCGCGTTTTATATATATTTAAATAGATGATTAGTACTCAAATCTAGGGTAGGTAGAACAATCCTTTCCAATTGTAATGAGATTATTAAAAATTAAAAGAATTTGCGTAAAAATCTCTGTTTCGTTCCATAGTGAAGTATGGTGCAAGTTTTTTGGATTCTTATAGAAAGCACAACATACATGGCCTAGAAAAACTTCAGCCGGGGGTAGCTACATTCGTAATACAGTGACCTGGTCACTGGCATAATAAGGTAGAGAGATTATGGTAAGAAACTTACAAAAAGACGAAAAAAAGATAGGTTTGCGCTCTATATGAATCATACAGGGACACAAAGTGTGGAATAAATTTGGAAAATCGACAAACACTGGGAGAGGTGATCACAAATTTAAAATCACGACAAACCCCAAGAAACAGACGTAGGGAAATTTTCAACCTTAAATAGATAAATATACGACGGGGAACAAATCATAGATTCGTGAAATGAAGTGAAATTTTACTAAGAATTAATATCTGTCTGTTTATAGATAGAAGTGAAGATATGCAAGTGTTGACCAATTTGCAGAACAAATTTTCTTAGATTTATTTTATTTTGATTTTCAAAATGGTGTATTTTGTTTTTCAACGGGTACCAGGATAGAAAGATCCAAATCGCAATTAATAAAGTATAAATACATGTTGGCGTGAAACCCAAATCTGAAGTTTTGAAAGGAAAAAACTTTTTGCGTTATGCTACTCCAAAATTCCATTTACTAACTGTGCATATTATTGGAAATCTTATATCTATACTTTCGCTTTGTATGTATAAAAGTAAAATATTTTTTGAAAGAAATCTATATCAGTTATTCTAATCATGTTTTCTTAACTTAAATTGTTCATTTCAGCGTCGTGCAAAAGGAATAGTCACAAACTTGACTGAATATGCGCGCTACCTCGAATACATTTATTTTCATCCTTAAGTAAATTTTTTAATTTGTTCCATCTGTAATCCTCAAGTGAACATTCGCCCCACCCTGAGCGATGGTCTAATAAATTCATTTAATCAGTTCGCTGAACTTATATCAGTGGGTATACTTAATACTGAACAAAGCTTTTATTGCTGACATATTTTCTTTTCCGTCTCAGATACATTCACTTAAATGCTCACTAAGTATTAAGTTATGAGCTCTATCTCACTGGATCACAAACTCCGAATATAAAACACAAGAAAAAACTATTTCTGCAATAAGATTGCTATATTTGAAGGTCATATTCCAGCAAAATATGAAGACAAAATCTGATCTAATTAGCTATGCATAAAAATAAACATTCTAGGATTAAAAATTATATTCAGATATCAGTAAATAATAGAGGCAAATATTTTTACCCTGTGGTTTTGGTACGCGGTGACGGCTGTGAACCTTGTCTCTGGAAAGATGAAAGTCTTGAAATCCTCCGTCCTTGCTTGAGGCTGTTGCATTTCGGACTTAGGAGGAAGGTACAGCACGTGAAATCGGGGCTGGTACCGGTGCATAGAGTTAAGGATTATCTATAACACAAAGTTACAAATAGATTAGCTGACAAGAAAGGCGAAGCATTTTGTAAAACTTTCAATTGAAGCTCAACCTTGATGGTTATGAATCTGAATTAGAACATCATAATGATAAAAACCTCGACCAGTTCGGGATCTTCACTTGCCGGCTGAACACAATACCATCTGAGAAATCTGAGTGGACTCCAATCCAGGTGCGAGCTTTCTCCATCATTGTATCGACTTAAAGCTCATAGTCATCAACAGATGTGACTGAGTAATAATCGTAAGCAAGCCTTGCAACATTTCTATACAATGGATGGAGAAAACTCGCATCGGATAGCTCAGATGATAGAACCGATGGATGAGTGAAGAACCCGGGTTTGACCCCCGTTCCGATCGATTCTGATCTTCTAACTCACTTTAAATTTCTAGAATATTCGTATCCGTTTTTTTTAATTCCATAGTTTGAATAGATGCGGATGGAGTAGAACGGTAAATTTAATTGGTCCATTGTGATGACTAATTCTGAGGTACTTGAAAATTGTAAACAATGTAAGCCACACTTTGAACGCTGCCAAAGTGGAATACTTTAAGTACTTGAAACGTCTAGTGTGATGCACTATGATAAAAAATGACAAACCTTTCAAATTTAGCTTACATTTCAACGAGTTGTGGCTTATTAAGACTCCTGATGAGAACCAGTCTGATCCGACGGCTTTACCTACACCAACACTTCCGCTCGGATCGAAAGCCGTTCAGACGACATAAGCTTTCATAACTCTGTGGGTAGGGCTAAATTTATCTTCAATTTCGTCAAGAGTGCAGCGACATGGCCCCATTTACTCACACAGAACATTTTTGGGTAATAGCTTCGTTTCTCAACAAATTACGCATAATTGTTATTGCCCACGGTTGCAAAAGTAAAAGCAATATTAACGTTACACATTTTTATTATTTCTTCCTTGCAAGCAGTATTTTAGGGACACGGCCCACTACTAACTAGTTTTAAAGGTAAATGCAAACAGAGCCGAATAGAGTGGGCCATCAAAAGCATGAACCACCCATGAACTCTACACCATGAAAGCGAATTCCACCTTTCGCTTCAATACAGAATATTTCCATACATATTTTAGGGCTGTCCCATCTGTGAGGGTGCTGTAAAAATTGTAATAAATTAAAAGGAATTGTTTTCAAGAAATTTCTCGATTTCAATTTTTAAAACATTTCATTTGTTCAAACATTAAATTATAAAGTGCATCAATTAACAAATCTTAATATATTATAAGGATTTTCGATGTAAAAGAATAAATTCCTCTTAAACAATTTTAGCTGCTTAAGTGTTTTTCCGAGTAGGTCTAATATATTACATTGCGTGTAGTTTTACTCTATTAAACAATATTTTCGTATGGAATGCGAAATTTGCAGCTAGTGATCATCGTTTTTGTGTCAGAGCGCTGGACAATAAAAATTATCTTGGTATGAATATTCGACGGAACTTGTGGGTCCGAACGCGGTTGGACAGAAAAGCGAATAGATTTGTAGACTTGAAGATGAGGCTAGTGTGGAAAACAAAGTCATTGGTCTCAAACTATTAATGAACCCTAATTAGCGAATTTAGTGAAAACGATTTCTCGTATATGCTTTCAGAAAGAATTGGAGAAAAGGAACACGTGGTTTCGAATCAAACTTTTGATTTTCATATGATGAAATAAGTAAAATTTTAAATAACAGCAAGAAAGGCAGAGATTTTTAAAAATATCTGCTGGTCACCAGAGATGGATGTCAGAAAGGAGTTAACATGTAAACCTCAAAGAGTAAGAAAACAGTGGACAAAGAGAAAGGAAGGAAGAATGGGGATTCTGAGTATATGTTATGAGATAGGAGACGTTGTAACCTGTATGCTATTGTAAGAACGAAATACAACTGTATGAGCGAAGAGGAGATTACGTAGGTGCTTTTGAACCAAGTTGTTTAAAATAAGGTATTCGGTTATATGTCCCATAAATATCCAGGTATTTAGTAAATAAATCGGTATTAACAAAACTTATATATTTCATTAAACACAGGATTTAGTTGAGGAATGTAAAAAGTTTAGATACAAAAATAAAATATTATCCTCTATTGATTAGTAAAACACTTCATATTAAATCAAATGTAAATTTTAAGAAAGCATAAAATTATGTAAAATTTAAATTCAATGTACGACTGAGTATTATTATAGCTTAAAATTGCATTCTGGAAATTTTGAAGTGTATTTCTTATTGTTGAGAAAAGTCTCTTACAAGAACTTAAGTTTTATGCTCAGTTTGTTTGGAATAGTTTTCTTTCATTTCATCCCTGTATGTTGCGGTAGCAGTACAATATTTTCTGGAAAAGCTCTTAATAGAACATTATGTTAATTACCATGTTATATTTATATGTATTTAATGGTTTGGAAATAAACTCTGTATACTGTGGCGATGCACCCGCGTCAGACGTCCGCCTTTCCGTTATTGCCCACCGTTTTATTTTTTCCTACGAACCTCGAGACACCAGTCCGTCGCCACGATATACCACGGGAGATAGCGCTCTGGCGGCCGGAAATTGAGGCCCCCGTGACGTAGGAGAGGAGCGAGCGTATTGCGAGAGCACGACAACGAGCAGAGCTTCCTTCTGGTTTTGGACGTCGGCTTGGACGGTACGAGTGCAGCCCTGGCTCCAAGCAAACGGTGGCGCGATCTTGAAATGTGTAGTGACTTTCTACTAGTTCCCGTGAACTTTTAAATTATTTATTTATTTTATTCACGTGAATAAGCCTTTGTTAATTTTTGTATTGTGTTCTTTGTTTTCGCTTATCCTTCCGAGAAGTCTGAACCATATCACGTCGAAGACAACAAGGAGAGTTTCGTTACAAACGAATTTATATTCAATTTTATTAGTAGAATTATGTCCGCCGGTTTATTGTATTATATTTATTCAAACATCCTTGTATGTTTTTTAAAATTAATACTTGAATATATAATTTTATGTAAACAATATTGTCTCAAATTGTTTTAAAACGTTTACCATTAATTTATTATTAAAATATAGCTAATATAATATATATTACAATATACACATGATTTTACTTAAACTGTCATATTATAATATATTTCCTTCAAAATTATTACCTTCAATTTCATAAAGAATTTTCATTGATGATAACTTTCTTTTAAGAGAAGTATTTCTGTACATTTGAGACATTTTAATTTCAGAATATACTAGCTCCTAATTTATGCTAGACGCATTATAAACGCTTTTTATGCGAAAATGACAGCTTTATAAAAACTATTCTTGCGAAACTGACACAAACAGGTGATTTGACGGTAAGAAATAAAACAAGATTTCTTTGAGTTAAAAATATATACCATCGAATGATTTACTGCTTTTTTAAGTCGTGGCTGAAATTGTTGCTGCTTGGTGTCTGCAGGATCGCAGACGTCATGAGAAGGTTGTTCTTTGCAGACAAGGCCTGCTCTGTATGCGTATGAAATTCTATCTACCAACGTCCGCAACACTAAACATCATCGATTGGAAAATAATTTTGAAACATTTGTTGTTGGGATTTACTTGAAAAATAATCTGAGGTGACCTTGGCCCTCAAAAAGAAATCGAATCAACTTCACAATTATATACAAATTTATCTGTTCAAGCGAACTAACGTTACTTATATTGCATTTGATGATTAACCTTCGAATAACGAATAATACCAGAGAAACTTATATTTCAAACTGGTCGAACAATTTTCACCTGAATGCACCGTTAAATGCAGTGTACGATATGGGATTTTTCTGGGACAAACCAGGAAATTCTACAGAATTCACTATTTTATTCTGAACTTAGTATTTCCACGTAATTCGGAAACAAAGAGCGCTAAAATTTTACGAGTTCATGAAACATAACACTAAATACACTCGAAAGTTATTTCTTACAATTTTTTTATGAAATAAAATGTATGAAGTAGTAGTTGAACTTGATTTGGACAAAATCTGAAGTTTCCATGAATATAATAAGAAAGTTTCTTGCCGATTTTTCATTAATACTATTTTTGTAAAATAGTAATTGTATGAATCGTTAATTATACTAATCATTAACTGTCACTCATGACCATTTTTGTTGAAACTACTAGAAATTTGTATTCGATGAAAACGTAGTACTACAGCACAAAGTATGGGAAAATGGTTGATTTGGGACTCCACTAAATATGATCTCTCGCTATACAGTTAGCTGAATGGAAATATATTTATTATAGGATTATTAGAAAAATATAATTTAATGATTCAAAGTTGTGTGGTGATTCATGACCCTTACAGTCGGATAAAGCAAAAATAATTTAGTTTTTGTTATTTACGTATACAGGACGGAAGACGACAATGGCTTGGTGGGGCCGAGTAGGCGGGAAATGTCGGCGGGAAAACGTCACCGTCTGCAACATTGTTGATGGCCTGGGAGAGATTAGATAAGGCAGTTGGTGCAGGGAGGCTGCCTGAGAGAGACGCTAGGGAGAGACGAAGCAGTGGCAGAACAAGGCGACATGTATAAAATTTAGTTTCTACACATTTAAGAAAGGAGATTCATTTGGTGGGAGTACAGAAAATGAAAAGACAACATTTGATCTGAAGGAGAGGCGCTAGAGAATCTTAATATGAAGAAGACGTGACCCAGGAAAGGAACAACCGGCATACGAACAAAAACGAAGAACGTCATCAGGCGTTAACATCTGGTAACGGCATTTTACCCGGCTTTTCCACACAAACCATTCTCGTCTGATTCGCGATTTTAATTTTCAACTATATCGTTCGTCACCCGCGTTCCCGGGAGCAGCCATTTAAGAAGCTGCGTAGAGTATTATTTTTGCTTTTACCGACTGAGCTAATGTTTAAATTTATATCGTAAATTTATATGTTTTCCATTATAACTTAATTTGAGTTATAGTTCTATTCAAATTAAATATATTATTATTATTATTATTATTGTTTGTTTGATTTTACAACAATATTTTGATGGTGTAACCAACGAACACCACAGTTGTTTGTCAAAGAAATTGAAAAAATAAAACCGAGTACTGTATATCTGTGCATAATGACCCGTATTAATTTTCATTATTATAATACGTTTTAACATATTTATTAATTACTTAGAATGTATTATTCCTAATTTCTAATCCTATAGACAAGAATGGTATTTCCGGTACGGGTGGTACTGATGAAACTGATGAAAAATATGGTGTATTTTCCAAGGCTGTTGAAGTCGCCAAGTTTAATTCTGATATTCACTATCCCGGTTAAGTTGTAGCACAGCACCTTCTTGTACGGGTATGCGTTGAAGGTGGTAAAGGGTCATTACTGTTCGGGAGATGGACAACTACGTCTATATTGTAGACAGTAGCTCATTATTGCTCCATTTTTTGCTAACGCTCTTTGGCAACGTAAAAGAAAATCTGAAAATATTGGCGCTAGGTTCATGGTATATTATACGTCAAGAAATGCAACCGTTAAATTGAATAAATAATGATTATATGGTGTGTTAAAGAGACGCTGTCGCAGCCTTCGTATCAGATCGTATGAATAGAATTAAGGTTTTTAAAAGTGATACTAACGTCGGCCAGACTACTAGGTTGTAGGGGAAGTTCCTCCTCAAACGTCAATAATCCCTTTCTTCTTTCCCTACTGTGCATGAAAATATGCCATGTAGAATCTCACAAACACAACCGACGTTGGTGTACAATACTTAAGTTATGACACTCAATATGCATGTCCAGTTGTATTTTAGACCATAGCGGTTGGTAAATGAGATAAAACAAAGTTACACGGACAATTAAGGCAATTTTTAACAAAATTTCCATGCATGTTACTTACGGCCCTGACACAAATATCGCATGGGTAAAACACACCTACCAGCTATGGGAGTAGAGTCGGAGAGCACATTTTACTGTAGTACCGGAGTTAATTAAAAGTGTTAAGATAGAAGGAGTATTTTTATCTTTCTTAATAAACGGGGAATAATCATAACTTTCTTAAGGCACCATCAGGTGGCTTACTGTTCTAGCGTATCGGTATTACATTACATTCCCTCGGGGTTTCCGGATTAAAATTTACTCTTAGGCAATCGAGAATATTTTAAACTCTTTTAACGTATTGGTGTCTCCTCAGGATAGTTTGCGAAATTTACGAAACAGGAAGAATACCAGAAGATTTCAGTAGCAACATAATTATACCAATACCGAAGACGATTGGCGCTGATAGATGCGAATAGCATAAGACAATCAGTTTAGTATACCATGCGTGCAAAATATAAACGTAGACTATATATGAGGATGGAACGTCAAATAGAATGCAAGTTAGGTGAAGGTCAGTTTTGCTTTAGGAAGAATGTAGAGATGAGAGAAGCAATATTGACTTTACGTCTAATTTTAGAAGACATAATAAGAAAAAAAGACCTACGTTCATGGCATTTGTTGATTTAGAAAAAGCTTATGAAAAAGTAAACTGAAAAAAAACTACTGTACCGCAGTAGGACCCTCCTCAATTTTAATTTCAATTTATGGAATTTAAATTGGATAAAATTTTAGCAAGAGCATGTCGCTGTCCAGAAAAAAGGGATTATTCCCGGCGCCGGGCTGGCGGCTGGATACATACCTGGTTGCGTGTTTATAACGGAGAGTAATTATGTATAAATTTAAAAAATTGCGCAGAATAAGTTTGCATGGAGGGATGCATCACACCAGTCTAATGACTGCTTATTAATACAACACAACAACGTACTGGAAAATTAGATGTGACGGTTTTTAGACTACTGTCAAGGTTAAGTGCTTATTTCAGTCATTATGCCGGTTATGATGAAACTATCATTCCGTCGGCTTAGATACGGTATGGGCAGTGAAAATGTGGAAGTTAAAAAATATGACGACCTCCATACTGGTACTTGTAGACTAATTTAATATTGTACCGGGCTAATATTAATAAATATCCAGGCAACAACGGGGACCGCAGCTATTTCAAAATATTTCCTACGGCCGAGTTTCCTTATTCCATAGATATGGTCAGCTTTTAAAGAACTCACGCAGAGCTATATCTTATTTAAAGACAATCTTCTTAGTAAAATATATTCCCTAAGACATAACAGAAAGAACTAAAATAGGTTTTTTTAAAAAAATAATTGTGTATCATGAAATTTTAAACCGTTCGTAATATGATTTGGTAATAAGTACGTTAAAGAATTTATGAATTTATACATTATTTACAGAATTTCTTCCGAAAAAGTATTTATATGCTGATTTCGCACTTTAATAACTAAAAGCAAATATAAATTTTCGCTTGAGTTCAAAGAGAATTATTATTTTAATTTAAAAGTGAAGTATAATTTTTTTTAAATTTGAGATTTCATTATTTTACTGTAAATTTTTTAGTGTGTCAACAATATGTCTGAAAATATCCATTCTATTGAGTTAATTTTAATCGCATATATCGATGTTATCAATCAGTACCAAGAAGATGAAAATACCAGAAAAACTCGGAATAAACGCATATTCTTTATTAGACCTTTCAAAAAAGAGTTAATTTTCTTACAGAGATGTCTTTCTTACCAAAGATTCTAAAATTTTAGATCGGTCCGTGGATTACAAGTGGACGATGAATTACAGTAGTGTCGTCGCATCGTATTTATTACTTGCTGGTTAACTTATTTTCACGTGCTACAACTTAAAAATGTTAATGCCACACGTCAACAAGTTGTAGTTTATTATACACATGTTACGAAATAGCACGTTGAAGGAGCGCGTAGTTTCTAAATACTCGTGCTTCCAAAAATATAGAAGTATTAAAAGACTCTGCTTTATGGAAAACTTCAAATGTTCTGTTTATATATTTCTTCAAAATACTTGAACCATCAAACTAAACATTTCTTAAGCAACAACATTAGTTCTCAGATAATACAAACATTGCCCTAACCCGTATAACAGTTTATTTACAGATATAATAGAAACCAGGATAATAACAAATTTAGCAAAGCCTGTTATTATCGTTTACCACAAGACTGTTATTGTTATGCTCTATTTTTCTATATTTTATCGATTTCCTTAAATGCTGAAGTAATTATTCATATTATAAAATTGGAAAGTAGACAGTTTTATAAGGCTGCTGACAGTCTATTGTTATCGTTGAAGAACGTGATGCATTATTCATGTTGGTATCCTATATTTTTATGTGTCACATCCTTATTATGTGCTAATTTTCATATCTCATATATTCAATAAAAATGTCATTTATTTGGTTGATGTTAAATGGCATCACAAATACACTGTGAATATTGAACAGAAGTAGGCAATCAAATTTGTCACAGTGAACGATCAATGTCCTGTAATACTGTTATACTAAACGGTATGTGGAAACCATTTTTAGTGATATATTCCGTTTGACAAATGCCAGGAATTTTTTTAAATTTTCCGCAGTTTTTTAATTATTTCCTTCAGTTTATTCCCAGAAAGATCTCTCACCTACGCCATTTTGTCGAGAGAGAAATGTATGTTTTCATGCCGTACGCGTTACAGAAACTACTAGATGTAATTCAATAATTGTTTTCTTTTCCTTCGGCTAAAACTTTGTTTGGTTTAATCTTCAAAATGGCATCGAAAAATACTAATATTATGTAATTCATTTTCAGTAACAAAATAACCTTCAATTGTTTGAGTAACAATGTACAAAGAAGACAACTTCAAACACAGGATATCTTTAGAAATCATACTGCTATAAGATTGGATAACATTGTTACTATATATAGGTTCCACTTGGAAGATAATCGGTCATCTAACACCTAATTTGGGCCTGTAGACAATTTTAATTCGGTAAGATAATTGCGACGAAAACTCTCACTGACGATAAATCGTAGTAATAAAATTTTTCGGATTACATGTATGACTTATACCTGTTTATTTCGGTTTGTTAAATTAAACATAAGTCATAACGGCCACGAATTTTAAAAACAAACTAGTTTTTCCAGAAAGAATGGAACGTCAAATAGAATGCGAGCTAGGAGATCAGTTTTAGGAAGAATATAGGGACAAGACAAGCTATATTCACTTTGCGATTAATTTTAGAAGACAGGATACGCAAAAACCGGTCTACGTTCATGGCATTTGTAGATTTAGAAAAAGCGTTTGCTAATGTGAACTGGAATGCGCTATTAAGGATTTTGAAGACAACTAGAATAAATTATCGAGAAAGGAGGCTAATGCATAATCTCTACAGAAGACAGGCAGCTGTAATTAGAATAGAAGACCAAGAAAAGAAAGCCGTAATCTAGAAAGGAGTAAGACAAGGATGCAGTCTGTCGCCCATACTGTTTAATCTATATATAGAACAGGCGATGAAGAAAGTGAAAAAGGAATATGGGAAAGGAATCATACTGCAAGGAGAAGAAATAAAAACCTTACGCTTTGCCGACGATATTGTAGTATTAGGAGAATCAGAAGAAGACTTGGAAACCATAATAAATGGCACGAACGTAGACCTGGAGAAAGAGTTCAGTATGAGGATTAATAGAGGGATAACCAATGTAATGGAATGTAGTATGGGAAACAGTGGAATAACAAAGTGTGTTGGGAAGGATATTGTGATGGAAGGTAAGGAATTCTGCTACTTGGGAAGCGTAATAACTAGGGATGGTAGAAGTATAGTAGACACAAAGAGTAGGATAGCACAGGCAAGGAAGGCTTTCGCGAAAAATAGGGATTTACTTACGGGTAATATAAGTGTGAATATTAGGAAATCATTGCTAAAAATGTTTGTATGTAGCGTGGCGTTATAGTGGTGCGAATCGTGGACGATAGGAGTTGGGGATAGGAAAAGAATAGAAGCCTTTGAAATATGGTGCTATAGGCGAATGCTGAAAATCAGATGGGTGGATAGAATCACTAACGAGGAAGTTCTAAACAGAATAGAGGAAAAGCGAACAATATGGAGGACGTTGACTAAGAGAAGGGATAGATTAATAGGCCACGTTTTAAGACACGAGGGTCTTGTAAAATTAGCATTAGAGGGAAGTGTGTGGAGTAAGAACAGAAGAGGGAGGCAAAGGATGGAATACGCTAACATATTAGTGAGGATTTGGGGTGTGCTATTTATAAGGAAATGTAAAGGCTTGCGCAAGATAGGTTAGCATGGAGGGTTGCTTCAGACCAGTCTTAGGACTGAATACCACCACAACAACCATTGTATGGAGACAACCTTAACCTCATTCTGGACTAAGAGCAAAAACAAGGCCTTGTTAAGCTTACTAACACTATCCAAAGATCGTATAATCACAAACAAAGAATTTTTGCACGCAACTAAAAAGTTTCCTCGCTGTCATTTTGAGGTTTTCGCTGCTCTTCCCAAATATTTTACGTATACTACAAGAAACTGCTGGTTTGATTCTGGAAAAATCAGTCGAGTAATTGCAATCCTAAAACAGTCCTCAAACATCATACGCAGAATAGAACGGGACACTTAACGATTAACAATTTTTGTAAAATTATGGAAAACTAAAAATGAGTTCATAATCGTATAAAACCTTATTTTGTTCTCTTCTTTATTAATCTTATATAAATTTAACTTAAAACAACCAATTTAGATGAATTTTTAAAACGAAATTTCCAGTTTTCCCCATCCTTTTCAAGCAGAACAGGAATGAATATTTTGTATATACAATTAGTGAAATTTAATTTAATTTAAATTAAGAAAAATCGCAACACCTTTTATGCTTTATTACCGTACGGTTGATCACTTTTTCAAATTTTCCTTTCTCCAATCGATTTTTTTTTTGCAACTGCACAGTCTTTGCTTACTTTTTTCCTTTTTCCGATCCTATTAATTTTTGGCTACAGCATCCTGTAGTTCATGTTTATAAGTTGAGTTTGTCAGTTTTTCCTTTGCTTCTTGACGATCACACATAATTTTGTCTTATAGAGTAGTATCCCGTTCCGTTCTGCACGCTAGGCTCAGTTTAAAGTTTTTCACCGAGCCTTAATACAAGTAGATTTAAACCTTATACGTAGCTTATATTCAGCTGAAGACACCTAGTTTACGAATATGTACCATTGAAGAGTTAAAAACCAGGAGTTTTGTGAATTAACTTCTGTCGAAATGCTGCAAAAATGATAAAGTCACAGAGGAACAAGAGATCGTTCACAGGTTGAGTCAAAACTCGGTAAAGTCGGCTGCCAGGATTTCTTCCTTGAGCAGTTACAATGTTCCGCCCCTATTTATCAACCTCCATCACTATCCAGTGAAATAATAAGGTATCCCGTTCCAACCCGCTGTCCCGTTCAACCCCGACTCCCCTTTTATAAATCTACGTCTTGAAGTGAATGCAACTGTACTGCCTTTTTTTAAACAATTTAAGTATGTGAAATTTATTTATTTCTTGTGTAATCAGGAAAAATGTTATGTTGTGTGGATAATAGAAATTTTTCCAAATATTATTGAATTTCCGCGCATTTTAACTCTGTTTTTAATGTAATTAATCATTATGAAATGGTAATCATTTAATTTAATTACTTCAATTTACACATTATTGTCAGAAAAATGTCTGCGGTGTTCACTTCAACAGCGAAATAACATCAATGATGATTGTTTCGAGTGGGTGGGTATATGATAAATTTATTTGGAAAATCAAGTGGCCACTATAATTAAAGTCCGGTAGTATTATTGCTTAATAGTGCAGCGCAAGTTGCTCGCGACACTAGACAGATCACAAAACGACACCTTCGAAGTGTACAGACGTAGTTGGGAACATTCCGCTAAATTTTATGCGAGTTTAGAAGTATTTGTCCTGAAACTAGCCACAGCGAGAAAAATTATTTTCCTTGGGTCATTGCTGATTCACTGTCATACACGGTACCGACGAAAAGCAATGCAGTTTGCGAAGATTTGTCCAACAACAAGAAGGGATGACGCATCCCCGGTAGCCAACCAGAGCTCATCGAGGACCAAGATTACCAAGATCTCCATAATTATGTGCCCCGAGTCCTGACCTGGCGACATTTCATAACTCAGAGCTATGCGTATCCTCGTTCACCAATCAGGAAACACACGCGCCAGAAGACTGCCAGTTAATTCAACTTTTTTTTATAACTAATTTAGAAGAAAGACAAGAATGGAAAAAATGTCGACCGGACCAGGGATAAATTTTTAATATGCCCCAAAAATAATTTAGGTTAAGACTTTAAATAATAATTCAAGTCTTAGCAATCAACACTTCTTTTACAAACACCAGTGCTCCTTAATGTCCACATTTTACAGAATTATTCGAACCCTTAAAAAATACACCTCTTTACTTAGATTGATCGTTTAACGTCACGATATATTAATAAAATAATGATTTACTTGAAAGTTCCAATTTAACATATCAGAAGTTTAAAAATTTACCTGTGTTAATGGTAGGTCAAGTTATAATTGTTATTTGTAGAACAATGTGAAGAAACGCTGTTTTTTCATATATTAGTTTATTTTGGTTGCCTTAATTTTCCAAATTAATATTTAAAAAAATTATCTTTCTAACTATAACATATTCGTAGTTTTTTAACTTCAGACGTCTGTTTATTCAATTTTGTTTGTTAAAATTGGCTATGTAAAAAAAAACTTTATGGTACGTGCTTGATATATGCTGTACAGGGTATTAATGTGATTAAGTTATTCAGTAATTTTATTGAAATCGATAAAGAAAAAATATTTAAGCCTTGACTCTGGTATGTTTCAACTAAGTGAAGCGGGTGATATTTACAGTCTGCAGTCGCAGTGCACGTAGCCACGTAGCACGTAGCCACGTCGCTGTTTTTGCGTTTGCCACAGGAAATGCGCTGCTTGCAAACTCTTTTTGTAAGAAGGTTTATGAGCTGGGCGGCGGTGGGTCTGCTATCTGGCAGATCGTAAAGACGGCGTCGGTGCAACACTTTGAAAGCATCTGGAGACGCCATGTGCGCATTCACGCTGTGCACCGAGTGTGCGGGGGTGGCTTACTTTAACTTCGATCCTCGATGTTGTAACGGAACGTTAAAACTAAGCCCCCTTATTGCGCTAACTTTGGTCACTTTGATCTTAAGCATATAAACGTTATTGGATACATTACAAGTCCCCGAATTCTTTGAGTGACTTGTCAACACTTACTCACTTAAACACTCTTAGTTACACAGTAACATCATAAACGATCGTACAAATACTCTGCGTGCAGGATCCATACCGTAAGAATTTCCCAGTAAGAGTCTTTAAGTTTTATTTCTAAACGTAAATAAATACATCTTTTAAACATCGAAGTGCTTTCCTGGTGTAAACTCTTGTATTTCCAGCCGGGTCAATCAACGCTGTTTAAAACGGGCGGAAATCCGAGAAAGTTTTCATCAAACACATTTTTTTAAAATTAATTTCCATATTATCCATCAGAATATAATGAATCAATGTTCCATGTGTTGGCTGAATATCATTAGTATATTTTCTGCGTACACCATTGGTTTTGGAGCAGTCATAACACTTGGAGATTCGAAATTTTTCTTATATTCCGTGCTCTAGTTGAAGAGAATAATAACTCGACATTAGAGAAAGAAAAGCGAGAATACCATTTCTCAGGACGTTGAACTCATTCGATAGTCAATTCCATTCTCGGAATAAACAAAAGTGTGATGGATCCTTCACCTTCAAGATGGCAGGAGGTGCTACTTCTACGTTGCCAATTCCAGATTGGTCAGGAACGTGTTTTCATGGCTGATGCCTCATCTAGTATGGTAAAAAAATGGTAAAAATTCTCCTCAGACATCCGTTGGAATAACAACTTCACTCTCCCGATACCGATTGACGAATGACGGATTCATTTATTCAAATCACAGCCCGTGCCACCGTAATTGGCACGCAAGCGTAGTTCCTTTGGTCACTTTGATCTATACTTTTCGTTTTCTTCCTCTTATTTTACATGAAAAATTATACAATACAATCAAGTAATTAATTAAATGGCTTATGTCGGAATAAGAGTTAGTAAATTTCATATTTTTACCGCAGTAGGACCCTCCCCAATTTTATCCGAATTAGTGGAATTTTGAATGGTATAGAAATTCGGAAACAACATGCTAACTAGCGACAGACAGGTAAGAAAGGTTTTTCCCGGCGCCGGGGTGTCGGTCGGGAGGCATTATAACGTTAAGCTTGTTTTTGACTGTAAGAGCATTCACCTTAAAAATTTCCGAAGGACGCTGTTCCCTGAGTCATGGAAAATTTCCCGTGCCGGACGGAGGAGTCACGAGGATTGGCGGAACAAACGTCACGTGGGATAGCGTTTTCCCTTGAAGTAGGGATATACGGAGTTGAGCTGTGAGGTGAAGAGTCGAAAAATATTGAGTAAGACGTTGAGAAGGTGAGGATGCCGAGTGAGTGTGGTGCGAAACGTTGAGAGGGTAAAGAGGTAGAGACGGAGAGTTTATCAGGACGTGGAAGGGAGGAAAAAGCTATAGTCAAACGGATTTTGAAAGGGCGGAATAAGTTGGAGTGTGCAACAAGAGTTGAAAGTGAGAAAATTTTGAGAACAAGGAAGGCTAGAGCGAAGGAGGAGGAAAACTTGGGTTTCCTCAATTACCGGCAGTACGAGTTCATTCCACTTTACGCCGGCAGAGGGAAGGTCTACAATTCAACCAGAAAGAAGAAGGAAGTTCCCATCGCATAGTAACCTGCATCACGACAAGAATGAATAGAAAACAGGTTCATCAAATGAACGAAATCTCTGCTGCACGTGGTCACTCCAATGAATAATTAACCCTGAGATTTAAACATTACCCCCTTGAATTTATTTATTTGTAATAGTTCGCAGGACCCCTTTTAAATGATCTCTTATGGGATAAACTATAACTTTAATTGAATTTTAATGGAATAATTAAACTCAACGGCTCACATTACTTCGGTTTAGATCCCAATCTCGATTTTTCTGGTTATTTTTATGTGATTAACCTCCACCCCGACCCCTAAGAATACATCCCTTTGATTTATGGATGGGATTTAAATTATACGCTACCAGTAATTGGACCAGTAACGTATTCAATATTGGAATATTGACGTTTATGTTATTTAAAAAATATTTAAATATTTCCACCCTCTCACCCCTAGTCGAATCTTACCCTGACAGTGTTGATGTCCTAAAGCAAAGAACGCGAGTACGAAATTTGCTCGAAATTGGTCCACGCCATTAGATTTGAATACGGAACATACGTACCAACAAACAAGTACGAAACTTGAGCTTTTTTACATATAAACAATTAATTTCATTTATAAAAATAAAGTATCCCATTCAGCTATTTGGTTGGTTTTAACCCAAAATAACTTGTAAATTTAGTGAACGTTTTATTTAGGTAACAATATATTTTAAGTACTTAAAAACTATTCCAAAATGTTTACTTTTTATGGCACACACGTTGCACCATAAAAACACGACGCGTTGGTCCACTCACGGTAAATTTTATTTTGTTGAAGATTATAAGAGTATAAGAAGTATTTCATCAAATTATTTATTCTCGATTATGTTTTATGATCCCGTCCTTTTTTGTTTACAAATTATATATTTTATATCGTTTCTTGACTTTCTTGTACTTTCTTATTTTCTTTTATATTGTATGTTTTATTCTTCTGTATTCATGTAATATTATAGTGTTATGGTATTAATTTTTGATATTTTGTATTACTTTCATGTTATGTTTTGCATAATGTTTTTGACTTTTCCTTTTTCCTGATTAGAGGAATAATCGAATTAATAAATCAAATGCAGTTTGAGTTGGAATGCAGTGACGCATTGTTGGTAGTGGTTGATGCGTCACCGATAAGACGAACTTGTGAATACGATGGCTGCTTACTCATCATTATTTCATTCTTTGCTTTATTGATTGTCATTTTTATATTCTAGTACTTTCATTTTGCGATTATCTCACAAAGATACTGCGTGTTGAGGTGACCCACGTCGTAAAACCCGAGCCTTCGTGTTTAGTAGCTTACACGTTAATCTAAAGACCTTTTTTCTTCAGTGAACGAATATACTCACATGTCCGTTGTCGTCGAGCTGGTTGTTGGTCAGCTTGAGCTTGTCGAAGGACACGACCTGCTTCATCCACTGCGCCCCCGTGGCGGGGCTGTCAGGGTGCACGTGGATGCGTGGTGGTGACACGGGGTCTGCCTTTCCCGCCACCACCCAGCTGGAACTGTGGACAAGGATAATACACTGATTTTGAGACTAATCCGTTCCTTGGAATAAGCTATTTAAATTTGCCATTTTATAACTGCGAGTCTAACAAAAATATAACAATTAAATTAAGATCCCAAAAATCAAGTTTGCAACCGTAGAGGGGTCAATCCATCCTAAGTGGTGCAGAACTTGTTGCTTGACCATCTAAAAAAAATTAATTATTGGTGCGTTTCCTTATGTTCCGTTAATTAAAAACAATTTTTTAAAGTGCTCATTGTAACCGGTTTACAAGTGGCGGCAAGTTTTTCTCCTCAGTGCATTCTGTTTTTTTTTGGATTTGCAAGTATCTGTGGTTTTATTAATTACTGAGGACTGGTTCGCCTTATATAATTTTCAAATAAACTACATTCTGATGTGCACATCCTGGTCTATAAAACGAATTTCTATGTATTTAGCAAGTATTAGCTTTCACCTATTCTGTGTAATACTAAATTCTGGATTGCAATTGAAGGAAATTTAATTTTCGTATGCACATACCTCCAAGAAAGAAACAGTTTGCGAGCTAATGTTTTTGTGATTTTTACATATGGTAATAGTGTAGTAACTATATAAAAATTATTAATGGTAACTAGGATACCATTAATAATTGACACCAATTTAAAAATCGAATACTTGAAATGTATTCAAAATTTGAGCCCCATTCTCTCTGTTGCGAGAGCAGAAAAAAATCTTCGGTAGTTGTTATTCTGCATATTTATGTAGTGATACTCTTGCATGTAAGTGTAATAAACAATTATGTATACAAAAGAATCGTCCTACGCCAAACTAATCTCAGCTGAAGCAACATCATAGAAATCACAATCAATTCTCCTATAAACATTCCCGGACCTGCCAATCCAAGAGTATTTAACAGCGCTTGCTCATTATATCAACCCAACAAAGGTCAAATATATATCTTTAATCTATTAGGTTTTTATCGTCCAAACATGACATAAATGATCTAAGCTTTAAGCACAATACTTAATATTATATTAATAATATATTATTATATTAACATATAATTGTTAATTGAAACTCAACAATAAGCTGCTATTATTATTATTATATTAAATTTTGTAAGGACAGTAATATTTTTTATTTAATTTAAATGTATTGTATTCTATGTTCTCTTTTGTTAAAATCTAAAAATCAAATCTAATGAAGATAAATAATTAGTGGTAACGAGCAGAAAAATGGATATTACCAGTATTTTATTGTGTAAATTCATAATAGTAAATAATGTTTATATAATTGTATAATAATATGTAAATGAGTGAACTGAGGCTTTCTCGGTGTAGTTGATGCAGAAACAGTTCTCGGGTTTCCACTCTTCAGCCTGAAGATGACGACAGAGCACTTGGTCGTCGAAACGTCGCGTTTTCATCGCACCTGCACCCGAGTGGAAACCCGAGAACTATTTCTGCAATATGTAAATGGTTGTCACTGTGGTCGCTAATGACCAAGCAGTCGATGCAACCGTTATAATTAAATTTAAAAAAAATAAAGCTGCTAGACAAAGATAACAGTAGCGACAAAGATCATAGTGGGACAGCGGCCATGTCTCTGCCGCACGTAAAATTTTGGCGCATTAAACGGACACAATTTATCATGTCTAGAGATTTATGATAATATTTTTCTGTAAATATTAACTAAACAACCAAAACCACCGGTTTTCAAAATTATAAATTATACTAATAAAAATGTTATTAGTTATATTACTTAAATTGCGTTTGATAATAAAACCTCTATAAAGACGCTATATACAGTATATACTAAACGTATCGTTTGCGTATCTTCTTCCAGATGTAGAACTCTGGTACCATGGTGAGTCATGATCAGCATTGGGAATGTTGTAGGAATAGCTCCTCGCAGAGCTTGTAATTTAAGTGTTTACTTCCCCGCAGCAACGATCTGGGTGAGACAAGTATCGTTAGTGGAATATATGACGATTCAGTGAACACAGTGGCTGAAGAACTAAGTAGTTGTTTACACTAAACCCAAACGGTGTTTTCTAATAATCGATCACGGCCGTTTGGTAAGCTTCCTCTATAGATTTACGAATAACTAGAATAATACGCACCTTGCACTTTATAATGCAGCCAATTTACTTCACGATTCACCAAACCGCAAATATTACATCACAGTTACGACTTTACGAAAAGATACATCACTCATGTATAAATTAGTCAATTTGGGGAAAAAATATTTCCCTTTACTCTGAACTGTTTTCAGTTTCGCACCTCAACTATATATAATGTATCTTCTACGCCGTTTCAATTAATATCGTAAAGGTCATATTAATTTTGAAATACTTTATTTCTGTAATTGTTATAGAAGTGCAAAACTTTTAAAGTCCGTCTACGCAGTAAACGCAATGAATCAGAGACAGAAGAACGAGGCAGACTAAAACAATGTTACACAGAAAACGCTATAACAACTTCACTCACTCCATAATTATGAGCCTTGTCGTAGATATGACTACGTAAAACACTGACAAGGAAGATCTTAACAAACGCTTCCTGTGTTTGTTTGATGTGTACTTGTTACATGTGATATAAGAAGAAAAATTATTTATCACAGGTGACATAAATGTATATGCAAGTTGAATTACTACTTTAAACAATATCAGTTGAATCAAACTGCAATATTTCCTAAAAAAATTATAGGAAATAAAATTTATTTAATAGTATTATAAAATGTATGGCCTTTTTATTAATTCTGGTTTTCTTTGTACTTTTAGATTTAACGTAATTGATTATTGCATATAATGTAACGCCGTGATATACTAAATTAAAGTAAATTTATGTAATAATTAATGACCCGTATAACATACAATTACAAAAATCATGAACAAGAGTTTAAAACTTAATACTAAATAGACATTTCGACCAAGAATTGTAATTCTTGTCAGTATCTATTTTATAAATATAAATTATTTTTCAAAATTTTATTATTATATGTTATACGGGTCGTTTATTTTTATACAATTTCTATCCTTTACAGACGTTAATTGATCTTATATATTCTTATTAAATTTTATTTTATTTCGGACTAAATAGACTAATGATGCATTTATTTTCAATGAAGTCAGATCAATATAACTATTCGTAAAAACCGTTGACACATTACTTACAATTAAGTTTGTACAAAAGCTCAAAATACTCTAAAATTATTTAGAAGTTTATAGCAATAATTTTTTTATTAGTTTCAACGGAATAAACATTTATTGATGCCTGTCATGGCGCCATTAATTAGCGTAAAATAGTTTATATCGTGCTGTCACTAGAAACTATGCACAAATACAAGGAACGAGTGTACAAAATTTCGTCTAAATTGCTCCGCGTGTTTCGATTCGTATACGGCACATACATACACAAAAATATACTTTAACAGTCTATCATATTTACAAGGAGAAGAAACTTGAGATGTATCGAGACTATTTTGAGATATAATTATATTTTCACAAATTGTTTTATGTTTTCTTTGAAACTCCTGGGATTATGCATGTAATCTCAATTAGTCAAATCTTGATTAGTGCTACAATTGTTATAGAAAGGAACTTTGTGTTTAAAATTTCTGAATTCTGTGTCTATTGGTCACTTACTTTTCGTTATTTATTTATCGTATTCGTCTCTAAAGTTATAACTTTAAATATCTCAAAAATAAGTATTTCCAAATCGTTTGAAGACTATTTATAAATACTGTAGAACTACGTTTATTTGTAATAATTTAATAAAAGTGCAGTCTGTAGTGTTGCAAGTCTGATTTATGTAACAAATTTACCTGCTTGCACTGTCGTAAACGATGCTGAATCCTTAAATAAATATAAATACGGTCAAATAAGTCAGAAAATAAATTGAATTAGTATTTCAATAATATAAACACAACGTTTCATCCAACTTTGTTAACTTCTTTAGGTAAAATTCTAAATGGATGAACTATTTACATTATGAGAAATTTGGTGTCGTGGACCGCGACGGTTCCTGCCGAAAAATTATTTTTATTTACTATTATTAAATTTAAAGTCAGGAAAATGGTGTTTGGATGCTAAATCACATTTAAATATCAACCGTGGTTGGTATTCCTTACCTATGAAAAGCATACCGATAACGTTTGTCGTCAACGGGGACAAAGTCCATCATCAGCATGTAGTCGGCATGGGGGTCCAGACCAAACAGACGAGCTTGAAACGTGGGGAACATTCGCCTGCAGAACAGAAAACACATTAATTAATACAATTTAGTAATTTCATATTATCAAATTTCTAATAGTTAAATTTTATAATTTATATTCATAATTCCGTTTGTGTTTTAGATTTGATAACATCTTAAAGCATGATTACATTTAAAGTTTACATAAACTATAATACGACTAAATCCTTGCGACTTCGTAAGATCTCTATTTCGACTACGAACTGGACGCTCTGTCCTTCTAATTGTAAGTGATTAACCAACTGGAAAATTGCTGAAAGCTTTGAATGATGAGAATCATGGAGGCTGGACTAAAGTGAATGGTATAGAGATATAATTAATGAATTAATGAACTTTTTTAACTTTTTGGCTGGCGTGATATTGTATAAAGGAGGAGAACCACCCCGAGAAAGTGAATTAATTTTTTTAATGCAGCGGAAAATTTCACTTTTAACAGCACACGGTGTAAGACTTAGATAGCACAAAATAGACTTGGAGCTAATAAAATGACGTAAGAGCTGTTTATGTGTTTTATTTGATTTGAAATAAATAGGTTTAATGGCACTTGTATTAATTTCCCTCTTTTATTGTTCGTGAATTTTCTATTTATATGTAAAATATATAAATTCTTGGAAATAACAATCAAACATTCTAGTAAATAAATCAAAAATAATATTTTCTTTTCGTCAATTTTTACATTATTTTAAGATGCTTGAGTGGCAATTTTAGATTCATTTTAAAATAATTAATTCAACTCAACGGCGTTTCACTACATTATTGAACCTTCTTCAGGTTCTGTATGTTGTTCCTACAGCAACAAAATTCAATCTACTGCAAATTTATCCCTCGTAAAAGTGGTGTACAGAAAAAAAACTATATTCATAACATTTACACACCGCTGTTAAAGTAAATTACAACAGCATAAGGATTACATTGAAATTTATTTAACGTATTGTATTGTATTTCACATCACTACAGGTGGGAATTTGCCCGGTGGCAGTATAATAAAATTAGAACATATTTAGTAAATTAAGTACAAAGATAAATTACAGAAAAAGAAAAATTAAAATTACAATTATAAAATATTTCCCTTCCCTTTTTTACAGAATAAGTTCCCAACTTTTCACGGTTTGTAACTTATTTTTGAAAATATTTATATTCTTAGGGAAAGCCTCCAGTACCCGTGCCGGCAAAGCATTCCATCCCTTATCGCTCTGTTAACGAAGGAATATTTGCCCACATCAGTTTTCTGGTCCCTTTCCTTTATTTTGTAGTTATGGTTATTTTTAGAGAAGAAATTTGGTATAGTCAGCCGCTCCCTTATTTCTGACCAGGCCGGTTCGTCCGTGTAAGAGACAATTGAGTATACAAATGATAAGAATTATAGAATTGTACATGATCAGCAACCCTGAAATTCCACTATTGTGTGAAGCCCCTACGCGCTGCAATCAAAGCCTCTAAGAGGCGTGACATGGAATCAAAGAGAGTCTGGATAAGTTCATGGGGAATCTCCCTCCACGCAGTTTGTACACGAGTCCACAAAGTGTCAAGAATGGTTGCTGGAGAACCATGCAAACAAGCTGCCGACCAACCACATCCCAGACGTGTTCGATGGGTGACGTCTGGTGAACGTGCAGACCCTACTTTCTTCGCAGGAGGCTAGCACAATCGTCTCAACACGTGGCCGGGCATTGCCCTGCTAAAACATGACATTTGAAGACAACTGAAGAAAAGGCAGTACCTAGGTCTTTAAAACTTCCCTAATGTAGTGGTTTCTGTTCAGATCACCCTGAATACGTACGAGAAGAGCGTCACAAACCATCACACTACGAGTTTGTCCACTATGTCAATCACCAATGCCGGCTCGAAAATTGTGTTCACCACTATAGCATCTAACACGTATCCGAACGTCATTGTAGGACAAGGTGAAACGGGACTCGTACGAAAACACTAGCACATCAGTGACGGCGTTCAAGGGCCCACTGCAGTCTTGAGGAATTTGTGGTTTATGGTCAGTGGAAACCGACGCAATGGCATGCGAGTTACTAGCCCAGATCACAGAAGACGTCGACGAACCGATGACGCTGACAGGTCCAGACTTTTGCATTCAATGTCGATTCAACACTACAGACGAATCTGTAGAGTTCGCCATGGCCATACAAACAAGATGGCGGTCATCCACGCTGTGGTCACATTACTTATACCGGAACCCGATCGACCTCTCTTCTCTCCACTGGTTACATACACTCATCACTGTCATAGCCATGTACAAGGTGCAATGTCACGGTATGATTTACCTGCTTCACCGAGAACAACCATTCTTCCCCGTTCGATGTCAGCCAAGAGTTGATAAAATGTGGACCTTACACTTCGACGAGGCATTCCTGCACCAGCTCTCACGTTTCCACTTTGAATGGAACCTCTCCCCCATGTGTACGCCATCTCTCTTAAAACTTAAACAATTATTGACGGTACACTAGTCTACAAATCCCTTGAGTTTAGATTTGCACGGACCATTCTTTCTGGGTATTGTGTTTTTCAAAAATAGTAGTGTGTGTATAACAGAGGTGCATTTACTGGGCGGAGGGAAACAACGGAAATCCCCACCCCCTCCCTCCCCGATCCAAGCAATGTAATTTTACAATAATTAATTAATTTTTTGGGAGAATTAATATTACTAAAAGAAAGCTAATAAATTTCGTGATTTCGTCATTAATTTTCTTTTTCTCATTATTAGTCATAACTGAAAATTGAGTAATTAAGGATTTCAATCGATTTATATATATAGCATATAGTTTCTTCGTGAGGATACAAAAGTGATTTAAAATGTACTTAATAATACCATAATATGTCGTTGTTTCATTGGTATAATCCCTACATGGGCAACCCTTTTGTTATTAATCCATTACATTTATAAATAATACTGATACGAAATCTCTTACGCAGCCAAAGAGTTACCCTTTACTGAAAAATAGAAATTCGTATTCTCTGATAATTTTTATATTGTTTGTAACTGTGCAAGCGATATAATGATAATTATAATGAATGGTAATTATTCATAAATAAATCTTTATTCAAATATTAAATTTGTAATACAAAGTAACAATAGACTGAAATGATTTAGAGTTGGATTAATTAATTATTATACTCATCAAATAAGGATTTTAGAAAACTGTTCCGCATCCCACACCCATCAGGCTACTTCTCTGTAGCGAGTCGCTTTCCTACTGCACATTTTCTAAACTTGGTAAGTGTATATATGTTTTCATGTATCACCTGTCTTTGAACGTTGAACACTTAAATAAACAGTGCCTTGAAACCAGATGAATCATTTAGGCTAACCCTGTAACTTATCTATAAACTGATAGAAAATCTCGAACATTTCCACATTCATTACAGCATATGTACGAAATCCACTTTCACGAAAGCGGTTGATTAATCTGGCTATCATCGAATAGTTAGGTACTATTATAGCCTTATATTTCACAAGAAATGTTCCATTTACAGGCACATTTATTTCAATGTGCGCTACTTTCCCATCTCTCTCGATATTTTATAGCAACGGAAAGAACTTGTAGCAATGAGTTTATGAAGGACACGTTTGTAACATAGAAACTTTATTACCGTAGATACAACCTTATGGAAATACCAGAATGGAGTGAAACGTCGTTCAATAAAATATTGTAAAATGTCCATAAATTGGTCATTTAATTCTTCTTTAAGAATAAAATATTATAATTATTAACGAACCTTATAACATAAAATTACACAAACTTTGAAGAATAAGAGTTTCGATCATCACTTGCGACTCTTATCAGAACTAAGGCCAAACTAAAGTATTAGGAACAAAGATAGTGGCATATCAAAGAATATAAACATATAAGGCATCATACAAATAATTAAGCTTGATAAACACAATTTCACATTTAAATAGACGACGTGTAAGTTATCGTAGAACAAATTAAAATGTCTGTAATGAAAACTTTTTCAATCTTTTAAAGCGCTGCTGATTCTGTGGTAAGTTTTTTTGAGAAGATCCCAAGTAAGTGCGACCCTTTAAATATTAAAATCTAACTACGATTGGAATTTATCTGTATATGTTTGTTGTTAAGAAAGTAACATGTAAGTAATATTTTTATTGTAAAATTTCATTGATCCTAAACCCGATATACGTAATATTAAATTGATAAAAATGAATTACTTAGTTTAATTGCCTGATTTAAAAAATAATTCATTAATTCTATTTGGGTTAAATATCCCCATAAAATTAGACTAACCTCTCTTTGTTATTCCTGTGAAGTGTCCTGTTTTACATTTAAGGAAACTATATTAGATTTAATGTAAAGCATTTCAGTGATTAATCATTTTCAGCAATTTACTTCCTTATCTAAAGTAACAGTACCATCAAAATTGAAAGAGCGATTAATGTGAAAGTTTAGCAAATATGAACGGAATACTTCAAGTTGCTTCATGTTCCTTAATCCTAGTTGACGTAGATCGTGGTAGTCTGACCAATATACCAATAGGAGCAATTACTTCTGTATTTGTTCGTATTTTAGTTTGGCCTTAGTACTGATAATGATCACAAGTTAATATAAAAACATCTACTCCCTTCTAAATTTTTCTATTATTCAATTTTTTTTATAATTCTCTGTTATGTGGATCGTTAACAATTGGCTTAATTTAAGTTTATAGAGACGTTAATTGATCTTATGAATAAAATTTGTTTCATTTTTTTCCAATATTTGTACGGTGTTCAATGCCCATTCGTTCATAACGATAAGAAATTTCTTGTTTCCTTAAATTATTGTCGTACAATACATCAGGTAAGGGATAAGAGTACGCAGTGAATTTTCATAGTGTTGGTAGTATTTTACGGAAACTTTTTGGTACTATTTTAATGAATCTACAAACGTAGGAGAACACGCAGACCGTAATGGCATCTATTTACTGCTATTTTTTTGGATTTCACGAAGTAAAATATTCTTTTGTTACTTCTGCATGCAATAATTAGAGTTTAAAACCTAAAAATTTTGAGGCGCATATCATTGAATTATAATTTTGTCACAATTATTTAGCTACAATTTTAGGCTTGTTTGCGTTTAGTGTCTGCACGGTGCAGGTGGCAAGTGACACAAACATCATCTGTTCTTGAATGGTCATCTTTTATCGTTTTATTCCACGGTTCTTTTGTTGATGCTTATTTTCACTTTACAAATAATGGGATTATGTTACTTTCGTATTTTTACAACAATTTTACCTTTTCTAGTTTTACGAAATACAAAATAAGGTTCCAGCTCATCTTCAAAATCAAACAACATATTTAAGATGGATCTAAAGACTAACAAATTATATTACCGCGCAATTTAAGAACCTGTCAAACGAAACTTTGACTGATTATTTCAACAAATGGAAAAGCGAAGGCAAAGACTGACAGGTTATCAAATGAAACAATTAAACTAACAAAAGAAAATGGCAGCAGAAACCACCAATAAAAGGATAATATGAAGGTCAGAAAGGGTTTAAAATTTAACCAAACCCAGCGAAAGTACCTCTGAAATATCTACTGATGATGATGAATCTGTCGATTGTCCAGGATGTGGAAAACAGTATTCCGATAACGGGATCCATTGAGATATTTGCTAGGACTGTCATGCCTCATAGGACGACAAGAGTACGCAAATGACACTTTTTCTTAAAATATTTTTAATGCAAGATTGTTTTTTGTAATATTATCAAACGTTTTGTGATAAATTAATAAATATTAAATAACATAGTGATAAATTTTGGTGTTGATATCTTTACTACCTCCATAGATGTATCAAATCAACCACTAAGTGCGTGCTTTTACTTTCCCTTACTTTACGCTTTATTATCAAATTCCATCCTAAACAGATTGTTCGCAACTGGAAGGGGATAAGAAATGATTGAGTGAACAAGCCTGCAGGAGTAGAGATGTGAAGTGAAGCAAAAGGAACTATTTAAAGCTATACTTTAAAATATTTTTAATGACAAGATTGTTTTTTGTAATATTATCAAACGTTTTGTGATTAATTAATAAATATTAAATAACATTGTGATAAATTTTGGTGTTGATATCTTTATTACCTCCATAGATATATCAAATCAATCACTAAGTGCGTGCTCTTACTCTCCCTTACCTTACGCTTTATTATCAAATTCCATCCTAAACAGATTGTTCGCAACTGGAAGGGGATAAGAAATGATCGAGTGAACAAGCCTGCAGGAGTAGAGATGTGAAGTGAAGCAAAAGACACTACTTAAAGCTATACTTTAAAATATTTTTAATGACAAGATTGTTTTTTGTAATATTATCAAACGTTTTGTGATTAATTAATAAATATTAAATAACATTGTGATAAATTTTGGTGTTGATATCTTTATTACCTCCATAGATATATCAAATCAACCACTAAGTACGTGCTCTTACTACCCTCACCTTACGCTTTATTATCAAATTCCATCCTAAACAGATTGTAGTAGTCCATCCTTGTCGCAACTGGAAAAGGATAAGAAATGATCGTGTGAACAAGCCTGCAGGAGTAGAGATGTGAAGTGAAGCAAAAGGAACTACTTAAAGCTTTACTTTAAAATTTTTATCGACGATAAATTGGATCTCTAGAAGGGGTATAATTTTTGTTATGGTTAAGCCGCAGTTTCTTGTCTGGGAAAGTGGTAAGATTTAGTAGGACAAGTGTTTCTCGCCCCGAAGTGGGGCTCCTCGCTCGGCGCCGAGTGACGCAGACCAGAGTAAACACATAGCGCCGACCACACACCGCGATCCTTCACCATTATTGCCTCGCCTCGGCTTATTCTCTTCCGCTACATGCGTCCAATGTAACTTTTCTTCTTGAGCTCGCTTGCTTTAATCTCCTGCTTATAGTTTCTTGTTTGACGTTGCCACTGGGTTATTACCGGAGGCAGGCGGAGAGCTTCCACACACAGAAAAGCTGGCCACTATAGGCTTTGATTTTAAACATCGACATCACAAGCAGTACATCAGAGTAATTTCTAAAAAAAAATTCATAACAATATCTAGAAAAATTCATTAATATAATTTTTAATCTTTTAATATTTTGAGGAAGTTCGTTTTTCTTTATACACACTAACTAGACATGTTTGTTTCCAATTTGTCGTTGAATCGAGTCTATATAATTTTCAATGCATAAATTATTACATTTAATCATAAATAACATTACTATGTTCAAACAAGACAAACAGGCACAGATTCTTAAAATCCCCTTACGAGATATGTTAACCAATAACTTAAATTATTATAATGCTATATACTTGAAAACTATCCTCCCTAAAACATATGAAATCATAAAATGAAAAAAATGTAATAATATTTAATGTAAAAAGCAACTCTATGTAATTAATATAGTGTGAATAAAACCACAGAAAAGTTGTCTCAATATATTTATTCTCAGAACGTTTCGGCCATAGCCATTATCAACTGTAATTACAATATATATACAAGATTATTTATAACATGAAGGATATATTTTTACAATTGGCAACAACCACATTATTCCATTTTCACATCTATTTACCTGGATCTTTCCTCTTAGCGTCTTCTTT
The DNA here is from genome assembly GCA_034510155.1 of Eucriotettix oculatus. NCBI lineage: Eukaryota > Metazoa > Arthropoda > Insecta > Orthoptera > Tetrigidae > Eucriotettix > Eucriotettix oculatus. The sequence goes on from CM067377.1 coordinate 182,367,956, forward strand.
GCATATACTATCATACAACCATTGCGCTTGTTGTTGTTGCCAATTGTAAAAATATATCCTTCATGTTATAAATAATCTTGTATATATATTGTAGTTACAGTTGATAATGGCTATGGCCGAAACGTTCTGAGAATAAATATATTGAGACAACTTTTCTGTGGTTTTATTCACACTATATGAAAAAATGTATTCTGTGGCTCAGCGATTATAAGATACCATATTATGTTTATGGTACATAAATAATTTATTTTCTAGTAAATTAAATCATTACGTAAATGAAATTACAACTGATTTTTTATTTGCTTTATTAAAGATCATTTTCCTCGAAAAGGGTTTTGTTAAACAAAAAATACTACCAATATACACCGCTGCTGTATTTGAAGTGACAGATACTCTTAATATTATTATCTAACGTCAATGTTTTAATACGTTTTTACAATATTTGAATTCTAGAAATTGCTAAACACTACTGATTTTTTGTTCAAAGTTAAATTAATACATTACCATAGACGTCGGTTCATCAATATTTTGTGTACGTCATCAGGCGATTTCAAACATTTGACTAAACGTATGCTTAGAACGTTAGCAACAAATAAAATTCAAATTATTTAATTATAATTAATCCATCCTCACTATTACACTAATATGATGTACTGAGCCTAAAACGCTTTCAATATTATCATTGTTTACCTCAGTAGCCCTGAAAATTATGGAGTCAAAATTAATAGCGGCTCACGGCAAAGCAATAATGAACGCGATCGGTTAGTCTTAAAAGCCAATTGAGAGGGTACGTATAGCCAGACGAAAGACGAGAACCCAATACCATTGGCTGATATATTTTTGAAAGAAAGACTGACAGGGGAGCCTTATAGACCAAAAAAACGTGACACTTGTAAATCAAGGGGCGTTAATAAGCAGTAAGGGACAGGCCGTGCAAAGGGTACGAGTAAATTTGCCGGAGGAAATGAAAATAATAGCCACCCGTTTCACGTCCTAAGATCCCGTGACACCTTCACAATCTGAACATTTGACCTGAACCGCAAGGCCTTGAAAGACAAGGTCAACACGAGCCAGCAATAAGTTTTTTTCCCACTTTTAAACCCCTACATACAGACGAAGGCGCAGGAAAATTAATAAAATACGGAGCTAAGGATATTTTCGTGAGATTATTAATCCATAAATTATTGGGAGAGTTTTGATATTTTCGCTTCAAGACTATCGAGTTTGCAACATTACTTAGTATTCGGCAAATTATTTGGAGGACTCTCTTCATCCACATGCTGATTGTTGGCGTCATGACAACGAGTATCTATTTAAGCACCCTTAGCTGACCAAGGAAGAGGTGGATGACAATAGTCTGTAGCAGAGTGGTGATGTTCAAATTCACTATTTTGAGTGTAATTAAATATTTGGATAGCAAGTTTTGTTTTTAGATCCCTACTGCTCTCCGTTGAGTTTATCAAGCAGCTGGCCCAAAATTTAAATGCAATAATTTTTTGTAATTTAACGTCTTAATATTTATTTATTTTTAACCCAAAATTGTTTAAATTTATTTGAATAATTTTTCCTTTTTTAATAAAATTTCAATTACATATTTATTAATATTAATGATCCACCGCAGGACAACAGCTATTATATATGTATAGCCTGCGAAGAATTAATGAAAATCTCCATACGGACCACCTAATTATTTAATATTTTATGTAAATTAAAATGCAATAAAATGAAATACCTAAAGAGGATTACTTTATTGCATTTTCACCCAAAATTGTTTTATATTCTAACTTCTAGCTTACAAGAAATGGTAATAATTTAAATAAATAAATATATGACCTTGAATTAGAAAACTAAATACCACTTATAACAAAAAATACGTTTCGTCCTCCAGAGTTGTGTGAAATATAAGATTATAAAAACTTGAAGAGATTCTAAAAAGGACGGAACGTTATAACTTATATTTTTTGTAATAAATAGTGTTCTTTTTGGGCTCAAGGACAGCTATTTATTTATATCATACGAATAATTTTTGTTAGTGCAATTTTTAAAACTTAAGAACACCAGTGGTATGTTATCTTAATCCTAAGTTCGTGGGCGGCGTCGCTACTTTTAACAGTGGCAAAATTAGACATCAATCCGGACGTCGTTTATTCTGCAAATAAGTTGCGGTTATTTTAAGGAAAAACGATTTTTTGGCTAAGTTATATATCTTACTCGTTGCTGGATACGGTGTGATACATTATTTCTCAGTACTATTGCCAAAATTATTTATTGTACTTTCAAGGAATACTTCAACGTTACCTAATCACCTTCACCTGCATACATCAATTCTCTCTGCATCAACTTTTAAAGTTAGAATATAAAACAATTTGGTGAAAATATAATAAAGTTATCATTTGTAAGTATTGTATATTATTCTATTTTAATTTAAATAAAATATGAAAAAATAAAAGGTGGGATTTGAGACTTTCATAATTTTTTTAATTAATTAAAATAATTAAAGAGTGAAGGCTTTCCCGGTGAATTGTATTTGAAGAAAAATAATATTCTAGTAACATTACAATGTGCGTGTTATAACATTAATTAGTATAATATTGATTTCACATATATTGGTTAATTCCCTTTATCAATTCACCATAATATATATCTTGTAGCAGAACGGTCGTTTCCTCGATGTTGGAATTTATGAAATTCTAGGGCGCCAGGTATTTTTCCATAAAAAAACCAAAAGATGATTTCAAGTTTAATTTTATTCAGAGCATTTAATTGGAAATCTACAGGGCGTGGTCACTCATTCATTCACCGTTAACGTAAACTAATTAAGCACTTGACGATACTTCCCGACGTATCACAGCCTAAATCCGGGGTTGATTCGATAACCGTTGATTATCACGTGGCGGCGAGGACTCACGGACCACAATACTTCCGTCTACGAGGACATTCTCGCCTGGACTCCTGTACACTTCCACTTTCTCAGCCACACGAAAATACGTATCCCGACAACAATGTCTGTCTGTGTCGTGGAGTGAAACCTGCCCAACAGGCACAACTCGCAAGCTACAATCCTGCTCGTATATTGTTTCGATTTGGGACTGTAATTTAACATGTTACAATAGGCAGGTGTATGTTGCAATATTGAAGTTGAATAAAACAAGCCGTATGTGAGGTTAAAACAATTTTTTTGAAAGGCCTATATTTGTCCTTTCGAATAAGAAAAGAATTTCGTTAATACCTCATTCCAGTTTAACATTTCAACATCAACTCGCCGTTATTGCCGTTGCTCTCAAGACTGTTTCTAGATCATTCAAATTCACTGTCCAAAGGGAATTTAGCATTCCTCCCGTCATATATAAATTTCTATACCATGGGGATCACAAGGATTAATTCCACATTCACGTGCACTTCGCCGTAGATATTGTTAACGCACGTTACGCATCGAAATAAAGTGAAACGCAGCTCTTGCAAACTTAACCTTAAGGCATCAAAACAAACAGCATAATGAAGTTTAATGTTTACAGAAGAAGAAAAGTGTTACAAGAATTAGCATTTTAATTGAAAATTATTTACAATCATCTTATTTATTTCAACTGTCAGAGTAGTTATTAACTTAATTGCATGCATATTTTATTCGGTGAGACTCACCTCCCGGCCTTGGTGACTATCATCTCCGTGCCGAGCTCGTTGAACTCGTCCCAGAGAGGTTTCATCTCTAGTGCTGCTCCCGCCCCCGCTAGTTTGGGGTGCACAGGGAGACTGCCGCCGCCCGTCGGCTTCACCGCCGCCAACCGACGCCCAGCGTCCTCGCCCCCGCACTCTCCCGTCTTCCCATAGTCGCCCTTGCCCGCGGTCTGTAGGCACGCTAGAAAAACAATACTCAACTCACAAACATGTCTCTGATTTACCTTCTATGTGTTATTATAAGAATTCATGTCCGTAACAGCCACTGACTGCAACATTGCAATAGTACCCACTACGGGATTTTTTTCTCTCTTTATTATTAAATAAGTGTTTTCACTCGTTTCAAACAAATAAATCAGTTTATTAACATATAACAATTTTATGTAATAATAGTAAATGTATTGTACGTAAAAATATACGGTATCTCCGTTCAAGTGACAACGATGCTGCAAAGTAATTGATTAGCGCATCCAAACAAAATTTTAATGAAATAATTTAGAACGCATTAAAAATAGCCCTACTTATCGTTGGAAACATCTTCAAATTCAAGTAAGTAGTTAAGAAAAAAAACAGATATATCAAACTTATTAACTTCACTTAATAAATTGAGAACAATCACTCTATTAACTTTGCAGATCTTTTGTTTCTAGTTTATAGGAACAATAAAAGTTGGTATAAAAATTCACACATTCAAAGAAAATCGTTAATTACGTCTGTCCACCCCAATAAGCACAAAAAAACTATGGTTTTATAATCTGGTAGATAAGACGGCCAAATTATCTCATCAGCTGTATCCTAAAAATAATCTTCACAAAATTGTTAGTATCCTTCTACTAAATTTTTCTCCGTTAAATATATCAAAATTATAATTATTAAAATTAAGTGCATTAGCCATTTACTTGTTAAATAATAAATATGATTTTATAATTCTACGTGCTTCTTAATAAAATCAATAAATATAAACTTATTGGCTTGTTTTAATTTTTATTGTATTCGTGTTATTTTAAAATCTCTCAGGAATTTAAACTTAGTCTAAAATATTAAAGGCTTTAACATTTTAGACAACCATAGAAATTATTTATTTAGTTAGAAAGCGTGCTACATCGGTCAAACGGAACGATGTTTAAAGACTCACATTAATGTACATAAAATATTAAATTAAATTCAAACAACTTTAACAAATGATAATTAAATAAAAGAAAACCACTTTAGGTTGCCAATTCTGTATTTTTAATTTCAGGAGCGTTCGGCCATGACCATTTTGAACTGTATATTTTAATTATCTGCCGTACAGATTTTACCATACATAGTACCAGAGTGGTACACGTCTGTATATCATCGGCGTCCAATTCAAACTCTCACCAGTATACAGCTTTCCGGTAATAAACATGACTTTTCTACAAGCCCAGTACATGTAGACTAGTAAGAGACGAAGTCTGGCGCGTTCCCAGATAAGTTTCTTAAAGGTTACTTGAAATGAATGGTAGTCACAAAACTGTTCGTCTAGAGTTGGAAGTAGAATACGATGTCGCCGTTTCGATAAATAACTTGGTTTTATTCGCTGTAGCTGTATATACGGCGCTTAATGCGTTAAATGTAATTAAGTTATCTTCACAGAATAGTTAAAAATGACGATGGGGAGGTACAAATGAGGGCGACTGAAAGGATCAGGTTGGAAAATTTTTGAGTGGATTTGGAATCAAACCTGGGGCCTGCCTGCATCTATAAATTGAGCCACTCTAGTTGACTCCCCGTGTTACGTGCAAGATTTATTCAACCATTATAGACACCTGTCTTACATTCTAAATTTCTCTACTATGCCAGAGTGGTTATCATTCCTCCACAGCGACCTTCCCTTTCCTTTGACTTCATAAGCCTGGAATTTCTTAAAGACAAACTTTAGGTCTGTTGTTAACAATAAGTATAATACAATCTTTCGGTTTCAGAATTGAGATAAAGATATCCAATATTTAAAGAATAGTAGAAAACAAACGACTGCCGACCTCTTGTGGTCTAGTGGCTAGACTTAGAGATCTCGGGTGCAAATCCTTGGATGTTTGTGACGTCATGGTCTCGAAGACCGAGATTAAGACTGTTGGGCAATCAATACGCTGACCACGTACCAGGACAACTTCTGAGTGTGTTATGTAAAAGATGACAGTCCGCAGTCTACCCGGTAAGCCAAGGCCCTCAATGTGCTGTAGAGCCAAAAGAAGAAGAAGAAAACGAACGTCTAAATACGCCCAGTCAATGTCCCAAAAAGTATATGCAAATTAATCAACCAGAGTGTAACAGAAGTAAGTGCTCAAACCTAAAGAAGTCAATAAAAAATTCCCTCCCTGCATAAATCGTTTATACCGACCCGTTACAGCGCAATTTTAGAAGCAAAAAACAAGTGAAATAGAATTCGAAAAATGCGTCTCTTACCCTACCGCTGTAATCCTGCTAATGGACATCAGAAATAAAAAATACAGAATTTTTTTATTTATTGTAGCCATTGATCGGAAAAATCTCTATTTCCTTCAAATCGATGTGTGCGGACTAGTGATGGTCATATCGATTCTTTTTCTTGAATCGTTCAGAGTCGAATTACTCATTGCTTCGAGTCGATTCTTTTAAACGGCTCTTCGACTCTCTGAATCTTATCCGATTCTTTTATCAAGATTGAGCATTAATAACTTAAGTAATAACGAATACACAAAAAACCTATACTAAAAATATGTAATGTTTATAACGCCATTTATTTATAAAAGCTGTAACTTTATTTCTGCAACTATTTTACAAAATTGATATTGCTATTTACATAAAACATTTCGTAAATGAGTCGACTCCTTTTTTCCGTCATGATGTGTCGCGCTTTGGAAAATATACAGATGTTGCGAGAATACGAAGTCTTTTTAACACTAAAAGATAAAGATTAGGATTTTTTCTCATTGCACCGCGCGAGAGGAGATCCGCTTTTCTTTATATGGGATCGAGTTGGTGATTTGAGAACATAAAAATTATATTCAAGAGATAAAACAGACTATGTGTACTTCTGAAGGACAAAAAACGCTGGTATAATGTTAACTATGGATGTAGAGAAGTTGGAAGAATAACAAATCAAAATTAAATTCGTCATGACTATTTTAGTAATAATTAAGACTTCGCCGTACTGCCTGTTATAAAATTTCAGAATCTGAGTCGAATCTTACCTGAGCCCGACGACTGAATGAAGTAGACGACTCTGGGAATCGACTCGGACTGTTCGCTTAAGACTCGACGACTCTCACAATTTTCTCGCGACTCGAAGACATAAGTAACTCGCTCACGACTCTGCGAATAGAACAGTGAGCCGCAACTATGTTTACTGAGTCGTTTTACAGAAAGGCTATTTTACAAGAATCGGCTTTTTGAATCGATTCTCGGTTCTATTGCCCACCTCTAGTTGCGGACGTTCCGCCACGTTTCTTCCTCACGTATGAACTCAACATTCTTTATTGGCGTCGTACTTGCAAAACAGATGCCAAAAAGTTTCTATTCAAAACACGGATGGAAATGAGTATCTATCAGAATGGGAAACAATTACCTGCGGTGTCCCTCAGGGCTCAATTTTGGGACCTTTACTTTTCATCATTTACATTAACGATTTACCTAATTATTTAGATCCCTTAAAATCAGTCCTCTACGCTGACGACACAAATTTGGTAATCACGGACAGCGACTCGCAAACTTTATGCGAGAAAGTTGATACTGCGATGTGCCGTCTCAATCTTTGGTTCACTGCAAACAAATTTTCTCTTAACCTAGAGAAAACCAAAATCGTTAACTTCACAGCAAACACAAACAGTTTATCTCCTAACTTGGAAAACATTTCAGAGCACGCGCCTTTTCTTGGTCTGCTGATTGACAATAATTTGAAATGGAATCACCACATTAAAAAAATATCGGGAAAACTCAGCAAAATTTGCTTTACATTACGAGTGTTAGCTCGGGAAGCCGACATAGCCACATCAAAAATGATGTACCATGCATATTTTCATTCTGTCATGTGTTACGGTATTGCAAACTGGGGTCATTCGCATCACGCGATTCACATTTTTAAACTACAAAAGCGGGCCGTACGAATAGTATCTGGTGCGGAGTGGATGGAATACCACTTGCAAACCTTTGTTTTGCAAACTTGGAATTTTAACCTTGCCTTGTACGTATATTCTAGAAATTTTAAAATTTGTATGGGGCAACATCAATCTATATGCTCTAAACGGTACAACACAAGAAATCGCTCTCAGCTCCGCGTTGAAAAATATCGTCTAAGCCTTTTTGAAACAAGCATTCACTATTCCGGTATAAATCTATACAATAATCTCCCGGAAGAAATAAAAGCTTTAAAGGTTCAAAAATTATTTATAAATCTCTGTTAATGAATGCAGCGTATTATTCACTCAAAGAGTTCGTAGATAGGAAGGACTAAATCTGTTTGCCGGTGTCCTATCAAATTCTTCTATTATTTTACAACTATACTAGAATTTAACTACTGACTTATTTTCTTTTTCATGTTCGACGGGAAACTACGCACGATCTTCTTCTGCCTTCTCCGTTGACTGAAAATTGAAGATTGAATTTTATCTTTCCTTTCTTGTCAATTCTTAGTTGTAAAAGTTTGTATATTTCTTGTAATATTATATTTGACGTATCCTATTTCCTCAACTGAGGACTAATGGATTGAATAATAATAATAATAATTTCTCTGACCCGACGAAGCACTGCAGTATACGTTCTTACATTGCTAAATTAAATTTCTGGATATCTTCTCATTGCTTCATGTTCATTTCACCCCATACAAACAGTATGTCAGCTTTCTCCTGCGAGGGTGGCAGGTGGCGAGCTTTTAAAATCCTATTTCTCATGTTTTCTTTTCTCAAATCGCGCAGTAATGAAATGTCTGAGACGAAAATGTTTGCCTTGCTCCCCTTTTAGTTTGTGCACTTACTTATGTTAACCCCTTTATAATTGATTGTATGTGTCTCATTGTTGCTCTACACGGATGTAAGTCTAATAGAAGAATCAGATAAATTAATTTCGGGTCAACGTCGGACAATTAACTAGTAAAAAAATATGTATTTACGTTGAAAATGTAAAAATTGTTTGCACAACGGTTAAAATAAGTGCTTCAAAAAAGGAAGATCTTTGGAGTGCATCTATGGTGCAAATTCTGAAAAATTGCGTAGACGGAATGAATGCAGGAAGAGAAACATGGCCACGAGAACGCGCAACATGTTTTATATTAAATGTTCCTGGTCTACACTCTATGTAAATGTAAACCTACAAGTTAAACCAGTGTTTCCAAAAGTCGTCGCGGTTCTGTTACAGGGGCGTCACGAAAGTATTAATTACATACATTCAGACTTGTTGTGATACAAAATTATATATTTTAAAGTTTTTATATAATATATTATTATTCAGTTTATGAAATATTCTATATAGAATTATTATTGATAAACTGCCCATAACAATGCTTTGGGGACGCGTCGTGAATTTAATGCGTGTAGCGCCGGAAATTCCCTTAATAAAGAAACGGGGAATCGCCGCAACAATTAACTTCAAGTCCTGTATAACTTGCGTACTAATTTTATTGATATTTTAATTTTATATTTCTAGGTACTGCTGTGTAATAAATTAGTAATGTACTTTAGAGGTTCCTTTTTCGTTCGGCTCGTGCCATTTGAGAAGCCTCATGAATGTTGAAATGCGAGACGGATTTCCATTTCTTCTGAAGAGTTGCTGGGTTAACAACCCATTATCAATTTTATCAGCATAACAGCGAAAATTTATTGAATATGATATCAAAGAGTTTTTTCCATTGTTCCATCAGTCTGTAATATCCAATGAAGTTCATTTGTGTTGCAATACAAATTTTGTTTTTGAAGATCTACTGTCATAAGTTATCAAATGGTTCAAAAAATAATTTCACGTAAATAGCATGGACAAATTAGTATAAATTTAAGACCTATTTCCAGGCTTTCATCTATCTAAATTTACATCTATTAAAGAATAAAATCTTATTATCGGAGTCCCTTAATATCGTGCTCATAATAGTAGCCTTTTACCGAACCACTTAAATGGCTATTCCATAAGCAGCAACATAAAATTTTGTAATATTTTAATTAAAGAACTAAGGAAGTCTCTGAAGTTAGAGGACGAAACGTATTCAAATTAAATTATTCCATTTCCGACTTTTGCCCGTTCTTTGTATTTTATTTGTAATATTAAGTCAAATAATCTGACATTAAATTATGATAACTAAACGATACATCAATTTGTCACCGAGCTATTTTATATATCACGACGTTTAGTCCATATTTGTGGACTTCATCAGATAACTACAAAGTATTAGTGTTGTATTAAATCATATTCTATTGATCCCATAGACAAGTAGAACTTCAGGGATGTGGAACGAGTCAGAGATTGTACATAAATTACTATTAACTCAATGTTACTATTTACATTCATATAATCATGTTTAACTTACTATAAGACATGCTTAAGTACTATAGAGAAGACAAGATATATAATTTGTCCTCGATATATAATATACGTTAGCGTATCGTTGGCTACATTGTCCCGACTATTTTGCTTACTTGTTAAAAAATTATAGTATTATCTGCAAAGAATATAGTTTTAGAGGGAGAATTTATGTCTTTAGGTAAGTCATTTATATAGATTAAGAATAGCAACAGGCCCAAAATGGAACCCTGAGGAACACCAGTGTTTATTTGTCCCCAGTTTACAAAAACAATTATAAAATATATAAAGAATATTTCGTTAAAATATAAAAAGGATATTTTTCAATAATATAATAAATAAACGATAAAACAGACTTACAGTTGGAATGGATAACATGTTTCTAAGAGTGGATAATTTTTCGTCATTATTTATTATTTAAATGGCTATTACATTATACAAACAATGGAAGATTAATAGCTAACAGGATGACTACCACATTTTCATTTACATGACACATTCTGTATTTGGAGTGTAAAGTAGGCAATGTGCCGATGCTTCAGCATTTGCCTGAATAGATTGGTAAAACTAGACAATCACCAACGAGGATGATTTAATGGGGCTTCGAACCCCAGACCACTTTTTAAGTCCCACGTATTATTATTTCTTATATATGGTATCGTAGTACTTCCTCGAAACTATTTGATTAAAGGAATCTCTTTCTCTTTGAACAACGCGCAGCGAAAAAGAAAATTCTGTTATGAAATTATTTTATTTTGTTACATTTGAATATACTAAAATCGCGAAAATAAATAAAATGAAGTGATAATTCGTCTCCCGCCCATCGAATGTGCCATGTTTAACTAGAACGAAAAATAGGCCGCCATGCGATTCTGAAGTGTGAGCTATTTTCTAAGCTTGCTATTTTCGTACACACATAATAGCTATTTGCTACTAAGTAACATTTCCTCTAAACACCCTACTTTCACCGTCGTAAAAGTGTTCTCGAAACGTTTACTTATTTTCTGTGTCGTGCACGTTGGCTAGAATTTCAGGGAATTATAAGTTAATAAATAATTTAAGCAAATTTAATTTATAATATTTACTGTAGCTATTAAATTAAAGTAGAGATAAAATTGTTGAAAATATTAAAATTAAGTCATTATGAATTATATAGTTAATCTGTAACTTTAAAATTCTCTATTACTTAGTAATTTATCCTCTTTTAGTGAAAGTTAATTTATTCTTCTCTTTCGACGACTTCTTTCACGACATTAGGGAGAGAGAAATCTGTTTCTGTGGATTTTAAATTAAGTACGCATTTTTTTAAGAACCGCAAATTATTCCGCTCCGTCTACATTGTTAATATATACATAAAGTGAGCAAAAGTCTGTTCTCAATGTTAGGAGAAAAGTTTATATTAACATAAAAATCAATTTATTTCAGTCCTCCGTGAAATCAATCACACTTTTAACTTAATACACAATTATCATCACAATATAATAGATGGTAATGTTCCTTACAATGAAAAATAAAATAACAAGAAGGAATAAATGTGAATTTGTGAGAATATGTGGTATTAATAAGACTAATGTTAATACGAACAGAATTGTATATATAGTATATGTTGTATGATGTAAATTTTCAAATAAAAGATAAGGTTAAAATTTGAATTAGAAGAAAATGGAAATGAAAGGGGGGAAGGGGGTAACTAAATCTTCGACACATCGACAGTAACCTTCTTTGGGGTGAACACAGGAATACAGAAAAATTTCATTAAAAGTTGAAGTGCAGTTGATGGAGGCACGGAATATAACGTTCAGAGCGAACATGAAAATTGTCTTTATATTGTAATATCCTCTTCATGGGATAGGATAAAAATTTATTTAATGAACAAATTTTAAACGGTTTGAAAATTTTATATTTATCAACTTTACAATTCTTACTGGGCCTACAAACATTCAACCTCACGAATGTTTCCGCGTCTCTCTTTCTTTAGTGCGTCTTGCAGGTTTTTTACATCGAGGAACGTAGTGTGATCCAGGTCCAACTCCTAGTTTGCTCTCTCTCTCCCCCGACTGATCTCGTCGTCCCTTTTGGCTGTCTCTCTTTCTCTGATCTTTCTCCGACTGATTCGTCCAACTGACTTCCTCTCCTCCATCTCCCGGACTGAATCGTTGTCCCTTCTCTCCGACTGAATTCGTCTCCTCTCTCTCCCCAACTGATTGTCTCAGACTTCCAACGTCTCCTTTTTAACTTCTCGCCCCGGGACTTTCCCGCCACGGTTTTTATAACACACGCCCCGCGGGATTTTACCCACTTTCAGCTAATTCTACATTGTTGTTGGCCTCTATTGTCGCGCACAAAACTTCATTTTACGCCCAACTGCACTTCACAATGACACTATAGAACCAAAATCAGCAGGCACCTGCAAATATAGCCTACTTACTATCCGTTCGCCCAGCGTTGCACAAAATTTGGTCTAAATTGTTCCACGCGTATAAAAATGTATGCCCAATTTTTTACCCCCTTCCATTCAACTGGAACACAAGTTGATTGGCATGCTGAGTGTCGGGAAGTAAGTACTTCCGTGATGAATGAGGTTGAAATTATTCATATATAACATCACGAGGAAAATTACGAATCTTATTGATCCTGAATATTTATCCTACACAATTATCGGCCGTTTGTGCACGTCTAAATATTTTTATTCTCCGTCCGGCTTCACCCTGAAGGAAGATTCGAGGGACTGACGGAAACCTTCGCGGTGATCCTACAACAATTAACCGTTAACATATAAAAATATCATTCTCCTACTCTTAATAAATACGTGTTAAGCTTACTAAAATCTTTGGCGTCTGTGGTTTAGTAAATAGCGTCACTGCAACGTAACGCAGAGGTCCAGGGTTCGATTCTTGGCTAGGGCTTGGCCGTTTGTGTTCGTATTTGTGTTCCCAAATCGAGTAAACGTTATAGTGAAGAGAAAAACTTAAAAAATGGTGAAAGTAGTTGCTAATGACATTAGCTGTAGATGAGACTTTAATAGAATTAAAAAAGAGATCATTCGGGAAATAATATTTTTCCGTTGTAACTTCTTGTGATCTTAAATAATATAAGAATAGGGATCGATAGTAAAATTATGTACTGATAAACTTTCTTTCTCTAGAGTCGGTGTGTCCGCTTTAATTATTTAGAATAATTCATAGTTGACCGATTTTATTTGTTCAACACAAGTTGAATGCGACTTTAATCAGTTTTGGTTCACACGTTTCCTATAGTACACAAGCCTTCTCAATTATTCATAACTACCACAACCCACATCCTCCCTAATTTACTCGGCGTATTCCATCCTTAGCCTCCCTCTTCCTTTCTTACCCCACACACTTCCCTCTAATGCTAATTTTACCAGACCCTCGTGTCTAAAAACGAGACCTATTAATATAACGCTTCTCTTAGTCAAAGTCCTCCTTATTGGTCTCTCTTCTCCTATTCTGCTTAGAACTTCCTGGTTAGTTACATTATCCTCCATTATGATTTTTAGCATTCTTTTATAGCACCACATTTCAAACTATCCTATTCTTTTCTTTCTGCATCTCCTACCATCCACGTTTGACGCTCATAAAACGCCAACCTCCATAAGAACAATTTTAGTAATGAGTTACTAATACTCATACTTATATTAGCCGAAATTAAATTCCTCTTTTTTGGGAAAGCCTTCCTCGCTTGTGCTAACCTACTCTTTATGTCTACTATTCTTCTACTATCCCTAGTTATTATGCTGCCCAAGGAGCAGAATTCATTAACTTCCTTCAAAATATCCCTTCCTAATCTAACAGCCTTTGTTATTCCACTATTTCCCCTACTACACTCCATCACTTTGGTTTCCCTCTATTAACCCTCATGATGTACTCTTTCTCCAGGACCCTGTTCTTGCCATTTATTATGGTTTCCAAGCCCTCTTATAAGTCTCCTAATACTACAATAGTATCGGCAAACCCTAGGGTTTTTATTTATTTTCCTTGCAGTATGATTCCTTTTCCATATTCATTCTTAACTTTCTTCATCGCCATATAAGTTAAACAGCATGGGTGGCAGACTGCGTCCTTCTTGCTCTTAATTCACATTCTATTCGACGTTCCATCCTCCTATATACTATTTTCGTTAATATTTTGCACCCATGGGATACTAAACTAATTGTCCAAGCCGTTTGAATCTATCAACTCCAGTCTTCTTCTGTATGGCTATAATTATTTTGTTACTAAAGTCTTCAGGTATTTTTGTGAAGGATATAGAAATCATTTGAGAATGTCGGAAGGAAAATTTGAGGAATTGCTATTGAAAGTTCAATTCCGCATAAAGAAACGTGACACAGCGATGCGATATGCTATTTCTGACCACTTGATACTCATTTTGTTAGATTTTCGAAAAAAACGCCGCACCAAAAACACAACAGAAAAAATAGCGACACTTGATAGGAGCTGACAGCAACTGAACAGGCCAGGCGATCCGGAAGATTCCCGCGTGTCGATATAAATTCGATTCGAAGATTTTTTTTGTTTATTTAAATTGCTAATCTACAATCTGCAGTAAATTGCAATAAGTAAATTTTATAAAAGTATGTTAAAACCTGAGTAGGGTAATCGTCCACTGACGATTCCCTAGAAGTTCAATGGTATATATATTGACTAGTTTCTGTCTTGCTGAATTAAATCTGTGGGCCACGATCTTCTAAGTCTTCTCGGTGTTTCAGGAAGGTGGATTATTTCGGCTATTAGCCTTTTTTGGTGTCCTTCCGTTCGCACAAGGAAGTGTGTTGTTAGTCTTTTGATTTCCTCAGTGATAAATGGGATCTTGAGATCTTTGTGTATTGTGAAATTGGAAACAAACCATGGTGCGTTGGTGATTGTGCGGAGTATTTTTGACTGTATCCTTTGAATTATTTTCTAATTTGATGGTTTGGTGCATCCCCACAATTCTATGCTGCAAGTTGACGCAAGACTTGAACGATAAAGTTTGATTCGGTCAAACTTTTGTTGTACAACTAAAAAGTTGATCAATTTTATTGAAACAAAGGTTCTGATCAGGTTTTTCATTAAACTTTTGTTGATTAACTATAATCGGTCAACTAAACTTGACTCTGAGAACGTCGATTAACATGAATGGAACAGGAATAATCCTGAAGACTAGGGTAGACGTTAAGGAGATTAGGGAAATCAATTCGTAAATTGATAGTTTTGATGGTCAGTGTCGTATGGAAAGACAATTTCTGTGAGACATAAAATTAGTTTTCGCGATCATTAAAGTAACGCGCAGAAGTCAGAAGACGAGGAACAAGAATCATTAAGCAAAATTGGATATATGACGGATGGTAAATGGTAACCTACATAAAAAATAATTGGTAAGTTATAAAACATGTTTCATAAGATAGTAAAATGTTTCAGTAATGTACTTTAAGAGATTTGTCTAAAAAATTTAGAGGAGTTATTTAAAAATAGGACTTACGGGATGACCGCGGCGTCACCTGTTTCTGAGACTTAACCAACCCGGCAATCAGCCAGACTAACTGGTAAGCAAATAATTTTTGTCATCAAATAAAATAATAAAATTAAATGAAAATTGTAAATTATTCTCAAATTTGACAATGTATAGCGTTAGTCCAAGGTTACGTGCAACTACTCAAAAGGATATTATATTATTGCTAATATAGTCATATTATAAGTATGCATGTCAGGTTGACTTTTTGAGATTATCTTTCTCGGGAAGAATTTATTTACATTGAGAACAACCGACCCGAAGCAAATGTGCCTAATCTATAAAATTAATATAGAATAATATTCATTTAATACAAGTTGAATCATATTAACGAATCTAATCTAACCCAAGGTTTTATTCTTTCATAATCTTAGTTAATATTATTTCATTTATTAATTCAAATTTATTCCCATGATAAAGTTTATATTACCTGGAATTTATAATTAGAATGCTTCGACGCTGGAAGTAATTGTGAAATTTCGGGAAAGTTTACGGAAGGTGCTGTTTGAAATAATTGTAAGCCATGACAGAAATAATGCCACCGCAAACGTAAATCATTCCAAGACGTCATGCGCCTCCAGTTTGTTCAGTTAATGACCGAGTCTAGTTATAAATTAATTAGGCAGCTCTACTAATTTAAGCGGCCAGGCGTCGGGCCCATAAATAACGTGTAACGGCTCTCGACTTGAATCCATAAATCCATAGAGGCAAGCGTGTGAATACTCGCACAATGCCAGAGCTCCATCGAGGGCTTTCAGAGGCGACAGTAATGGCGGCTGTCATCGCATTCCAGCGTCGTCACGTGCTCCATATTCTCAGTTATTCATCATTAGTATCTTGAAATTCGAACAAAGACAATGATCTTCCCTCAATGAAGAAACTACATAGCACGTGACGCCATTGCACGCGAATGTACGATGGGAATATAGTCAAGGACAGAAGAGAACTATCGGTGACAGCGAAAAATGAAGAAATCTTTAAGGAACAAAGGAAAATACATCGAAGCGGATAATAACTCTACATAATAAAAAATTATATACGTTTATTCATTGTTTGCTATTCTTGTATATTTGTAATTATTCATACGAATTGAAACGCGTGGACAGACTGCAATAAAAAGTATTATTGCACATACTCCTGATATCCCGAGGAAGAACATCAAGCACAAACTTGGAAGGAATTATAGTTTTACGTATATACGTATGTGTCAATACGCAAAACATGGTGGCCTCATCATCATTGAAGCAGGGCAATCCGCCATATTCAAACACGTAATGAAATGTCAATTTGTTTACAGTGTGCTAATTTTACATTTTATAAATTATATTCTGCAAAATACGAACTTGTAAGAGGATCATGATAAATACATAAGTTTGTATACATACTTAAAATAACCACAGCAGAATTCAAATTCGCCCATATACGAAATTTAGAAAATACCAAAGGGTAATAAAGAACCACAAGCAGTTTTTTTTATAATCATAATTTAATAGAGTTGTTGCCCATCGCTAAAACAGACGAAATAAATTACCCATTTTTTAAAACCAAATTTTGAGGTTAGAAGTTATGTTGTCCATCAAAGTGCCTTTACTGTGTTGCATGTTTCGCTCATTTACAGATAATTATCATACATTAATTTTAAAATCATTTTCTGAAAAAGTTTCAAATAAATAGATGAAAAGAGGGCCAATAAATCAGCAAATAATTTAATTACTGCTTAATTATTACAAAAACAACGTTTAATCCAACTTTGTGCACTTTGCTGTCGTGGGGCATCTCCGGAGACGGTGACAGTTGGTAATTAAATTATTTGCTGACTTATTGACCGTCTTTTCATTTATTTATCTTAATACATTACTTAAGGAACTGTACTTATTTAAGACTCAAGGAGAAATCGTAACTCAGTTAAGGTACCGTCAGTCATCATCCCCTTTAATCCTCCTCCCCTATCGGCCTATAAAGAGAATTATGGTCCACAAAAGTTCCACTCTCGATGCCAGATAAATAACGATTTGTGTTGCCGAAGAGATTAGTCACGAATTCATTCCTTTTCCGGGCAAATTTCCGGAAAACGCCGGGCACCCAAACTGTTAAATAAAGCTAGGAATATTATATAAGTTTGACGAGAGTCATAAATATCGATAGCGCTGGAAGAGGAGGGATTTATTTGGAACTAATTGTATTAATAGGCTCAACTTAGATAATCATTTTTGAAATTGGACAATAATATTATATTTAAATATTATTTGCTTTGTAGGTGTAACGATTGCTTAAAAGGTACCGAGATTACTTTACTAACATATTTGTTTATATTCCCTTTTTTGTTGCTCAATGTACCCACTTCTCATTTAGAAATATTTTATATAATACTGAATCATTGCTTAAGATTACAAATCATAATTTAATATTGGTTTGAAACACCCGACAATATTTTTAATTTTTTTACATCAAGCTTCAGTCATATCCAAAATTATGTTAAAATAACTGATCATAAAGGAAATAAATAAGAATTCGAAAGATTTGTGAAAGTGGTAGTTAAAATTTTAAGGCATAAATTGTTATAAATGAAACATTTTTAATGCATATTAGTATACAAATTGTACAATTTCTAATCTTCTATTTTTCCGTGTCCTGTACGAAACTGCATATTATAAATTTGTTTGTAGTACTCCACTTAGCACATTCTTGAATTAGGTAAATGTGGACCAAAATAAAAGTAAAGCAACATAATTATTTTAATTGATAACTGTTAATTAAATCTTCTCGGGATTCCAACCGGCTCAAAGTGTGGTAATTCCACATTTTTAAGAACATAAACATAAAAATAATTTGCAGTCAGAAAGTAATATAGCTGATGAGCAATTTGTTAATCAAATTTGCATTAAAACAGCCTGTGGTGATTTTTTAGCAGCGTTTGGCAGGATGACTTTACGCAGACGATCATGTTTTTTAGCTGCATTGGCTGTCACGTGTATGAGTCAGACGTCTCCAAACACAGGTCTTGTACGGATATTCTCAACTCAGAAATGACGTGACGCAGCATCACGACAATATACGTCATTGTTCGCCGACGGTACATAATGCATGTCCATACATTCTCACGATTATGAAAAAGCTACTTCTTTATTTACTTTAGTAGTGAAGGTCAGCCTTCGATAAAAGGATGTCCTGCATAGTTGTTAAATATAATTTTTGTGTTTATTAATAAAAGTTAAGGGGAACTCTAGAAAATAAGCATTGCGAACAAAATTTATTTATGTACTTATATTTGCATTAATTTAATAACTAGGTAGAGGTCTTCATGCTGGCCTCTGGTGGTCTAGTCAGTAGCGTCGCTGCCTCACGACACAGACGTCCCGGGTTTGAATCCAGTGGCTTGGAAGTTTGTTCCATCATTGGTCACCATTACTGGGATTAAGACTGCTGGATAATTGATACTCCAAAATTGGAATGTGTCATGTGAGATGACAGTCCGCAGTCGACCCGGTAGGCCAAGGCCCTGAATGGGCTGCAGAGCCAAGGGAGAAGAAGAGATCTACATTACTTAGATTTAACGATTTTTAAAATGATTATCGTGTTTAGTGGTATTATTTCAGCTCGTTTGCATAAAATGGTGCCAAAGACACCTTTGGCTTGGATAACTAATATTTACGTTCGGCTATCAAAACAAAACAAAAAAAAATTCCAACTTACGGTAAGCAGTGAATATATTGACCACTGTCCTATAATGGATATAAACTGTTCTCAGCTCTAAAATTTCGAAACATTCCAGCATTTATTAATGTTTCTACATAATGTATTTACTTCATTTAATTGAATAAATTCCTATCATATTCTTGAACCTATAAATCATGTATCAATCTTATGAAATTTTAAATTATTGAAAAAATCTGTCCTAAATTGAAAATCCGATCGATTATTCGATAGTCCTTTTCAAAGAGATGTGCATTTTGTATTTAAATCTCTTAATTTTGTCAACTAATCAAATTCTTGGGACACTCTTGAGAGGAAAATGAGGCGATGTGTCAATGATTGTTTATTAAACACCAGAACGTCTCTATTTTGAAAAGACCAATAGGAAATACGTGTAACAATTTAACATTTATACCTTTCTTCTTATGTCTTTCCGATGTCAATGACAATAAAACTATTCCTTGACGATAATTGCATACATATTCACGTCGTCTGTTCGTAATTGCTACTCAGACGAACCCATTTGTTCCTATTTCATAACTTTAATCCTCAAAAATATTACCTGAATTATGTAGCCCACACATCCTCAAACCAACGCAGTTAATATTTTATGGTTTTTATAACAATAATTATACTATCTGACGTGCTATTTTTAATAGTTCGGTTTCTATATAATTGTTTTAACTGAGTAATGAAGTGAGGTCAAAGTGGTATCACTTTCGGAAAGTCGGGACTAACGGGATACAGTTTTTTTTTCTGTATAGTGCTGGAGTTTTATTAAATAGGGGTGGAACATTATAACTGGTCAAGGTAGAAGTTCTGCTAGCCACATGACTCCACCATATGAATGAACTCTTGGTTTAGCGTCTTATGTCAGTGACTAATTTTTGCAGCATTTCGACAGAAGGTAATCTACAAAGCTCCTTGCTTTTACCTCTTTAATGGTATATATTCGTAAACTATATTTATTTAGCTCCATATAAGTTACGTTTAAGTTTTAAATCTACTTGTATTAATGCTTGGTGAAAAACCATAAACTGAGACTAATGTGCGGGTTGGAACGAGGTGCTACTGTATAAGTAAAATGTTGTGTTCCCCAAGAAAAAAGAGAAAAACTGACAGACTTACTCAATTCATAAGAATGAGTAACAGGATGCTGTACCCAAAAATAATAGATTAAGAAAGAAAATGAACGGAAAAAGGGAAAATTATTATCAAAGACTGTGCAGTTGCAAAAAAAATCTCTTTGCAAAAGGAAAAATTGGTAAAGCGATCAACCGTACGCTAAATAAGTATAAGAAAGAAAACGCAAAAGGTGTTTACATTTTTCTTACATTGAACTACATTTTATTGCAATAATTGTATATACAAAACATCCTTCTCGTCGTACCCCGAGCGGTAGGGTGGAACTGGAAAATTTGCAAGTTTCGTTTTAAAAATTATCAAAAATCTAAATTCGTTGTTTTAAGTTATATTGATATTAGATTATGTAAGTGGTATAATAAACTATTGTTTTATACTTTTATAAAGTGATTTTTCATTTTCCATAATTTTACAACAATTGTTAAAGGATAAGTGTCCCGTTCCGCCTCGACATCCCCTATCAATTTTGTCCTTGCAATTTGTTGTTTAGTAATAGTATCTGTAGGGGTTTGACAAAAGCAATTAATATAATTGTACGATGCTAGGGACTGACTCACCCTCCATCTGCTTCATGGGCGTGGGGCAACAGGCCCACTCCGAGTAGCAACAGTCGGCGGCCAGACGCATCTGCTGGGCCGAGCCTGCGTACGGCATCATGGCGCACGCATCGGTCCACGGACCTGCAACCAAACGGTCAGAATTGTCAAAATGAGGCACAATTTTATGCATCGTAACTTGTTAACAATATTCACACAGACAGGGTCAAACGTAATAAATTTTTAACGTATGGAATCAACATCGGATGTACGCAGTGTGTAGTTACATTTGTAGTTCAATTAGAGTAGTGGCACACACTGCATGGGTATGACCGCAAAGGGTCTTTTTTTCTTGGGTAACAGGCTACACGAGGCAACTCCCCTTTAATATCATACGAACGGATTTGAAAAGGAAAGAGGTGACACATCACGTGTTGCAGGTGCGAATGTTCTTTGAACCGCGTGAGACCCTCAGCCTGTTGAAGGAAAACGCACACCGAACGAGAGTACGTGGGTGGAGAAGCACAGGACCTGACCTAGGCGGTCGGGATAGATCGACGACTGCTTACTGCGGCAAAATTTAGAAGCGGCAAAACAACCTGAGGTGCTAGCAAAAAGAATCTCGAAAATGTATTGACAGTTGGTGATTTTTACGATCACAGCACTTTAGAACTGGCTGACGAAATGATACAGTTTCTTTACACTTAACAAAGGAAGAAAATCCAGATGACGTTCATTACTTCCCTGAATATATGGCCAAATTTGAGAATTTCTGTAATAATTTTTCTAACTCTGTGTGATTTTATAACGTTGCTACCGGCGACCTTTATTATTTTAAGTCGCGCCAACAGTCACGGCCATTAAGGACAAGTTTACCATTTAGAAGATTTTTATCTTCCTTGTGAGGGTTACTCGATTTGGGAACGAAAAAACGCTCTCAAACACCCAAGCCCTTTGCCAGGAATCAAACCCGAGGCCTCTTAGGACGAGGCAGTGACGCTAACTACTAGACCACAAAGGCCGACAAGAAAATTTTCTGAGTTAAAAATGATAAACTATTATTAAAGTCAAAATCGTCTTGATAGATCAGCAATGTTGGTAGTAATAAATTAGATCTGAAAGAAATTATTCGTGATTTATCAGAAAAGAAACCTTTAAAGAGATTGTTTTAACTAGTTTTTTTATTGCTTAAGCGTATATTTATACTTTCTCCGAAAATTTAATTTATACGTTCATTGCCATTAACTCATTAAACATTTAAGTTTTTGATTTTCAATAAAACAGTTTTCCATAAATCTTTACAAATATTATTTCTTCATTCAATAGTAACTTTCCTGATTAACACGCTTCGTAATAGTTTTGAAAAAATTTTAAAACATTTTTCTGGTGTCCTTACTGGAACAATAGGACAGGAATGCAACGGGTTTCATATAAGAACATCAGTTCTTTTTTTCTTAATTGAGTAATAAACTAGGACCATTGCAAAATAGCATATACAATCAACATATAACTTATTAGTATCACTTATAAAATATTTAAATTTTTAAAAACATATAAAAGCAAGTATGTTATTTGTGGAAGTTTATTCTCCACATTAATGATAACAGACAATAAAAAATTCATATCAATGACAAAAATATTTTTTAATTTAGCTTTCAAACTTCTTCAGCCATAGCCAAATACATTTATTTACATAATCATAAATTTTATTGGAAAAACGTGTAAATTTTAGATGTGGAATGTAATTATTCTAGTTTCAAGAATGAAATTTTACATAACTGGCCCAATAATTCCGCCGCTAATGTGAAGAATGATATTAATACTTTGAAGACTTTTTATTATGAAATTTTACAATTGTTTATTTTTAAACTACAACAATACACTAAGAAATGAAAAAATTAACGTCTGTGGTGTATAATAATAAAGAAATCTTTAAAAAAACAGAGAACCAATTAATGAAATTATTCTATACAAGCTTAGCATCTTTATAAAATGGCTGTTAAAGGGAAACCTGACAATATTTGAAACAGAACGCTAAAGAAATAACAGCAAAGATAAACCAATTAAGCCCCAAATAGCTAAATAACACATATTGAAAGTCTCTAAGATTATTTGTGTCATGCTTAACTGTTTCTGGATGATTTTTAATTTGAAACATTTCTGAGATCAAGCTTTAGCCAAAATGACATTCTCTATCTAAAATACAAGTGTTGTCAAAATCGAAACAATGTTTGGTGATCGTATTATGTTTACAGCTAGAAGGTTCAAAATTATTCCTACGTTCTCTATTTCTAATATTCAAAGTACATTTTGTTTGGCAGACATAACTTAAATTACAATCAGAACAGTCAATATTATATACAAGAGTGGTGGTGGACAATTTATTTTTAGGAGGTTTGTGTCCTTTAATAATGCCAGAAACAAGTTAATATGCTTAAAAATAAATTCGATAGGATAGAGGATGAGCAGTAAAATATTTTTAACAATTTTAAGCACTCGCTTTAAATGTCTCAAGCCAAAAGGAAAACACTTTTCTCAAAGGCCATCAGGGGCGTAGACAGGATTTCTAACATTCTAGCCACGTAGTCACTTAATTCCAAAAATTACCCACCTTGCAACACTTTGCAACACAGCAATCAAGGCAGTGCCACTTATCTTTCTTTAAGAATATATAGTATAAGTACTGAAAGTGGGTTGTGTTCCAGGCCGTAGAAAAATTTTAATCATCCAGCTAAAACAGTGACAATTTCCGAATGCAATAACAAGAGTATAAAGTGTTTTAGGTCAAGCTTCAGTATTCATCAACAGGATGTTTATTATACGTAATATCCGCGCCCCTCGTGAATTTTACGCTAAAACTGAACATTATTTTCAACAACTGCTACAGAAACATTTTAAGTATTTGGAATAAGGAAATTTATGTCAGCACCGAATAGAGAAAATTTATCAAATTAGCTGGAGGACCTTTTAAGATTATATATCTGCAAAGAACTAGCTGTAAATATCAAATGATTAAATTAAACTTAACCTTTGGATAAGAAATATAATTAATAATTAATCGGGAATGATAATTTCAAATATTGTTAAGTGCCAAATTAAATGAACGATCTAATAAAAACGCCATAGGATACAGCCTCAACTTTGCAAAAGGGAGTGCTGCTGATCTTGGCAATACAACATAAAGAAAGGGGGAATCACTGGCAGCCAGAAGGAAAATACATTTTGGTAAAGTCTAAATTTAAACAGATTTATGAACGGTTGCAACATGTTACTTCTAGCACTGTTTAATGAGTCAAAAGATTTAGGAAAGTGTCTTTGGCACTGAAGCTGTTCATTTGCGCTATTTTTATTTCATTTCCAATATGATATTAATATAGGGCTCATTCTTACATTTCAGTTGAAAATATATCTTTATGTGATACATTATCATCGTATTTAACGCTCTATTTCAAATCCCCATCCCTAGTTTCTAAACATAATTCAGTTCGTGCTGAGATGAAGCCCTTCATACACAAACGTCAAAAGTATCATCCAGATTTTTCTCATATATCCAATAAAATAGAGGATATTACAGAGAAGGTACTCTATTTATAATTTTACTAGCATCTCAGGAACGATTAAAAAGTTCCATTATGAATAAAAATAAGTGAAGAGCAATTACAATTTTAAAAAAATAACAAGAATATTAGAGGGGTTATTAATGAAAGAGTCTCGGGTTTCCAACAGGTTTAAAAATTTATTAAAACTGAACATTTCCAATTAATTGAAAAATCTGTACGCGCAAGTAGTTGTCAACTGCATTTCACTTGCCGACGATAAGGAAACGTTACGTAATAATAAATATTTAACCTGGCCTCTTAAAAATGCTATACTTTCCCGTAGAATGTTAAAATTAGATACAAATAAGACATGAGAGTCCTCAAAATGCCAAAAAATTCCTTATTCTTGCATCGCGCAAAAATTTATTTACACAGAAGCTTTCGATTTTTAAGTAGCCACAGTCATATACAAAACGATACAACTACTTAACAAAATATGTAGCCTTTACGAAACGTTACATTATATTACATTATTTTCCTGTAAACCTGTTGGAAAATAACGTATAATGTTATATATATATATATATATATGAGTAACGCTCTTCGTGAAACGCTTGGGACACTTCCGGTACGCTCGGCTTTAGCTTCGTAAAAGAAACCACGGCACGAAGAGCACACTTTCAAAGTAGTTCATTAGTGCTTTATTAGATTGGGAAAGGATATTTTGACGGAAGTTACGGAATTCTGCTACTTGGGAAGCGTAATAAATTGTGAACTGGAGCACACTGGAGCGTGGTGTTATATGGGTGCGAAACATGACGATAGGAGCT
Organism: Eucriotettix oculatus; assembly: GCA_034510155.1. Taxonomy (NCBI): domain Eukaryota; kingdom Metazoa; phylum Arthropoda; class Insecta; order Orthoptera; family Tetrigidae; genus Eucriotettix; species Eucriotettix oculatus. Next base: position 182,393,387 of record CM067377.1, read on the forward strand.
CCGGAAAGGAAAATAATAGAAGCCTTTGAAATGCGGTGCTATAGGCGAATGCTGAAAATCAGATGGGTGGATAGAATCACAAACGAGGAAGTTGTGAACAGAATAGGGGAAAAGCTAACAATATGGAGGACGTTGACTAAGAGAAAGGGATAGATTAATAGGACACGTTAAGACACGAGGGTCTTGTAAAATTAGCATTAGAGGGAAGTGTGTGGGGTAAGAACATAAGAGTGAGGCCAAGGATGGATTACGCTAAGCAGATTATGGAGTATGTCGGTTGTGCAGATTGTAAGAAAATGAAAATGCTTGCGCAATATAGGGTAGCATGGAGGGTTGCATCAGACCAGTCTTAGGACTGAATATCAAAACAACACAAACAGGTAGAGTTGCCTCTACTTTTATAAATTATATACTTATATGAATTGACCTATTTTATGAACTGAAACTTAATACTTCAAATCAAAACACGAACATATGGAAGGATGATTTTAATTAATACGAAAAATTTTCTTAAATCCTTAAATTTTTTCCACATTTTAAGTATCTGGCAGATTTGAAACTACATTTGACGAAGACAAATTTATAAAACCAAATTTAATCGTTATAATTTAATAGAATTTTTGTCGATTGCGTACGTGGGAATTTTCGATAAATTTGGTAATGTGTATGCTTTTGATATCATAATAATAATCCAAAGCTGTTTAAAACACAATTTAGAAATTAGAGGTTATCCTTTGTGTTGCGTCCGCATCATGTAAACGACTAGAAATTGTATTGGAGAGGTGACGTCATAGCAACATTTCTCCTTAATGACTAGTAGGAGTTGAAAAAAAATACGCGTATTGGAATGATGATGAGAATCTGTGTTTGTGTGCGTGTGTGATGTGGTAATCAGTCCTAAGACTGGTCTGATGCAACCCTCCATGCTAACCTATCATGCGTATTCCTTCCTTCACCTCCCTCTTCTATTCTTATCCCACACACTTCCCTCTAATGCTAATTTTACAAGACCTTTATGTCTCAAAACGTGGCCTATTAATCTATTCTATCCCACAGGTACGGAACCTACCTTCTCACCTTCAGAGCCGCATTTAAAATTATCGGTATTAAAGGAGGCCGCTAAAGTTTATATGCCTATACACGCGACTTTTATGAAGTTATAATAGTTTTTGTACAGTTTTATCAAATTATTGCATTGCATAGATATAACAAAAAATAAATTAAATTTTTTTATAATTATCTAACAAAAATTTACGTAAGGGTAATAACTTGTTATAACATTGTTCTTTAATCATAATAAATTGCTATATATTTAAATATCACTTCAAATAAAAACAATAAAGTAAAAGCATTATTAAATAAACTTATTACATTGTAAAGAAATACAATAGAAAAAGTATAATATTAAGTAGAAGTAGTAATCATATTATTTGAATTATTTACTTAAATTTATTACATTATAAATAAGAAAAATACAACATGATATTAACTAGCACGTTAAGAAAATGTTACATAATTTTAAATCCGATTTCAGTTAGTGGGAAATTTGCTTTTATTTCTTGTTTGAAAGTAATTCTATATTCGGATCAAGCTTCGTAATGCACTGTCTTATTGATTCTCTAAATGAGCAACTGTAATCTATAGTCTTATATTAGTTTTAATTTTTGTCATGAAATAAAATGTTGACTCGCAACAATGAGAGCCAAAGTAGTAATTTAAGAATAATGTCTTCCCCCAACTCAATCCATTTGAAAATTCGTAGTTTTGACCGTGTCATTGTTGTCGAATTTTATTATTGAACTATGTATATTCTACAGAAAATTCTTTTATTGAATTTATATTGATTCATATGAAAATAATGCCTCGCATTTCCTCAATCGCATTCCGACCGTTTGTGGATGCTTCCCTTTTTATGCTTAGAACTTCCTGGTTAGTTACCCTATCCACCCATCTGATTTCAGCATTCTCATGTAACACCACATTTCAAAAGATTCTATTCTTTTCCCTTCTGCAAATCCTACCATCCACGTTTCATGCCCATATAACGCCACACTCCATACGAGCATTTTTAATAATGATTTCCTAATATTAATACTTATGTTAGCCGTAAGTAAATTCCTCTTCTTTGCGAAAATCTTCCTTGCCTGTGCTATCCTACTCTTTATGTCTACTATACTTGCACCATCCCTAGTTATTATGCTGCCCAAAGTATAAGAATTCCTTAACTTCATCAAAATATCCCTTCAATCTAACACCCTTTATTATTCCCATACTACACTCCATCACCTTTTTTTCCTCTATTAATGCTCATTTTTTACTCTTCCTCCAGATTCACGTTATGGTTTCCGAATCTTCTTCTGACTCCCCTAATAACATAACATCACCAGAAAACCATTTTGATTCCCTTTCCATATTCATTTTAACTTTCTTCATCGCCTATTTTATAAATAAGTTAAATGGTCGCCAGACTGCATCCTAGTCGTACACCTTTCTTGATTTCTGTTTTTTCTTCTTGCCCTTCAATTCTTATTACTGCTGACTGCCATCTGTAGAGGTTATCTATAACTCTTCTTTCTGGATACTTTATTCCGGTAATCTTCAAAATGTTTAATAGTCAAAGACCTTTTCTAAATTTACAAATGCCATGAACGTAGGTCTGTTTTTTTCTTATCCTATCTTCTAAAATTAGACGCAGAGTAAATAATGCTTTCTTGTCCCTACATTTTTCCTAAAACGAAACCGATCTTCTCCTAACCCCAATTCGATAATATTTTGCGCGCATGAGATACTAAACTAATTGTCCAGTGTCTTCTTCGGGATAGGAATGAGTATCTACAAATGGGAAATAAGAAGTGATTCACATAGTTCATATCTCCATCGGTTAATAAGACTATCTAAAATGGTTCTTAGAAGCAGGGGATAGAGAAGCCTTACAACGCGCTCTGTACCCGTTAGATCGCATTAAATTGCATTAGCGTCGAATTAAATATTGAAACACAAATAAGAACCCAAGCAAGGCCGGGCACCCAACTACTGTATGTATGTATACACTAGCTGAGTGCCCGGCCATATAGATGTTTATAATTTTTTATAGTTGATTCTGTAAACCGAATGCTCTTGGGGAAAATTTTTCCGGACGAAGCAGAAATATAGAATTTCTTTACATTTAGTAGACTCTTAGGCCTTATGATATTTTCTTCTATGAAATTTTTTAATATTAAATGGGTTATTTTAATTTTGATGATAATGATGAAAACTTTTTAGCGTCAAATCAGTCAAACAATTTAATAAAACCAAAATTATATTTGTTTTTGATCGTAAGTTTTATTAAATTTTTTGAAGAGGTTTCGGCATTTGCCATAGTCATCTACAGTTTTAGAGAACAAATTAATTGAAACATTAAAAACATAATATATATTAAATTTATTCAAAATAAAAGCAAATAATTTCATATATATTATGTTTTATAATGTTTCAATTAATTTGTTCTCTAAACCTGTAGATGACTATTACATATTCAGAAAGCTCCTCAAAAGAAGTTAATCAAAATGAAATATAAATTTTGTTTTTATTAAATTGTGTGACTGATTTTAAACTAAAGGATTTTCATTATGATCGCCTTAGGCCTTATTTGTATCATAGAATAACAACGATACCCCATAAAGTGAGTTGTTTATTAAAAGTGACTGCGATGTGTCCAGAGAAGTTAAATATCTTGGCCACTTCTTTTATGATTCTTGGTCAGTTTCCTAATTTGACGTTGGTTTCCTTCATTTAATTTATAATTCTTTGTAAGAAAGAACATAGCAATCTATACTGTATAGTGAATAATATATATTGTTTATACAGTATAACATGTTTTAGATGAAGAACATTGAACATCTTGCCTCTAAAATTAAATTTTAGTACTTCCGAAGATACTCCAATAAATATACTATTTCACATACGTTAATTAAAACGTATACAAAAACAATTTGTAATTTGATAATTGATTTGAAAATCGATTTCTATTACAGCGTAAGAGCGTTGTGAATATTTAATTAATTTCCCAGTTTTGTAGTTGTATGTAATTACAACGTCGTGAAATAACATTTTCTTAGAGGTTACATTGGTCTCTGCATTAAAGTAGAACTGAACGAGCTTCAGAGTGGAACATTTACGGTTTAAAATAAAAGGATGTTTCGAACTAAATAATTCACTCTCCTTCACTTCTGTTGATAAATTCAACGAGACATCTCGCCTTGTTACACATGTCGGCATGTTTAGAAACAGCGGCGAAACAGAACGTTTCGGTGTTACTCGAGAAGACCGCGCTAAGTTTTTATAGAAAGATATTGTTCAAGGCAGAGGACACAAAGAGTTCCATCTGGTTTTCGTTTATGTCCAAAGACGCTATATTGGCGCAGATGTGTATTTTGTCGAAGGCTGTGCGAAAAAAGAGCTTCGAATCGCAGTTTTGACGCCAATTCAGGTATAAATTATTACAGACCCTTACAGATTTGCAATAGATTTTTAGTCTCTTATAAAGCGAATTATCGTACTTGACTCTAATAAAATCAGTTACTAAGGTTACGAATGTAAGTACGGTAAAGATCTAATTATTTTCAAAAGACATAGTTCGGGACTATACAGTCCAACAACAAAATTTACTATATACTATATTTATCAAAAAGTTTACATATTCGACACTAAAACTGAGTAAGGCATAAAAAACGGTTTGATAATATTAACGAAATTAGCCAAATTTTTATATATAAATAGCGCAGCTATGATTATATTTATTTTATAGAGCCGCAAAAATTTTAGATAATAATTAATAAAAAATCTTTAAAATAACCAAAAAACGCCCAATAAGTTATCAAATAAACTAATTTCTATTTAAATAGTACTAATACAACGTTTCATCGAAGTGTGTCGACGTCTTCAGGTAACTATACACCAAAAAATGAATAAAATCAAATTTAATTTCGAATACATAAAAAATTGAGGTTTGAAAAATATGTTCATTATAAATATTCAAAACATGTAAAAAATCATTTAATTGTTTTATACACTAAATTATTTTGAATATATTAAAATGATAAAAATATAAATTTAAAAATATGATTAAATTCATGGTTCGATTCCCGCGGCCGATCGTCATTTTTCCATTGTTATCTTCTAAATTCAGTGACTATTTCACGTATAAAGTTTTTATATATTAAAACAAAAAATTCGCACGTATAATTTAATATATTCTCTTACTATTTCAGACTTACTAAAAAAGTTTTGTACTGTTAACTTATAATATTTTTAAATACCGAAAAATTCGAAACTATTGTAATTAAAACTTGGTATTCCAAAAGAAATTATGTGAAACTATAGAGATGTCATTTAAAATACAATCTCTAATGTAAAATCGATTCTAGTTTGATAGCCGAGTACCACTTACATAACTTTTTCTTTAAATTCCTATTTTACAATAATTAAGATAACATTTTATTTTCTTGCTTTTTTTGTATAACTATAGCCATAAAATTTGTACAAAAACTGCAATTCCTGCTCAAATTAATTACTTCGATGAATAAATAATATTTGCGCGAAATTGACTAGTTTAAATAATATTTGCCAAAACTGACTAGTATAATTTGACGTACTTCCAGAGAAAATTCAGAGTAATTCGTCATATTCACACCAAGACGAGTTATCATTGATTATGGAAAACGTTTCTTCTGCCAATTTGAATATATACCAATAACAACTAATAAGTGTGATAAGTCGCTAACGGTAGACATAAAATTATTAGGGAAGCATAATTTATTTATATTTGTCTATTAAAGTGTAACATTTGGCCTTTGACATCAAATGCCGAATGTTAATGATAAGTCATGGAGATCTTCATTGTGAGGAGATAGAAAGGGATTCAAAAACGAATCCAGCGGTTTCACCTCGTTGTGAGATAATATTGGTTCGTAAAACGACTAAAATATTCTCTGTAACTAATTTAGGGCCTGGGTTTTGTCTTTTAATTCCTACACTGCCGTTTGAGGCACAGTCATTGATTTTGTTGATTATGTCTTATCTGATTACATAAATGTCACAAATAAATCGTATTGGACTTTTGTAAATAACGAATTTTAATTTTTAATAAATCGGTATCTACAAATCATAAATAATGCCAATGTGTAAACCTACATGTAATATATCTCCTACTTTAAGTGTATAGGCCCTACTTTCACGAAATTTTATAATTCGTAAAACGGAATTTTTTTTTCAAGAAATGACGAATTCTTCACAGAATTATTCAGCACACAGGGATAAATTTTCTTGTGAATGGTAAATAGATGAGATAGGAAATTTAAAAACCTTATTAATCAGTCTAGGAACGTTAATAAAGAAATTATAAAAATAAATTGCCGGCCTTATTCAATGTTTTCAACATGTCTATACATTATAGTGACCTTCAAGGGGTAAAGATCGATGATGACTGCAAGCGTTTTGGAAATCAGCGTTTTACTCAATACAGCAGTTCCTTGATCTTTCCCATGAAAGTTTCAATTAATTTTTAGCGAAAAGTTTTAATATGATGCTCTTTAAAATTCCGTATTTCAGTATATTTTTTACTCTTTTCTTTGTTCGTTTCGCATATGGATCGTTCAGATTATCATAGTTAAGCTCCGAGATGCTACTTGTCCGTGGTTTGTGTGTGTCGTACTTATTTTTGGTTATTTAATTGCATGTAACGTTATTATTTAATTTGTAATTTTAAAACCGTATTCTTATTTACATTGTTCTAAGCTAGTATACCGTAGTTTCTGGTAACTATTTTTAATTCCATTTTGACGTATCTTATTCAATCGAGGACTAATGGTATTAATAAAACCTATCTCTCGATAAAGGACGGGTGCAGCCAATGTTATCAATACTTATTCCTTTTCATCAATAAGAAAAACTTTCTTAAAGTAAAAATATAATTGGAATCATCGATGTCAATTGAGAGATTTCTTGTGTTAGTGAGTTGTAATAAAGTAAAATATGAACGGTAGGGTTCCGATAGTTAATAATTGAAAAGTAGTGCTGGAAAGAAATATTTCTTACATTTCGTTTCATGTAAGGGAAAAAGTGAAAGGATGAGGATACTATTGGGTAATTTCAGTGAATATATTGCTCGTTTACACTTCGCGGTAATTATTTAGTCTTTTTACTAAAAAACAGCTATGCTACACAAGTCATCTACATATTGTGGCCCCTCGCAGTTAATACCACCGAAAAGGCGAGTTTCGGTACATAGAGCAAAGTAGCCAAGGGTTAACTGATGCCCTTAAGCTATAATTTAATTATTGCTCCCGGCATTCGTCTAATGATGATACCTGGAAAACTCTAGAAAAATGTGTATCAGTACACCGAACTCTCGGTAACTGTTTCAGACTTCTCCGATAGCTAGAGTTCTAGTTGGCTATAGCTGAGAGTCACTTATCATCTTATTATTATTAGTTTGTTTTCATGTCCCTCCATATTTTAATCATTTCTATTCTCTTAAAGGAGAAAGGTCAACACATGAATGACCCTCACGTAAACAGTCACATCTGATCACACTTTTTTTATTTTACGAAAATTGCGCAATATTATGCAAAAATTTGTTTATATCTGCCATTCTAGTTTTGTTATTAAATTTCTGAAATTCTTCCTGTTTAACTTGGATATTTCCGACTTTAACAACACATTCTGAAGTTCCGGAAGAGCTTACGATCAGCATTTTAATTTTTAATTTCGATTGATTACCTTCCTTGTCTCGAAACAAAATACTGTACATAACTTGAAAATGAGTATATAAGTGTGCATGTTACGGTGTTTATTTTATTTGAAAAATTATTTTTTATATTCTAATACAATAGAATCCCGCTTATTCGTTTATCGGACGTTCCGGATTAACTGACACCCAAAATTGGCTTCTGGCCAAGAAAAATCTGCACCTGAATATAAATGAAGTGTTATTCTTCTAGCCTGTGCAAATGCATCTGAAATATATGAATTAATATCGATGAAGATATGCAAATCGAAATTACACAAGAATTATACAAGAAATCAACGCAATGCCTAGGTGGCCTATGAACTATTTAATGACTGTATTTTCCAACTAGTTTGTTTGTCATGTCGGTGGAAACATTTATAAGATAAAAAAAGGCTCGTTAAGCAAATTTTGTTAATGGACAATGCCGCATGTGATTCACGTGAGGCAAAACTCGGCAAGTAGGGAAATAGAAGTAATGTTCCTGCGTGAAAACGTCATATCTTTGTGTAACCCAATGGATCAAGGGGTCTTTGAGACTATAAAAACGTATCGTAGTAATTTCCTAAGGTCTATAATTCAACAAATGAAAGATGAAGAGGCATCTGCATGCCATGAAGAAGAAAAGGCTGAAGGTTGTTTCTTATTAAATTAATGAAAACTGACAGGAAGTTCAAGAAAACCGATCGTGAAAAAATTTTAAAAATCGATCAACTATCATGCCAATAGTACAGAATGTTGAGGATTCTCCAATTCGTCTAATGAATTAGAAGACGCAAACAAAGGAGACTCGATGAAGATAGATACCGAACATCGGTTAAATATTATTACAGTTTATTAATTAAATATAAGATCTTGTGGATGATGGTGTGATAAAGTGATTATGATGATTATAGACCAAAACTGTACCCCTAAGGAGTTGTAAAAATATTCAGAAACTTCACAGAGCATCAGTTAAGAGGCAAAAGTGCCTGATATAGTTTTCCCGCGTCGTTGATGAGGTAATTCTGCCAGAAAAAATGTTCCATATAGAAAAAACTGTGTGTAATTTAAACATTAAACAAGTGATTTTATTTATTATTGTGCAATTAAATGTTGTGAACAATAAATACTCGCTTTACTATCATTTTTAATATTTAAATTTACGTAAAGAAATACCGCATATTTTCTGAAATTTACGCTTATCCGATACACCACAAATTCCGATTATGTCGTATAAGCGTAGTAACGAGATTAGAAAAATTTAGATTCTTAAATATATTGATGAATTTTATAATACATTAATTATTTAAATTTTGTGCATCCGCCTTAAAATTTTTAATTAGGACATCGTGCAGAACAGTATAAGTAAAATGGAACTATTTTCAGTTCTTAAATAAATACATAGAAAATAGTATAAGTAGAGACTTTCTGTGTTAGAAATAAGGTATTAATAATTTTTCCAGAAGAGATATTCACCATGGGTTTATTTTAGTTTAACATGTATTTCCGGTTATCATCAACGGCAAATTATATTTCTGGCAATTAAAGGGTTATACTTGTCTGCTTCAAAATAAATTGGAACATGTAGGATACTTGAATATGCTTCATATACGTATATATCTACAATATAAACGCGTTAAGTAACAAATTCAGTACTGCTATTGTAATTAAATTCAATTAATTGTTTAAAAAGGACGCTGGACTTATCAACGTACATTTTAAGATTATTCCCATATTCGATATACCAATTGTTTATTTATATTAAAGGATATAACGCCTTTTTTCAATTTTTGAGATTTAAATTAAATAATTTTTATAGGCATTCGCTTTCCATAAATGTCTCTCTTTCCAGCTTGGTAGTTTTCTTCATTTTTATTACTTTTGCTTTCCTTTTTCTAACAAAAGAATTATATGAATTACGTTTTAAAATTTTGAGTTTAAATGTTACATTTTAATTAATTTAATTTCTGTAACGATTTTGTTTTATTTGCACATTGATTCTTTTAAACTGAATAATGGAACTATAACTAAATCCTCATGAGTATATTATTATTTCAGTCTCACAATTTAAAGATGAAGAAGGGTACTATTTCAAATTTGTGCCGCTCAAGGAATAGAAGGCTTAAAATACACTCGAATAGAATTGTGTTTCATTATTGGTAGAGATTTTACTATGATTGAAATTTAAGTAAATCACACGCAATTTTGCCAAAAAATAGTTTTTTAAGTAAGCTGCAGTTGAATTGCGAATAATTCAGAACACTTATAAAATGAATTTTGAATTCAAATTAATTAAATCAAACAAATATTTAAAAAGGTGACGGCGCCTAGTTAAACACGTACACAAAGTCGTTCGTTTTAATAAGCTGGCGACACAAGTTACTAATTATAGAAGCTTCTATTTAGGGTTCGTGGTAGTAACGAAATGCAACATTGTTCCAGTTAAAGGCATTACTGAAACATTTGTCAGTCAGTTAATATTTTTCGGATAACTGGGGAAGTCCACCAACATTCTTGAAGGAAGACGTGACAAGTTCGGAGGCAAAGAACACAGTACAGGAAACTTGGGTACTAAGAGAATTAACTATATGTGCCATTACGATCATTAGGAATGTATCTTTAATACGAAGGATTAGCAGATTATTTATATACAGTGGATTATATTGCTATAAAAATACTTATAATATTATATGTTACTTTGAATTGTTTATATCGTTATATAACGGTTCCTTAAAACATAATAAATGTTTACGTGATTTTATGAAGAGAAAAATTGTACTATATATGCCTTGCATTCTCTGATTCGTTACGCTGTGTTAAATTTTAAAATATGAAAATGGAATCTCAAATTTAAATTTTTTAAAGATGGTATGTAATCCATATGAATAAATGGAGTCTTAATGGAGCGATTAATTAAGAAATTAAATGTTATTAAACGGGAAATTCGCAACCTTGTTCCATTCTGAAGAATATTCCTAAGATACTGTGAGTTCCAGTTATCAAAAAAAAAGATGACTGCGATAACCCCTTTAAAACACTGAAATAGATACCCAAGTATCTTAATGGAAAATTAAACGATTACGCTTTATATGAAATAAGAGATCATCTTATTTTAACTAATGTAATACAATTAAAATTATATTGAAATACAGTTCTACAAATTATTATTTATTTGTCGGGTATTAATATTTTTCAAAGTGCTGTAAAGTTCCTGATTTCTTTACTTTTCAAGTTAAAAAGAATCAAAAGACAGTGAAGTAAAATACTTTAGTATTAATCATAGGCTACAAGTCACACTTATAATTTTAATTATGTTACAATAACAAGTAGGTGGCGCAGTGCAAATGTCCAGTAGTAGCTAGTATAAAAAATACATAATAAAATGCTTGGATTTTGTCGGGAATCACACATATGAAAGTAACTGGAGTACTGGCATAATTCGCACCAACTTGTATGTAGCAGTTAAAGATGCATTAAGTAAAAAATCAATTATATAAAATTAGTAACGTTAATACAAAGGAAAAAAATAATTCTTTAAAATGTAGATATGTTTTTCTATTACCACATTGAATTATTTTAATCCAGAAAGTAAGAGGAATTTCGCCTTCAAAGACAATTGCTAAGCTGGTCAAGTAACGCAAGTGATAATTTAATCCGTTTAGAACTAAATCTTTTTTTAATTATGAATTTTTGTTATGCTTATCGTTGACGGTACGTGCTAATTCAGTCGCTCCCTGATCAGTAGCCTCTTACATAATTAATTAAAACTGAATATATTGCACAATAAGTGTAAACGTATAATAAACAAAGTCACAATGTTAAAATACAATAATCCTTATTTAAAATATTTGCAATAGATTAGAAACCGTGCGAATTTTTCAGAATGAATTCTTATTTCCTGCTGTAGTCACGAATTCTTTCCGAATATTATATTCAGAGACTTTGATGCAAATATTCCGTAATCACATTTCTGCGATGTGTTCAGTAAGTTGAAAATACGTCAACGAATGTTCATTATTGTGTAAAAAAGAACAAATTCCTTAAAGAAAAATATTAGCATTTATAATTGCATCCCAATTAAATGTGTCCCAAATATTATTTCAACATCATCCTTAATTGTTCCCATATTTAATGCATCACATGTCGTCTTACGTATTTAGAATCAGAGTATTGAAAGTTATCATTAATACTCACCTCATAATATATATGGATTTCATTTTAGATAGCTCCTTAGAAACTACTATGGCTATAAAAGTTGTTGTTGTCCTTAGACAGGTCTGATGCAACCCTCCAAGTTAACCGATTTCGCGCAAATAAAGAGTCAACTGAAGGAATACGAATCGTGAAAATAAAATACCATTTTCTAAAATTCGTAGAGTGAAATTGTAAACATATAATATTCATCAAGTGTTTCCGGTGACAGAAACATTTTCCTGTTTTTCGTTATCTTATCTCCCGAATCTTGTTTGCATTAAGATAAACGTTCCGTGATTCAAACGGAGGATGGCGGCAGAGGAACTGGAGTGAGAGTTTGTTTTCAAAGGGATGTCGTTGTCTTTACGTTGATAAAAGGTTGGTTATTTTTGTTCGGGTTATTAATGTGCCGGAAATAGCGGAGAAGCAACGTGATACCACCACGTACGTAGCGGCGGCGGCTTTTGACATCCGCTCGTTACAGCTTACACATTACACGCGTAAGAGGAGCGCACGATCGACGTAACAAATTCACCCGTGCTAAAAATTACCGTCAGCTAGTTTCGCAAAAAATTGTAGAATCCGCTTAACGATTTCGCACATCACAGAAATCGCGACTTGGTTGTCGCACTGCGTAACCGATAGCACAGCACAGTCCACTGCGGAACACACACTGCCAGCATTCGGCCGGCTGTCACGCACGCACGCGGATGGGGCTTTGTCGACAGCCAGATTGGAGAGTTTCTATCGCAGCGGCGACTCTCTTTTTTCCCTCTCTTTTTTGAAGGCGCCGACAGTCTGAATGTGGGCAGGATGCCGACGGTAAAGATGGCTTCTGCTACGTACCCGTGTGTCTGTCGTCGGGTCCTGTCGTCCACTGTGCAGCTGCGGCGGCGAAAAGACGAGGGCGTCCGCCGGGTGAGGCGCTGCGGTCGCCGGGGCGTTGCCGCTCTGGGTGCTGGGCGGGGCGTTCGACCCGGGGGCGGGGCTTCGCTGAGATCCTCATCTCACATACCGTCTAGTAAAATTAAAAGGAGATAAATAATCAATTTATGATCTTTCAATAACCTCGTGCATTCCAGAGTAGATTTCTAGCATCATCACAAGCATATAAGCGATGTTCCTGAGTTAGATCCTCATATTTATGAATCCTTACAAAATAATGCTGAGCATTTCACGGAATATAAAGAGATAACAGAAATTAAGCTTTAATAAGTTTCGGTAATTTCATATATTATGTTATATAAACAGTTCACTATTCCAATCGTCCCGATTGAACGCAGAGTTTCGAACGCCATCATCGATAGGAAACATCATTTTGAGTGGCTAACATTCAGTGATAAGCATTTTTTCAAACAGTTTGTTAACAGTAAATAAATCGGCGTTTTAAAAAGATTACTTGAAATTAGCTCGTAAATTTTAAAAAATTTGAAAGCAACTCTATTTTATTACAATCGGCGATTATGGAACATTTCCGTTCACCCCAAAAATTTGTTTGGTAAGTAGGCACCGTGATTCGTTAACTAAAATCAAAAATTGTTATATGTATGGCGGAACATAATGTGCTAACTCCGGAAATCTCAACGACCAATATATAATTTTAAGACTAAGAATAATTTCATAATGCTATATTTGACAGCAAGACTCGATCACTTTGTTAGCTAAAGAATGTTTTCTATTCTTAAATTGAATGCAATTAGGTAGCGATTTGAAAAGAGTTTCGTTTTCCATATAGACGGGCATTTTATAAATGAGGGAAAAAAGATTAAAAACTCACCGTAGAATGAGGAAAAGCCTTCCAATTGTATTACTTTGTTGTTCTAGGGTAGAACTAATGTTAACCTAAATACCGTTAACTTAAAATCGAATTGAACTTGCAGACATTTTTCAAACATTTACAACGCCATTTACAAGGAACAATGTTTTTCCATAAACACGCACATATTTGTTTTAAATCCGATTTCGCGGCTCAAATAAATAAGGGCTTACATATTTTTATCTTTTATAGGAAGAGTAAGAAGAAGGGTATTCTAAGTAGCTTTGACAGCCTGATGTCTTTTACGCCATTCCATATTCATGAAAGTAATTATCTTTTCTCACTGTTTTCGAACCTATATACGCTTTTATCATTGACTTATAACTTGAGTTGTATACTTGGCAGGCTGAATTTTCTAATAATTGGACCTTTTCAACAAGTTATTTCTTGCAATACTACTAATTAACTAGTTCCATCTTTCAATTACGTTTTCCGGTGCTCCTATTTACAACTTTCCTTGTCCTTCGACCATCTACCAACTTCGTGTGCTCGACAGGTATCTTGCCTGTTGCCACATCAAACACATTATTAATGTGCTACGTCTAAGACTTTTTTCTAACTTCTCACAAGATAATTTCTTAACTGGCCTACATTTGAATTATAAATTTTGAGTACGAGTAAATTACACAACGTTTCCAATGTAACATAACCATTCGAAAGCAAGGATACAGGGAACTGGATACGTTTCGAAACAATGGGCCAGATATTCAACTAATGAAAATTATATTATTCAATGATGGTTAACCAGAACTAAAGCACATTTCGAGACTGAAAAAATAGCTAAGATTAAAATAAAACAGATGTAAGCTTAATAATAACGAACAAAGCTTTTTAAATTTGTAAATATATTAGAAGTCATAATCTTTACTACATTATTTTGGTCAATTTATTGGATGAGGTTCGCATCCAGTGACGCATTGTCATTACCTCATTTTCAATTTTCTATTGTTTACTACATCGGTGGGCAACCCCCGGCCTGAGGGCCACATCCGACCGTCGTGCAAGATTCGTCCGGCCCTTCACTAAATTTCTCTGTTGCATATTAATACGGCCCGCTGCTTCGCGCTGACCACATGTCTCTAAAGACAAATATCCAAGTCTAATTAATTTTATATGTAAAATGATGCGCCGTCTGCATATTGTTAATTATCGATACTAATTTAGAAAACTCCTCGCGTGTGGCAACAATATCACTTTCTTCTTGCAAAAGAAATGCAATCCTAAGTTTATAATTAGTAAGAATTGTAACACACTTATTTTAAAAAGATAATGTACAGCCTCCTGTGGTGTAGTGGCTAGCCTCTAGTTGCCGCCTCACAACCCAGAGGTCCGGGGTTCGAATCCTGGCATGGGCTTGGATGTTTGTGTTGTCATGGTCGTAAAGACCGGGATTAAGACTGTTGGATGATCGATACGCTGACCACGTGTCATTCCAAAATCGGTATGTGTCATGCAAGATGACAGTCCCCAGTCGACTGCGTATTCTTACATATCTGTACATTCTCTTTTTAAAATAAATACTACTATACTACTACTATAAATTATTTTTGTTTTGTACCACAACCCACCTTACATTTTTTATACGGACCACTACAAAAAAAAGGTTGTCCGCCCCTGGTTTATTGGCTTGAACAGTTCTTCTAGCACTGAGTTTGGATGTTCCTCTATTTTGCTGTCGTGTTTGACGGGTTTTTCGCAGAAAACTTGATGAACTGTAGGTCTTCATAAATGGACGGTTTGTTATATATAATGGGATATTTACTAGTTGTCTAAGTTTTTTTATTGAAATGTCCGGATTTCAATATTTAATAAATAGTAAATCAATAAATAAAAAGACGGCCAATAAGTCAGCATATAAATTTATCACTATTTATTCACAAGCGACGTTGCGTCTCCTTTTTGAGAATTTATCAGTCGTAAAATTTAGCAATTCATCAAATTTACTCCTTGACTCCCTCAGCCTCAGACGTTACGTCTCCTTTTTGAGAATTTTTCCGTCGTAAAATTTAGCAATTCATCAAATTTACTCCTTGACTCCCTCAGCCGAAAAGATTATTGAATGTACATGTGAAGAATTTAGTGTCGCGCATGGACCATCTCCAGCGACGGTTACGGCCGAAATGAATAAATAGTGATAAATTTATATGCTGGCTTATTGGTCGTCTCTTTGTGTACTGTAAATTTTAATGTCAGAAAACTGTGTTGTAAATAGTAAATCAGTCTATATGTCAGAACAAATTAAATATAAACTTTATTACCCTTAGATGTTACACGACGTTTCGTTCCTAAATTTGGAACCTCATCTGCTGAAGTTGAAAGAAATTCAGGAAGATGAAAGTTTTCACGTGCATGTCGCACATGCAAAGAGATCGTAATGATTTCATATGGGTTTTATTACAGTTAATAAGGACTTTGTTTTCTAATGAAATATTGGATTTTGTTCCCGCTAACCTTTGTTTTAATTTCAAGTTTCTTTCTCTTTATTGTTACAATTGTAAATTTTAAAAGGAAATGAGAATACTTATAAGATTATGTATGTATATAAATAACTGGCTTCGAAATATCGATAAATCTCCGGTTAATCTCTGGGAGCGTACTTCCCCCGAGCCTTTTCACCGGCAAAGGATTATAAGAGCACGAGCCTCAGTTTTTTGTGTTTCCTTTTAAGTGTTTCTGAAGCCAAGGCGTTGATTTTGCTAGTACAGGCGAGGCCTGGCGCCTTCCCATTGGCCATCGCTGTCAACACCTCCCCCGCCCCCTCCTCACACACACTCTGGAGAAACAGCGCACGGCAAGGCGCGGCGCGGCGCTTCCGCAGTGCGAGCTGTCAGCATCTGCGCCTCCAAAGGGCTGCCCTCTCACTTCCGCTCTCAGAGACCAGCCCTGTAAATATACCTCGGAGCCGCATGTGGTTCTCAAGCACAAATAATCTCATCAAGAAAATATATACAACACCAATGGCTGCGTGTAATGTCAAATTCGTTTCCGAATAAAATGACAATTACTTTGACCTTACATTTGCCTAAAAACACTAAACATTGAAAACGACTATTAAAACTTCAAATTCTTGCCTTAAGACCTTTCATGACTGAATAATTATCGCGATATTCCATAAAACTAAGTCTGGAAGAATTGGACCGTGAATTATGAACGAAATGGATTTAACTTAATAAGTGAGCCGAGATTAGTCTCGAATCTTGTTCCTTCAATTCTCTTCACTCTTTCATACCGTTCTGCCTTCGTTTCATCGCCACTACCAACTCTCCAATATTATTTCCATTTCATCTTTTGCCATAAACTCATGTCTGGTGTTTTTCAACAATAATGTTCATCAGTAGCACATCTCAGCTCATAAAGCACAAACTAAATGTTCTCGCGTGGAGCTGAACTTCTTTCTACCGATTCATACAGGAAACATTTATTTCTTACGCAATTGGACCGTAAGAATAAAACTACCACAACCTTATGGTTCATGTAAAGCAAACTTTAAATTCGACATTTTTTTAAAATCCCCCCTTTTCAATTCCCTTCCTATGCTATTAAAGGGGAGTTGCCTGTTTCAGGATCACCCTCATGTAGCCTGTTAACCAAAAAAAAAATTTAGATCGTCATATTAAATTTGTTTCTATACTCTAAAAGAATGAAAATTCTAAAGTAAATTGCATCGTTACCACTTGTAATGAATAAAAATACGGCCAATAAGTCAGCATATAATTTTATGACTAATTATTATAAATGCGACGTCTAGTCTCCCTTTTGAGACTTCATCAGGCAGAATAGACTACTACAAACATTAACAATACAATAGATTAAATATGGGTTCTATGTTGCAACATATATATATATATATATATAAACATGGTTCAAAACTTCCAAATTTAGCAATTCAATGTCCTTCTCTCCTTGACTCCCTCGGGCGAAAAGATGATTAAATGTATTGAAGTATTTACAAGAGAGGAATTTGGTGACGCGGATTACGTCCCGCGATGGTTACGGCCAAAATTATGTAAATTTTAACAATGGAAAAAGAATTTTGAAAAAGGTCAACTATTATAACAAAAGAGGATCTAGATACAGATTTATTATTATTCAATCCATTAGTCCTCGGTTGAGGAAATAGGATACGTCAAATATAATATTACAAGATATATACAAAATTTTACAATTAAGAATTGAAGGACGAAAAGAGGATAAATAAAATTTAATCTTCAATTTTCAGTCGACGGAGAAGGCAGCAGAAGATCGTGCATAGGCTTCCGTCGAACAAAATAAGTCAGCAGTTAAATTCTAGTAGAGTATAGTTGTAAAATAATAGAAGAATTTGATAGGACACCAGCAAACTGTTTTAGTCCTTCCTATCTACGAACTATTTCAGTGAATAATATACTCCATTCATTTACAGAGATTTATAAATAATTTTTGAACCTTTAAAGCTTTTATTTCTTCCGGGAGATTATTGTATAGATTTATACCGGAATAGTGAATGCTTGTTTCAAAAAGGCTTAGACGATATTTTTCAACACGGAGCTGAGAGCGATTTCTTGTGTTGTACCGTTTAGAGCATATAGATTGATGTTGCCCCATACAAATTTTAAAATTTCTAGAATATACGTACAAGGCAAGGTTAAAATTCCAAGTTTGCAAAACAAAGGCTTGCAAGTGATATTCCATTCCACACCAGATACTATTCGTAGTTTAATCTTATTCGAATTACATTTTTTACATTGAGTGCATGAGGGTTGCATCTCATATACAATATTTCGTTCATCATTCTCAAGAAGTAATTATTTTCTTCATCTAAATTTTCCACATTTTGCCAATCAAATTTATGATTCTTAAGATGCATGTGTTTGGACTAATCTGTGCACTTTTGAATGTCTAATTTGATGTTGTTTTATGTTCGAGTAATTAAAGCTTTTTTAGCTTGTCTGATATGTAACATTGCATTACAATATAAACAAATAATTTTGTAGATAACATTGTCTTTCAAGAAAGTTAATTGTGTCATTAATATTTTTAGCGAAATTTAAATTATTTATTGGTTTAAAAAAACACCTACACCGTAATTAAGTTTGAAAACTATGTTTTGATTCAACTTGTACTGGACGCATACGTTCCTTTAGGAAGAAATCGACTTTTTCATTATCGACATTTAAAATTGGTGTCTTGTTGTTACTCAACCTTCCGTTCGAAACCTTTTTTCATAATTTTTTCATATTTCACTTCTTTACTTTCTATAATTCATACCATACTTGATACTGAATAGCAACCGGTGCACTTGGAGTAAATCGAAGCTTCACTTGAGAACTGATTGCATGTAAACTTAACATAGGTCACTTTTGTTTTATTTTTAAAAATTATTTGAATACGTTAAACAGGACGCAAAAATCTATATTTTCAGAAACGTCGTTTGACTCGATATTTTGTGTTTGTCGTGAGAGGATTGATGGAATTAAATCATAACAGCGTAGATACCGGAAGTAGTTGTGACACCATTAAGATACCGGGAGGATTCTTCTACTTCCGTTCTGTACGGAGCGTATTTTTCACCACATACATTATTGACTCCTTTAGTTTAATTATGTTATCTATGGACCAGGATGTTTTAGACTATTTTAAGGTAGCGTGCTTATTTAATCTACCAGGAGATTTTTTGACACGGTGGAATTACTGTGAGTCATCATCCCGGTCATCATGAAGTAAACATTACGTCGCCATAGGAAGGCATAAAGGGATTATGTTTAAAAATGTGACGCGTCTTATGCGTGTTAAATCACGTAATGACCCGGCTAATACAAATAAGTACCGGGCATCACACGAACTAAAATAACTCTTCTCTTCTCCCAAGAAAGATGGCAGTCAGCAGTAATTTGAATTGAAGGGGAAAAAAGAAAGAAAAAATTCAATAAAGCAGTAACAGAAGGATGGAGTTTTTCGTCCATGTTCTTCAACTTAAATATAGAATAGGAAAGCATAATAACTAGGGATGGTAGAAGTAAACTAGACATAGAGAGTAGGATAGCACAAGAAAGGAAGACTTGGGCAAAAAAGAGGAATTTTCTTACGTCTAATATAAGTATGAATATTACGAAATCATTAAAAATGTTCGTATAGTAGACATAAAGAGTAGGATAGCACATGGCAAAGAAGGCTTTCGCGAAAAAGAGAAATTTACTTACGGGTAATATCAGTGTGAATAGTGGAAAATCGTTGCTAAAAATGTTTGTATGGAGCGTGGCATTATATGGGTACGAAACGTGGGCGATAGGAGTTGCAGAAAGGAGAAGAATACAAGCTTTCGAAATGTGGTTCTATAGGAGAATACTGAAAATCAGATAGGTGGCTAGGGTAACTAACGAGGAAGTTCTAAGGAGAATAAGAGAAGAGAGAACAATATGGAGGACGTTGACCAAGAGAAGGGATATTAATAGGCCACGTTTTGAGGCACGAGGGTCTAGTAAAAATTAGCATTAGAGGCAAGTGTATGGGGTAATAACAGAAGAAGGAGGACAAGGGTGTAATACGCTCAGCAGAGGGAGGATGTGGTAGTTTTGTATAAATGAAAAGGCTTGCGCAAGATAGGTCAGCATGGAGGGTTGCATCCGACCAGTCTAAGGACTAAATACAACAACAATAGTACCAATTTGACGAACAAGATTATACAACGTGTTTACGAAATCGAAACTGTTTCAATGTAAAAAATAATAAGCAATTTAGTTTCATTTCCATAATTTCTTAGACAATTATGCAGATTTCACAAATGATCCTCATAAGTTGTGCAGGAGTAAAATTATTAAATGCGAATAACTACCGACCCACATTCCAGGTTTATTTTCTGGCGTATGAGAACTTTGTCCTCATTATCCTCTTCAACGAGTCTGAAATCATATTGTGTAGACAGTGCAGTTTGATCTTCAACATTACCACTTAAATGAAAATTTGTATTCTAATGGTTATACATTAGGTCGATACGAAGATAATTGATACCTCTCCGGTGATTTATTTATTAATCACTGGATTACATTTTTTTTTTGGTTAACAGGCTACATGAGGGTGATCCTGAAACAGGCAACTCCCCTTTAATAGCATAGGAAGGGAATTTAAAAGGGGGGATAAGGAAGGTAGAGCAAGGCAGCCAAGGCAGGATTAACTAGGGCCCCCGGGCTATGATTTAAGGATCCTACCCGGTGTTTCACCTAAAGAGATGCAGGGAAAACCCTAGAAAACCTGCATCAGGTTGGTCGGGCATTGGGTACTATTCTCACGCCCTTCCGAATGACGGGATAGATTACGTATATATATTGTAACCGTGTAACAGTGCCTCACTTTGTAGGTAACAAATGTAAATAGTTTTATTCCAATTTCGTTTGTAAAGCTTCCAGACGCATTGTAGCGCTCGCGTCTGCAGCAAGAATACGTCCTTATGAGAAAACGATTGTTGTATTGTTGACGTTGTTGTTTTTGTTCACTCTGCTCCTGGCAGGGGTAGGAGAAGCAACTAGCTGCTGCTGCGAAGAAGGAATTATCCCGCCAGCTTCCAGGTCGTCATCTTGAGGCAGACACCCGACTGGTAACGTGTGAAATTCTCTTCAATTGGATACTTTCCTCCCTGGCGTAACAAACAGACTCTATGGCAAATTAATTACCGAAATTTGTATTTTAACTGTAAATTATGTCATTGAATCCTCTTCAAGGATTAGCCGGCATTAACAAGGAGCTCCCTAGATGTAAATAGTTTTAAGTTTAGATATAGATAACTTTTGTTTTCACAGGCCGATCAAGTAAAGCTCCCGTGGTTATACTTACATTCACTTGTATTTGTGTTATTTAATTCAATAATCTGTATGATTCGGGAGCAGGTGACGTCACTCCCCTGATCCATGCTCTCAGTCCTGAACCCGAGTGTGTTCCCATAATAAAATTGCCCTACGTAAAGCGTAGGTGGCGCCCATATACAATTCCGGTAGGATTCTACATACCACGCCAACAAAAACGTCACAATACGAAAGATAACATTTAAATTCACAATATCTTTTAACCTTGTAAAGACCTAATCATTATGATTATAGCACTTATAATTTCCAGATATTAAAATATATTTGTACTTATAATATGTACCGCCATACTTATCTGCCTTTATTGAAATTATTAACTTTAAAAGTCTATGTGACCATGCAACCAGTCGAATTAACATTGTAGACTACGTACAGAGCATCGATGAAATTTACATTGTATTTAATTTAGTTACTACTATACACATTTTCAGTTACTTAATTGCCTTTTATGAATAACAACACAATTAATTCAATTATAATTTTGTCCCAAAAATTCTTTTGAAAATGTTTTTAAAATATCACTGTAAAACGTTTCCAACTTACCCCTCCACATAATTTCTTTAATTTTCAATACTTTCTCTACTAATGCCTATAAAAATTACCCTTGCCAATCTTAATTTAGATTAATATTGTTTTGACAGAAAATTTTACAATTAGTTAATGTTGCCTGCAATTTTTAATTGACTTCGTTAGTAAATACTTTCAATCTTGGAAC
This sequence comes from Eucriotettix oculatus, assembly GCA_034510155.1. Classification (NCBI taxonomy): domain Eukaryota; kingdom Metazoa; phylum Arthropoda; class Insecta; order Orthoptera; family Tetrigidae; genus Eucriotettix; species Eucriotettix oculatus. The sequence continues at coordinate 182,415,697 of CM067377.1, forward strand.
AACGTATTTTAGTTAAACTCTAGCGAAACGTAACTAAATTAACGAATCAGGATGGAAAAATCTCGGGCCATACCAGGAAACAAACCCAGGACCTCCTTGGTACGCCGTTCTCTTACTAATACATTTGAACTTTAATTCAAAGTTGTTCTTCCGTTCTTGAATTAAACGCTGGGCCCACAGCGTACATATTGGTCAGCCGTCATCTCAAATGCTTACTTAAACCACATTTTCTAAATAAAAAATACAGTCAACTTGTCAAAAAAATTAATTACTATTTATTTAATATAATTACGACGTTTCATCGATATTTATTGACTTGGTCTGGTAAATTTTTAAATGGATAAACCTAATACACATGCGGATAATTTTTAGTAGCGGACTGCGTCCAGAGACTAAATGATAATCACAATTCTGCTGATATATTGGCTATATTTATTACATAATTGTCAGATCACTAACTCACTAAAGCCTGCAATTAATAAAAAAAATTATAAATATTTCAAGTATCTAATTGGACATATTTACCAATTTCAATTACAGTCGCCAACAACAAAATAGTCCTTTATTTTAGAATCAATCACCTAATTTAAAAAAAGTCCGTCAGAGCTTCCTTATTTCTATATTGTACTCTCAATTGAAACTTTTTGCATTGAATCGAAATGTGTTGTCAACAATACATAAATGAATATGACAGGTATCTAAATGTGTTTGTTCAAATTTTGCTCAATAAAATATCAAGCTTTTTCTCAAAGAACCGTTTTCTAATACGTAAAATTATTTTTATATGTGTCTGACCATAAATTTTAATAAAACCATATTCATATTAATGGCCAGGATAAGGTCCATCAATTGGTGGAAGAAACGTCATGAGTTTATTAAAACATTTGTCTGTTTATGAACATACAGACTAACTTTTGTAATTAACACTTCTTGGCCTCTCAGTACAGTTTTTATACAATTTTAGGAGCTGGTATGTATTAACACTAAATTCCTGTATCGACCACTATTGTTTCTTTCTATCATTATTCTTTGTCTCTTGTCCATTTCACATCTCATCAAAGTTACACCAGAATTGAGCACGGTATTAACTCTGGCCCTCCAATATTTATTACCTTTACTTTTATTTAATCAAAATAATTACTTACTAATGAGGCTTAAGTTACTTTCTTATTTCGTACTTGTTGTGGACAGACACGTTTGTTATTCAAATCACTCTACACATCATAGTGTGGGAAACAGTGGAATAACAAAAGGTTCTAAATTGGGTAGGGATATTTTGAAGGAAGTTAAGGAATTCTGCTACTTGGGCAGCGTAATAACTAGGGATGGTAGAAGTATAGTAGGCATAAAGATTGGATAGCGTAGGCAAGAAAGGCTTTCGCAAAAAAATGGAATTTACTTATGGGTATTAGGAAATCATTGCAAAAATGTTCGTATGGAGTGTGGCGTTATATGGCTGCGAAACGTGGACGATAGGAGTTGCAGAAAGGAAAATAATAGAAGTCTTTGAAATTTGGTGCTTTAGAAGAATTCTGAAAATCAGATGGGTGGTAGAGTCAATAACGAGGAAGATATTAACAGAAAAGGGTAAGAGCAAACAATATAGAGGACGTAGACCAAGGAAGGGATGGATTAATAGGCCATGTTTTGAGCCAAGAAGGTCTTGTAAAATTTGCATTTGAGGGTAATGTGTGGGGTAAAAACAGAAGAGGGAGGAAAAGAAAGGAATACGCTAAGTAGATTAAGGAGGATATAAAATGTGGTAGTTTTGCGGAAATGGAAAGGTTTCGCAGGATAGTTTTGCATGGAGGGTTGCATCAGACCAGTCTTAGGACTGAATACCACATCAACATCATTCACCTATTCCTTCTTGAATGTTATTTTCTGTGAATTTTATTAATGATGGCACATCCTATTGTAATAATATTTTAACTTATGATTATTGTAAAAACTAATCTTATTACCGGTACTAGTTATTATTCTATTTCTGTTTACAGTAGTACCTTCATATCTTATATTTTGACTCATTTTAATCTTATCTCTATCTATATTGTTAAAAATGTGACAAAGAAAGTATAAGGTCCACCAAATTGTGGAGCAATAGTCGTGAGTTTATTAATAGTTTTGTCTGTTACTTTGGCCATCAATTATTGTTTTGTTAACAATATGATAAAGTAAGGAAAACCCTTGGAGTTCGTATGAATATAAAACCATTTGCAATAAATAAATAAAAAGACGGCCGAAAAAGTCAGCATTAAATATATAATTATTTATTAACAAAAGCGACGTTTCATAACCATTTTGAGACTTCTTCAGGCCTACTTCAAACATGATATTAAAATAAATTAATTCTGAGTGCTATGTTACAATTTTTAATTTATATATAAATAACATGGTTGAAAACTTACAAATTTAGCAATATATCACATTTCTCCTTGACTACCTCAGTCGAAAAGTTTATTTAATTTACATGTGAAGAATTTTATTTATTTTAAGGGGGAAGAGGGAGTGCCTATGGGAGTTTTCTCGCAGCAGCTTCACCCCAGAGTGATTGCGGAGCTCATCTGATTATGTCGGGAATGCCTCGAACTCTCTCTGGGATTTTTCAAAGACACCTTCACCTATTTTAGGAAATTTATGTACTGGGGTCGAAGACCTTGGGCATATGGCAAGAGTTGTCCGCTGATCCCATTGGATAAGTCGGCCAACTGCATCCTAAAACAAAAGCGACACACAGTACGTCCTAAAACTGGTGAAGACACGGAAAAGGGAATGCTGCGATCCCACAACAAACTCGTCTCCCGTCATTAGGAAGGGCGTAAGAATAGTACCCAATGTCCGACATACCTGATGCAGGTTTTCTAGGGTTTTCCCTGCATCTCTTTAGGTGAAACACTGGATAGGATCCTTAAACTATAACTCGGGGGCCCTAGTTAACCCTTGGCTACCTTTCTCTACCTTCCGCATCCCCCTTTTCAGTTCCCTTCCTATGCTATTAAAAGGGAGTTGCCTGTTTCATGATCACCCTCACGTAGCCTGTTAACCCAAAAAAAATTATTGTAAATATTTAAGTTAGAAAACTATGATGTAATACAACCATTTGATTAGTTTTATTCTCGGTCATTCACATTACACTCCCAAGTGTCCGTGGTCTCACTTCGAAATTCCTTGTATTTGAAACACAATAAATATTAAATAACATGATAATTAACGATACGTATAACAGATAATACAATTAAATTTTGAACAAAAAATAGGAGTTCAGAAATTAGTAGACGATTCGAGCAACCCTTGTGGTCTTTGTCAATATTGACTATTGTCTAATTTAGACGGCAACTTTCTGTAGTTTGGAGTCGACTGATGCGTACGCGGAGAAAACAGGCAGGTGATGATAGGCTCCAAGGGTTGAAACAAAGTGGGAAGATACTCTGACGTTTGTAGCTCAGCCAGTTGCACTGGGCACTCAAATGTAGCGTTACATGCAAATTAGAAACACAATTTAATCATAGTAAACGATGAATTAGTCACTACTATACATCAGACTTTAGATTAACGTATAAGATGTGAATCTACTTATATTAAACTGAGACTAGCGTGTGGGCCGGAACGGGACGGTAGTATAATGGTTTCCTCAAGACAAAAAAGAAGGAAAATCTGGCAGTCTCAACTTATTAGAATAAGTTACAGGATGCTGTGTCCAAAAAGAATAGATTATGAAAGAAAAGGAACGGAAAAGAGGGAAAATGTTAGCAAAGACTGTACAGTTTCACAAAAAAATCGTTTTGGGAAAGGAAAAAATTATAAGGGATCAACCGTACGCTAAATAAGAATAGGAAATAAAACAAAAAAGGGTCAAGATTTTTCTTAAATTTAATTTAATTTTATTGCACTGTCTGTATATACACAACATCCTATCCCGTTCTGCCCCCGGAGTCGGGACAGAACTCGAAATTTGTACGCTTCTTTTTAAAAATTCACCACAAATATAAATTCTTTGTTTTATGTTATATTTATATTAGATTAAGTATGTAATAAATATTTTTATTCATTTATGAAGTCATTTTTCTTATCCCATAATAAACTGAGGGACGGCTCAGAACCTCTATGGGTCTATGCCTGTTAGTTTTGCCACAACTAAACAAGTGCAAAATTGTCGTGTAGCCTCGGGAAGAAGTTTTCAAAATATTGTAAAATTTGTGGTTGTGTTCATTAATATTGTGTATTTAAAATTGACCCTTGATGTATTGGTAATTAGGTGAGAGTTCCCATTTGCGTACCTCTTTTTGTTTAGTTATATATTACTACTACAAAATATGTAAAATATTTGGGTTTTCATGTTACAACATGGTTTCTCCACAGGATAATAATCCTGAAGAAGGTACAAATAAGTACCGAAGCGTTTATTTCCTCTTTGAAAATTGTTAAAAATATAAATAAATTCTGCCGACCTCCTGTGGTGTAGTGGTTAGCATTGCTGCATCACAAAGGTTCCGGGTTCGAATCCGGCATATTTAAAATGTGAAAACCACAGATCACGAGTTCCCCCTACTGTAGTCGCTAATAACCATAGTAGTTGAAGCGACTTTGAATAAAGAGATAAAAAAATATAAATTTTCTGAAAGTGGTTGGAAATTATACTTATTTCCTAATTATTGAAATGCAGTCTTTTATAGATGGAAAAATCTATAATAATTTTACATTTCAATTGTCTTTCAAATACAGCAACATTTAAAATTTGAAACGGATAATCGCTTGAAAATGTTTAGAAAATACATTTCGGGATTACGTTATGAAATGCTATATTTGCCAAACACATTCAACATGCGAACTAATTTCGATTTTGAAATAAGTAATCACAGTGACAATAATGTCATGTCAAATGCGTGAAAATTATTAAAATATATGTTGACCGTGGAGGAGAAAAAGTTTCTCCTTAATATACCATCGCTTTAAGAACACATAAAAACGTTTAGATGGGAAGACGAAAATATTTTCATGTTTCCAAATGAATTGCTTGCTTAACTGACAAGGAAGTTTACGAAAACTTCATTAGATATTAAATGTTATGTATTATTTTAATTACTGCTGTAACCTTATTTAAATAAATCCTAAGAAATGGAAATACATTTCAGTTTCTCAGATGCATTTCGTTCACTTACATTGTTAAGGTGGTTTTTTATTCACGATTATTTCACAGCATCTTACACAACGATTTAGACATTCCTACAGTTCTACAATCCATCAACTCCAATTATCTTAAGCTTCACACTTCAATGACGGGCCACAGCAACCTATTAATCAGAGATACTGCAAACAACCATAGAAGACTAAAACGAAACCGTCCTACAGACTTTCTGGAGTAGTGAAACCAGAACTTCAAATAATCATTAATTCCTACAATAATCATCTCATTAACTAAAAATTTCTATAGTAGTTCTATATTTAAATCTATGTGCTCAATCTCTTGTTAACAATCATATGCTGGGGCCTGCTATTGAGCAGTTTCCCCATTACATGTGTCAAGTTATGTTACTAAGAATATTATCATAACTAAATTGTACATCGTACAAATAAAGTTTTTATTAAATCAAAAAAAATTATTTTAACAGTCTGGAACTTTAACAATTTCTTATGTGTTGTAAGTAAGTAAGCAACACATTATAAGGAAAACGGATGATATACTGGTAGACTGGTAATCATTACATTATAAAATGAAATTATTGTGTTTTATTTGACACATTCCTTATAATTTCACTACTTTACTAGTATTATGTTGTTACATCGTTGTCAATCGCAACGTCGTCTACTGATTCAATTCTTTTCTCGGACACTTTTATTCGGTTACTTTTGGCAAAGACTGTAGCACACGCCAAGTTTCTTTTAGAGAACATTTCTCGGCTTTGGTGTTGATTCTGAAATATGCAAAGCGTTGTGGTACGGAGTAAATAACGCAAGTGGAAACACAGCGAGGAGGTAGTAACAGTGTGTTACAAGGCTGTCTCTATCAATCTGGCAGTCGTGGCGACCGGTAAAAGGCGCAGACGTCGGGGAAGTGCGCGTCGCTGACGGGCGCTGTCGGCGCCACGCGGCTGCGACGTTCCTGTGTTATTGCTGAGCGTTGACGGGCGTAACTGCCGCTTCAGGGTAAACAGCCGCGCCGCATGAGAAATGAGACCGAGTTGCTCGTGCCGAAATATTGCCGTCGTTTGTTCGCAGCTAACTGCGCGCTCATTAATCTCAGACGGTAAATGATTCCAGATTGTCAGTCTAGTAACTAATAAATGTTATTTAAATCCGTGCCTCGCATTATTTATTCCTGCAGTCTGTAATACTTAATAATGAAACATAATACTAGTAAAGTAAAATGCGGGGAAAGTGCTGAAGTTGTAAGGAATATGTCAAATAAAACACAATAATTTCACTTTATAATGTAATGATAACCAGTCTACCAGTATGTCATCTGTTTTCCTTAGAATGTTTTGCTTACTTACTTAGAGCACACAAGAGATTGTTAAAGTTTCAGACTGTTGAAATTTAGATGAATATAAAAATTATCCTATTTTTCAGCCTTTATTGCTTCCAAACTGTAGTTATTTTACTCCTTTACTTACCCCGTCTACACCATTTCCGCTTCACTGTGTAAAATAAAATGCGGGGAAAGTTCTGAAGTTATAAGGAATATGTCAAATAAAACACAATAATTTCACTTTATAATGTAATGATAACCAGTCTACAAGTATGTCATCTGTTTTCCTTAGAATGTTTTGCTTACTTAGAACACACAAGAGATTGTTAAAGTTTCAGACTGTTGAAATTTAGATGAATATAAAAATTATCCTATTTTTCAGCCTTTATTGCTTCCAAACTGTAGTTATTTTACTCCTTTACTTACCCCGTCTGTACCATTTTCGCTTCACTGTGTAAAGTTAAATGCGGGGAAAGTTCTGAAGTTATAAGGAATATGTCAAATAAAACACATTAATTTCACTTTATTGTATTGTATTTATTAAATCTACAAATGGGCAATGATGCCCGGTGGCAGATACATAGAACTTAAACAATAATTAATAAACTGGTCGTAAGGACCATATTTAACCTATAGTTGAATGTATAATTATATTAAATATATATTACGTGTATATTCAGATTGATATATCACAGATTGTTAGGTGTAAACATGCGCAGAAACGTTGTTTGAATAAAAAATAAAAACTGTCTGAAAAAAGCGGTCGGAAATTATATTATTTTTAATTTTTTACCAGTTACATTTTGTTTACAAATATAACAAAATTATAATGTTTATAAATAATGTAAAAACTTAACATTTGACCAGTTAAAAAGCGTACTAATAAAGGTGCTTTTACAGTTCCACCCTGTACAGTACAGACTTACGAACTTAATTCTTAATGATTTTTAAATTTTTGAATAATTTAAAATAACTTAAAAATATTAAAGCAAATTTTAGCATTTCAGGCAATCATATTGTTATAAACATAATTAAATGTTAAGATTGTAAATCTTGTTACATCAGCCAAACGGAAAGCTCTTCATATTCACAATGATATAAATAATTTTAAATCAAACGTTTAAAACTTTTCAGTGGTGTCTAAACATTTATTTAAATAACTATAAATTTTGTTGAGAAAATGTTAAAAGTTTAGATGAAACGTGTAAATATTATTTTAGATTGATGAATGAAATGTACCACATTAGATCCAATAATTCGACTATTAATGTGAATAATGATCCTTTAAATAAAGAATGTATCATTTCTTACCATCTTGTCATTGTGAACAATTTCTATAATTTAATGTACAAGATTTCCATTTTTTAAGTTTTATTAGGTGTTCCTATACCATTCATCCGAAGGCACAACTTACTGTGTTTATTGTAGGCGTAGTTTTGGCAGCATGATATAGAGAGAGCATTTTCACTCCATTCATTGTGTTCGCTCTTAGTTTCAGCTCCACGCAAACTTGTAAATCACTAATCAGATTAAATTAATTGTTTTATAACAAATTCTTACACGTAGCCTAAATATGCGGCCTATTAGGGTCAAGGCTGGTTTCCGGGGACAAAGCCGAGAATACGCCTCGCAGCTGGCGACAGAGCTTTGAAACCGGGAAACGGGGACGAATGGTCACTCTAATATAATTGAATTCGGGGGCATAGCTATTTTTTAATGAGTTTCTCCTGAACCGTTTTATGATACCTAAAGAGGTTTCAAAGAAAGTGCCTATAATTCGTGCTATTGTCATAATAACATGTTTTAAATGCTTTATTAAAATTTATTTCAGATTAATTTCATTTTTGTCCTCGTTTATTTTCAATGAAGTCAGAAATATTTCTGTTGTTAAAGGAAATCGATTGGGTTCTTCTTTCCTCGAACACTGGCAACAATAAAGTTGCCCTACATAGTTCTTCTGCCGTTGCTAAGATATTACCAGATTGTCTTTTACTGGCGAAGGTAACATGACGACCTACCATTATAATCGACGTTATTCCGTTGCATTGACAGTTGGGTAACCGGATTCAGGCAACAACTGATTCAATTTAAATTGACTTCTTCAGAAACTATACATAACTATGAGAAATAAGAATGAAATGAAGAGGTCGACTAATAGCGCGTGTTTTGAAATAAACGATAGTTTGGCAAGATCGACCTGAGGAAAATATTTTCAGGAGTTCCATCAAGAGAGATGAATATATGGACGAAAGGAATTACTTGCAAATTTGGTATTTCTCGCCTGCTGAGTACAGAGGATGCCCCGAGGTAAATCATTCGTCGCTCCTTCCTGTGGTAAGCTGGCGTCTTGTTCCAGACGATTGACGCCTTGCGTCCTGTTTTTTTAAGCCATTACGTAGCTGCGTTCACTCGTTCCTGTAATCCGTAATTAATTACAACTTACGGTTCGTACCTTGTTTCATATTAACCCTTTAGCTGTATGCATAATCCTTGTTTGTGCCCAAGACCGAATCAACTAATGTAATAATGTATATATACAACACTGTCATAACCCACCTATTAATTCTTAATTTTATTTTATAATACAATATGAAGTTGGACAGGCTTCCTCCAAATCTTCTCTCATCTGTTAGTCATGAACTGTCCTTACAAAAAATCCGTCCTGGACGTTTTATTCAGGCTATACTTTTTAGTATTTAGACCTGACCTTACCTCTTCTGCCCAACTTTTGATTGGGTTAAAATGCCGGTTGATCTTTTTTGAAAAATTAAAAATTTGTATTTTCATATTATCACGTTTCTGTAGGTTCGTGAGATACTGTAACACACGTAGAGGTTATAGATGCTTATTTAACAACGAAGTGCTGTACAAAGGCTTGTACTGCGAAAGAGACTCAGATTCGGAATCCAGTACAATTTATTCATTCATGGAATATTTCATAAACAAAACTTTCTAGAAACAGAAAATACTAGAAATGAAAGGTAAAGAAAGTAAATTAATAAAAATGGTTGCGTCGGATGGGAGTTGAACCGAAGTCCATATTTCTGGAGTCCAGGTCGATATCCTTCAGCCATGGCAATATTTTGTTTATTGATATAATAAAGGGACAGTGTTCAACATCAAACTTCATTGTTTCACAAATGATAGCAGTTATGCCGCGAATATAAGCTTTAAATTATCATTGGGCCCTGCTAAATCCGTCTGCTTTTCCACTTAATTTCGCTGAACGCCATCCTTTATTGTTCAACAATTAACTTGGGCTACGTCACGAAAAATTCATAAAATATCCCCTTGATTCCTCTCTTCAAGCAACAGTACCGTGGCAGAGAATAACAATTTGTACTATATTTCAGACAAGAAACGAAATTTAGCATAATTTTGTCTTGTTTAAAAAAATATAATTTTTCAATGTCTGTTCAATTAATAAGATACAACTAAGCACAATTAACAGATATTATTTATAATTTTTTATTTAAGTAATTACACAATGTTCCAGTACCTTAGGTTGCAAAATTAAAACCACAGTGAAAATCAAGTATGTATTATTGAAACATTTGTCGCAGCGTCAATTCACTCGTCGTATAAAGCGTTGCAGACCAGAGTAAAGAATTTGCTGAAGCACATGTGGCTACTTTCTAAGACGAGGATTTTGAAAAGTTCGTACCACGCTACAATAAATGTCTAAGTCGAAGCGGCGGTAGAAGTAGCAGGAAGATGTAGCTAAATTTTCACTATCGGACCTTGAAGAAAAAATAACTAAAGGGAAAAGTAATGCTTTTATTGAAGCTCAGAGAAAAAGGTAAAGCTACATTTAGAAGAGTCCTGGGTCCGGTAGACATTTGGAGATTTTTGTCTTCTGAAAAAATCTATAATATTTTCATCCTCTCCTGTCTGTGATCTGCCTGAAAGCAATATTTGTCTTGATGTCAATAGTCTATATTGGAAATATTTTTCTTCACTGTCATTTATCCGATGTCTGGATCAACGGGTAGTCGACAATCACAAAACTACATCATCAGTCCTTTCCAGAAAAAATACGTTTGATGGTTCTTTCCTCGATTCGTTTTGGTGTTTAACCACTAAACGAGATATCCATTAATCTCTTAGCTTTTTTAAAAGTATCAGGATACGATGCGCCCATTTATATTTAATGCTTACTATGTCACGTTTTATAACGCTTAACTCTTTCACTGCTGGCGAGTGACTCAAGTAGCACGCTTTGCTGCAAGCTTTTTGCACGTTTCTTCGTCAAAGAAATTGGGTGCTGAACTTGATGGCGTTTTAATCCAGGGAACTTTAAAAGGAAGAATTTAAAATGTTTTTTTTTGACATGACATGTTAATTATACTGATGACTCATTCTCTGTAGTCTTTTAATATACGGTATTATCCACACAAAGTTGGGTTTCACAATCTTGACTAGTATTTTGTACTCTTTTACCTATTCTTCCTTCACACTATGCTGACTCAGACTTTTTTTTCTCTCATTGGCTCTACAGCCCATTGAGGGCCTGGGCCTACCGAGTCGACTGCGGACTGTCATCTTGCATGACACATTCCGAATTTGGAGTGACACGTGGTCAGCGTATCGATCCTTCAATCCCGGTCTTCGCGACCATGACGACACAAACATCCAAGCGCATGACAGGATTCAAACCCGGGACCTGTGGGTTGTGAGGCAGAAACTAGAGGCTAGCCACTACACCACAGGAGATCGGCTCTGAGACTTTACAGTCTGTTTATAAAATGTCGTCAGTCAATTTTTTTTGGAGGTTATTTTACACCCACCTACTTTTTTCTTTCTGAATGGAATTATTTCCTTTACTAATCGAATATAAAATTTTGCAAGTGTTGTTTCTTTCCTGACACAATTAAGTAGGTTGAATGCAAATTGAAAAGAGAGAAACAAAGAATATGAAAGAACGATTTTCTGTACCATTTCAGTGCATTCCTCTATCTTCATCAACAGTAAGTACACGATCGCCACTTTTTTTTCTCACTCGTGAGTACCAGAAAACACCAGTTCTGCATATCTGGTGCATCTTATAAGCATCTAGCAACTATTCGCACCACAAGGAGCAAGAATAAAAGTGGTTTACAGCAGTTGAAGCGAATAAACCCAAAAGTTACAACAGTGGCGCATAACATTAAAAAAAAGTTTTCTGTGACGCGTATAAAACGTCTGATTATGTTCTGTTTTATTCAGATATATTAATTTAACAATATGAAGCATTTGTACTAAATTCCGTAGAGACCAGTCCTGAGGTATTCGTAAGGCACCCTTATAGGTAAAAACCCAGCAAGACAAAGCCATAACTTGCGCCTGACATTTGGAGTGTCTTTGTCTCGAAGGTATTTGTGCCTCACCGAAAAAAAACAGGTCCCCCAGGATTGCTAGGGTGGCCCCTCCCAAAATTTGAAATTTTTGAGAGGAAGGGTAGGAACGTCAACCCCATTGTAGGACCTGGGGAAAATAGGAAAAGCAGGGAGACAAATCACAGTTTAGGAGAGGTGAGTTCGAGGTGGAGAGGACCTCGGAAAGGCATTCATTGGAGAGTTGGAGGTGAGAAAACGGGAAGGACTGGCTGCCTTCGATTCTGAGCTGGGAGGAGAAGCGACCAAGAAACTACGCCAAAATTTGAGGCTGTGATATGTGCATAAACACGTAATACAGCCCTGAGTGAAAGTACATTCTATTTACTAAGTCTCTTGCAATATTATTTCCGGTTATGGCTCAGATAAAAAAATTAAATTTATTATATTTTAGTTTTGTTAAGAATAAAAATTGTTTAAGTTTCAAAGTAGATATTTATTGGCGCCCACCTATCTAAATATAACTAACTTGTAATATATTTATAAATAATAAAATCCACGTCACACCCGAATCCACTTTGTTGGCTCATAGCACCGACCACACTGATTGCGCCACCCGCTACATTGGTTAATGCGACAATTTCCATCATGGATTAGAAACCTTCCAAATAAACCTCAATCTGCTCCGAAGTTTAAATTAGTGGTTGCGCTAGAGTACCAAATTACTTTGTTCATATCAGTTTGAATTTTGTCACGGTACACATTTCTCAAAAGAAAACGTATCATTACCAGGCAATACTTTACTTTACCCATCAACGAAACGTGTAACGCCGGTCATTTAAATGTGACAGATAGAATAGAAGCACACCAATGGAACGACGTAAATGTCGAAAGCTTTCATCAATGTCGTGGAGTGAAGAGCTGCGTAATGTAAATCCGACTCGACGAAAATCCATCACTCCGCGCAATCGCTGCGTCACTCCAAGAACCTCGCCGATGGGAAAACCAGTTGTAGAGCGATGACGTGGTACAGCGTTCTTAAATGTGGAAAATTCAGTACCAAACCAAATATGTGATACAAGAAGCTCGTTTCCTTTGCTTTCACCGTGGATTATTTTTCTACTTCATTCCACCCTCTCATATTTATTTTCTTTATTTTTAGTCCTTCTATTTATCAATTCCACTCTAGTGAAATTGTTTATTTACCATAATTTCACGTTATGTTAAAAATAGATGTTATAACTCCATAAATACTCAGGAATTTGTGATTAAATTCGGCCAGACATTTTATTTTACATGTACTTGGAGTATCAAGCACTACGAAATTAAGACAATTCTTGTCTTTTTTGTTGTTGTTCCGGAGATAATTATTCATGGCAATAAATCAATTAAGGTATATTTATCATAATAATTATGTAATTAGATGGGATCATAATTCAAAATGAAATGTAGAAAGCAAAAAACAGATGTTGGCAAATTCTCATTCCTAAATAGGACCATCAACGACTGGAATAATTTACCTGTGGGAGTGTTTGGAGGAAATCCTCTTCACGAAAACAAATTCAGGACAAATCTAAAAAAACGTGTGTAGTGGGTATTTTGAATAATATAAATGTATATTCGAATTTAAAAATTAAAGTGAAGTGTTAAGAAAATACCATTCTCGTAGTGTTTCTCTTTTTTTCTTTCAGGGCTTGCGCCCAACTCTAGACTAACAATAAATACAAAAATGAAAATAATTATTTATCATTTTTGTAGGGTGCTATTTGTCTTAATCAGAAATCTTCTTGGGGTATTGCAGAAAAGTTGACCAAGTTAAGGTGTTAATTAATACGTTGCCCCCATTTTAATAAATCAATTCTTTCTGTACAGAAAAAGTTGCGATAATTTTTGGCTAGTCAAATTAATACATTTTTTTTAAATTCATGTAAGTAAATTAATAATTTTTTGACAATATTAATTGCATAATTGTTCTAATACGTATTATTTGCACTAGTACAAAATATCCAGACTTCTACCATTTCTACGTAACCCATCACCAAGCAGCTCGTAACTTTTTGTTTCGAACAGGCTTGGCGGTGATGAAAAGTGTCGTAAGTATTGTGTTCTGTTTCCTCTGGTACTGTACGGCAGATTTTATTTAGTGATCTCTTGCTTAAGAATGGTTTTCCCAATCAAATATTTTAATTACAATTAAATTTACAGACATCCTCATACACTCCTGGAGCGCCAACCTCACAAGGGTTGATAGCCCTTTGGTCCTATCATTCAAGCAATTACAATACTCAAAACTCTTCCCCAAATTGCCCATAGAAACTTAAAGAAGACATCAACTGATTTTCCTCCCACATCATTTACCTGTTCAATTGCAAATTCTGACCTGCTTTCTATATCGACCAAACTAAATGACTTTGCCCTGAAGACATTAACTGCATCACTGTCAATCTGTCCAAAACACAATTCCCTATAGCTGTTTAGGACTGAAACCATAACACAAAAAATTTTGACCAATGCTTCACACTGATCCTCCTTAAAGTCTTACACCCCCCTCACTTTCCCAACTCATCAGATCTTCAAATCCATATTTGGGAACTTTCATTCAAATTTTTACACATCCTTCAGTCTATCGAAGTCCTGGACTCAATGCCCTCTAGCTTCCTTCTTTTTATTTATTATTTTTTAACTTCCCCCTCTTGTATGTGTGTTATGTCTTTTTTTAAATGAATTTTCCATATATCTTCTGTTTTTATTTTCATACTTCCTATCCCAGTCAGTGCCTACTATCAGTTTCAGGTAAGTTTGTGACTTATTTCTGTCTCTCTTCTATATCCCATTTATTATATATTACTTTTTCATATTATTTTTCCTTATTGATTTGCCTTCTTTGATAAAGACAGGAAAGAGAGAAATAAAGGCAGTGGTTTAGTTGAAGTTTAAATATGGTCTCCATTGTAAGTTGTAGGTATTTTTCAATTTTTGGGGGCAATCGCCCCCTTCTTTCCAAGCAATGGCCAGCCCAACTGACCACCCATAGTTACATAAGTACATGTGAACCCATTTAAGTATGTGTTTATTAATATTTAGATTTCTGTGTTAATAAGTGGATGTTAAATTTGTGTATGTGTACATCTCTACAACCCCAATCCAATTCTTACCTCTAACCTGACCATCATTGAGATATAAAGTTAATATATTTATACTATACACTCCCCAAATGGCTGTCGCTATACACACACATAATTATAAACAACAATGTATCATAGATTGTATTGTGAATTATTTATTGTAGTTTCAATCATAATAGTTGAATAAATCAATTTTATTGTAAAATATATATTATTGTATTATAAATGTAGAACTTCATAATTTTATTTTAGAACACAAGATTAAAATAGCTATCAGACTGCATAAAAATATTGTGCCACAAAATTTACTATATCAAATTATTTATTTTTATTATTATTTATACAATAAGTGTTCTTTTTAATCAATAGTACACAAATATACTGACATATAAGACATGTCCAGTTTAACAATAGATAGACATATAAAAAACTGTGAATAACATACATTCACATAAATTAACACATACAATAAATTTAAGTCAATATGCAAAAAGGAATCCCTGTGCTCAATAGAATATGAAACGTTATGCTTCGTAGAGATTTAAACCATTTACAGTTCTCAACTAGCAATAGTTTAGCTCATTTAATATTTTTTGGTTACATTTTAAGTTTTAAGGGAGTTTAATAAAATTTTCTATTGATATCCATACATTGACAGGTATTGTAATATTGGTTTTCTGTATTAGTTGCAATGTGGTTTTGTTGTCTTAAATAATCTGTAGTTAATAACATGTATGTTACATGTCTGAATTATCCCCAAATAGAAATCCATACATCAGCAATGAATGGAAGGAAGCAAGGTTGATAAGCTAAGGTGTCTTATGAAATAGCAAACTACAGATTTTTTTTACAGAGGTAATTTATGAGAGTTTTCCATTTAAGATTACCAATTCCAGAGACCAAGGAATTTTGTTTTATTTACACATGGCATGGCTGGTTATTAAAATATTATATTAAAATAAATGGCTACAGTTTTATTAGTATTTATTACAAGCTTGCTATCTCTCTGTAAGCATTATTTATAGAAGAATTTATTAAGACCCATTGCAAGTAATACACTTAAGCCAAATTGAACATTTTGAGCTAAATCATCAATATATATTACGAACAGAATTTGGCCTAAAACTCCCTGAGTACTGAGACAGGCATGTAGTTGTTGTTATCATATTAGCACCTTTTATGAATACAGATAATAATATAATATATTTGAAATTGTGAAGTAAATTAGCTTACTGGGGTAGTCTTATATATTCATTTGTATAATTGAATTTGAAATTCAAGGTTTACATCAATGTAAGCTTTGCTCAACCTACAGCAGTCAAACACTACTGACCACTTTTCATTATACAAAGGTCACTTCAAAAGTAATGCACACTTTTTATTTCTATTTTATTTTTCATTCTATAACTTTGCAATTTATGTGTAGTTATTTATACATCCTTCCCGAGAGTGTTCAAATTTATTTTAACCCATTCCCACTTTCATAGCATGTGTACTTAACATTTGTCGAATGCAGTATGCTGTTACAGATATCCTGTGCTGTAAGAACAAGATAGTGCAAAACATCCATGGAGATACTGCTGTCGATTGCAGTACAGATATCAGTAGTGAAAGAGAACACACCAATATTCACTCCTGACAATGTGTAGAGAGTTCATAGTTTCAGGTGGCATATACATCACTGTGAAAGAAATGTCATTCCAAGTTGGAATAGGAGAAGCAAGTAGTTACAGAATACTGAAATAGTTGTGGTTGAAAAGGTTTGTGCCACAAATTGAAACTCCCACCTTACACTCCATGGCTCCATGTGATTACGGGAAAAAGTGAAATTTTCTTCCTAAGAGATGTATCTACAGACTGTAAAAGTAAGAAAGACGTAAACAAAAATAAGCTTATAGTCACCCCATTTAGTATAGCATTAAGTTTAGTATGACATTGTATCTCACAAACACTGTAGAGAAGTTGGTGTGGAATTGTACATAATTACAATAGTATCTCATATATATACATAATATATTTATTTTACATTGGATATATATTAATTTCAAATTAATGCTGATAGTTCAATAATTGAATAGAAGGAATGACTTGGTAGTACTTTTTCAATTTGACTTTATTATCCTTTAACTGTTCAATGTAGGGTGGAAGCTTACTAAAAAAAACATTAAATGCATTGTAAAATGGACTCCTTTCTGTGATAATGATTTGCTGGGTTTGTAAAGTTGCTCCGAGCCATTCGTGAATAGGTGTCTGTTGTTTAATAGAAACAGAATTAAAGATAGCATGTACTGGAAAATAAGAGTAAGGTGTTCAATTTCTTAAGGAACTGTGCAAGATATTTTGAAGAAACTTGTCACATAAGTCTAACAACCCTTTTCTGAAGAATAAAATTGTTCACAGATGCCAATAACTAGTGAAAATATTCTAAGTTAATTAACTTCCTGATGTTCAAATGATTGCATTTTGACATTATTCTAACAGCATATATGGCTGACTCTAATTTTTGTAGCAAGTTCATTAATGTGAATTTTCCAAGTTAATTTATTATCAACAGATAAGAATTTTGAACTATCACCTTCACCAACTTTATCATTTTGTGATCCTTTTTCATCACAGCTAAATCACACAGGATGGGTGGTTTGTGTAGTCCAGTGACTAAAAGAGGTAACTTGTCAGGAGCTTAGATTCCTGGTAGTGCCACCCAAGTCACACAATTCAAGTAGTAGGTGCCAGATAAAGAGCAGTCCAAATATCCTACAGGTTGTGGTTTGGCTTGGGGCTAACAATCCCATCTTGTGATAGAAAATGTTGTTCAGAAACATTCAATGATGTGGAATTGATATGGAATTTACAATGACCCTGCAAGAATAAGTCCTTTCTTTGTGTAGAAGTGAAGCATTTCAGATTTCTAATTTTTTTCTCCCCCTTTTTCCTCCTCGGCTCTACAGCCCATTAAGGGCCCAGGCCTACAGAGTCGACTGCGGACTGCCATCTTGCATGACACGTTCTGAATTTGGAGTGACACATGGTCAGTGCATCGATCCTCCAATAGTGTTAATGCCGGTCTTTGTGACCATGACAACACAAACATCCAAGCCCATGCCAGGATTCAAACCTGGGACCTCTGGGTTGTGAGGTTAGCAACCACACCACAGGAGGTTGGCTCAGATTCTAATTCAAGACACAAAAGAGTACAACGTCAATGAATTTGTGATGCAGGATGTCAAATAGTTGGGGTAAAGCATCATGCATGAGAAGAATTGCACTTTGTATAATAGGTGTGATGGAACAAATTTTAAGTGTGAGGGACCTACCGAAACACAAGTTATTGACTTCATATCAATAGACACATGAATCTGCACTATATGAATGAAGCCTTATTTGCATATATACTCCAACAGATAATAAAATTGATGTGTGTAAAGAACAATTCTATGAAAAACTAGAACAGACATCAAAGCTATCTTATGAGAACTGAATGCTACGGTTGCAAGTTATGGACTGCCTAAGGAAAGTAATGACAATGGAACTCAACATAATAATTTCACATTTCATCAGCAAATGATTATTGGAGGAATAGTGTTACCCCATAGGAATATCCATAAAGGAACATGATATACACTCAATCAGATATAACAGAGGTGGTCAAACCATGGCACTTTGGACGATTAAAAGTGGCACATTGCATCATTGAGCCTGTTGACTCCCTTTACAATGTATTATAAATAAATACAATGAATGTCCAAAAGTCAGAAATAGAAGAATTTAATAACATTTCTTCTGTCAAACAGAGAGAACAGACAGTTCCAAGCCAATCTCACTCAGTGCCAACAACTGTAGTCCAGAGCTATCTTTACCAAACAGCCTGTCAAGAATTGCAAAATCTCATTATCTCCTTAGCAGATGAAGTTATCGATTGAGAAGGTATATTAAGAAAAATATGTGGTATGATAAATAATTCAAGAAAAGTAACATAAATCAAAAACTAGGTGTATCATCAAATGGTACAAAATCACTGTACCAGAGGAGTGGAAGACTACAATAACATGAGAAGAAAGAAGAAAATGATTTTCAGATCGAAAAAGAGAAAATTCTATGATACACAAATCAACATAACAGAAAGTATGCATGGAAACAAGGAGAATGTACCAAATGTTAAATGATATTAGAAAAGAATTTGAACCATACATGCATGCAGATTTGCCAACAGCATAATTCTGAATAAATTTCCAATGTAATGGAAACTACATTTCTGGAAAATGTTTGGAGGGATGTACCATAGCACAAAAAGAATATTAGAGAATGAGATAATGGTAAAGATTTCATTGAAGAAATAAGAGATGAGAGTATGCCACCAACATAAAATGAGTTTGTCAGAAGAAAATAAGTTGAAAAATAACAGATCCCCTGGACCAGACAGCATTATAAGTGAACTAAGGCATTCCCAGTGTAGTTGATGCAGAAACAATTATTTGGTTTCCAGTTGGGTACAGCAGGTGGTCGTCGAAATGTCGCCTTTTAATCCCACATGTAGGCGAGTGGAAACTCAAGCAGGCAGCATTATATTTGAACAGCTGAAAGGCCAACAAACGGCAATTGAATCGATTATTCAAAACAAAGTGTACATAATGGCCGCTGGCCATTTGAGGATTGTAAATCCTTCGGGAGACATAAGCTTCAATCTCATCATTTTACACCTCTGAACTTTCCGACAAAAAATTCAATAACCTGGTGCAGGAGGTTTCACGACTTTGGAGACAAAAGACATGTGAACCCCTTATTTGGAACTCCGGGAAGTGTAAGATGAATTGCCATTGGCTAAAGTCATGGGTAATTGGGATCTAGAGGAGATATCCGAGGTATCAAGGTGAGTGAAAAAGATTGAGGAACTGAGTTGTTAATCAAATTTCAGAAAGTAATGGGTGGACAAGGTTTCATAAATAGTGTTGATAGCTGAGACTTCATGACGACCCATAGACTGCAGGTATCAAAGGGCACCGTCAGTCCTCAGTTTTCCAGAAGCCAACACTGCATCTCATATGAATTGTTATATCTCATGAGTTACACTTCCTTTTCATTACAATAAAATGAATAGTTATTTCACGAGATTAGTGATAGCTTACCACACAATACAACCTTTGTTTAAAATGCTGCATTATAATTTCCTTTATGACATGAAACGTATATGATATTCTTGCTCATAAATACTAATAGCGTTTTGATAAATGTAGCTATAACTTGCCATATGAGTGCTTGAAGCCATAAAACACTCAAATTAAGTTGACTAGAGACATATGTTTACATATCTAAAACAATTTACTGCATCTTGATTTAATTTCATAAAAAATAATAATCACAGAGCCATATTGAAAAAACACTACATTTTTATTACATACATGTTTCTTCACGTCTCGCAAAAATATGCACTAACTGCTAGGAACTAGGCCCTTCAAAATTACAATAAATAATGAATAAACTTTGGGGTTTCAAGCTGGGCAATCACTACACTGGACGAGTCTATCTATCCGAAAGAAAAATAGTTTGAGATCAAATATAAAGCTATGTGAAGCCTTTGAAGATCATTTCTCCTGTAAATTGCAAAAAAAAAAAAAAATTATAAGGTAGAGAATACAGCATATCTTTTAAGGAAAATTGAAATATAGTTTTATAACTTATACAAAAAATATAAGATTTGTTAATGTGTGTAGTGTAAATGGTTTTTTTTTCCAGTCTGATACCAAAGAGAAAAAAGAAGTATGAAGTTTACAGTACCAAGAATATGGAGGGAGCCCACTCAGTATATCAATGATTGCTATTTTGGTATAGTTGGCAAAAATTCCAAAAAGATTTAGAACCCAGATCTACTATTAACTTCCGCTCCAGTATTCCATTTTGTAATGCTAAGAAATTTACGGAAATGTTAAAATGGTGCATCAAACTTTAAAGTGTGAAGAATATGACTTGTCAGTGATAGGGGATTTTAAAATGACCGGTTTTCTGGTAGGAATGCAAGGCAGATACAGAAAATCTACATGTTACCTTTGCTTATAGCGGTCAACTTGGTCGACAAAAAAGAGTATCTTAAATAGATAGAGAGGCAATAGCGACACAGCCATCCCCACTCCTGTAGGTGTAACTCGCTCATAGGCCCATAAGAACCCATGTAAAAACAGCGCATTTTGAGCTAGAAGAGATGCCTGTGAGAGTGTCTGCGGGGCTCACCTGATTATGTCGGGAATGCCTCGAACACTCTCTGGTTTTTTTATCAAAGTTCTCACATGCCGAGACACCTTCACCGATTTTATGAGGTATATGTTCTTGGGTCGAAGACCTTGAACATATGGCAAGAGTTGTCCGCTGATTCCATTGGATCAGTCGGCCAACTGCCTCCTAAAACTGATGGAGACACGGAGAAGGGAATGCCGTGACCCCACAGCGAACTCGTCTCCCATCATTCGGAAGGCCGTGAGAAAAGTACTCTATGCCCGACCTACCTGATGCAGGTTTTCTAGAGTTTTCCTGCATCTCTTTAGGTGAAACACCGGGTAGGATCCTTAAACCATAGCTCGGGGGCCCTAGTCAACCCTTGGCTACCTTGCTCTACCTTCCACATCACCCCCTTTTCAATTCCCTTCCTATGCTATTAAAGGAGATTTGCCTGTTTCAGGATCACCTTCATGTAGCCTTTTAACCCCCCCCCCCAAAAAAAACGGCGCATTTTGAGTCCTCTAAAATCTTTCTTAAAGCAGCAAAAGACAAATTAAAGTGGATTATTTATTTACACCATATATTAGTATTTTCAAATATATAAGATACAAATATTAATTCAAAATAATTCAATATTAAAAATATTGATCATGTTTCGAAATCAGTATTGCGAGTTGGATGAGAAGTTATATCAGCATATTTCTCAATTAAATATTAAAAATATATAATTCCCCATTCGCAAATGTTGGAGGAGAATGTAAATTGTTTATCTTAGGATCTGAATTTGGAAAATAAGATTTTTTAAGTATAATTTAGATAGGCCGACGTTTCGATGCGACATTAGCATCTTTCGCAAATGGCTATTAAAGGTAATTCACAATTTTTAATTAGTTCTGTTTCTTAAGCTTCTTGTGTTAAATAAAGTCGTATATATTGTGTTATTAACGCTTGTGAGAAAAGCCAAGTATTGCGTAAGAATAACAATGCACACAGAATTGTTGACGAGGGAGAGCCATCTATCTCATTGTATACAGTTGACTTAGGACCGCTCCAACATTAATTTGTCTTAGAAGGGAAGATACTCACTGGTCGACTACCGGGTTGCCAACATGCCATGTTGACGGCAAAGTTGTTTGTGGATAGGTTGGAGGTTGAACTTTTATGTCGGGGACCCGGTCGGAGTAAAATCAAAAAGTCTTGATTTCTTGTGGGGCGGAGCCTTATGTTGGCAACTGTGTTGAAGCGTCACGGCCACGTTGTCAACATTGCTTGAAAGTGAACATTTTATCGCGTATATTCGGAATTAATACACGTTTTATAGTTTATTATTTTCTACTTTGTAATTTATTATTGTAAATCTTTTCATTTGCAAATACAAAAAATTTAATTGGTTCAGAGACACGAGAATGGGCTATCTGAACCAAGGAGTGGTCATTACACAATCTTAAGTTCTAAACACTCTTCGGCCATCGCCTTACACTCATTACCACAATTACTAGTCGACAAAATAAGCTTGTTACGACTTCCACCTTTACCCCGGTCCAACACCACTTAACTTCTGTGTAAGTTTCACGTGGTCGCAAACTTACAATATATTTATTTTCTTTTATACATAATTAAATTTATAAAAAAAACTCCGCCTCTTGACTGTTGAGTAGCTCAATCAGCCAGGTGCAAGTCCCAAGCCCGGATAAAGGAGGAGGGTTGGGCAATGGGCCAACACATCATTCCCGTAAAAAAACCCAAAACCACGCCTCGGATTAAGACGGAAAATCGGATACGCACAAAGCGACGGAAAAGGACATTGAAATTAGGTACGTGGAATGTGCAATGAATAAACAGGAAAATAAGTGAATTAATTACGGGACTAAAAATTGATATGGCTGTAATTACAGAAACAAAAAGAAAAGGAAAAGGATCCGAAAATATAGGTAATTACGACCTTTTTCTTATATTTGGGAATAAAAATATCACAAAAGGGCACACTAGATGAGGCGATTCAAGAAAGAAATGTACAGGGTAGGAAAGCGATATCCATGCTAAATAGCATTTTATGGGACAAAAGTATTACGAAACAGAACAAACAAAGAATATATCATACAATTGTAAAAAATATAATAACACATGGCGCTGAAGTCTGGCCACTAAAAGAACAAATGGCCAAAAAGTTAACAGCGACCGAAATGGATTTCTGGAGGAGGGCGGTAGGCAGATCAAAAATGAACAGGATACCAAACACAAAAATTAGAGAAATTATGGATGTGAAACACAACATAACTGATGACATAAGAGACAAACAACTGATCTGGTTTCGACACGTACAAAGGATGCCAGAAACAAGACTACCGAAACAAATTCTACAATGGAAGCCGGAAGGAAGAAGAAAACAAGGCAGACCCAGAAAGAGCTGGATTAGTGGCATAAACGAAGAAATCCGAGAAAGAGGAATATAAGAAAATTTATGGAAAGACAGAAGAAAGGAGTGGCGTTTGGAAATCGAAAGACGCAAGACGTTATAAAACGATATATATGTATACACAACAGAAATACAACAGCATCATCTCTATTTTTATAAATTTATAAAAATAGAGACGATGCTGTTGTATTTCTGATCCAACACTCCATGCTAACCTATCCTGCGCAACACTTTTTATTTCTACATAGCTACCACATGCCATATGCTCCGTAATCTGATTAACGTATTCCATCCTTGGCCTCCCTCTTCTGTTCTTACCCCATTTTGCTATTAACATACTCTCAATTTTATTTTTCCTACATTTGTAGATATGCACATTATTTCGGGGTAATCAGACCGAAAAGATGGTTCAAGTATAAATAAATACAATTGACTGTTACAGCGTATTTTTGTGTATTCATGTGCGGCATAAAATCTATATGCGTGAAGCAATTTTGACTAAATTTTGTACAACTGCTCCTCGCGTCGCTCCTTTTCTAACGAAATATCCACAACTGCTAGCTGTTCTATAAGTTCTTCGGTGGTCTGCTCCGGGCCGTGCTCTTCCACTTCCTCGTCAGTTTCATTTCTGCCAAACTCTATCCCCAGAAACTTCGCCAGAAACACAATATCGTCCATTACAGACTTCACAGGCACTTTCTCAAAACCTTCTGATCCACGATCAACAACGCTGAACACCTAAAGCTTCATGCCTTGTCACTCATTTTGAAGAAGGCAATGGTGCGAACTTGGTCTCTCCAAAACTCTCTGAGAGTACGAATTGTGCCTTCAGATAACATCAAATCAATGCTCGAAGAGCACATTAGTGAAATGACCTGCTAAAGGAGCCTTGTTGGGAGTCAGAAACTGGATCCTGATCATGTAGTGAAGCTTTCATTGCAGAAGTAAAATATCATTCAATTTACTTATTAAAGAAACGTCTCAAATTTCCTCATTACCTTACTTGGTGAAAACATACCACAATATGCAGTATTAGAATACTTGGGTCCGGAACTCAATGTCAAATTAACGTGGGCTCCACATATCTCAGCAGTGGTTCAAAAAGTAACGCATCAAAAACAAAATTGTGCATCAGGTATAAATTTCGAACATTACGCATTTGCCAGATTAAGTAGACATTCTTACTTTTCCGTATCAATTTATATGTACATATTAATTCTAAGAGAATAATTGCTTCAATTGAAGCGCAGACCTTCCCTCTAATGCTAATTTTACAGGACTCTCATATCTTCAAACCAGGCCTATTAATTTATCCCTTCTCTTAGTCAACGTCTTCCATATTGTTCGCTCTTCTCCTATTCTGTTTAAAATTTTCTCGTTAGTGATTCTATCCACCCATCTGATTTTTAGCTTTCGCCTATAGCACCATATTTCAAAGGCTTCTATTCTTTCCTTTTCTGCAACTCCCATCGTACTTTTTTCGCGACCAATATAACGGCACGCTCCAAACGAACGTTTTTAGCAACAATTTCGTAATATTCACTCTTATATTGCCCGTAAGTAAATACCTATTTTACGAAAGCCTTCCTTGCCTGTGCTATCCTACTCTTTATGTAGATATTTTGCTTCCCAAGTAGCAGAATACTTCCGTCAAAATATCCCTTCTCAATCTAACACCCTTTGTTATTCAACTGTTTCCCATACTACACTCCATTAATCTTTACTCCTCATATTGAACTCTTTCTTCAGTGCCACGTTCATGCCATTTATTATGTTTTCAAAGTCTTCTTCTGACTCCCCTAATACTACAACATCATCGGCAAAGCGTAAGGTCTTTATTTCTTCTTCTTGCAGTATGAGTCCTTTTCCATATTCCATTTTAACTTTCTTCATCGCCTATTCTATATATAAGTTAAACAGCATGGGCGACAGACTGCATCCTTGCATACTCCTTTCTTGATTACGGCTTTCTTTTCTTGATTTTCTATTCTAATTACTGCTGCCTGTCTTCTGTGGAGGTTATGTTATAAGCCTCCTTTCTAGACATTTTATTTCAGTGCTCTTCAAAATCCTTAGAAGAGTGTTCCAAATCGGATGCCATACTTCTCCACTCTTGTAAATCTAATGTTGGCTCACCTATTCTTTACTAATCTCATCTTTCAAAATCTTGGACCTGGACTAGTTCAATCGGTTGAAACAACTGCGCAGTAACTAGTAGATACCATGTTCGATTCTCGGGTCCGGTACATACTTTTACATTCTTATCTTCTATATTTATTTTCATGGCCTTTAGGCAAGCTTCAAATGAAGCAATTCTTCACTCTTTGAATTAAACCACTTTTTATACCAAACATTTCCTTCTAACTTCTGTAAATGCAATATAGAGACTTTTGGTTCTTTCATCGTCATGATATAAAAATCCATAACAAATATAAACCTGGTACAACACTAAATGCTTAATTAGAAACGGATTTTATACTATTTCACGTAGATTCAAAGATTACTCCTTTGATGAAGAAAATTCTCATTAATTTAATGCGATACATATACGATGATCTATTATGTCGATTATTAGTCCTACTTTGATATAATCTTTGTACAACAGTAAGTGCGTCGTCGGAAATGATTTAATTGCTCGAAACTACATTCATCACCATTTAAAGATTATACCTTTGATGTTGATAATTCTCATTAATTTTGTACGATTGATTTACGATGATTTACTGTAATATCGATTAATAGCTTTTCTTTGAATCCTGAATTTCTCGTAGCTGATATTCTTTGCATGGTATGCACAAACTGCCGGAAGTAACATACTAGCGCATGCGGCCTTGAGCTTAGCAAACCAGAGAGCCATTTTCCCAGGGAGTGATTGTTTGCTTCTTTAAATTAAAAGTATTCTCTCATTCATGTCAGAGCCACAGTCAGCTCTTTTATTACGGAAACAACTAGCAGGTAAATTGAAATTATCATCCAACAGCATTATATTGAAAAAAATGCTGAATTTACAGAGATAAAAGAACAGAAATCTGTCGCATGACGACAAATATTCCTGCTACAGTATTCCCATTTTCACTATTTTGTGGCAAATTTTACTAAACCCTTGCAATTGACCTGCGAGACTGTCAATAAAAATTCCTTTAATCTAATTTGTATCATTTCGTGCGCCGTACTTAATAATAATCGAGACTATAACGGACGGCAGTTTTAGCTAACCATTGTGAACTCGTAATATTTTTGAAGGCTTATTAATAATTTTTTTAATTTAAAGAAATTTGATACATGGCTTAGTAATTGTGCACTATATATACTTATATTGCCTTATGTTTTGGACAGTAGTCTGATTTTTCGTGTTTAACGGGACATTTTGGTTATCTTTTGAATTCGTATTTATTATACACGCAAATTTATTCCTATTGCTAATTTAATAGTTCAGCAATATTAATGTAAGCATCTTGGACTCCTAATAGGATTAAAGGACTTGAACAATATATAGCCTATGTTTCGAAAGTCATTGCCGCTATTTAAATTATAGTATTGTCTTATTTTACCTTTCTCCTTGTTCAAAGAAAATGTTATATTTTTATTGTTATGTGCATTTTGGATTTTGTGAAAGAAATTACTGAATAATCTTTATTATAAGTTCGAACTTGTTATTTATAAATATTAATTTACTCTTACAGAAACACAATCATTAATTAAATAAATATTTTGTTTATTTTTTAAAATGCAGAATTGTGTATATACACATGTTATTTTTTTTAAAAAAAATTGTAGCTATTTAAGATTTTGTTGAGTTTCTACTGAAATTTATTATACCAATTTGTTACACTAACTAGATTCTCCATTTAATGGTAAATACTTGATAGTGAAGATACACCACATTCATCATATCCCTGAAACCACACAATGTTCCTTCATTTACAAAATAAATATTTACTTTCATCTACATTGAATATATGCCTTCATTGTTCATATTTATTTGTGGTAAGAGTTTCCCTTCTTTACACAAGTAAGTTTCAATGCAATAAATGTAGAGAGGTTATGATGTAATTATTGTATCCCATCCTGTCCAGTTACTTATGTGCTGTTTTAGCTTAAAAAATTTAAAAACCATTACTTTTTTAACTAATTTAATAGTATAATGCTACTTTTACGTTATATTTATGTATATTGTAATGAAACCTTTTTTTCTTTTTTACATAGAATTAAACAAGAACCCTGTGGAAGGGTTTTCAGCGGGCTTAATAGACGACAATGACATATATAGATGGGAAGTTCTCATTATTGGACCTCCAGATACGTTATAGTAAGTGATTTACTGTTTAATTCTGAAAATAATAAAGAGGAATCCTATTTCAATTTAAGCAGAACCTGTGTAACACTTTCATTTTGCATGTGGTAGTTTCCTCGGAGAATTCAAAAGTTGTACAAAATAACATTTCAAATGCAACTGTATTGCAAAAGTGTAGAACGAGCTTCGGGGTTTCCATGCAGGTTCAATATTCCTCTACATGCAATTTTTCGACAATCTATAGCTCCATTCTCATTTCCAGACAAAGTGCCTGGACATTGACTGAGCTGTTGGTCATCAAACTGTCACTGTAGTAATGTGTTGTTCCCAGATGGAAGCCTGAAGAGCTCTTTCTACATATGTTTGCAATAGTCGGCTTGCATTTAATAAGTTCGATATTATTAATCCTTATGTATTCGTGCAATCCTCCATTATTGTTTATTTACAGGATCTTGTCTCTCTAAATATCTAATAGAATGTAATGTTTTAAAATGAGCCTTTATTGGTCTTACGATTCATTACCAAGCCAAGGTCTCTATTATGTATTTCCTCAAACAAGTCATTCTTATTCCATAATGTTTATTTCCTTCCAAATTCTACCCTTGAATTCATTGCTATTAAGTTCGGAATAAGGTTTCTGTTATTGAAGTCGCATTCAGTTTCATAGGTTGGAATCTTACTTCTGTTAATGACATAGCATTTCAAAAAGAAAGGCTGTAAAATGGACCATTTTATGTTTTTGCATTTTTTCCATATTAATATGAACAGCTCTTTGCTGTTTGCTAATATCTGTATTTCTCCACTTGATATTCTCACATTAAAATTTCTGTAATTTGTTATGATAATTTAGTAAAGTGAATTTTAATTAATTTTTATTAATAACTGTACATTTAAATCTTATTGTGTCCATCATATAATCAAATGGCCAACACTTGTGGGACACTTTCGAATTGCAGAAAACGGTAGGCTGAACTCATTTCATTGAAATTTATAAGTTTTTTTTTTACCTTGACATCTTTCACTGTTTGCAGTAACAGTTCCAATTTATTCTATTTTTCTAATGCAGTAGACTCGATTATCTGTGGTATTGGTGGGGAAAATTGGCACAAATAAGACACAAACGCACTTTGTTCAACAGAACTCTCCTTCCACCCAATGCTACAGATTGACAGGTGTGCGGGCTGGTCTTGTGGTTATAAATACATTGTTGCAGTTAAGACTCAGTGGTTAAACCACATGCAGCTCTACTGTAGTTTAATTCTGATAGTAAGTGGGAACTAATAAAAATGTTACTTCAGAATTTTATTATAATACTTATAAATATGAAGAGGGTGCTAAATATAACTATTCTTATTAGAGAAATAAAATTTACTCAAGATTTTTATTTCTACTTTAACTTGAAAATGTATCATTTCATTGTAGTAAAACTTTGCTATTCTCTGATATTAAGTATTATAGTTGTGATTATAGTTAGATGAAAGCAATTTTTTATTTTAACTCCAATATTTCAATAAACCATTTTATTTCAGTGAAGGTGGATTTTTCAAAGCTCATCTGCATTTTCCAAAAGAATATCCTCTTCGGCCACCACGGATGAAATTTATAACAGAAATTTGGCATCCAAACAGTAAGTTAACAGGTTTAATCAATATTTGTTAAATAGCTCTAGGTTTCTGGTTGGACACTTATTACAGTTTTGACATCTGTAAATTGAAGTATTAAAAAAACAAGATGGTATTGTTGGCTTCTAATTAATTATGATTAAAACCTTCCATATAACCAATAGTTATGTGTAAGAATAATATTTAATGTTTTCAGTAATGGAATTTGTTCTGTAGAAATTTTGATGTTATGTTCATACTTACCATCTTGCATTTGTTCTATTACAAATTAATACTTCCAACCGACTTTAAGAACATTCAAATACAATTGTAAACAAAATAACTAGTCATTTCAATATTCATATATCCAAGACGCTTTTTTCTGTGCCATAATTTCATTTGAAGGATCAAGGTTTTCAATCTGATTGAAGTAAAAGTAGAATCTTTAATTAATTTACAATGCTGAAAGAATTGAAATTATTACTGGGGTTGTTTTGTAATAAATCAGCCATTTATTAAAATCATCCTGGAGTAGTGAGAACTTAAAACTTCCTTTGTTATGTACACACATTTTGTCATGGCATGGAATTATAGCACTGAGTAAGCTTAGGTTATTTTTACTTTCTTTAGTGGTATGTTCAAGATTATATGGTATGAAATTTCATTGCTACTTAATTTTTTTTGTAAATACAGTAATTGAACTGAGCTTGTATATCTGTTATGTCTGATTTTAAAAATTGATTTTAAAATTAAATTTACATGAGAATATTATTTATAAAATATTTACAAAATGTAGTAACATAATTCTTGGTAGAGTTGGTCAAAGTGACATATTTTCAACAAAATGGGTTTATTATAAACAAATGTGTTTACCGATGGGGGCTGTATTTCTGTCAATATGTTTTAATAATGAATTAAATGACTGATGCTTTAGAAGAATTACAAATCAATAAGATTGTTGCCAAATATATTGAGGACGCCTTTACAATTGTGAGGAGGACTGATTTTCATAGTATACCTCATAAATTAATACAGTGATGGGCAAACTACGGCCCTCTGAAATGTTCTATCCGGCCCATGCGACATTATTCCTAATCTGATAAAAAACGAATACAGACTATAATAAAAATGAATATTTTCCCCATTTCTCATCTCCTTAGTTTTGTATCAGTGACAGCATACAACTTTATTGACTTATCCTGGATATTGGAATGTTATGTTAAGAATGAGAGGCACTGGTTGCTGGCAACTTCGTAACAGAGAGTAAAATTGGCAATTGAGCTTCTTCGCCTTCCACAGAAGCCATATATCAAAAAAACATTTCTTGATTCAGAACTGTCTTACCATTGGTTATCTAGTTTTACTCTGCATATTGTAAAAAAATTTAGCCCTAAGAGGTTATCTAAGAAACGCTAAGTTTGTTCTTAGTGCCATGTTTTCAAATATGAATTGAGTTACAAGTACTTTTTCATAGTTTTTAGGGAGAAATCACTGTAGCGTAACTTATGATTGCATGGAATAATGATTAGATTAATAAATTTGGGAGCAGCAGCTACACACATGCACGTGGCCCATATGATATCAGGGTTTATAAATAAATGCTGTGTCTCAAGTACGAATAATGCTCCCCTCCTCTTGGAAAACTACCCCCTTTTGCCCTATATTGATGTGATGTAGAAGGATAAAGCTTTGCTGATTTGTTCTCCTATAAAAGCTATATATATATAATCGGGCCACTTATTAGCTGTAAGACTGTCCTGTTACGATCAATTTGAGCAGAATTCACTGATAGGCCTATTTAGCCTACAGTAAACTATGAGTATAGAAAACTTTTAAATATTTAGCCAGCCAGGAATTAATTTTTTTTCCATTTTTTGTAAATTAATTACATTGGTATTGTAGCATTCTACAAAGAATATAACATTTAGCGACACTTCAACTCTAAATTATAGTGGCTCGTCGAAAGGTTTTTACTTTCCTTTGCTCCCTCTTGAAAAAGTTTGCTCATCACTGGGTTAATACATTCCAAAAATATATGCATGCATGAACTGGAATTGGGATGTATGTTAAACTTTCTAGATATAACTGTAGTGAGGGTCAGCAATAGGTTAGAAACATTATGGTACAGAAAGGACTGTTCAACTAATTCAATATTAAATTATGCTTCCAATTACCCATTTAAGTATAACCATAAGTTTATTTACAATGTCACAGGTAAATCTATTGAACTGACTATTGGAGTATTCATGAATAATGTGTTAATTTAAATATTTACAATTTAAGAAAACTGACATGTGAAATTATGGCTAAACAAATATAATGTAGGGGGAGTCGGTCAATATTTTGTTGGCATATGGAACAGAAGAGGATGATTACAATACTGCTAAAATGAAAGTGTTTTTAAATATTTTAGGCCTACAGATTAAAATGGGATGTTGCGTCAGAAATAGAAAGGAATTATCTAGTATTAATAGTAATATAATGCATAACTATGAATACATGACTATTACTTATTTAATGGATTAACACATCAATCTATATTAAAAATAATAAGTACACTGCTGTTTTTGATATTAACAGAATATTATTTAAAAGCAACATAATTGAAGTAATATATAATTTTTTTCAAATATTTAGATAAGGTTCTTAATAAAAGAAACATGGTTGGTACTGCAGGGACTGTCTTTCAATAATATTTAACAATTACAATTTGTTATAACTATATCGTAATTTTAACTTTCACTATATACAGATTTTGTAATTGGCATACCATTGCAACTTTTGTAATTTGTGGTGAATTCATTGCATGGATTTGAGGTTGTGTACATCACATAGGTTGTTGGCGAGTCACTTGGTAATGGGAGTAGGCAGTATGTAGAAACATTATCCAGGTTAGTTGATATCAGGCTGGTTTCACCTATGTATGGGAACAAGGTAAATACTTGTATAACTGTAATCTGCAGTTCTATCACTGTGTGACTCGTGTTAAATGTTTGTAATTTGTTTATCATATGTCTATATAAGTATAAAGCTTTTTTAATGTTGTGTCTGGCTGATGACATTTACTATTAGTAGCCTGCTATTGTGGTCTGTTTATTGGCAATTAAAATGTCTGTTTAAAAAGCATGGGTCCTGTTGTGTTTTTTCCACTAATATTGAGATTCAGGCTCCTTTCATTTCAAGTGAAATCAAAAACTACTCTTTCTGAACAGTTCTGTGCTAGTTACTTTTTTTTGCACTACCCTCTTCCTCTCCCATGAAGATTTTTACAACATGGGATCTATTTTTACATCAATCCCTCTGTCTTAACTGTACTCCCTCTTCTAGTGGCCTACCGCCCTGCATGTAGCTAGTTCTTATATTGCAATTTTCCATAATTCTAGCATTACCATGTTACTGGACTGGTGTGATTGAGGACAATAAACCCTTAAACCTTTTGTCCATTATCACAGGTACACCTCAAGCCTACAACTGTCTTAATGCCAGTTTGCTATTTATGACTACTGATCTCTCTGTCCTGTTCTTATATTCCAAGTCACAAATTTCCCATTTCTTACATTTTATTTGTAATTGATTTTCATTATTAAATATTTATGTTACAACCTACTGGTCTTCAATGCAAAAATAATACTGTGAAATATGCCATCTCCAGGTTTTGTCTTAACATTAAATCTTATTTAATAAAGATGTTTATTCAAAGCATTGGTTGTTGTGTGAGTATTTTTAGTTATCAATCTCATAAAAAGATTTAAATTTCTTGACAGTGCATTTCTGAACTAAAAGCTTGTTAATTTTTCATAATTAATAAATATTGTCTACCAAATGTAATGTAATTCTTAAATGAGACTTGAAGGTTTTAATTTATTTTTAAATTTGGTTCTACAAATTGTGTTGTGTGCTATTATAATCATACTGAAAATTTTTATTTGTGGTTTAATTAATGTAAAATTGGTTTTGTTATAGTTGAAAAAAATGGTGATGTTTGCATATCAATTCTCCATGAGCCAGGTGATGACAAGTGGGGTTATGAAAAAGCCTCGGAACGATGGCTGCCTGTACACACTGTAGAAACAATTCTTATATCAGTCATCTCAATGTTGGCTGATCCCAACGATGAAAGCCCAGCCAATGTAGATGCTGCTGTAAGTTCAAATTGTTTTACTGAAACTATTGTTTAGATTTTAGTTATAAAATTAACAGTTGGAACACTGGCTCAGCCTTTTTTATATAAGACCTTGGGTAGTGAGTTATGAAAAGTTGGACATAAGATTTACAGATAGAGTGGTGAGTGGCCGCAGGTACGATGCAGGGCGGTTAAGTGGTTACTTCATTTGTTCACTGTCATGGTGTCCATAAATTAACTAAGATGCTCATTTTAGTTGAAAGCACGGGCCATCTATGCTGAAAAGTGTTAGGAGTTCATAAATTTTAGCAATTTTATTCTTCTAATATATGGGAATGTTCAATAAAACATTTGTTCACATACTACAGAAAATATTCTTTAAATATAAAAATTCATGCTTTTGTAAGCAGTGTAATTATATAAAAATATGGAAACTTATTATGATCTGTATTGATAAGTTTTGTAAATTATAAAATTGCATAATAATTTATCTTAATATGAAGTTAAAATCTAAATGTGTCCTGAATCTTAAAATTAGTTAAGAACAACTTTTTATTGAAATTCATATGACTGTAATTCAACTAGAAATTAGCTAATAACATCATAATCCTCTTAATTTATTTAATTTCTTAATATGCCACAATTTAAATGTAAGAAAGAAAGTTGCTTAGTTACCTGAAGTGTAAAGCTGTCAAACTCCACAATAAGTAGTTGGTGCTCTTCAAATTTTTGAGGCAACT
Source organism: Eucriotettix oculatus (assembly GCA_034510155.1). Taxonomy (NCBI): domain Eukaryota; kingdom Metazoa; phylum Arthropoda; class Insecta; order Orthoptera; family Tetrigidae; genus Eucriotettix; species Eucriotettix oculatus. Next base: position 182,449,981 of record CM067377.1, read on the forward strand.
ACCTTCAATAATTCTCCTTTGAACACACATTTTAGTTTAGACATATCCCTTGAGTCCTCATCCTCCTCCTGACCACTTATAGTACAAGTACATGTGAACCTAATTCTGTATATGTGTAAATATATGGATTCATTGAGCAAGATGGTGGCCACATGGCTATTTCTGATGGCTTGCTGTAACTTGCAATGTTCTTCCTTAACTTTTGATAAAGGGAGCGATTGCCTCTTAAAATTTAAGAAAACCCCCAAACTCTTTGTGGTGTTTGCCAGTTTTACACATGAGGTAATCCACCACCTTTCTATCCCTCATGTCTGCCCTTACTAATTACATATACAAGGTGGGCAAATTTGGCAGATGATTTGAGAGAAAACATTTTAAGAAAAAAGGAAAGTATTTATTTTTGAAAAATCCCTGTTATGCTTTCTATGTTAATTTTTTAATTGATCTCATTTTGTAGCAAAGTGTTTTGTCTGCATGTTCTGTTTAGACATTTGTTTCATATGGTAACGTATATATCTCCTAGTAGCTCAGATTGTATCACGCTACTTTTTTGTAAACTGTTTGTGACATTTTGTAATTGCAGAAAGAATGGAGAGAGAATTACACGGATTTCAAAAGGAAAGTTGCTAGGTGTGTACGGAAAAGTCAAGAGGAATGTTTGTAGGGTTATTTTATTTCAATTGGGGAGACTTAAAAATGAGGTAAGGATCCATTCTTGTGACAAATTAAAGAGAACATTACAGAACTGTAACTGTTAAGAAGTTTCCTTTGTTCTCAGGGAGAGACACCAAGAAGAGGATTGGATCTCGAAAAGTACTGAGGGCAATAAGCATGTGATCATTTTTTATTGTGGATATTAAAATTGACAGTCAACATCTGTTAATGGAAAACTTGAAGGGTATTAAATAGAGGCTCCAAAACTTGTTGGACAATTGTGTTTGTGTAATTTAAGGGGTGGGCATCCTAATAGGGATAGACCAGTGTTACGGGGGCCCAGATGAACAGACAGCAACTGTGCCCTCAGTTCTGTTGGTGTGCTCCTGACACAGAAGACTTCATTTTGGCCTCCCATTGCCGTATATATATTTTCGAATGCTGTCAGAAACATCGTATCGGTGTGGACGTTAGCTCAATAAATGCCTTTGGATTGTGTTATTTTTTTTTAACAAACTTTTTTTGGGATGAAGGTTTGTGCTGAATGCATGTTATGTGGGTGGACTATATTCCGTTCACTGCATCTTTAATAATAGGTATAAAAAGCGTGAAATAGAATTTCTGTTTGCGCTGACTTCAACGATAAATTATTGAGAAAGATCATTGGTACGAGCTGTTGATTGATGGTGGTTTTAGGAATGGAGGGTTTGAGATAACATTGTGTATCTGCCTCCAAGAAAGGAAAAATAAGTCAACCTTTTGGCTCGGAACAAAATTTCAGTCTCATACTAAAGTAACTCCACCATAGTCAGATCTGTTGTAATTGCTCGTGGCTTTACATGCCATCAAGTTTGTACAGAATTGTATATACCATTTACCAGATACCCTAAAATGTGTATGATTTCCACCTACACTTCAAATAGTTTTGTTTTCTTCAAATAAGTGATTAAAATTAAAATGTGTGCTTTTTATCTAAATTATTGCTACATTTGTACTATGTAAATACTTCAATACTTCTGAAATTATTAAGTTCACATTTTATTAAGTGACAATCTGGAAAGACAGCTCTAAACAATTTTCACCAACTTTGTCCTGCAAGCTAATGAATGATGTATCAGGGATAAAACTAGTATACCATGTGTACTGTCTATCCTCACAATTCCCTTTCCCTTATGCTCACAAAGGTGTTTCAGCTGATATCAGTAAATACTATGAGGATGCTAAGTTTTGTGATCTACAGTTAAATTCAAACTATCATATTTTACTTCTGGAATTTTGCTTCAAAATCGTTGTACTAAGAAAGTGTTCGAATACACTGGCAAGGTAACAGTTTGAATGATTACAAATGAATTCTCACAAGCTTTTGCTGAATTGAGTTTAACATGTTTTTTGTCATTTAATTGATTTGCTCATTCAGCCTCTTAATGTATATTAAATTTACTTTAATTTTTAAATGGCCAGTGTGATTTTATATTTGCATTGGCTTTGAGAGTATAAGCAGGGGGAAATTTGTGTTCTCATTACCTATATGCTCCATTTTTCCAATAAAATGTACAAAAAATAAATTTTGAGCGCTAATGTGTTTTATTTTTAATCCACAGCCTACATTATTACTTTAATATACAAAAAGTATCTTCAAGTAAAATTGGTGTTAATACTTCAGTTTGGGCTGATCATTCACATATCTTCAGAATTGCCTTGTTCTTGTATTTTAACAACTTAATTTCTTTGGGTCACAAATTTGAACACATTGTAGGGTAGATCTCTAATAATTTAGTTTTGTGTCATGATTGATGTGTAATTATATAATGTGGATAATTGAGGAACAAATTTATAAATGCTTCATTGCAGTTCTAATAAATGGAAATAATGTCTAAAACTGAGGGAACCAGAACGCTGGTTGTGTGGCTCCTTAATTCAAAAAGTCAAAGTAATGATGGTCTAAATTAACTATTGATAGCCCATCAATAAAAAACACTTATTTCATTAAAGGTTTGTAGGATGATGAATATTAGTAGGCATTGTGTAATCTGAAATAGTTAAGGCGTAATGAAAAAATATTTTTTTAAGGTTTCGACAGTTGTACAATAAACTTTACAATGCCTATAATATTGCTTGTCTCTCCAATTCAGCGTCAGAATTACAGTTGATATTAAAACACTGACTGGGGTGATGCAACACGTCATGTCACATTCTAGCACAAACAAACTAGTTGTTCAAGACTCCAGCATTCAATGTTTTAATTCATGGTGCAATTTGTGTCGCATATTACAGGGACAATTGGTGTCACTTTGTACATTAGAGTATGTATTGTCTTAATTATGTAGCATTTTGATAATCTAGAGTTAACCTTGTTTCAACATCTAAAAACTCTCTTCTCTTCAGTTGTTCAATTAGCAGAGTTCTTAATGCTCTTTGTCATATGAAATGGACTTTACAATATGTGTGTGGAATTTTGTCTAGAATCTGTACATTTAAATAATTTGAAATTGGTAGTTGATTAATTCGTGACTGTGATGGTGAAATTTATAAATGACTATTAAATGTAGTTAAGAATTTTATAGTAAAGAGGGATGACTGTTCAGCATCAGTTTGTTTTAACTTGTATACAATTATGAAATTTACATTGATTGGTGAGAAACATTTGGTAAGAACTAAATTCTTAATAGATTGTCTTAGATAAATGCAGACCACAATGTTGGTAGAAGCTTGGCATAAAATAATGTCAGCAGCCAGTAGTAGTCTGAACATACTTAAAATAATACTTTTCTTGCATCTGTATAAAATCTTACAGGATCAGAATATCCCCACATATTGCATTTGAAATTTACCACACAGTTGCCGTTCCTGTTGATAAACAATAGTAGCTGACAACCACTTTTGTCAAATTTTTCTTTCTTTGGGCATTGGAGCTGTAACTCTTGGTTTTTTAGAGCAGGATTTAAATCCAGGAAGTCTGATGTGGGTGGTGATGCTGACTGCCGCACCACAACAGGTTGACCTATTGAGAAATTACAGAAATGATGCTCGATTGAATACTGCAAGACACACTCAACTGAACCCTAATGTCCCCCAAAGAATTTTGCCATGTGTACAATAACATTGAAACACTACTTTTATTTTTAAAACAGTTAATGTTGTATACAGTTTTGTTCTCTACCTTCATCTTTATAGTACTTAAAATGATGCCACTACCTCCCTTAAAAGGTAGTATCCCCATGCTGGAAATTGATACAGTTTTTATCTAGTTGGTTCATCAGCTGCAAGACCTACAGACCTTGGGCCTACTCAGGTCAGCTTAATTCATAGCAGAGAAGATAGATTTATATGTAGGAAATATTTGTAAGAGTCTGAAATTAGTCTGTCTGTGGAACATCTGTCAATATTGGGAGGTTATGCGATTCCCTACAGTCCAGATTCAGATTGACTGTTTCTTCCTGTCAGATGTGGGGGTTTTATTTGGCTTGTAGTGCAGAGACTCTACAACAATTTATTTGGCAATATAATTATATATATATATTGCAAAAACAACGAAGAATGAATTTTCCTTCTGTTGGGCAAACGCAGACTGCTGGCGCCAGAATGCCTTAGGGACGTGACAGTGTGGCTCCGATCTGCTTCCCCGGAGGCGTATGTCAATTGCCCTGGAATTTTCCAAAATGTTTTACCCCACCACCTGGATGACCCTAAGGGAGAGGGTTGAAACGAATAGGTGGATTGGGTAAAATATACCATGTGGAGGGGGCAGGTACAGAGGTGACCTGGGAAGTTGAAAAAGGAGAGGAAGCGTGGAGTAAGCTGTGAGGAGTTCTTGGAACAAGTCGAGAGCTGGCCGAAACGGAGGGTCAACGCCTGGATATATACCTGGGGAATGAGCAGCTAGCAGTCAACTTCCGCCTCACGAGATGAGAATTCTACCAGAAGTGCAATCAAGGATGGCTCCATTATACCAGTAAAACAGGTATGTCACTTGCGTGATATGTGAATCTGCCATTCCACTCTGCACGTACCCCGCCCACAGAAATTCCCTTTACTAAATTTTTTCCTGAGCGAGTACAAAATTAATAAATTGTAAAGAGACCCTAAATTTTGTAATGAATTAATAAATTATGTCATTAATTGATTGAAATAATTGAACTATGATTATTTAAAATTCAATTATATAAAAATAATGCCCTGATAAAAACCAGACATTACAGACTCTTCAAGAATATCCATCGTCACAATTTCTTTCAATTCAAAAGTGGACAAGCCTGAAGTTTGACTAGTCTTGTATTTGGCTAGGAAAGCTTCAAAATTTAGCTTAGCAACTTTCCATTCCACTAAACAATATTTTGGAGAATAAGATGCGTTCACTGTACTGTATGATGACTATGTATTTCACAATTTTTAAAAAATATTTACAGTGGTGCTTATGTGCTACAGATCATGAATTAATTTAGGAGGAATTATTTATTTCGCGATTCTAAGAAACTTTAAAATAATAGTATTTTAAGAGTGAATTACTGCTACGAAGCCTTTAAACTCCCCGCCTTCCAGCGTGCTCCTTCCCATGTACATCTGGGCAACATTCCTTATAGCACAAGATTCTTTTCTTCGCATGCGCAGAATTTCCCCTTTGAACCCCAGCTCATCTAAGATCCAAAAATTATATGACCCACAAAAAGCGCCGGGCAGAGGGATCGTGCTAAAAGAGGCGGCAGCATCAGGATACCGTTGTAATAAATTACTCTTTATGCACTTGTGGTTTATTTGAATTAATCATACGTTATTTAAAAAAACATTTAATATGGGGGCATTCCGAAGACTTGCATAACTCCGAGAAAATTACGTCATGATCCTGCATGCAATATTGACAAAGTGTGGCTTCTTCAAAAAATGAACTTCCTTTTTTTAAAATATCTAAGAAGTAAAAATACTTTCTGTTAAAAATTTGCGCCAATTTGATTATATATTTTTACTATTATAAACATTTATTCCTATTACATGTTATGTAGACAAAATTATAAATGTAGCATATTACGTGGTCGTGGAGTATTATCAACACCGTAGATGTTGTAGTAAGGGGAATTATCCTCATAAAAATTGTGCTTGAAACATTCACGAGCCGCAACTGAATATTTCTATTATTGTATGACCTGCATTATAGGCAGGTCTACGGCTGGCAGTTTCAGTGCAAAACAGACAAAGCCGCCCTCTACATCCTATTTTTCAGATATGTTTATAACTACTTTTTTTTAATTAATAATTTAAAATGTACCTACCTATTTACATAAAAATGAATGGGTGCATTCCAATTAATAAGGAACAGGGCCGGATTTATGTAAAAGCTAAACTTCTGTCGTTGTCATAATAGTAGGGCCCTGAGTTTCACTGTGCTCATTCAGATTGGCCTACGTTATTGTAAATTTACACACAATTTAATGCAAATTTATTATATGTAAATGACATTTTTAAAAGCATTTTATACTTGCGTTTTGGCGAGAACTCTGAAAAAAAGCCAGTGATTTTTGTCTTTATTTCTTATAACTCGACTTTGATAACTCATAGATTTCAAATGGTCTGAAACTGTAGTAGAGGAAGACAGTGCAAACCCTTCCAAATCCATCCGCAAAGTCTAAATCATCTGTGTTTCTTACTTTTTATAAATTAATTAATTAGTGGGCCTCTACTAACTCTTGGATAGCGCATCGCAGATAGAACAGGACAAATTTTTCTTGTAGGGGTTGGAGGTAATAAATATAAAATATAAGCTTAATTGATGTAGCAACGCAACAATATTTTGTACGATTGTTTTTAAAAATTGCAGGTTGAAAGAAAAGGTTTAATGGAACGGGAAGCTAAAGTAGGGCGGCACCCCTGCCCGCTCGCAATACCGATTTAGAAACATGCTCAATATTTTTAATATTCCCATTTGAATTAATATTTGTACCTTATATATTTGAAAGTACTAAGATTTGGTGTAAATAAATAATCCACTTTAATTTGTCTTTTGCTGCTTTAAGAAGGATTTTAGCGGACTCAAAAAGCGCTGTTTTTACATGGACTCTCATGGGCCTAGTATCGAGTTACATCTAGAGGAGTGGGGATGGCCGTCACGCTAGTTCCTCTCTATCTATTTATGATACTCTTTGGTTGATTTTTGTCTAATTTTCGTTTCGTTTCTGTTTTGAGGAGTTGATCAGTTGGCAATCCTGATGAGAAATCTTGTTGAATTTTTGTATAAACTTCGTTTCGTTTCTACTTTGGAGACTTGATCAGGTAATAGTGGGCCCTAAATCTGCCCTTGTCAGAAATGCGCAGGCGGTCAGTGCGGAACTCGCAATCCTTTGGACCGAAAATACTTCAAAAATTATTTTACACAAAATAACGCGATCACCTTGATTTTGCTACGGTTAGATTGATTTTAACATATAATTCTAATGTAATTTAGCTTATTACATAAGCGACCTTTACATTTATTCTCCTCTCTTTACAACAAAAATTTTATTCGCTTATCAATAGCATATGAAGGGAATTGAAAATGGGGAATGCGGAAGGTAGAGCAAGGTAGCCAAGGGTTGACTAGGGCCCCGGACTGTGTTTTAAGGAAAACTCTAGAAAACCTGCATCAGGTAGGTCGGGCATTGGGTACTATTCTCACGCCCTTCCGAATGACGGGAGACGAGTTTTCGGTGGGGTCGCAGCATTCCCTTCTCCGTGTCTCCATCAGTTTTAGGAGGCAGTTGGCCGACTGATCCAATGGAATCAGCGGACAACTCTTGCCATATGTCCAAGGTCTTCGACCCAAGAACATATACCTCATAAAATCGGTGAAGGTGTCTCGGCATGTGAGAACTAAGAAAAAACGCAGAGTACGAGAGATTCTCGACATAATCAGCTGAGCCCCGCAGTCACTCTGGCGTGAAGTTCCTGCAAGAGAAAACTCCCACAGGCAGTCTTCCTCATTGAGAATGCATAATATCCGAGCTGAAACTTCAAGTAAGTGCATCTGTTTCCTAGCTGTAGGTGACAACTCGCATTCCTCGGGACAAAAGATTGACCCTTCCTTTTGAATATGCAAGAGAAAGCCCATTCACAAAAAAAGGGATCGCCGTGAATAATTAGGGCGCTGCTTCTGGCGAAAACGAAAGTACCGTGGAGAATTTGAAATGACGAAGGAATGCAAAACACATTAAGTATTTAGGCCCAGCAGGATTGGGGGGTGGAAATTTTCCTATTTGCTGCAATTGTCAAAGAGCAAGCCAATAGAAGCATTTGAGGACGACAGCTGATTGGTGGTTTACAATTATGTAGCCTCCCACAGAGCTTTAGTGAAAAGTTGATTTTTGGAGAAGAAGACTGATGAGGTTGGGAGATGGAGAGTAGTGGATGAACAGAAAGTGTTTGGAGACGGGAGAGAGAAGGTGTTGAGTGACGGAGAGAAGTTGTGGCAGATAGAATTGCTGGGATATGGAAGAAATTTGATAAAGAGAGGCCGACTAATGCTGACCTAAAACTAAACTGGCAGCCCGGAAGGAGATAAGGGAGTCTCCGCCAGATTGGCCTACGAGATCCAGCCTTAGACGGTAATGAACAGAGGCCGACCCCTGATGCGGCCACCAGTCACAAACATTCACCGACGTAAACTGGGATGCAGATGCTTCGCGGGTATCGTTGTTTTTTTAAATATAAAGAGTTCGCATTTACCAAGCCTATTGCCATTAGACATCCAAATAGCTTCTTAATTCACCCCACTGAGAACCCTGATTTAAAAATCTCATGCAAATTAATTGTTTTAATAATTTGTAAATACCTTCTATACTATTGCTAAATTATTTTATTTATATTAAAGTCTGGATTTTAAACAAATGTTTATTTCTGTTTTAATAATAAATCCCCATCAATTGAATATAATTATAATATTTAAATTAATAAATTAAAATCACTCCACCCAATATTAATATTACGTATTCATAAAATATTCCAATTTCGACCTCGAATATAATACACATACTGAAATCTGATAAATTCCAAGGTAAAGTCAGTTAAAGCGTATTTTTCATATTTATGACATCGCTGACTATTATTTCTGACTAAAATATATATTTCGTCAGTTATTACTATGTTGCGGTAAATAATTTATCTTGCTTTGTACTGTTACTTTTATGGACAAATATTTTCCATTCACATGCTGACGTGAAATACCACGTTTGATTCCGTTTAAATTATTCCAAGACGCCAGCCTGCAATTATCATCTCTGAGGCGGCTGTCGCCTGGCTGTGACGTGTGCGTGGAAACCGTGGAGATACTCCATACATTGTTATGGTGGGTATATAAGGGGGCTGGTCTCTTGCCGAGCACTCAAGGCGCTGCGAGAGTTTCTCGTAGACGCTTCAGCCTACAGTGACTGCGGGGCTTACCTGATCATGTCGGGGATGCCTCGCACTCTCTCTGGGTATTTTTTATCAAAGTTCTCATATGCCGAGACACCTTCACCTATTTTAGGAGGTATATGTACTGGGGTCTAAGACCTTGGGCATATGGCAAGAGTTGTCCGCTGATCCCATTGGATCAGTCGGCCAATTGCCTCCTGAAATTGGTGGAGACACGGAGAAGAGAATGCTGCGTCCCCACAGCAAACTCGTCTCCCGTCATTCGGAAGGGCGTGAGAATAGTACCCAATGCCCGACCTACCTGATGCAGGTTTTCTAGGGTTTTCCCTGCATCTCTTTAGGTGAAACACCGGGTAGGATCCTTAAACCATAGCCCGGGGGCCCTAGTCAACCCTTGGCTACCTTGCTCTACCTTCCGCATCCCCCCTTTTTCAATTCCCTTCCTATGCTATTAAAGGGGAGTTGCCTGTTTCAGGATCACCCTCATGTAGCCTGTTAACCAAAAAAAAAAAAAAAAAAATTGCCGAGCACCCATTCCATCGGTGGATGAGGTCGAGGTCTTGGCTTCGTGCTCCTGGGCTGGCGAAGGTTCTCACGCCTTTGCTCACTCGGGAGCCTGGAGCATTTCACAGGACTTGGGCTTTGTCACCGTTCTGGGGATAATGCAAGTCGTCGGGGCTAGCCCGCGGTCTTGCTGTAGTCGTCCTGCAGAGGCGGTGGTAGATCTGGTTGGCCGCCATGCTAGGGACCAGCGGGGAGGGGCTGGTCCCCATTTTTAAAATAACCTCAAAGTCGGAAAGGCTGAACATTTCCTTTGTAATTTCAGATTATGTTCTGTTTTATTCAGATAAATTAAGTTAACAATATGAAGCATTTTGTTTAAAATTCTATAGAGAACAGTCCTGAGGTCTTCGCAAGGTAGGCACCATTCCGTGGAAAAACCAGACAAGAAAAACAAAACAATAACTTGTAGCTTGACAGGTGCAGTCTTTGTCTCAAAGGTATTTGCGTCTCACCGGGAAAAAAAAACCAGTTCCCCCAGGATTGTTAGGGTGGCCCCTCCCAAAATTTGAATTTTTGGAGAGGAAGGGTAGGAACGGCAACCCCATTGGAGGACCTGGGGAAAATAGAAAGAGCAGGGAGACGAACCACGTTTGAGGAGAGGTTAGTTTTTGAGGTAGAAAGGACCTCGTAAGGGATTCGGAAAGTAGAGTCGAAGGTGAGAGGACGGCACGATTGACTGACTTCGATTCAGAGCTAAGAGGAGAAGCGGCCTGGCTGCAAGGACAACAAGGAAACTATACCAAAATTTAGGCTTGCCTGCCTCTATGCTGACCCGGAAGCTGCCTTTGTGTAAACCCAGGACTGCCGGTCAACAAAGAAACTTGGAAAGACGCATGTACAGTAAGGAACCAAAAAATAATCTCGCTCTGCTATGTGTATAAGCACGTGATACAACCCTGAGGGAAAGTAGATTCTATTTACTAAGTCTCTTGCAATATTATTTCTGGTTAAGGCTCAGCTAGGAAAATTAAATTGATTAAATTTAAATATTGTAATTTTGTTTTTTAGTTTTATTAAGAAAAACTGTTAAAATTTCAAAGTAGATATTTATTGGCGCCCACCCATCTAAACATAACTAATATTTAATATATTTATAAATAATAAAAACCACGTCACACCTTCAAACTTGTGTTGCTATATATAACGTCGTAACTTTTAATTTTCACTCTCCTCAAAAACTCAAATAATGCAGAACCAATTTAGGGTCAAGAAATCGTGTATTAATCACTCATTTCGTCTCTTAAAAATTTTATTACATCGAGTCTGTAAGAAGCAGACTTAAAGAAACACGCTGTTTTAATTTTGAACTACAAAACAGCCTTTCGTCCTGTATTTGAGTATAACAAACATCTCCACAATTTCCGTTAACATGTCAAATGCAGACGACAGCTTCCTCACAGAGAATACAGAAAAAATGGCGACAGGGATTTTATTTGGTACGTAATAATATGTAAAAAATTATACACATAATTTAAATATTAGTATTAATGTAAAATATATTTACCATAAAAAATAGGTCCCTTAAATTTATTCATATTGAGCTAGTGTTAATTAAAACTGGTCTTACGAGTCACAAGTTGCGGTCAATATCATATCTTTGCGAAACACGAATTAATTGTGATTCACAGATCTGTCTCCAACTGATCCGCTTGGTCCCGATATGGAAGAAGCTGAGGATTCTGAGAGAATGACGAGTGCCAGAAACGGGACGCTGTAAATGGGTTTAGGTTCTACTGAAATATCTGAAGAAAAGGAACACAACTAGAGACGTCACAGTCTGTATACAATGAAGGGAAAATCCTGATGTATACGTGTGGGGGATCGAATTCCCCTTTAGCCGCAAATATATACAGGTGAGTTTTCCAAAAAAGTGTTGAGCTTTAGTAAGCTTCAGATATGTGGCTATTTCTCGAAAAATATTTATACTTAAGGGGTAAACATGAATATGATTCCCGAGACACGTACGTCACATCCCCTTCCCTCTTGACGCTATCTGAGGAAAACGGCCACACTTCTCCAAATAATATTAAATATTTACTCATTACAATATTCTCAATTTAGCAGAAAATTTATCTTCATTACTCATAAATACTCATTATTCATAAATATATTTATAATTTAGCAAGAATTTTCCTTCATTCTAGACACAGTCTTGAAATCAAAATCAAAAATTATATAATTCAAATATTTATTATTTATCATAAACTTATCTTCATTCTGGCCATAATTTAAAAATTAATATTGAAGATTTTGTAATTAAAATATCTGTAATTTAGCAAACATTTTCCTGAATTCTATCAACATTATTAAAATTAAAGATTTTGTATTTCAAATATTTGTAATTTACCCAATATTTTCCTTCATTCTATCCATACTTTCAAAATTTATATTAAAATCGTAGCCATGTAAATATTTGCAATTTAGCAACAAATTCATTTCATTCTAGTCCACTTTTCAAATTAATATTACAAAATTTTTAATATTAACTTTTAAAGACTAGGTAGAGAGTAGCAAAATTTTAGATAAATTACTATTATTTTAATTACAATATCTTGAAGGCATAGTTTAGTTTGAATATTTGTAATTCAGCAATAATTTTCCTATATTCTGTTCACACTTTTCAAAGTAATGTTAAAGATTTTGTAATTCAAAAATGTGTTAATTAACTTTTATTTCATTCTAGCCACATTTTTCAAATTTATTTTTAAGATTTTCTAATTCAAATATTTGTAATTTATGAAAGAATTTAATCTAGCTACACTATTCAAACTAATATTGAAGATTTTGTAATTCAAATAATTGTAATTTATCAAAATAATTCTGTCATTCTATTCTAATTATTATTACAATATGTTTAATATTAATTTATTCAATTAATTACAAAATCTTTGACATTAATTTGAAATCTGCGACTAGAATCATGGAAAAGTTTAATTAAATTTTTTGTAATTTAGCAATAATTTTCCTCTTTTCTAGCTACACTTTTCAAAATTATACTAAAGATTTTGTAATTCATATATTTTTAATTTACCAAATATTTACCTTCCCTCTAGCCATATTTTTCAAATTAATATTAAAGATTTGATCATAAAAATAATTGTAATATAGCAAAAATCTTCTTTCAATGTATCTTTCCAATGCATTAGAATTTCTGTTTTACCTATTTGGCGGTACATTAACGTATTTGAATAGTCCAAAGGAGAAAGGTAGTATGTTACGGACTAATACATCTGCTCGGATTTTGGCGCAATGGAGTCAAAAGAAAGGCGACAGCAGTTTGAGCCAGGGGCAATAAAACCTAGGCTCAACGTCGCGGTTTCGGAATTTCCCAATCTTTGAGAGAATTTGGCGACGTCGGGTGTTGTATTTCCCCAATTCTCACAATAAATGTTATCGGTGGATCCCAGCCACCTTAGTGAATTAAACTAAAGAAGTGCGGAGGAAGTTTTAAAAAAGCAGGCGGAGAGATTTTGATGGAGATTGGTGGTGGAAATTTTACAGATTGGAGATTGTTGAAGAGCGGTGAGAGAAGAGATGTTTTGGGGCAGATTTTTGGAGGAGATTTCCTGAGATTGTTGGAGAGGAGTGAGAGCTGGCACGACATATTTGGTGTGAAATTCCGCGTGGAGCTAAACTTCTCACTCATGACTGTGGTTGGAATTGCGGCAAGGGAAGATTTTGAAATTATTCCTGAAACGGGAAGAATAGGTGGTCGGCCGCTTTGATCTGGAGGGGAGACGAACCAGGAAGAAGGTGAAACCTGCATTAAACCGACACGGTAATCACCTGCTGTGATGACTCTTTGCTAATTTTCTGCCATGATCCGAGTAGATTTTTGTGTTTAACGTTCTGTTCTATGAGAAGGCCCATAAATGCTACCCTGCGATTAGAGTTAAAATGCTTAGTTTTAATAATTTAATGTAAATCATTTTTGTAAATATATATGTAGTTTTTATTGACGAAAGAATGCCGGCATAAATATCGAAATAAAAATTGTAATTATTAATGTAAATATGTTTGTTTTTGTCAAAGTAAATTGTTTTTATTTAAAAATATCAACATTTTAAATCATTAATTAATATCCCACCGATATATTCCTTACAAGCGAGTCGAAATAAATGTTTTTTTTTGAGCTTCGACATTTGCATAAACCCCTTATCTCTTTGAAAAAGGTTTTATCCGTACCAAGAAATATGAATTTGTCTTTATAAATTAATTATGATACATTTATCCGTGATATATTTTCAAAAGTCGAAAAATTTTACTTACTATTTTTCTACTTTGGACGGCAGAATAGGCCACCGTCATAAGTTTGAAAATTACATAAATAATGCTAATATCTAACAAATTAAAATTAAATAGACACAAGGCAACACCTGTTCAAAATTTTATTTATAATATTTTAACACAGAGATAATCTAAAATAGTCTAAATCAGAACACAAGCTAACAAAATATTTGATTAAATTGTACAAATTAAATGTTCTCTGTTCGAATGTCCTTTCTGTTATGATGTATTTTTATTATTTAACAAGTTCAGATGCATATTTGTATATAATTTTCACAACGCAATATCTGGCACTCTAACTGCTCGGCACTGATGAGATCCAGAGGTGGAAATGGAGATTTCTCCTCCTCGTGGCACGATCCGAGAGCTGACCGATTTATGACTGTCGCTAGTTCACTTGGGCAGATGCACCTCCCTGTGTCTCTGCCCTAATTTACGCTATAATAGATTCTGCTCCCCCCTCCTCTACAGCCTACATGAGGGTGATCCTGAAGCAGGCAACTCCACTTTAATAGCATAGGAAGGGAATTGAAAAGGGGGGATGTGGAAGGTAGAGCAAGGTAGCCAAGGGTTGACTAGGGCCCCCAGGCTATAGTGTAAGGATCCTACCCGGTGTTTCACCTAGAGGTGGTGCAGGGAAAACCCTAGAAAACCTGCATCAGGTAGGTCGGGCTAGTGGGTATTACTCCTGCGCCCTTCTGATGACGGGAGACTGGATTGTTGTGGGAACGCAACGAACCCGCCTCCGTGCCTCGATTAGTATCGAGAAGCAGTTGGTCGACTGGTCCAATGGGGTCAGGGAACAACTCTTACCGTATGCCGGAGGGCTTTGACCCCCGTACATACACTTCTCAAACTGCTCAAGGTCGTCTCAGCCTGCAGGAGTCAAATAAATGACCTTGGCCTTGGACCACGGTGGGTAGGGAAAGAGAAAGTCAGACCCGACGGACTCCACCTGACTCTCACTCGTTTCCCTATATTATCCAGGCTCACCGTGTATTTATATTTACGCGCGAACGAAAACGTTTCCTCCGCCAGAAATCACAGAGCAGATTTTAGATGATCTCTTTTTCGTTTTAAAATATTAACAACGGGCCGTCGCTATATATATATTACAGTGGTGGCTGAAGGGTGTAGAGCTGGACTACAGTATTGTGGACGCGACTTCGATGCAACCATTTAATTTGCTTTTACTTTATTTACCTTTCATTTCTAGTATTTTCTATTTCGAGAATGTTTTGTTTATTAAATATTCCATGAATGTAAAAATTGTACTGAATTTCGAATCGGGGTCGGTTTTTCGCAGATCGAGCTTTTGTAAAGAATTCCGTGTTAAATAAACGTCTGTAACTTCTAGGTGTGTGTGTTACTGCATCTCACGATCCTTCAGAAGCGTGACATTTCTGGTGGAGGCGCCGAGTAGACATCAAGCATTAACACCACACCGTGGCTCCTACTTGGCCTCGACAAAGCCGGAGGCTCCAAGGTTTGCGCCATATTCGATGGAACGACAGGAAAGCAGCGCACCGGCCTATGCTGCCACCCAGCAGCAGATCGGGAACCCCGCCATGCTCACAGGTGACACCGGGCATCTAAGCCTATTAACGAGTCGTTAGCCTGGCCAATGAATACTTCTACTTGGACGGAACCGCAAGACAGTGGTTCGAAAATGTTGATGACAAGTTGGGAAACTTTTACCGAGCTCAGAAAAGTGGCGAGAGTGCCCAATCGTACGTACAAAACGATCTCCCATTGTGCCGAACAGTTAACCCGAACGTGGTAGAAGAAAATTAGCACATCTAATTAAAGGTGTCGCAGAGGACTTGTACCATGCCCTCTTACTGAAGGACGCTGCGCCTAAGGATGAATTCATCATTGAAGAGATGAACCAGAAAAGGATTCGCCTTAAGCGTTCTTAAGAGGCTTCCAAATGTGCCGATTGTCTCAGTAGGAGGGGCGAATGATCTGTCGTCTCTCGTTCGCAAAATACAGAGACAGCGGTTGACACTTGAGCTATAAAGCTCAGACACCTCGTCGCCGGTTTCGGAATTTCCGAATCTGCCTGAGAATTTGGTGACCGGGTGGCGTGTGTTCCCCAAATGTAACAAGGGATATTATTGGAGAATATCCATCCCTGCCTCCTTGGCGATAGGTGTCGCTTAAGTGGGGACGAAGTTTTAAAAGAGGCAGGCGGAGACCTTTTGGGAGCAGATTGGTGGTGGAGAATGAATTAGACAGATTGGCAGGAGATTTGGTGGTAGAGTGAATTTGAGAGATGTAGAGATTGATGGTGACACAGATTGGTGGCGAGAGATTGTGCAGTTGCAGCGCCGGTGTAAATTACGGACTGATCAGTCGAGGAGGCAGCGACGAAAGAAGGAGTTAACAACGAGGGAAGGAGAAAAAACAGGACTTTTCCTCAATTCCGGCCGCGGGACTTTGTGTTATCGTCTACCGGCCGCTTCAGAGTTCAACAAGGAAGTTCCAGTGGCATCTGCATCAAGACGCATATGAAATCAACACAGGTTCGTCAACGAACGGAATATTCTGCTGCACGTGGTCACCAAACAATAATTACCCCTGAGAACTTTAGTATCTTTCCCTTTTAATAACTTTATATTTGTACATTTCAAATTATTGTATTTTCAATTAATAAATATACATATTAAACCTTATTATTAAATTCATTAAATAATTAATATCCCCATCATTTACAACCTTGAAGTTGATGTGATATAAACAAGTATTGAAAAAAAAAAGAGAATGCTTTTATGCATCTAGTATTGGCTGTTTTGCTTGTCAAAAGAGGCATAGAACTTAATTCAGGGTCCATTATCAAGGAAAATGTTCCGGTAATGTTGCAGTGCGGAACATGTAAGAAAAATTTGAAAACTGGACTGTGGGGAAGTGGTTCCATTTCAGTTGCCAAAAACTGAAAAGGCCAGAAAGCCACAATAGACAACTGCAAAGCGTGTGTGGAAAAACAAAAGGTCAGTTTTAAAATGGAAGTGAACCAAAACTAAGTGTTGTTTTTCAATCAGAGCAGTGATCTCAGATGAAAAAAAAAAGGTTTTACCATAGTCAGATAAACCTAACACAGGGCACATATTTGGGTGAGTACAGTGGGCTGTGCAACACGGTGATTCTGTATTTCACGACAATCGTAGTCAAGATGGAATGGGCAGTTACACTGTCTTGGTAAGCAGACAGGAATTGCTGATCCACAAATTGAGCCTCATTGCCTGTTCACGGAGAAATGTCAGAAGCTTGCCGTAAAAAGTTGGATTGGCCGTCTGATCCATTTTTGAATTTGAGGGTCGTCCAGGATGCACATCCCCTCCTTAAACCACTCGAGATGATGGCAAACATTCACTTCTTTTAAAATGGCAAGAACTTTTGAAACAGTTTTTCCCAGTTTCATTAGAAACTAATAGATTAACTGTTTGCTCCCTTTGTTTTTTTTTCCTGATGAAAAACATAGCGTTCACAGAGATCACAGCATAGAAAATAAAAAGTCAAAAACATTTTATAACAAAATTTTAATGTTTCATGTATATACAAAATGATAATTGAATAACTGTATACTAAATAAAATACATGTCATTAAACATCACAACTCAACTAATTCATGTATCACCATGTACTACATATTTGGCAAATTATAAACAATATCTTTAGAAACTGTGATAGCAATACAATTTATTTTGGCAAAATAACAAGATAAGGTACACAAAAAAATCTTCTTTTACTCATATTATAGTGAGCCAATATTGTGCACAACTATTAAAAAGTTAACATCAGATGATCAGTCAAATAAATAGAAAATTGTTATTGGCTTTAATTACTTTCAAGTCCTGTATATAAGGTTGAATATAGGTGAAATTTTTATTAATTGGAAAGTAAACAAATATGGTTGGCTAATTGTAGATACTTTATTCACTGAAATGAAACTGGATAGATTCTGTAACTATCATTTTGATATATTACGAGTAAAACTACAATACTTTGGTAATTAAAAATTCCAATTCCTTCTATCCGTTCAAATGTAGCAAATTTTGTCTCGATTTTATATTTAGATTGATTTATTTCACTAGAAATTATAAATTTCTGATTCATTTAGTTTAAACAAATGTGTACGCGTTTTATAACCATTTTGTTAACAAGAAATTTTGTTAAAAGGAAAATGCCACTATTAAATAAAACTTGAATGTTATTAAAAATGCCACCTTGGGTTAAAATGTTTCCAAATGATTTGGAACTGTCATTGGTACTGCCATGATTATGTTGTACAAAGTTTCTCAGTCACATGTGACAATCTGTTTTCACAAATAGTTGTATTTAATATGAATTAGAATTAACTTAATTCATAAACATATTTCAATTTTCTTTAAAAGAATTATGGACTTTCAAGGTGTTAATTTATGAATTAGACATTCTTAGGTTTCCAAGATTTATTATTAAACAAAAATGGCAAATATTGAAAATGCCACCTTTAGTTAAAATGAATTAATTGAAATCTGAATCTGCAAGTAGCAGTTAACTTTGACACAAGTAGCCACTATTTAGATGGTGTTGAAGGCAGAGCACACTATGGAAATATTTTGTAATAACAATTATTTAACCTGATAGGAAACTCAAGAATGTTTTATTCACATTTAAAACTCTGATAAAGATACAGAGAAATCTGATGGAAAAGAATGAAATTAATACTTATCACAACTTCCAAAATTGTGCACCCACTTTACAAATTTCAATGTTTATTAAATAAATTATGAAAAAAAAATTGAAGTCCATGCAAAATGATTCAGTATCCCATACTCTTTAATTTCATATATTTGAACAATTGAGAGAAAGTATATGCAAATAATTTTCTAAAATAAACTATTAAAATGTGACACAGAAATGGGTCACATTTGGAATTAATGTAATGTGGGTTTACTATATCTTTTTAGCATTAACTAACTCATTTCCTTATTCCATACCATGCACTCAATTGACTACACTCTTAACAATAAATTATTGGAATATAAAATGAAGTATAAATCTTAAGCTGAAAATAATTTGTACTTAAATGATACACTTGAGAAACATTGGACTGTTTAAGTTTAAATTGATAAAGTACAAAATAATGAAATTTGGCCTAACTTGGAATAAATTTATTCATGGCCATGGAAATTGTTTAAGGATACCTAAATAATACTTTATATGTAAATTCATCACTCTTTTGGTATTTACTATAATTGGATGAAAATTAACATATTTTCTTTACAATATATGACTGTTAAAGAGAAAAGAAAGTGTTTTAATCACTTTTTATTGTAAACTTCAATTTAATAACATTTTAATGTAAATTAATTAATTCAGTGAATCAATTCATTCTCTATTCGTTCAAATTACATTATTTTATGATTTCTTTCAATATTATTTAAATATCAAACATAACAATTAAATGAACAAAAAGAGTCAATCTATGAATAATATTGTAAATGAAAGAGAGATTCTTATGATATATAAATAATTCTTGATAATACTTAAGTATACGAGAAATAAATGATTGAGTAATTCTTCAGTTTCTTGTCATGCACAAACATAACCAAATGTGAAAAAGATGGCACAATTTGGTGTTATACTACACTACAGAACACTTATTTGTATCACTAGCATCACATATTCAGGTACAGTGAAAAACTGACAGTGATTCTGAATAACTGATGCAAGACAAAGTTAACAAACTAATATCCCAGGGTACAAAAAATTTTCAAAGGCACAATTACTATCAACAATACACTACACTGACACAAAGAGTAGGTCTGATTGAGACAGGTATTCAAGATTAGAAATGGGTCTTTAATTTTTAAACTTAAAGCAATACACAATTCAGACCATCATGTGAATAGTTCCAATAGGAAGTCCAACAAAAAACACTCACACTACCCATTAATAGCTTAACTCAAGAAAACCATATATATTATTCTATTAACATTTTCTTCTAATGGTTTTAGTTTTAAAAAGATCAACAGTATTTCTTTCTTTATATACCTGGTCAATTGTCTATTCCCTCTGTTATGTCAGAGCAAATAAAATATTTATTTTTATACGTGTTAACAGTGCATGTAAAGTATAACAGAATATAAACTGTCCAATTTGAACTAGCATATTATATATATAACTGATAAGGATGGGAAAGGGAGCATATGTCTTACTTGAAACTGAGGCCTTCATCAATTATTTTGACCAATCTCACTTTATTCTTTCTTATTTACATACTGTATATTCTCGTGATGTATATTCTCATGATGTAAGACACCCCTTGCTTAAGGGATGAAACTATTATTAAAAAGTATAGTCTTTTTCATAAATACATGCATGTGAGTAAGGATGTGATGTCAAAATAATTGATATTGAAAGGAATGGATTACTATCCTGAAATTGAGATGCTATTAAGTTAATCAGGAGAAAGGTCTTCAAATCAGTGCAGATGGCCAGCACACAAGGTGCTACATCCTTGACAACAGGAACTAAACATATTGAAAAATTTGAAGAATTTTCCTCTGCTAACATGGCGATGGTGGCTCTCGATTTCAGGTAAGCCGCCTACAATTTCTTTCTTTTCCAATATCATTATGTATAAACAGTATATCGGTTTTAGCTAAATAATTGATTAAATTATCTGTAAATATTACAATAAATGAACATGCCATGAGTAATAAATTATTAATTATATCCAACTTTTAAAATAGCAGCAAAAATATTAAAAATGTTGACACTCATAAAAGGTTGATCGCCAAATAAGTTTCAAAAAGTAATCAATTTATACAGATTAACAATTGGCTTGAATAAAGGAATGTTTCATATAATGTAATAAAAAATCAATAAATCTATAAAAACATTTCAATTGTTTTAAAAAATAAAATAAATCTTTCTGATAAGCTGTCATTCTTACAGGAATGTGTTTACTAAGAGAACTTCAAGGCTGTAAAAAATTAATAGTACCTATATCATAGTTATATACCCACAAACATGGAGTATTTAACAAAAAGTAAGTAAAAATACAGCTTCTAATTTATCAGAATAAATAACAGTACTGCTTTAAAATCAAGGAATAAAATGAACAATTCTACACCATTTCCCATTGGAATTATCTTTTGGTACATACTCTATATATACAGTATAATACATCTACACACAACCATGAATCATATTTCCAAACAGAATTAAACATATCATGCATAAACTAACTCTTAGTTTCTTCACACCTGTGTTAACAATAAAATATTACACCCTCATAAAGCTGTTTACCACTTCATAATAATAGTACACCAACTGCAACTGTTCTAAAGGCAAACTATTTTTATTGATATGCAGTAGGCAACTGATTAATGTTGATATAAAAAATATTAAGAGCATTTAAAATTTTAATTCATAAAGGCACAGAGTGAAAATAAATACTATAAATATAAATAACCTTTAATATTCAGATCTCTAAAATATCACAACATTAAATGTTGATTCATTAAAACTAATTATATAAGCACTGGGTTACATGATTTTTCAATCAACTATTCAAATAGAATAGAGTTACATACACATCACTACAATATTTTTCAGGCTAGTAGATCACAATGTACTGAAGAATAATATTATACAGATAATTTTTCCAATCACCAATAACAGATGAGAAAGAAAAATATATATTAATAAGTACATAATATCAATAATTCAAATCCCTATATGCATTGTCATATGTTAAATATTTTATACCAGCTGCACTGAAGTCGAGATAATTATTACTGATTGTCAGAGTGCTAATTGATAAAAATAAATAAATCAAGGCCATTGACAATGAAATATTTGGTAGTTACAATATGACACTCATTTGTGTCCTTTCTTTAGTAGGAAATTTCTTTGGTATTCAAGTAAATGGTGCCCAATCCTTAAGACGATCCCCTGCAAGAAATGATCAGTATAATAATGTATGTCAAGATTTCCATTATACACTATATGAAAGCAACAAAGGATGATCAAGATTGTAAAAAATATTAATTAATATGGACAGGAAAGAGACAGTTAAATTAAGTTTTGCATCATTATGCTTCATGAGTCGTGGCTAGCTGATTACTGGAAATGTCTTCCTCACTTTCCGATGAAGGAGGCGGAGCCTCTGAAAATTTAAGAGTTCCAAACCGTACAAGGTGTTTACCATCTATGAACCTCGGGTAAGTCACCTACTTTCTACCTCTCTGTCCTTTCCCTATTAATTTTATATATGAGACCAACAGTCACTGGAAATATCTTCCTAACCTTCTGAAGGAGTAGGTGGAGCCTCCGAAATTCAAGAATTTCGAACCCTACTTTGTTTACAGCCTGCCCCTGTGAACTTCAGTTAGGTCAGCAATTTTCTCTCTCTCTTTCCAATCCTGGGTGAAATTCTTGGGAAAGTTACTGTACTTATTTGACAGTATGAATAATTATATATTAAACTATATAGATTATTATAATGGGTGTCGTGTTCATTTCCAACTCAATACCTCCAATATGTATATATTTATAGAATTCTGACTGTTTATGGTCAGTTCCTTCCCTTGATAACAACCTTACCTCTTGTGTTACCAATTTAGCTGTAGCAAAACATTTTGTTTTCTTTATTTGGACTTATAATGTGAGTGTGTCCTTTCTCATCCAAATATATCCTTCATACTATCAAATAAATGCTTTGAATAACAAAAAATTCTCAGTATTCTAACCAGGTGAAAACATTGTAAAAACATGACATTTCAATGACAGTCACTGCTGTTCCCTAATAGCTTCAGCCACCCAGTGTCCTCGCTACTTTCTGTTCCCTACCCAGTGCTCCTTCTCCCTACTTGCAGTCTGTCCTTGTTTCCTGTTTATGTTTCACAGTGCACAGTCCCACACCTTGCTAAGTTGGAAACCAGTTTCATGATTCAATAGCTTCTCTCTAGTCTTATGTATTACTATTGCCTCCAACGTGACACTGTCTCAGCAATTTGTGTGGTGTGGAGGATCTTGGTGTCCTTGAATAAGATCTTACGACTTGACATCAGTGTGTCAAAAGGTGGACTTAAGCGGTTGTTTCTGTCAAATATTTTTGCAGTGTTCTTTCCTCTACAGTACAAGTTGTTGGAGTGTAGACAGTGCTCTCAGAAGATCTGGTAAATCCTGGGCTATCCAAGTCTGAATTTCTGGTATCCAGAAGTCCAAGTTTCACATCTGTATGATGCAACACTCCAAACAGTCATTAGGATGTTCTTTTCTAGGTTGAAAGTGCTCTTGGCAACTTATAACTACTTGGGGTGTCCTCAATTGCTATTGTCATCCCTGGTGATTTTTTCCCCTTAGTAAGTAAATTTCTCCACTATCAGCTTTACAATCCTGACAATAGACTGGTCTTACTGCAGCAGTCTCCTCAGTTTTCTTTTCAATCCACATTATTTAATTAAATCTTTAGTATTTCGTCCATCTAATTCATAATCCACTCAACACCTTCAAGCTTCTCTTTCATAATAGTAATGTTATAAGCAGGTGTTGCACAAATCTTCTTTGATCCATGTTCCAATCGTCATCTTTGAACACTTTATTTAAATATGTTTTTAATAATAGCATATATTTAGTGATCTAGTTTAGTAGTCTACCCTAATATGTACTTTAGTGTTTTACTCTGAAAATTTTATACTAGAAATTCCCCTCCATTATCCTGATTCAGGTATATCAAGTATATTTACAGGTGATTTCATAGAATGATAAATTAATTTTTAGTATAACCATTTTAAAACTCACCTAATGTTTTTACTTTCTTGTTGAATACCTTGTAGTTTCTTAAAAAAAGCATTCTATTTTTCTCTAGTTCTTCAGCATGTTCTGCAACCCTTTGCTCAAACATTCCTATAATGGAAAATTATTAGGAAATTAAAAATGTAAAACATGTTGTTGCAAACATGAGAAAATACAATGTTAAGAAAAAAAGAGAGAAAAATCATGGAATCCATCTTTAATGCTCAACTAATTCACAGTTCCCATTTATACCCTCCCCTATTACTTAATATTATGATATAGAAACCAAATCTTCATTATTAAATATTTGCTGTGAATGTAATCAATATAGCTTCCCAAAGAAATGAAGATGTCCTTTACCACGTCAGACAGGGAACATGGGGCAATTTTTCAGAGTTATCATACTTTTTCAAGAGGTAGACTGCTCCGAAGCCAAAGTAGAACATTAATTTCTTAGAAAAGGTGGATAACATCTCCAGAAAATTGACAATGTTCCTTTCTAATGTGTTAAGATCAGCCAGTTTCAGTAATCGTTAACTGTCTCTATATCCTGTCTATACTGTCAATTACTTTAGCATTTTCCTTATTTGCTTAAACAAGGGTGGTCTGGAAAATGACAATTTATGTTTTCTAAATAGTTATATTTTAAACATAATTAACTTTAGCAATATATGATGGCCAAGAAGTCAGTTAAGAATAATTAATTACAAACAACATGAGGGATATCAAGAAAAAAAAATAGTAGTGCTGTCATCAAATGGCGAGGCCAATGATAATTCACAAATATTTGTCTCTCTCAAACCCCGCACTCTAGAATATTTATAGGCACATTTAGCTTTGGACAAGTTACCAGGATAAAATATATTACTGTGATTCAAATAATGGAATTAATAATACAAAAAGATTATGAAAATTACTGAATAAGCATATAGTATAGAATTGTTCCTTTAAGTATAAGCCATTATAGAATATTATTACCTTTATCACTTGATTCTCTCTCTATGCAAGACTTGATAAATGTAGAGAACATAGCAGTTTCTGTAAACCACTCCAGGAAAAGTTGTACATATTTTGAAGGAATTGCTTTAATGAAGGATTCTCTCTGAAGTAAATAAACAATAGGCATATATCAAACATTAAAATCTTAGAAAAATGATGGAAATTAAACATATACTAATTGCTACAAATCTTGAAGAAATGAACCACTAGACAGGCAAATTAAATATTGAAATTAATCGATGGAATGATACTTGAGAATAGTTTAATGGGACAGAAAAAGAGGATGTGACTTACCTAACAGTTAAGTGTTATATATACTAAATCAAAGAATGAAGCATTTTACTACTGTTTTACAACATATAAAATATAAAACATATACTCTACCCAGCATTTGACATTAATACAACAAAAAGCCTGACTGATTTATTATTTTATTAGCATATTAAATGGTCTTTTGATGTACTACTAAAATAGCTATAAAAAGTAAGTTTGGATAGATATATAGGTAGGAACTTTTAGTTTTACTTATTTGGTATATTTTACATATTTAACAAAGAATTAAGAGAGTCTGACAGTTAAAGGCACTATTTAATCCATAATACACATAAAAAGGCAGTAAGGATATGGACATTGTCCAAATATTCAAATCATTGGGTGAACCATGTAAATCTTGTCTATCCATATATAGGTGAACATTACTATCTATTGGATATTGAGTCCAGAGACATGCTGAAGTGGAAGTTACCATAGATGGAGTTCAGCCTCTGAAGAATTGAGCTTACATGGCACCTGTTCCTACCACTAGGTTTACATCATCATGTATGTGGGGCACTGCAGTTTGTATGCTTTAACAGGTATGTTGCACAGGATGGATGGGTACCTGAAGGCAACCCTTGGGCAGGTGAGATTAATAGTAGGGGGATGTTGCCGAATATTTTATTCTTTCCATTGACGTGTATTGAAATATACTTTTAAATAGGTATAAAATTTGTTTTCAGCTAAATAATAATTAATTTTAAAGCTGATATAATTTGGATACTATGTGATGTGAAGGCTTACAGAGTATTGGGAATTTCCTCTGAATGATTTTCAGGTGACACTGTATGAAGTGAAAGTTGAAGACCTAATGGAGTGGCATCAACCCATCCCTAATAACACATTTAAAACTCAGTTTAAGCCCCATACGCTTTCTATTCAAACCTTTGTAAATTTTTACCTCAATAATGAAGTCTACATCATCTATGAATACTTAATGCTTTAAGAAAACATTTACTTTGAAATATGACAAATACAAATTCATGTTTTCCAATTTCAAAAATAAATACATAAAATATAATAGTATAAAATCTTTCATACAAGGTATAAAGAAACACTAATACTACACATAACAAAGTTACATGGAGATGGTTATTAGAGAAATAAGAATTATTTAGTAAACATAATCACTTACTTCAAAAACTTTCCTACCATCTTGTTGCATTACAATGTGAGTTTGGTAATGACCACACATTTCAACAAACGCACGAACAAACGCTTCAGATACAAGGACATTACGAGCACTCTCCTGATTTGTGTTTGTTACAAGTTGAAAAGCAACTTTTAGGCATCTTTTCAACCTTGCAGGCAATATACTTGATTCATCACCAACACATTGAAGGACAAGACCCCCATCCAAATCCACAACTAAGCCCTAATAAACAAATCAGAATCACACACAATTGCAGTTTCAATAAATGAAATATAAAAACAATAATCCATGAACAAAAGCACAGTAATAAGGAGAGAATTACACACTACTTCGTGAATGGGATTAACAAATTTTGGTTAAAATTTAGAAGATAAATCCTATTTTTCAAACCAATCTTCAGTAGTATTTCTAAAATATTGAAAGTAAAACACACTAATAACAGCAGATTTTCTCCAACAATGCTTTAGGTAATATATAGAAAATAATAATTATTATATTTGAGAAAAAATGAATAGGAACCCTATTTATAAACTTTAAATATGCAAGGAAAAATAAATCATAGGCCAACAAAAATTATATTCAGAGCCCAACATTTATTTTTGGGATAACTTGAAGAGATATCACCACAAACTCCTTTCACTGTAACTTGAAAACTTATTATTACCATATCATAGATGTCCTGCTAAAATTTTTATTTACATATGTTAAGAAATTATCACAACCTATGATGAGCTAATATTTTACATTTGTCATAATTAAATAAGTTTACCTCATCAATGCGAACACTTGGGATGGTGCCGTCCTTTTCCTTGAGAACCCCAATTATATAAGGTGTAGGAGCTTCACAGACCTCCAATTTGAAAGATGGAAGAACAGGTATAAATGTATACTGCCAGGAAAAAGGATATAGTATTGACTCAAGTCCCTCAATGCAGTTGGAAAGTTTACTGGAGAATCGGAGAAATTCACAATATTAAGTTCAAATGACAAATCCTCTCATAGAATGAAACAATAATAGTTACTTTAATATGAAACAAGTTGAGTAAACAAAAACATTCTGTGAAGTGTAATAAATCTGCATACGAGAAAGGTTTATAGTATAATAGTACGAAGGTTTACAAATTTCACACACATTTATTTACTTGTACAAAATACACAGGTGATTTTAAAGCATTGTATTATTTGCAAGAATTATAGTTGTATAAGTCATCTTAATTATGAGGAAAAATAAATTCATTTTTATGATAAAAGGTTATTTGATTTATAAATTGTTAGATACTATGGCTTAATATATAACACTAAAAACAAAATTTGAAAAATGTAGATGAACAGCCCATACAAAGCAGCTTATTGTTGAAATACTATGTTTTCGATATTGTGTACAGCATATCTAAAGTACGTACACTTGTTCACTCAAAAGCAAATTTCCTTCACTCCAATTTAGAATTGGTCCATAAAATAATTTATTCACTTGTTTTTGGAAAGCAAGTCATATTGACAAGTTATATCTACTAAATTTTTCATGTCAACTGTTACATTTGATAGCTATTTCCCACTTAAATACCTCTATTAATACATCCAACTCACAATTTATACATACAAAGTAAAAATATGAACATCCTAAAAGGTAATAAAAAAGTAAAAATACCTGAGTGATTTGCTGAAAAAAAGAACTTTTCGTTCTAACAAAAGTGTACTGAATGTTTGCAGAAGGACAGGTATTGGCAGGGCTGAAAATAAACAACTGACATCATGATCCTCCAATCGGGAATCAGTTGGCCTCTGCAAATTTCCAGCCACTGAACATACAAGTCCTGTACCTGTAATGAATGCAACAACAGATCAAATATTAAAAACAATAAATTATTGTATGGTAGAAGTTATACAACCAACAGAAAATTGAGAATGAATAATGGGTCAACATATTTATTTTATTTAAAACAAACATGAAAACTCTTCCTTGCCCCAAATACCTTGTTCTCCCCAATAAAACAAGTATCATGTTTTGAAAATTCTATTACATAATTTATAGTTGTTAGTGTTTACGATGGATGTCTACAGCCTCTCCCTGCTCTCGATTTGTCACATTTCCAAGAGAGAGAAGTTGTAGTATATTGAAAGAGGTTGGTTGCTCCACATCATTGCATTTGTCAATATTCACAGGTCATTTTCTGATCTAACAGACAGTCAATACTCTTCTGAAGAAGGGACATGTAAAGGCACTTGGATGCCAATCTATATTTAGAAAAAAAAATGCTTGTTTTCCCCGAATTTAGAATTTACGTAGAGAGGCATGGACCATAAAACAGGAAACACTGAATTCTCGACTAGACAAGACAACAACTTGACATTTTGGAAGATGATAGATTAAACTCTCTGGACTTGTTCATGCATTACCTTCACCAATTCATAGTGGTACAGGAAGTGAAAATTTGATTTAGTATCTATTTAGCTAGTCAGGTACATATTTATTAATTGAGGAATGAAATTTGTAAAAGATCTCTACATGAGAATATGCTTGGAAACCAAGATTTTATTATTTTCCTTTTAAGTTTATTTTAGGATATGGCCAGCTGTCACTTGGAATGCTTTTCATAATCTTCTGATGAAGGGGGCAGTTTACAGGAAAGAGAAATATAGGTGGCAGACAATTCATGAAGTATAGACAGATGTAGAAAGGATGGAAGTAATCTGTATTTGGCATGTTTTATCAGGGACATGCAGCAAATGTTCATTGAAACTGTAAATAAACTAACAGTTTAAAATTTTGAGACTTAATAAAGCAAAATGAAAATGGTACTATGAATAACTCTTTCAGAATACACAGTACTTTATGATTAATTGACATTTGAAGTGCTACAAAATATACTAACACACAAATTGCTACTTTATTGTGCTGGTTAGAGAAATGATTATCTATCCCATCTGTGATGGAGGCAAGCACACAAGAATAGCAAGATATAGTAAAATTTTCAATTGCCTGTTGTTTATGGCAACCCCAACAAATCAATTTAAATATGGTACAATGGTATAACAGATTCTTTTGAGGGATTATGTTACTGCAATATGATCTTTAACCAGGGCAGGTTGACTGTATAAACTCTCCTGCTACAATTTCTGGTGTTGATAATTAGGTATGGGAAAATTTATACATCACTGTGGACAAATTCTTTGTAGTGTGAATAAAGTTACTTTTGTACATAAAATTTTGATTAAGATGAGTAACTGAAAAATTGATTGACACTGGATTGGACATTCCTAGATGTTGGGACAAAAAACAGAGAATTGATGCTTCACTGGGTCACATAAAATAATACCATGGGTGATTGTTTAGCCAATCTCAAATATTCTGGGATGAACTATAGATCCTTTCACCATAGTTCACTTTATAGTATTTGAGCGGTCACCCGTATATTTTTCCATATTTTCTCCTCAACCGACAACAGCCTTTGCAGTACCTACCACACGAATGGTTGAATGTGATGAAATGTATAGAAACATAGAAGCCAACTATGAGGTCATCAAAAAGGGTCTGTTGTCCACTATAGGATGTTTGAAGGAGTAGCAAATGAATAATGTAATGAGTAAGAGTATAAATTTGTCATTGGGAACAAATCGGTCATGATTTTGAACATCAGAGCAAGTAGAAATTAACAATGGATACACATGGCTACACCATAAAATGTCTGTAGAAACATGTTGTTCTTTGATTGTATGGGGTTTCCTGCTAGTTGAATTTCTCAAGCATAGGACCACAGTGGTATACAGAAACAGAAAATGACACATCAATAAAGAATGCACTGGAATGTTCTTGAACGACATTATCCTTCAGCATGCACATAGCCAACTCCATGAGGAATGCAATTGAGAGAATTGATTTGGAAACAATATTTCAACACAATCTCTACAACCCACGCCTCTCTCCATGTCATTTCCACATTTTTGGAGATTTGAATAAATATATTTTTAGCCAGTAATTTTTCATTGGATGAAGACTTACATTGTTTAGTATACTGTACATAAGGCTAAGATTGATAATATTTTCTGGCAGTGGACTATTTGTAAAACAGTTTAGGAGATTACTTTTTGGCACAATAACCAAGGTAGATAATTTTGCCATAACTAAAGCACAGTTATTTATATACTGTTATATTCTTTTATATATATAAGTCAAATTATTTGTAAATAATTATCAGTGAATATTTTTTATGATTTTCTAACATTGTTTCAAAGCAAATATTTCATTATATATATAAACACAATTAAAAGGGAAAGGACAGAGATAGAAAAAATTCACGTACTCTAAACCTCAAAAGGTGTCGAACATCTATGAACCTCAAATAAGTCACCTACTTTCTATCTTTCTGTCCTTTCCCTATTAATTGTTTTAATTAACATGACAATGTCATTTCCTGACTCATCATTTATATGATATAATTGTAATATATATTACAATTATTCTCATTGGATAAATAACTAAAAATAACTTTTGCAATATAATTAAACCCACCTTTAAATTTGTTGATATTTGCACATTTTAAACCTTGTCCTGGTGCAGGAAACTCACAAGCATACAACTCTTTAATAAAAGCGGTCTGAAGCCACTCAGGTTGGCCGTGTCTTGATTCTAATTCATGTAGAACCTTGAATTAATGTGAAAAATACACTTAAGATATTATAATTTTGAGTAAAGACCAAAAAATAATAGACAAAACAAAAGTTGGTGAAAGATAGGTCGATTTAGAGCATGTTATGTTTACAATTATGACGTCCATACAATGGTACTGTCTGATACATAACTAAGATGATACCAATTACTTATTTCTTTTTTATGTAAGCAATTAGTATTAGTATTAAATCATATTCTGTTTATCCCATAGAGAAGCAGAACTTCAGGGAAATGGAACGAGTTAGAGACTGTACATAAATTGTTATGATTGCTTAATTACTACTAACTCTATGTTACTATTTACATTCATATGAGTATGTTTAACTTACAACATATGCTTAAGTTCTACAGAGAAGACAAGATATACAATTTGTAAATGAGATAAAGTATTGAGAAATATTGGTAACATACTAAGAAATTAGTGTCTTAACAATGTAATATGTCTATGTTAAGATCTATACAAAGATACACTTAATACAAACAACAAAGTAGGAGTGGTTCAGTAAAACGTTAGTTATTTAATGTTTAAATTAGTTTGATAAATATGTTAATAGCATTAAAATGAACACCATTTTGTAATATAGTTATAGACTTTTGTGTAAATTATTTTTATTTGAATGTACTGGTAAGTAAGAGTAAGTATTCTCATTTCCTTGAAGAGCAAGATGTTTATGGTGAAACATGGCCAACATTTTGACAAATTTTTTGAATATTAAAAACTTTGTCTTTCCCTGATGAATTATATTAGAATATTATAATGTTACTAAAAAGTGAAAGTATGCAGAATAAACTAATTTTCTTATGTTTGTGTCACTACAACTTGACATAATTCCAACGTCAAAGGTTGTTGAGTCTAGTTTTCTTAGGAGAATATTAATGTGATCTTTCCAATTTAATTTATTGTCCACAGACAAAATAATGTGCATTTAACTTCATTTATTTCACAATTGTTACTCAGTGTTACAGAGTTCAATGTGGCATTGTTTCTCTGAAACTATAAGAATCGAGTCTTATAACAAGTGACTGACAAGCCATTAACTGAAAAACAGTGAAGCACCTGTGTTAGGGTATCATTGGTAGCATTTTACAGACTATTTTGCTTACTTGTTACCAACATGCTAGTATCATAATATCAGTATCATCTGCAAAGGGTAGTTTTAAAGGAAGAATATATGGCATAGGTAAGTCATTTATGTAGATTAAGATTAGCAATTGACCCCAACTGGAACCCTGAGGAGTCCCAGTGTTTATTTGTCCTTTAAAGTAACATTTGTTCCCTGTTGATTAGAGGTAAGAGGAGAACCAAATATGGGAAATTCCAGTTATTCCATAATACTTCATTTTGTTTAATAGGATATTATGATCTACACAATCAAAAGCTTTGGATAGGTCACAGAAAATTCTTAATGGGCCTGTTTTTAATAATGAACATAGTTTTTTCCCAGTGAAGTAGTTGGATGAAGTGTTCTTGGGATTCCATCCGGGTATCAACGTTAGTTGACCCGCTGAAGTTACTAGAAAGTCACTTTCCCACCGGGGTCACTAAACTGTTCTGACATGTTCTGAATACCACCTATTTCCAGTTTAGAGGGGAGCATTTCGAACTACTGGATGGCATGGCAATGAGTTCGCCACTTTCCCCGGTCATTGCTAACTTCTTTATGGAAATCTTCGAAGAGGAAGCATTAAGAACAGCCCAATTAAAACCAATCTGTTTCTACAGATATGTAATGACACTTTTGTCATCTGGCCACATGGGGCCGATTCCTTAGAAGACTTTCAAAGACACCTGAATGGGAGACAGTTCACAATGGAAGTGGAAAAAGAGGGCCAGCTACCCTTTCTAGATCTTTTGATCAGACGGAAACCTGATGGACTCTCGGTCACAGTGTGTATAGGAAACTCACACACACCGATTTGTATTTGAATGCGTTCAGTTTCCACCACCCTGTGCAGAAATTGACCATCATCAAAAAACTTGCGCACAGAGCACGTACCATATCGGACCCTGAGAGCTTGCCAACCAAAATAGAACATCTGAAGAAATGTCTATGTGCAAACGGCTATAACAACCAACAGATATGTCAAGCCTTAAGAAAGGATAAGGCACAGATTCCAAATAAGGAAGAACCAAGTGAGAAGAAGGCCTATCTTCCCTTCTCAGGGCAAATCACTGGCCAGATTAGCCGTCTATTAAAAAGGCACAACATTAAAACAATATTCCGACCTCAGACCCAGATTAGGGGTCTATTACGCCCAGTTAAAGATGACCTTGGCCTCAGGAAGTGTGACTTAAACAACCGACCAAATCAGCAGTAGCTGAACATGTAATCATGGAGGGCCATAGTATCAACTTTGACAAAACCAGGATACTTAACCCAGTCAACAAATTCTGGGATAGTATCCTCATGGAGGCGGTGACCATCAGGACTTCTCACTCCTAATTGTTAAACAGAGATGCCAGTTTCCAGCTTAGTAAAGCCTGGGACCCTGCCTTGGCCATGTTGCGTAGGACAGGTACAAAACAGGACAGCCAGGGACCCTCGTCAGTAAGGAATTTGGCGGTACTGATCCAAAGAGTGAGTGGTGTAGGGATACTGGCAACCGAAACATCGCTAGTAAGTCAAACGATGGGACCGATCCAAAGAGCGAGTGGAGTGGGAGGACCTGCTACAGGAACATCGGTAGTAAGGCAAACGACGGGAATGATCCAAAGAGTTATTCAATTTATAGTCAAATATGCGATTAAATAAATAAGATATTGTAGTGCTATCTCTGATAATGCAATGTTATCAAGAGTTATTAACTTTATCTCCAATAATTGTAATGTGAATCTATATGGTTACTTCATGTTTTTAGATGACATGACATGAATTTCCACAGAAAATAGTTTTCCATGTTTTCCTTTATCTTCATCACTACCAAGTAAGATTTGCAGAGTATATTAAAGAAACATATTATGCTGATTAAAACCACAATATAATCCTTAACCATTCCTTCATACATACCTTATAGTAGAACCCACGAGCTCGAAAAGGACTAATAATGCAATAAGCTAGTGGCAAGCAGATTGATGCACCTTCTGGTAAAACTCTCCGACAATATCCATATGTCCTAACTCCTGACTCATTGGTGAGAACCAACGAGTAGGCTTGTTCTTCAGCTCTTTCCGTTGGAAGTGGGGGCCAGTAAGATGCATCAGGAAAACACAATTGTTCCATAAGAGGAGGCACTTCAGCCTGAAAGTGTACTTAAATTTAAAAGCTGTCAATTTTTTCAGAAATTACAAGGTCATTATACAGATTATTAAATGATTAATTCAACTGGGAACATTGCATATCAGATATTGTTAAGCATTTTTCTAAATAGCCTTCTACAGATTAAATAAAACATGTAAAAATTATTTGTATGAATTAGTATATCACAGTATTTTAGCTCGTTAATGATGAATTAATACGAAAGTTTAAAAATCTGAATATATATTAATTAAGTTAATATTTTCTGCGGGTAACAGTCATTTTAATATACTGTGAGTTTTGGTGTGTAACCTCAGAACTACTGCAATACACTTTACAATAGTTATCTGAAACGAGTAGATCATAATTAAGTATTATGAAACATAATTAATTTTATTCCTAATTATCTTTATTAAATTTGTAGGAGAAGGATACATCAACTAACCTATGAGAAAGTCGATAGTAAGGCAGTATATAATGCAAATTTAAAATATTTTTGGAGTTATACAGAAACTTATGTGCAATTGTATTAATACAAATATATTAATTTAGTAAACAAATGGAAACTGTACTTACATGGGGAGGGTATTTTGTTTTAATGTAAGGAACTTTAGTTTTCTTCTCACAATCTAAATTCAAACCAACAAGTAGTACACAGTGAAATAGGTGAAGAAATTTGTCTGAACCAGAACTTGGCCTATTCACTTGACACACACGACTCGACACACGCCGAACATACACTTTTCTTTCTTCTGTAAGACGTGAAAGATCTGATGAAACTGATGAAGTATCATCTGAAAAAATAAAAAGAATAATAAAAATTCAAGAAAATAAGAGTCTGTTCATCGTTTAACTTATAAACTTGTAAAAAGCATATTATTTACAAATAATTAGAAACTGATACAAATACCAGGTGTTTCAAAATGAATATTGGGGTATTAATACATTGTAGTATTTACTACATTTAACTTACAGTTATAAATAATACATCACATAAAACAGCATCTCAAACAGCTTTTATTACAAATGTTTAATGTAACTTTTATCACATGGTATATACAAGACAATAGGCCAGTTCTTTCCAAATGAATGAGTGTGACTGGAGTTATTGTTACAACTGCTCCCATCCTGTTTATTAAGTCTGGTAGATTAACTGGTAACAGAGGCACACAAACATGATCCTCCAAAGGTAAAAATTATGTGGCGGCAGATCGGGTGAACATGGAGGCAATACAAAACAGGCTCTGTCTTCGTCGCCTTGCGGCAAATCCAGGAGTCTGGTACTATATTGTTCAACCAATTGCGTTCTGAGTTATGCCATTAAGGTGGCACACAATCTTTCTGCCAATTTAAGTTATTTGGTTCAGCTTCTTGCATACCAAGAAAAGACACAGCAGCTATAGGTGTTACACCAAGAACAAAAGGGCCATAAACTTACCACCAGAATATTCAAGAAAAAAAATTAATAAGGGGAGTGTCACAGAAATAGTTCTTGGGTTTCCACTCGGGTACAGGTGCGATGAAAACGCGATGTTTCGACGACCAAGTACTCTGTCGTCATATTCAGCCTATCACTGGAAATGTCTTCCTAACTTTCTGTTGAAAATTCAAGAACTCTAAACCTCACAAGGTGTCTACCATTTATGAACCTCAGATACGTCACCTACTTTCTATCTCTCTGTCCTTTCCCTATTAATTGTTATATATAAAAGTTGTAATAATGGAAGAAGTGAATGTGCACATAGGAATCAACAGACAATAAAACATAACTGATCCTTTCAGTTACATAAATTAAAATGCAAAATGTGATTTCCAAATACAATTTAGTGGGAGAAACTGATTAACTATAGATAACATATGTTTCAGAAAGAAGAACAGCCAGATTACTAGATATGTGTGGGGAGGAAGGAAAACCAAATTAATTGATCCTAGGTGAGAGAGAAACACAGACAGCTGGAAGAAGACCATAAAATTGTGGTAGCTAAGTTAGAATTAAGATGGTAAAGTAATACAGTTAAAAAGACAGAAACATGGATTCTGAATGTGGAAAACAAAGTTGTAAATTACAGCATAGAAGAAGCAGAAGCTGTGAAAGAAGAAGTATATCTCAATATTACAGTTAAAACTGAAGATTATGAAAAACAATAGGAGACATATATAATGAACATTATCCCTACAGACCTTTAGAAGCTATATCTGCTTCATCTTCTGTAAGTGACTTTGCTGACACAGATTCTTCATCTGGTGAATTTGGGATAGATTCTGGATTTGACAGTAGCACCTCACTATTATGAATAGATGTTATATCTTCAAGTGGAGAACCAAAAGCTTGGTTCATCATGAGCTGTATCTGAAAAAAAAAAATTAAAAGCATGAAGTTTACTAAACACAATGGAATAAATTAGAGTGGAAGCTAATAAATAGTCACAAACAAATTGTAAAATTAATCAAAAAATGTGACAATAGTTCCTGTGAAACCTTGTTATATAAATGTTAAAATTAAACAATTATTTTTTCTTCCTTTAATTTTCCAGTCACAACTGCTGTAAGTAATAAATACAAAATTGTTCAACATAAAATTTCTACAAAGTATGATTTGTATAAATCAATAAACCAGCCAAGTGTGTCTAAATTACGTAAATCATATTCTGACAAATTTATATGGTTTATTAATTTATAATTCAATAAAGTGAGATAAATATAACAATTGTTTAAGTATAATTTATAAAATTGAGACACCACTTGTTTCAATTTAATTTTTTTAATTCTTATAAAAATTCAATTATATATATATATATATATATATAAAATAAAGTTTTGAAACACAATAACAATTACTGAAACAATAGTATATATATTTAAGAATTTGATTAATGGTTAAGAATAAGTACATATTTCACAACTGCACAAAATAACTTAAGTGTACTAACTTGAATCATAAATAATTAAATAAACTAACATCCATAATTTAACAGTTAACTGTAGTTCTTGAGCAGTAATAAGCATTAAAATGTAAAATGCAATTTAAATTTATAAATCATGTGACCACGACATGTTGGAGAGAGTGTACATCCTGTCTAATTTATCACTGTTGTGATAAGATGAAGTCAGCTGTTCAGCTCACTTCCTCCTTTCCTTCCTTAAGGAATTGTTTACTCTATATTTCTCTCTTTCATGATCTGTTATTTAATATCAATAATCTCTCACTAGCAAATTATGAAATATTCATTAACATATCAATAATTTGGCTCTTCTGGCTGATGGGAAATTTACTAACTTACAAATCTAGTAAAAGAATAGAAGTTAAAAACTATAGACCTATGTCTTACTTCAGTAGTTGTAAGATTACGAGCAATTAATGTCAGAAATGAACTTGATAAAAGGGTGGCTTTTTTTTAGCAGATAAAGTAGAAAATAGGGGTAGAACAGATGAGGTTATCGAAAACTTCTCATAAACCTTTGATATAGTGCCCCATGATTTCTTCTTGGATTAATTAAATAAGACAGGTAAATATAAAAGAGTGCTACTATGGATAGAAAATCTTTTATGCATCAGATCACAAAAAGTCAAAATTGGAGAACAATTTTTGGATTCAGGCAAATTAATGTCAGGAGTTCCTCAAGGCTCTGTAATCAGACCATTACTGTTTCTAATAATTATCAATGATTTACCAAACTATTTAAAATCAGGGGTCAGGCTTTTTGTAGATGGCTGCATCATCTACAGAAAGATAATGAACGAGAAAGGTTAGTATTACAAGAATATCTAGATAAAGTCAATAGCTGGGCTCAGGAAAATAAAATGGAAAGACAAGCAGCTAACTTTCGTTTAGACAACACACATTGATAAATGAGACTATATAGAATAGGTGGAGAATTCCAAGGATAACAAGCTGTAAATATCTGGGGATTTATTTCAACAATAGACTTGAGTGAGAAGAACAGGTGAAATTCACAGCCCGGAAAGTGTGGAATTACTTACATTTTATAACGACGAACTTACAAATAGAATAGTTAGAGATAGTTCAGAAAAGGGCTGCTTATTTTGTGCAAGTAGGGCCAGGTTATACAAACGAAAAGGCTGGGGATGATTTGTCACAAAGGAAGGAGAAAGCAAGGCTGCAATTGCTATTCAAAGCTTACACAGGCCAAAAACCATGGATTGAAATTAGCTCCAAAATGCAATGACCCAGTTATATAGGTAGATGGGATCATCAATTCAAAGTAAAAAGCAGAAAACATATGTCAGCAAATTTTCATTCATAAATAGGAGATCAACGAATAAAATAATTTACCTGTGGGAGTGTTTGGGGAAAATCCTCTTAAAGAAAATAAATTTAAAACAAATCTCAGAAAATGTGTGAAGTGGTTATTTTCAACAATATAAATGTATAGTCGAATTTAAATGTTAAAGCCAAATTGAAATTATATAATATTTCTTTCAGTGGTATAGATATTTTAAAGGACAATGGTTATTTTTAGATCAGGAGTGTTAGGCTTATGTCCAATTGTAGACTAACAATGATTTCAAAATCAAATCTTAAAAGCTTATAAAATGGAACATGAATTTGTTTAAAACAAATGACAAATTTCATGAACAGAAATCACTCAGCTCTAATGTCGGACAAGCATTGCGTGGCTCTTTACTAGAAAAGTATCCACCATAACGGGATAATTTTATATAACAGCATTTCTTGAACAATTACAATTAACAAAGTTTCCTGACTTGTACAAGAGTTTCTTGATCATTCTCTTAACAAGTTCACTGACAATGATGCTTTAGTGCGGCGGTAAGTTCAGACTTGCTTCTGTGCCACTGACGCTTTAAAGCGTTTTCCAATCATTACTGTTACACACAGTAGAAATACCTTCACCAGTGCTAATGACAATTGAAAGTGTCAAACAATTGTTACGGTTGGTGTTATTTGGCCTCATAAACTTGTACACAGAAATAACATTTCATCATTTATCAAAAAAGTAAGATGGTACAGTCATTTTATGTTAAATCAGGGCAGTGAATATGTTAATAGTTGAAATTAATGTTCCTGCAAAAGTGTTGAATGGATTGCTTTGCAAAATTTTGTTTGTTTCATGTATTCCTGAAGCTATTATGGGCGGTCATATTCCTCATTGTGCAGATCCAATTGAAATGTCCGTGTTTGTGCTTTTTATTATTTTATATTATATCTTTCTATTCTAGTTAGGAATTTTGGCAGTTTATTATATCATATTTTATTTTGGTCTTATAATTATTTATTATTTGATGGAATGTATGACATATGTCCTATTTCCTCAACTGAGGACTATTGGAAATAACAATAAATCTAAATTTAATGTTTTATTACTTTTTCCATCACTACTTCTATGCTTGTTAGAGACCAGAGTACTAATTATAATTTTTCTATAATCTACAATTAAATTTTTCACCTTATTTCTATCCAGCAATTTAGAATGATGGTCTGGAAGAACAGGCGATACACATTTCTTGAGTGCAGATAGTCTTAAATGAGGAACACATCGGCGCCCTAAGGTACCACTTTCTCCATCTGGTCTGGTGTTACTCTCATGGTTAAGAACAGCTTCAGTGGGCAAACTAACTAAACAATCTCTTTCAACAGTGATAGGTGAACACTGAAAAGAAATAATATAATGATTACTTACTCAGTGTATACTTTCAATCAGAATACATGCTGTAGTCTTTCCAAACTGCACTTCACAAGCACAACAATAATCTTCATTGCATAAGTATATAATGACATCAGATACATAGCAATCAATTGTACATAACAAACAATGGAAAATATAAATGTTTTACGCCGTTATATCTTCATAATATAACTACGTAACTATTGCTAAAAACAAAGTAGTGTATGTGCAATACTAAAGAAATCATCTCTTTTATGAGTACAGTTCTTGGTTAGAATGGATTTTACACTATTTTAATATATTAAATAAATAAAAATATGGCCAAATAAGTAAGCAAATAAATATAATGTGTATTTAATTAATATAAATACAATGTTTCATCCAACTTTGTGGACTTCTTCGGGTAACTATATGCAAAAAAAAAAAAAATTATAAAAACAATATTAATTTGGAATACATACATTTTTGTTTATATATGAAGTGTAATTTCCAATAAAGTAAAATGAATAACAGACTTCAACTTTAAAATGGATGAACTAATTACACTGAGTAATTTTGTGTTGCCGACTATTTCCCGCGACGGTTACGGCTGTAATGACGTATAACAATGAGTGCTTTAGACCGTAAAATTTTGACAATGGAAAATGAATACAAATATAACAAGAGAGAATCGTGCAGGTCATTAAGTTACAATTTTTTGTTGAAAATTCTGATATTAAGAGTACACATATTAATTAAATAAATAGGAATTAGATTACATTTTCTGCAATTGTGAAATGTTATATAACAGGTGAAGGCCTCATGAAGTTAATGTAAAAAAAATTAGCAATTTACATAAGATACACGATTCTCTCCTGTTAAGGCCCCCATAAATGTGGAGGAATTCCTTATGGATTACCCATAAGCGTGTGAGGGAGCCTTGAGGCCGATTGCGGACTGCACAGTTTCGGAACCGGAATTGAACAATTTCGACTTGTCCTAAAGGCCGGAACTCAGCGTTGTTTAAGCATGTGTGCCGTGTACACAAGTACTAAAACCTCAAGGTTTCTGTTCAGTTCGAACAATGTGGCCTAGGGAATATTTACCCGTCTTTATTAAATTTTATGAAGACGAGCCATGCCTAATGCCAGTTGGCTCGCTAGATTACTGTGATTGAGCGGAACGATAAGCTCTTATATAAAATGAAAGACCAAAACCCAAACGCCTCAAAACATGACGCTATTAAGAAAATTAATATATTTTATAGATGATTTACAAAGAGAAAAAGAATTAAGGAGTAGATGAGATCAAGTCAGGAGCATCTTCTGACGCTGTTTACAAGCCAAAGTTGTGGTACTTATGGAAATCCTCAAGAGTATTTCCATTTAAAAATGGATATCTGTTATTCATTTTACTTAACTGAAAACTAGGTGGGAACCCGGCGTTGCCCGGGTATTTATTTATATTATTCCGGTAAATATTTAATTATAGGTCAACACATAACTAATAAGGCATCGAAAACGTCAACAAAATGAACCTCCCAGTATCTCGAGTCCAAAATACCCCCGGTACAATAGCAGAAATAAAAATATTTTCGGTATTCGAACAGAATAATAATATTCCCCCACTTCATTGTTAAATTTTATACTTAAATCGCATATTAAAGGTCATAACGACTCGCATGACACCGGTTTCGACACCATACTCGATAGTTTCCTTTCCATTAGCAATTACTAAATTCTAAAACTTACCTGACGCGTATATGATAGGTATTTCTTTATATGATTATTCGACTAAATTGGTTTATAAATTTTTGAAGTTTATTATAAGACAAAACAAGAACACAAATGTAATGACAATTTATAATTTAATGGAATGAGATCTTTCTCCCTGGGTAGAATCTCGTGAGGAGATTTAGGGAATGATTTTGGTGGCTATGTGCGTTAAAGTTTCTGTGATAGAATTTTGTAAAGAAATTTAATGCAAATTTTTCTCCTCAGCCGAACATTTCTTCAAATTTTACTCTCCTGTAAAATAAAAACGCTTTATTCTGTTTTTGAATAAACTGCACTATCACTTCGCGTACTTCCAGCTCGAGATCTATCACGGCTGATTCCAAGTTTCTACAGGTTTAAAATCTCACCAAGGGACTACGTAGAATCAACCTTTTATTTTATTTCACTTAAATATTGTCACCTCGTTCGCTCTGTTCACTCTTTCTTCTCGCACGTCCTGTCCACATCTGACTTTCTCATTAACTGTCCACTCCTCAAAAGGGTCCACTGCCATAAATTTCTTCCAACCTCCCCCTTTGACCTTCAAACAACCCTCTTCACAACGACAGATCCGCTAGACGCGGTAAATACGTCACTTTGCTCAGAGACTTTAAATACTAAAAAATTATCTTGGGTCTTTTGAATTTTTGCCAATTTATGTATCCATCGTATCGACGATCCAAAGAAGTTCATTTTATCTCAGCCTGCTGCAACATTAGAAAGTAAGTGGGGTGAATGAGACAGGAACGCGTAATACGACTTATAACTCGCAGTTGGTTTACACGCCGCGGCAAATACAATAAATCTTCCCGTAGAATTATTATTTCTGTTCATATCTTATACAATATATCGAAATTAAATATACACAAAAATTGAAATCAAACCTTTATTGAAATCCGTTGAGCCGTTTCGAAGCATATTCGAGACAAACATACCCACAGGCAGACACACTTCAATTTTATTTATTGGTATATTATATAAAAAAATTTATGTATTCCAAATTAATATTGATTTTATACATTTTTATATGTATAGGTACCTGAAGAAGTCCAAAGATTTGGATGAAACATTGCATTTATATTAATTAAATACTAATTATATTTTTTGCTGACTTATTTGGCTGTATTTTTATTAATTTATATTTAAACTTAATGCCAGAAAAATGATGTTTGTATTTTAATACATGTTGTAAGGGAGTCGCTTGACATTGGTGGCAAAGCATTAGAAAATTTGGATAAAGGGAAATACTATTCCCCAAATTTCACAGCTTCTCTTCATTCTACCAGACTGTGACGTCAGTAGCAGTGACTAGCAAAATTTTATAGACTTCATAATTTTGTATTTTTGTATAATTACATATAAATAAACCTAATCTGTTTCTAAACCTTGTGTTCTATTAATGGTATTCACCCAAACAACCATATAGTTGCTGGTTTTCTGTTATATACAGGGAAAAACACAATGACAAGACTTATATTGATTTATCTGAAATTTTGTGGTTTTAATAGCCTCTGCTGAATACAGATAATCCCATAAAATGTATACTAATAACAAAATGAAATAGCCAAATTATAGTCAAAAGTAAGTGATAAAATACTATGCAATGTTTTGGTAAACTTTGATGCTTTTTTCAGGTATGACAAAATAATTTGCTGTGATTAAGTAAACTATGCCAGTGATGACTCGCAGTGATTTGCAGTTGACTTGGATTGGGTCAGATGGTAGAGTGCTATGTAAGCAAAAGGCCCAGTCTATTCAAGAATTTTCCATCCTAATCATAGAAATTTAGTCTCATTACCCTCATGGCTGAGCTTCAACTGTAAACAATTCTTTGGTATACAACGTTAAAATCTTGACCTATTTGACATACCATTTTAATTCTACTTGAAAGATTGTATTTTAACGTCTCATATTGAAATAATAAGTAAACATTTCTAACCAATTTCTGACTTTATTTTTAACAATTTCCAAAACTGAAAAACACAACATTTTGGTACTTATGTGTACCTTCTTCAGGTTATTATCCTGTGGAGAAACATTGATAAACTACGTGTTAACATGAAAACCCAAACGTTTTACACATTTTGCAGTAGTAATTTATAACTAAACAAAAAGAGGAACAAAAATG
This sequence comes from Eucriotettix oculatus, assembly GCA_034510155.1. Lineage (NCBI taxonomy): Eukaryota > Metazoa > Arthropoda > Insecta > Orthoptera > Tetrigidae > Eucriotettix > Eucriotettix oculatus. The sequence goes on from CM067377.1 coordinate 182,493,554, forward strand.
AGAACACTCACCTAATAATGAATACATCAACTGTCACATTTCAAATACAACAATATTTATGAACATAACCATAAATTTTACAATATTTTGAAAACATCTCCTTGAAGCTATACGACAATTTTACACTTGCTCAGTTGTGGCAATACTGAGAGGCATGGGCCACAGAGGTACTGAACAGTCCTTACAATGATTTACAATCTGTCCCAGCTGTGACCTTGGAAAGTAATAATAATAATAAAAAAGAATCTGAGCCTCAGTGAATATTTAAAACAACTTTAGATGGAAGGACTTAATACCTAAATGATATAAAATATTTATTAGTTCATATAATAAGACTGTTAGGAAAGATAACAAATAGACTATATATTTACTAAAATATTAATTTGCAACTTAAGAAAATAACGTATTATAAATATTGCTTAATTTATTGGAGTCATTCTGAGAGTTGGTGTTCTCGGTTGTTTTAAAATATAGCATTTCAGATAAATTGTGTTTGTATAAATTTGTTTCTATATCTAAAATTTTATCATCATTCCAATTGAAGTCGTGATTCTCCTCAAACCTGTGTGTTGTGATCACATTATGGTTACAAGTTTTATAGTTGTTTTTGTTATTTTAGTCCGAGTTCCAAAGCCCGTTAAGTCCGGCTAGCTAGCCGATCACTGGAAATGTCTTCCTAACCTTCTGATGAAGGGGGCGGTGCCTCCAAAAATTCAAGTTCTCCAAAACTCACAAGGTGTCTACCATCTATGAACCTCAGGTAAGTCATCTTCTTTCTATCTCTCTGTCCTTTCCCCATTAATTGTTTTAAACATGACAATGTCATTTCCTATCTCATATATATATATATATATATGAATCAGGGTATGACATTGTGAGGTTCATTAAACAATTAATAAGGACAAGAAAGAGATACCAAAAGTTGGTGACTTACCTGAAGTTCACAGATGGTGGACACTATGTAGAGTTTGAGATTCTTAATTTTTGGAGGCACCGTCCTTTCATCAGGAGGTTACGAAAATATTTTCAGTGGCGGCCAACTGTTGACTGAGCAGACAAAAATTGCTGCACAGCTAGCTTTTGCTCATAAATAATAGATCCTACTAGGCCACCACCTTCCTATCTAAAATCATTTTTGTTTGCACAGTTGATGGTTCGCTGTCACTGGAAATGTTTTTCTAACCTTCTGATGAGAGGGACGGAGCCTTCGAAAATTCAAAAATTTCAAACTCAATATGGTGCCTTCTATCTGAGAACTTCGGGGAAGTCACCAACTTTCTGTCTCTCTTTCCTGTCATTATTAATTGTTTTAATGCACTTGACAATGTCATTCCCAGACGGGTATATATAAACATATATGCCAATTGGATAGTGTGTACAAAAAGAAATATTGGAGATAGGTGGGAATGTGCTTTAAAGAATTCATATGCTCATGTTGAAATAAAAGCATATGTTCAAGGTGTAAAGAGGAAAAGAAGAAGAAAGAAAGGCTGAAAATATTTGGCACAGCCAAGAACCAAACCTGGGACCTTATTTATAGCTGCTTAACACATTAACCATTTAAGCTACCTTGATCCCCCACTTCAACTGACCTTATAAAACTGGCTATGTTCAACAAAAGTCATAGATTCTGCACAATGAAAAAAATGGTTCATGGACTGTGGAGCTGAAGTAAAGGTTCTTGGTTTGAGGCTCGACAAAAACAAATATTTTAGGTCTTTCCTTTTTCTTGTTTTCTTCTTTACTCTTGACATGTCTTTCTTTAAGCCCATATTTCTTTTTCTATTCCCTATCCAATTATGCACCGTGTGACTTGCCACATTTAAAATATATCATTCATTTATAGTAAGGATGACACTGTCAAAATAATTACATAATTGGGAAGGGAAGGAAATATGGAAAGAAAGTCGGTAGTTTACCTGAAGTAAACTGGTTGACATCCTTAATGTGGGGCTTTTAAATATCATATTTTTTCCACACTAGTATAAAATAATATATAACATCAAATATGCTGAGCATGGTTAGAAAAATATTGCTTAAATCACCACCACAGAAAATGAGATAGTATACAAAATTTAGAAGTTCATGTTGGTAATTCACACAAAATACATCCAACATATTGAAAATATATAACAATACATCTTGGTGTTCGGATTCAAATGCCTAAATAGTGAGAATGCTTACCATGTAATGAAGGCTGTCACATCTGCTTTTGGAGTGTGGAGAAACATCTAAACGTTCAGCTGATGATGATAATCCTTTTGAAATAGAAGCTCTTGGTTCTTGCCGTTCACAAAGAGTTCCAAATTTGCCACTAGACTTTTGGTTGTTTGCATTGTTGCACTGAATTTCCTTCCCATTATTAATGAAAAATGGTTCTGCATAAATGTGTTCATCACTGTGAGCTTTGTGAAGACTGCCATATAATTTCTGTTCCTGCTTTGAATGGTTACCAATAAAAAATTGGCTTCGAGAAGTCTTATCATAAACATGAACTCTTGAATATATTGACTGTGGTCCATTAGATGCACAATTTAAAGAACTTAAACAGTTCCTGAAGACTGAAGGCTCTTCAGGTTTCTCGAGTACAACTTCAACAATGTCATTCTTAGGAGAACTCTCTTTAACAATAGGGCTAACTTTTTGATGGAATTCAGGACTTCTGGGCATAAGGATTGAAACACCTTTATTCTGACGGCAAAGAAGGGCTTCTTCAAGCTTTATTAACATTAAATGATGTTCAGTATTTCCTTTTGTACTTTCAGATTCCTCTTTGACTATTTCACTTCCACTAATACCGCTTCTGTCTTCACCACTCTGTGCTGGAGAATTTATATGTGCAAATGTCCTAGGTGGCTTTTTTGGAGGTGGGCCAAATGGGAGAGGAGCTTTCAAGGCAGCTTTTAAGGTATTTGTAAGTTCAACTTGTCTCACATCACCATCTTTCTGCTTAAAAGCTTCAGAACACTGAACTCTTTTTTCTGTAAGAGCTCCAGATGAATGGTTTTCATTTAATATTTCACCAACAGCAGGCTTACTAACTAGATTAGGTTTTTGTTTCAATGATGACACGTCATTTTGAAAATACAGAATTTTGGGTTTAATGTTTTGAGATTTTTTATCTCTTGTCAGATAATTTGTTTCTTTTAAAGATTCTACTTCTGTTTTCTCAAAAGCAGGCTCATTATTCTTAACTAATTTAATTTTGTTTACAGATGAATTTTCTTTTTGCTCCATTTCAAATATTTTAACTTTGGTTTCAAATACAGACTGTGTTTTTCCTTCATTAGATGAAGAAATAACAGCTTGAGCCTTTGAACTTCTGTCACAACGAAAGGCTGGGCTTCTGCGGATATTCCCTTTATTAACCTGGGAATGATTAATCCTTTCACAGAAAGGAACTTGTCCATTTTCCTTTGAATGTGATGGAGAAATGTCATTTTTATTGGAGTTAATCAAATGAGGAGTGATCTTTCGTTGTTTCCAATCCTGAGGAGAACTTACATCTTTATTTGGTGCTGGGCCTTTGAAAGTTGTGCTATCATTAACAGGTTCAAATTTCTTTCTTATAACTTCAATCCTACCTTTTAACTGATAAGGGGGCCTATATGCCATCATCGATTATGTAAAATAATCTCATTTTCTTTGCTGATGAGATGTAATTCTCTATTATTAAAAGCAGCTTGTGTAAAACAAATTGACTAGACTACTACGAATTTTACGGACATGTTTATCTGAAACTGCTACATGTAAGAGGTATTTCTTGCCTTTTATGGTTTCGTTTCCGTGAAGTTGATTCATATTGAGGTGAGTTCATTTGCATGTCTAACTTCCTGAAACGTAAGAATTGCTAGTATTAGGTGGTATCACCTTTAATAAACACAAAAAATTAAATGGAATTTTTCATATCAATAAAGGTCAATATACTAACTCATAAACAATTATTTTCGACTATTACAATTCAATAATAATGTATTTAATTGAAATTTTCAGATTATTTGTTATACGACAAAATAATGGTTGTATAGTAAATTTCTTACTGTCAGTTCAGGCATTTCTGTAGATTGAACAGAAACTTGTTAACGTAAACTTCATTTGAAGGATTGTTTACCTCAAAGATATTCTAATAACTTAATTACAATTCTTTTCTTTGAAAAATGTTTCAAGTATTTTCATCACAAAGAACTTAGTTATTTTAAAGATATACCCAATACTTAAATTGTAATTCACCTGCTACACACAGGTGTGTCAAACTCTGTTAATACAAGGACCATTTCATGCAGCTGGTAACTTTCACGCAGGCCACATCACATTTGCATTTTGAATTTAAATTATTAATTGTAGTGAGGATTCAGGAATATGGACAGAATAAATAAATGAATTTAATGGTAATCATTTGTAGTATTGATATGTAGCTATTAATTGGCTTTATTTAAAACATTGATTTTATTTATATTTTATAAAGTAAAATATTTTTCACGGGAAACTTGCCAGTTTTCTAATATCTGGATTCAAAGACTGAATAAAGACCATCTTCATTATGGTAGATAGATGTTTATCTGTTAATCTTCAACTGCAGGCCGTTTTAATTAATTTCATGAATGAAAATAGTTGCTCACGTAAGTATGTACTCCAAAAATAGCACAAAATTTGAGGAGAAAAGTTCTGGGTATATTTCACCTAAATAAAAAAAAATATTTTTGGAATTTCTACTTCTCGATATTTGTCTTTTAAAATCGAATCATTCTGAAAATCAATTAACTCCAGTTCTATTGAAGTGGGAGCATTTTTAAGTTCAAAGGAAAAAGGTCCAGTAAACAGTGATTTGTAAATCTTTGAAACAATTATAACGTTTATCGCGTTCGTTTTTGATTTCTTCAATTTTACCACAATATTGTAAAAATTAACAACTTTGATTTTGTACTTTTAACCAAAGATATATATATATATATAATATAAAAATATATGTCTTTGCTCTTAACTGCTCGAGTAAATTGTTGATGGTTAAGTGCTCTCGATCAAATAAAGTTTTGGGTGTTTTTTTACGTTTTTTTGTACTTCATGCATTTTTAATATTTTTTAAACAGAGAACTTATTGGCGAATAATGCAATGGAAAGTCTTAATTTTCGGTTTATTAGGATATATCTTGTATTTCAAGCCTTGTTGTTCCATAAAGAGGGATAATTTCCAACAATTCTTTAGTGATATTCATATTATTATCGCAACAACGAAAGAAAACACCAACTTGTGCAACACCTTTCACATCCTTGCTTTAATCAATTGCAAGTGAAAATAATTCAATTTTGGTAGATACTTCCCTTTAGCTGCCATTTCAGTAGTTCTGTTTGCCACTGTATTTGTTAATAATGAAAAGACTGTAATTTTTCTGGACAGAAGAATTCGGTAGCTTTAATCATACATTCATTGAACCATCGGTGACTGATTTTAAATGTTTTGCTTATATACAGAATATTTCGTAACTAGCTCTTCTTACAAATTCATTGGTTTTCATTAGTTTTCTTAAGTAATTATTTTCCAATTTCTTTTTAAATTCCTTCCCATTATGCCCACTACACCATAAGGTATTTACGGAATTTTCTGTATGGTTTAGTTCATTATTTTATTCCACCTTTGCCTTATTACTTATGAATCTTAGTAATTTCTCTATTTTTTATATTAATTTCCCAAATTTATTTTTACACATAAAATTTCCCATTCTTTTATAATTTTTCCCGTTTATCGCATTCTTTTATATTCAATTTTTTGGGGTTTACAGGCTACATGAGGGTGATCCTGAAACAGGCAACTCCCCTTTAATAGCATAGGAAGGGAATTGAAAAGGGGGGATGCGGAAGGTAGAGAAAGGTATTCAAGGGTTCCCATCTTCATTATTTTAGTAATTTCAATTGTAGTTAATTGTCATGCGATAAATTAGGCGCAGGAATTATCTATAGGTTCATCAACATTTTATTCCTTGCTGAATTGGAAGAAGACACATTTGCTTTAATGCTCCTTTAATAAAGTTTCTTACTATCATAACTTACAGCAGATGTTCTTAAGCTTCCAGAAATTATTCTATCGAAGCCACGTCTCAAATTTATTATGTTATTTTCGATTCGCAATTTTTCCGAAAATTTTAAACATTACTTTAATATTTCTTTTTACCGTCATCTATTTTGGGAGCTGTGTATAATGGGATCTAAGACCTTGGGCATACGGTAATAGTTGATCTCCAATCCCATTGCATCAGTCAGCCAATTGCCTCCTAAAACTGGTGGGGACACGGAGAAGGGAATGCTGCGATCCTACATCAAACTCGTCTCCCGTTATTCGTAAGGGCGTGAGAATAATATCCAATAGCCCGACCTGCCCCATGCAGTTTTTCTAGGGTTTTCCCTGAATCTTTTTTAGGTCAAATACCGGGTAGGATTCTTAAAACACAGTCCGGGGGTCTTGTCAACCCTTGGCTGCCTTGGTCTACCTTCCACATCCCGTCTTTTCAATCCATTCCTATGCTATTAAACGGGAGTTGCCTGTTTCAGGATCACCCTCATGTAGCCTATTACATTTATACCACGCACCATCCGTCTTGGCTCGAGCTAGCAGGTTGAATCATTTTCCCAAAACATGCCTCTACCCCTGAGCCAGCTGAGCAACCTGAAATTTTTATACAGGTACATCATGCAAAATATTAACTAAAATAGTATATACTAGTATGGAACGACAAATAGAATTCGAGCTACGAGAAAAGCAGATTTGTTTTAGACAGAATGTAGGGACAAGAGAAGCAATATTGACCCTGCGTCTAATTTTAGAAGACAGGATAAGAAAAAAAACGGTCTACGTTCATGGCATTAGCAGATTTAGAAAAAGCCTGTTATAATTTGAACAGGAATTTACTATTAAGGACTTTGAAAACGACAGAAATAAAATTTCGAGAAAGAAGGCTTATCTATAATCTCTACAGAAGGCAACAGTAATTGGAATTGAAAATCAAGAAAAGAAGCAGAAATCAAGGAAGGAGCAAGACAAGGATGAAGTCTGTCGCCCATGCTCTTTAACTTATATATAGAACAGACGGCGAAGAAAGTTAAAACGGAATATGAATCATAGTGCAAGGAGGAGAAATAAAAACCCTGGGGTTTGTTGATGATATTGCAATATTATGGGAGTCAGCAGAAGACTTGGAAAACATAATAAATGGCATGAACGTGATCACGTTGCTCCTCAACCATTTCTTCCACCTCGAAGCCTTAGCTATCATCGTGTCCTTTATCACACACTACATTCCAATATTATGTCCACTATTTAAATCACAATTAGAATTTGTATGAAGCACGATTTTCATAGGCACCTTAACCATTATTCAATTAGGGTTATCAGCCTGTGTATTATAATTCATTACATGGAATACAAATTTATAGACAGTAATAGTAATTTGTAGATCTACTATAATACTTCACTCCACCGGCAGTGACAGTGTCAACCTCAGATATCTCGAAAACTATTTATTCGCAGATAATATCGGTCGTTTTCCCAGTTTTTATCAGTTCATTCCACGTCTGCCGAAACCCTTCCTCGTGCTGGAGGTCTCTCACTCCTACACTGTTTGATTAGTTGAAACTGTTCTACGCTATAACTAATAACTTATGTTGTATAAGGTAAATAATATAATCGAACGAAGGCTTTTCAGGTATATGTAGTTGATGAAGTTTTCTCGGGCCTCCAACCGGGCGAGGGTGTAGTAACTCGACGTTTCGAGATTGCTATCATTTTCCACGTCGTGGAATTACTACACCTTCACCCAGTTGGAAGCTAGAGAAAACTTTGCCAAATAAATAATATGATAAAAGGTCCGTTAATTTTAAGCTTCTTTTTTCTTCGTAAAAACGCACTTGTTGGGCACACGTCAACTTAACTAGGAATAATGACAGTCTGGTAAATGTCACAACTTCTCAACAAATCTCCAACTGCTCTCTCTCCTCATCTATAACCACAAAACCTTTGATTTCCTCTTCTCGACTCTAATTTTGGCCAATAGGAAACATTATTACATTTTCTAGTTCGCGAATCCGGGGTTCACATGTCTGCCCGAAAAGTCGCAAAATGAGAAGCAACAGAGGTTACCGAACCTTCTGTAGTAATGTCTGAACGTGATAAAATATTAACATTATTACCATCCGACATATTTTGCTGGCCGGCTTCTTAATCCCTCAAAGGACAATTCCTTCAATTCTTGCAATTCACAGGATGATCAGATCGGCGTCTTGATTCAGGGACAGTAGAAGTGGGTAGGATAATACCTGAGAAAATCCACTCACGGGATGAACATACTCGCTTTTAATTCGACAACACCACAGTTGGGCATAGAAGAGAAAAGGGTAATCTCAAAGGTTCTGCAGTCCCTGACACATCTAAACGCTGACTAACTTCCTGAGCTGCCCCGTTACACAATACACAAAACTACTAAATACTCAATTTAGCGCAAGATATTTCGTTTATCTGTTCCGTGCCAGTTATCTGATAGATCTAGAACATTCTCGAGGGTTCACTTCCTATAACACACCGTGGCAGCGCCGTACCTTTACAATTATTCCGTCAATACGTCCGGTTCATTAGTATATTTTTCGAGATATGTGAACGTCTCACTTTCCGTAGACAGTGCTTTGTGTCGGTAAATAGTTTGTCTCAGTTGTGTGCTAAATTTCACTTTGTATTTACCAGACGTATGGTCGCGAGGACCGGGATTAAGGCTGATGGGGAATTGATACACTCACCACGTATCACCCCAAATTCGGAATGTGTCACGCCAGCCGCCTCGGTAGGCCTAGGCCCTCAAGAGGGCAGTGGAACCTTTGGAAGAAGAAGAATTTACAAGACGTGCCAATGTTGTGATAGGAATATACGACAGCTGGTATTGTCTCATTTGTGTAACGAAACAACGCAATCCTGTTTGCGACATCGCGTGCAGACGTGCATTATGTAATCTTCTTGTATTTATAAAACGTTTGGTAGAAGAATTTGACGAACCAATAATCAAATGTTTATATAACTTTACCATTAGAACTGAACAAGGAAACCTCAAAATTGGCACATTATTATTTTCTCTACTATTATTTTAAAATTTATTATTTAAAGTCACGTGAACCTTTCGACCATTAGCGAATGTTACATTTTTGCAACACATATTTTCACTGATAACATTTAATTGGTTGTCATAATTTGTTACGGAGCTTCAGGTGATTAATGAATTTTATTACATGATGTACCGTGTTTGTACTATTGAGTAAGACACTTGAATTGTGGTTGACTACATTTCTATTTCTGTGGACTTGTCTAGAATTGTTTTGGAATAGATGTTTGTTTGTTATAAGGCTGTTACAGAAATCCCAAAGTGTTGGTGTATTTTTGGATAAGATGTGTTCATGTATTAGATTGGAGTGGCCTATTCGTAAACGTGTATTGATAATCTGGTCACTTCTGTTGTCTTATAGTATTTTTTTGTGTGCTGTAGGTATTTCTTAAATCGACAAGTTTAGATGGTCCTTTTGTGTCCATTCTTGGTCCCAGGATGATTTTATTGCTCGGCGGAAATGTCTGAGTGTGATGCACCCAGGGTGATGACCTCTTCCATCTCGTTACCGTTGATGCCATCGAATTATTATTTCTTTGCTTTCGTTCGGAATTTCGTGATATTTTTCTCTGGCGTTGTTGATGATTGGTTCTTTGTTGTCTTCATCATGTCTAGGGCTTCATGGATTGCAAAGGCTTCGCAGAAGAAGATGGGGCTTATGTTGTTCAGTTTGTCTTTGATGATTTGGTTGGTTGATACGATTGCACATCCTGCTCCATTTGTAGTGACTGATCCATCAGTGTAAAATGGCTCGTGGTCTGGGATTTTGCCAGATAACTCATTGAAGTGTGTTTGGATAATTATGATTGTTTCATTTTTATTAAGGTCGGGTAGTGATAGGTTTATTATGACTGTATTCGATAACCATGGGGGAATATTGGTTTGGTTTAAGGATGATCGGTAGGAGTGGGGAATTGATTTCTTCTAGGAGTTTGTTTAGGCGGAAGTAAAAGTGTTTTGGGAAGGTTTTCTTGTTGTTATTTTCTGTGGTATGTCTGTTGGCTATAACATTATTGTAGACAGGATTTATAGGTGTGTTGAGGATTTTGGTTGCGTAGTTGATGCTTAGAAGTATACGCCTTATATGGAGAGTTTCTTCGTTGCTTTTGGATGATACTTAGAGATGGGTTTGTCCTGTAGGTCTCAGTCCGGCAATCTGGATGGAATTTAGTGCCTTTCAAAATGTTTGCTTTGGCCGAGTTGTTGATTATTGCTCCCTAGTCTAATTTGGATCTGATAAGGGCTTTGTATGTATTTATGATGACGTCTTTGCTTGTGCCCAGTGGGTTTGAAGATAATGGCTTTCACGATTTGCAGTCGCTTTTGACATTCTGTATTCAATTGAGAGATGTGGGTTTTCCGTGTTAGTTAGACCAGGATTTTCAGCCTGGTGCTGCGTTTTAGAGTTGTGTTTTCAAGGTTCAGTTTGAAGACCTCATATTCTGACTTCTCCCTGCACACAATGCTTAATTATTTTTTTGAAAGCAAATTTTATTTTACTGATTGCAGCAACAGAAGAAATGTAAAACTAAAAAAGCTTTCTTTCTTTTTCGTAATAAGAGCTGAATATTGATTAATATTTCACAGCTTCTAACATTGGTAGGTGAACTCTTGAAAATCATCGAGGGTCATACAGTCGAAATTTGTCTTTATTTATCCCCAATCTCATTAAATGTCACTATTCAATCTAGAGAAATATATTATTATTTTTTGTTTATTTAAATTATTAATTTACAATCTAGTACAATACAATAAGTAAATTTTATAAAAGTATGTATTAAAACCTGAGTAGGGTAATCGTCCAATGACGATTCCTTAGAAGTTCAATGGTGATTTTTGATCTGTAAGCACCGCGTAGCACCATCTGACGACAACGTCCGGAGTAGGAGCTTCACTGGATAGCCACTAGATGTCAGCAACACTGTCTCGTCAAAACGGAATTGCATTGAATTTCCCTCATGCGTTTGATGCGATGTATATTGGGTTATATCACTTTGTCTCTGAAGGCGGCTTCCATTATACATAGCACCCCTGTCAGAATTAATTCGAATTCCAAAGCGACATCACATTAGTACAGGCAATAAATGTCTGTTGTGTTGCTCCATTAACCACTAAAGCTTGACAATCTTCTATAAGCGATCCTCCTGGTTTATGTCACTTTGGGAGAGGTGATGAAGGGGGGGGGGGGACAAACATCAGCCCGTCAAGTTCTTTATTGTGGCATTTTATTTATTTTCACAAAAATAATAACGCCATAGTCCAGGGCGCATAAAATTGAATTGCCAGAAATCGTAAAAATAAAGAAACAGTTCGAAGACTATTTACGTAGCTTAATATGTACCGTCGGAATATTTATGGAACTCTGAACACATCACAAATATCTCGAATATTTTAGTGGCACAAAGTCTTGGGGTTGAAATTTGCTGCCATTCATTGTTTCTGAATATCAAAATTTGATTTGCATTGACACAATGACACAATCCTTAGGAATGCTTCACACCGTTATCATTATCATCATTGGCCGAAAAACTACAATGAATCAAGACACGTCATTTATTGATGAGTTTAGAGGTCCTTGGACTCGCTGTCCAACCATTACCGGAAAAGTCTAAAAGTGGAATATAATAAATATTTTCAATTGTAAAACAGTCTATAAGTCATAAAAAATAATAAAATCTTCTTTAGCAGTAGTTTAGAGGTCCTTGGACTCGCTGTCCAACCATTACCGGAAAAGTCTAAAAGTGGAATATAATAAATATTTTCAATTGTAAAACAGTCTATAAGTCATAAAAAATAATAAAATCTTCTTTAGCAGTAGTTCATACACGACGTTTCGTTCCCAAATTTGGAACCTCGTATTTTCGGACTCATAGAAATTTTCATTCTTATAAATTTCTTGATTACTTAAAAATCACACTAGATGAGGTTTAAAACTCTACGAACTACAGTCAATACAGTTTATATTATTTTTTTCTGACTCTTTCTAAACAGACATAATGTAGCTAATTATATTTTCAATTGTCGTTTCGTCTTTATCTCAATTATTTTTACGGCAGTTGCGTGTCGAAAGAATTTAAAACAATTTGTGCAAATTTATTTGTATTTAAGAGCAATCAACTTAAAACCTTAATGTTTGGAAGTGATAATTTAATTTACCGCAAAAAATGCATTAAATTTTTCATTTAAATTCAATTTTGATTTTATAAGTTCAAATATTGTAATATATTCATAATTGGATTAATTAATCGCTAGAAAGACGCTAATATGTTTTAGTTTATAAAGGCGTTCACGCTAAGTTTTAAGTAAAAATTGAAGTGTCGGAGTTTTGAATGAAGACATGGAAAGTTCCGCAGAGAGGGAAGTTCTTTTTTTCCGGAGGTTCGTACTTTTCACTTAATTGCTTTCTTTAAGTGAAGATGTCAGTCAAAAAAGATTTACAACGCAAGCCATTGAAAGTTTTTCGGTAAATAGAGCTACAAATCGATCTGTCGTAGGTGTTTAACTGAATTTATACTTTCCTGTTTAATACAAAAAAGTAATAAATTATTTTTTCCTGTGATCCACGTAACTAATTTCTTATACAGTACACAAGTGAAAAATTTTTTCTTGTATTTTCTTATTTATGTTTCTCGCTCAGATAAAATATTGATGAAAAGAGAAAAAGAAAAAAAAGGCTATTACTAAATCTTATAGTAAATTTATTTCCAATTTTTCTATTTCAACGTCCTTATATTAGACAGTGAACCTCATTATTAAATAACTAATAAAATTTTTAGAGTTTTTAATTAAAACTAAACTAAATGCTGTCAACATTAAACGTGACACGGAAAATCTTAACAAGTTAGATTAGTATGGTTCTCATTTTAAGTTCATTAGTTATTAGTTACACTTATCTGAGGTTTTAGAATTTTTCTTTACTTCCAGTCAGTGTCTATAAATAGACAAACCTACGTAGAAACGTGCATCAGATTAACTTTTTCAGCGTAATTGTTTCTCATATTTTAAACTGTGTGAATATTCAGGCCGTACTCTTCATTATTATGGTTATGCTTTGGATTTTAAATGATTAATTTAAATATAATTAACCTGAGCAATGAAACTTGACAAATGACTTCTAAATAAATATTGAAATCAAAATCAAATTATAGTCTTGGTGATTTAAGTGAATTATTAAAATAGGGAAAAATTATTATCATACTAAATAAAAATCAGTCTTTTAACAAAATTTAATGAATTCCTTGAATTAATTATGCCTCTATTTCTTTGTGAGTCATGAATTAAATTGTTTTTTCAGACTATAGTCTTGAAAAATTATTCTACTTGTATGTTCTTAATTATTCTTAGGGACCGTGGTTTTAGGTATGCTATGGTTTAATAATAATTCACTTATTAGAATTCTCTGGAGCAATGAGATTGGAAGGATGATGTAATAGTATCATTCCGGAGTATCAAAAGATGAACAAAACTATCAAATTTAGGGGAAATAAAACATCCGCTGTCGAATATAGTGTTAATAATTTTAATAGAGAGCTTTCGACACAGTTGCTTATTTTCAATCTTTTAGAACAGAAAAACAGCTTAATTAACGTATACGTTAGTTAATTGATATGTAATGACGCTGTTTTCTGTCGAAACACTGCTGCGTCAAATCTTCGTATTAAAGTTACTAACAGTATAAAGGACAACTTGTGTGGTTTAATTTTCCCAATATTGACCAGAGAAAAATCCACATTAATCAAATGGATACTCATATTTTTGCAATAAGATGGAGCTATAACGACATCGTAAATAAAAATGTCATCGTAAAGTTGAATAACTAAAAGTTGCATATTTAGAATTGAAGATACGCTTATCGTATATTTTTACTAAACTTTAATAATTCCCTTAATATATAATATACTGCTGTAACAAAATTAATATTTGCATAATCAACAGAATAATCAACTAAAATAAATATAAAATAAGATAATTTCACTGTTTTATTGTTGCTTGTACTGACAGCCTACGAGATATATTTTATATTAACGAATTAATAATTAAAGAATGGTAATCGAGATAAAATTACACTTACGATATACTTGTCCATCCAATTATTTACTAAAGGAATATATGTCTGTTATATGTGTAGATTTTCTCTGGCTAAATTTTCTGCCATTTTGGTTTTGATTTGTACTTCTATTTTATCATCAAAGAGTTATAGGACAAACAATTATTATGATAAATTCCACATACAGTGACTAAATTTCTTTAGAACAGCCTTTGAAATTGTGGAATCTATCCTTTCATATGTTTTTAGATCTTTTAAAAAGTAGAGGTCTTGCTAAGGAGCTTTTACAGCTGCACTGCACTGAAGCCACGGTTTGAAACAAAGAGTTACAATGAACAGAGAGAAATCTCTTATGGAATTTTTAATTAGATTGCATAATGATCTTAACAAAAAATAACCAAGCCATCCACCGAGCTCGATGCATCGCCCAGGGGGTTGTATTTTTAGTTTACTTCTACAATGTTTTCCCAAAAACATCAGAGATCAACATTTGAGTTCACAATAATCACCTCTCAGCGTTGATTATCTAATTCATTTTCAAGCACAACAGTTCTTTAATTTCCGGCTCACTAAAACATTTCAATTTTCTCTTTGCCACTTTGAAAATATTGGTGTTAACAATTTCCCTAAAATGTTTAAAAAGAGGTATGCTAGCACTAATTCGGGAGTTTAGAGGTAAATTATGGGGTAGATAAATTTGTTTCTATGCAAATTTTAATGTTCCTTTTTTACTTTAACGGCGTGGTATATATTGTATTTAATTTTCAATATGTATTTTGTGTAATTTTCCCAACCATCAAGGTCAACCTTCCAGTCCATGATACTAGTTGGAGCAAGTCAATGTATAAATTGTGTATAATTTTTGGATAAGATGTTAAGCGACAGAATTGTTGTAAATGGCTTGCTTATTTAATTTTTGGATGAATATACTTATAATAAAAACTAAACGAATTTAATACTTTAATTAAGTTGGCCACTACTCTAAAATTAATGTGATGAATGCGTTTATAGTTGCCGAATGAAAGAATTGTAAAATCACAACCAAATAACAACGGTAACGTGTAAATTGACAAAACCAAAAAATTCAGGCTCACTTGTTTATTCTTTAATTATACGACAGGAGCTTTCGACTTAAAACAAAGACAAAAAGGAGACAATTAGCTTAGCATAAAACAATAACCATTAGTTATACAATAATAAAATACATACCTAATCTGCACAATCATACTGCGTTACATATTGTCAATTACATAAAAACATCAGGCGTCACTCAGCCGGTGTGTAAACAAGTGCTGGGATTTGCGTACTATCGTCGGTGCATCCAAGTATACATTATTCGACATTAGTCTAAAAGGGTAATATAGTACAAAATATAAATATATACAAAAACTTAACATTTAAACTCTTAATAACTTAATGTATTGTAAGTTCGAGGGAATTGATCACATTTGCATAATATGTTCCGATTTCGAAACCTCATTTTTAAAGTTAAACACATTGTCACGTCCAAGATTAATAAAAATAGCTGCAGCAAATCTAAGTTTATGTCTGGATGAATTTGTATGTAAAATACTGCATTTTGTGAAATCCAAATCTATTTTTTAAAATTTTGAGTATAATAGCCAATGTAAGCTTTCATGCAGATTTTACAATCAAGTTTGTAAACTACATTATTTTTATCCAACGCTTCAACTTTATCTTTTAATGTAGTGCAGATATTGCGAATGTGATTATTATAACTCAGTGTGAATTTGAATTCATTTTTGTTAAAATTAAGAAACGTAGTTATAATTAGTAATGGTTTTATTTATCGTAGAATTGATTAAAAAATTAATTGAAGGAGGGATAGAAGATACCTCCGGTTGAAATTATTGTTTTATGCTGCCTTGTGATGATGCTTTCAATATCATTGAGGTATTTTTAGTAATGTTGATGGTACTAGTAATGTTCATATTATGTAATTTTTTTAATAAAAGAATGTAATTTAAGATTTACTTGACTATATTGCATAATAAATGTAATTTAAGAATTACCTGACTATATTGCATAATAAATGTAATTTAAGAATTACCTGACTATATTGCATAATGAAAAGACAATAAGGCGAATACGTTAAACAAAAGTGGAATATTTGGGTAGAACACATTTTAAAAAGAATTCTGAATGGGTAAGGAGGATGAAGACAAGAGACTAAATAAGTTCATTAGGGGTTGAGAACTATGGAATACTGATGATAATTTAAATTGCACTATCGGATAAAATAGACAATAATTGAGGTACGTAGATATTTCCTAAATGCAGTTGAATTGCATAAGACATTGGTACGAACCGATCATTGATGATGCGCATGCATGAAATAGATAAAAAATTACTTTCGATGAGACATAGTTTCATAAATTGGTGTGAACTATTAAGCACTCGTCAGTTGATCCCTTTTAACAACGTGCCACCAGCCTGGATGATGAACTGCGACTCGGGCGTAACTTCCAGGACGTCATGTGGGGACCGCGATATTTGCCAAATTAATAGCGTCATCAATTCCCCTCACCCCACTGGCAGCGGCAATATTCTGCTAGGGGCTGATGATATTACACTCGAGACGCCCTCTTTATTGGCTAGCAAAATAAGGGAGGGATGATGAAGGGTGCGCGCCATCCTTCCGTGTCATTTGTTAAACCATTATTGTCCCGGCTCGGCGTGGAGCGGAGCGGAGCGGCTCCTGCGCTCAAAATCCCCCGATACGATCAATAAAGCACACAGGTGCAGCATGCACCAATGCAACTCACGCCAAAATAAACGAAAATGCATGACATGACCTAAAATCAGAGCCAGGCTCTGGCGAATACGCTTGAAGCTTCGTGTATAAAAACTCCTGAAACAGTCTTAAAGTTGTCGTAATTCCTCTTGATAACATTGTAAAAATTATTTTATGAGCTTTTAACTTTTACAATACAGACAGTTTGCATATTACAATTTATGTAAGAACGTCTAACCTTTCTCAGTTTTTAAAGTGCGGCAACTATCACGAACATAACACAGGAAAACGCTTTCAGATTATGGTTTCAGTATAATAAAAATAACATCCATTGTTTCCGTACAAGCCAGCACAATAAAGATACGATGCCAACAGCAATTATAAGACAATAATAATAATAATAATAATAATAATAATAATAATAAAGACCTTAAACAAAGCTATAATTACACTTTTTCTGAATTACCATTTGCGTGTTACAAATTCGTTTAAATTTCAATAGAACGGAATATATGATAATATGATTTGCAGTATTGAAAAAATTTGTACCCTATTAATTTCATAAGGTTATTTTCTGTTCACGGTACCTTATAATATTATCGCCCATCTGTCCATGAGAAGATCTATTCACCTACCTCCAAAACGATATTGCTCTAATATGTATTAATTTTGTTGATATTACTTTTATAGATCAAACTATCGCAAATAAATTTATTCTCTATACGTATATCTCAATCAGAGCATAATGACAATATTCATAAAATAAAGGTTTAGGGCTGACAAAACGGATCCTGTGAAATATTCTTTTGTAAGTAAGTCAATAAGGGATTAAAATGATGTAAAAGATGTTTTATTAATTTTCATACTACATTTTCTAGTTATTCTGTAAATATTAAAAAACTACCTCTAGCAACTTCACAAGTAGTAAATATTATAAAAACAGAACAAATTACAGCTGATTCTCAAAATTTTTTATTCGTTTCTTCGATAGTTGAAATTCTATAAAGTCTGTATGTAAAATTCCATATAAATATTAAACTTAACTACGTTACTAAACGTTCTTATTTACGTCTGTTGCGAAATAATAACGGTAACACTTGTGATTGCCATTGTTTCCTGAAGGTGTAATGTTAGGATAATAGCCTAATCCTTCTCAAAAAATACTTAAAGAAATACACTGAATAAAACTGAGGTAAATCAGCACATGTGCTTTTTTAAAATCTAAAATATATCATAGTGTTCGGACTACTCATCATCAGTGGAAAATAATAATAGATTAAAGAAGTAATATTATGAGTCAGCTTATTTTAATAATTTTGAACATTTTGTATTACTCCAGGGAAAGTGCTTGAATTATGGGTAAAATTCAAATGATATCTTGCTATATAATTTATTTCAGGAAGTTAAGGTAGGTGTTAAGGAATAAATGGCCGCCTTTGAGTTTCACGTTTGTTAATTCCTAGCATATAATTAAAATAAAGTCTATTAAATTCAATCGCTTGAAATCTCGTATTATCGTCACGACTGGATAAAAACCCGTCGGACGTGAGTCCGATATGACTCCTTCCTTTCATACATTTGCAATGCGTGACGTTGCCTTGTTCACGCAATGTCTGTAATGCAGAATTTTAACAAATAGTCTCTGTACACGTTTCTTGAACCAATCGTAATGACGGCTTCCATGTTGCACAGATATTCAGGATTCTTGCTTAACTCGTTTATGTGAGTGCAAAAAGGTTACGGTGTGTTACCGTAACACTCTCAAGCGTACGAGGAGGTGACAGAGGACTCCAAAAATAATTACCTCATTAAAAGCCTCATGCGAAGGAATTTAAATGGCAGGTAAACGATATTTGACAACTCTATAATGTTTTTACCGCTCACAATAATAAACATTCTTCAAAATTCTAGGACTGATTTTGAATGTAATATTTATTGGGGTTTTAAATAATTTTACAATTTCATTAATAAATATTATTTATTAATTTCGTCACAATCATTAATAGAGGAGCTTTCGGTCAAAATATGTCGCAATTACCTTTATAAAGAAAAAATTAAAAACCGACAATTACACGCGTCGTGTAAAATATCTACAAAGTAATTAGATGTTAAATTCTTTTAGAGTAAAGGAGCATATGAATTATAAAATTTTGACGAAGTTCGAACGTGAGATTGGATTGATTGAATGTGTGCCCGGAATGACGGTGAACAGACAAAAAATGTTATCTTCACGTTTAGGAAAACATTTTAGAGTCAAATTGAAGGTATGTATACTAATACAGGTCATTTTGGTATAATTAAAGTTTTTCATTTTATTTGAATATATTATCTTGCTAAAAGAATACAAGGTTTTTCAATCTGAAATGTTTACAAAATATTACAAAAATTTGTAATGAAATTAATAAATAATATTTATTAATAAAGCTGTGAAATTATCAAATCCCAGGATATCTAGTTACACAAAAAATACAATGTTTCTTTAAGAAATAAAAATTTAAGATGACTTATAAATGGACGATAGGAGTTTGGGAAAGGAAAAGAATAGAAGCCTTTGAAATGTGGTGCTGTAGACGAATGCCGAAAATCAGAAGTGAGGATAGAATCAGAAACGAGGAAGTTCTAAACAGAATAGGGGAAAAGTGAACAATATGGAAGACTTTGACTAAGAGAAGGGATAGACTAATAGACCACGTTTTAAGGCATGTGGGTCTTGTAAAATTAGCATTAGAGGGAAGTGTGTGAGGTAAGAACAGAAGAAGGGGAAGGCGAAGGATGGAATACGCTAAGCAGATTATGGAGTATGTTGGGTGTGCTAGTTATAAGGAAATGAAAAGGCTTGTGCAAGATAGGTTAGCATGGAGGGTTGCATCAAACCAGTCTTAGGGCTGAATACCACAACAACAACATAAATGGATTTTGATGTTTTTGTCTCCAAGGGTTCTTTTATCAATCACAATTAAAATAATAAAATTGGTTAATAATTCTCATATAATTGTAAGTTTGAAATCCGAATATTTAGACACATATTGCCATATTACTCTGAACTAAAAATAAAATAAATAAAACTTTAAACAATTCATTTACAGCTCTCCCAAAAATCCCATATTTATAATATTTGCTGAATTCTCTCAATATTTAACTCTAAAAACCTTCAATTCTTCAAATTTTTAGTTCTCCACAAAGAAATTGTCAACTTTCTCAGTGTTTTATTTTTCGAGAGGAGGTTAAAATCATTTTGAAGACACTATCACAGGGTAAGCACTGGATAGTAGTGTGGGATTCTACCCACTAAAAACAACTCTCTTTCCAACGATGACTGTGGGACCGTCGTTAGACTTTACTTCACAGGAAGCAGTCATAGCGTCAAGCTCTGCCTCTGTTAAACGTTTCCATTCCTCTATTTCTCGAAATGTCGTAATCGTTGAATTATTGTAGAGGCATATGTGCTTACTTTATTCCAGTTATAAAGTGAAATCAGCATAATGGGAACCAAATTATCTTGTGTTATTGAGGTTCCAATATCGCTCTCTAATGCTCGTCTCTCATTTGAAGTTATCGAGTTACTGAAAAACTTGTATTCTGGTGTCTCATTAAGTCCACATTCAGGGCATGCAGGTGAATTATCTATGGCAAACCTGTAGAAGTATGCCCTGAAGCAGCCGTGACCGGTCAAGAGTTGAGTGAGATAATAATTCACTTCTCCATGTTTCCGGTTAATTAATTCTTTAATTGACCTTATTAACCTATGGGTCCATCGGCCCTTATTGGACTCATCCCACCGGCGTTGCCATATATTTTAAGCCTCTCAACTCTTTTGCCTTCCAGACCTCCCGTTTGTTTGTATTCTTCGGCACTCATCAGCCAGAATGCCAAACGGAGTTATTCCTGCCATCACACAGACTGCATTCTCAGTGTACCAATTTCCATTAAGGTACGTGCCCATTTTATGATTTAATATAATTATTGGTGTCAATTCTAACATATATTAATAATAAAACTTTTATTCATGCTACTATATTTTTGTTTAAACATTGATATATCAACTTACTTTTATATTTTTAAATATCTATAGGAGGATTTAAGCTAGATAATAGGTTCATAAACCACAAAGTTCGGCATATTATATAAATTGGCGATTCACTATCATGAACGTCATTACTTTCTAGGAGTAGTGTCTCGTCCGTCACAAAATTTATCATATTAGGAAATCACAAAGAATTACCGAAGAGCGCGCGCACACACACAAACGCGTATTGTGAGAGTCGTTTTCATGGTAGTATTTGAGGTTTGTCTCTGCCAATTATAACGGGCATTTTTGATGGGATTCTATTCCAAAACACCACGTACGCGGGGTACATGTTACAAGGATTAATTGAGAAGAGAACATTTCTAAAACACATATTTTTGCCGGGGAGAGGTAGCACCAATCAACTTATCAAATTAATTATTAGAGACATCACCTCATCTTTAAGACAAACCAACCAAAGACGTGGTTAGGTACAGCGAGATTTTAGCAACTGGTTGGTCGAAGAAAATTCTGGACGAAATCAGCACCGTAAAAGTTCCAACCGCCATAAACAACAGAAACATCATCCTGGCATCTAGCATAAATACGGTGAATGGGATTTTACAACTTCTGGCTCATGGTTATTTGTTTTAGAATTTTTAATTTCTTACATTCCCACGTTTCCTAGAGAGTACCTATTTGGAAGCAACAGATAGATATTTTTACTTTCCTGAGTAAGGCCGCAAGTAACTATTTTCGTTTTACATATATATTTTATTAAAATTTAATTTAAGATTTTTTTATCAAAAAATATTTTATAAAGGAAATAATGTTTCCAAATTAAATTGTTATATTAAAAATTTAATTAAAATCTAAAAATTGAAATAAAAATTCTGATAAAAAAAATAGTCGACACATAGACTTATCAGATTGATAATTTATTCAATTGTGGTATATCTTGTTAAGTACAGTAATTGTGCTGGGCCCTTTTTAGAATGTAACAGTACATGTGGGACGTCAGGATCTTTCCATGCTCGATATTCCTTGGAAGGGAGCTCGAATTTATTACCGTTGGTTTACATAAATATAACAAACGTACACACGTTTCAACAGTTTATTATATTAAAGAGTTAAACCTTAATTTGAGAAAACATATTACACATAGTCCAAACAATTGTCTGTTTAAAGAAACCAAGATAAAGAAATGTTCGACAGCTCTGCTCGCCATACAACAGCAAGCGGAAACGGGACTCCTGAAGACTCCAATCTCGTTGGCATCAGAAGGTGAATTCCACTTGCTGCGGCGAACGGCAACGTTAGTAGTCAAGAGGTGTTATTAAGGGTCTAGGACTCGCCGCTTGGAGTGCGGTCCACATTGCATAGATAAATACCCGGCTTGAAGTGGAGGCACAATGACGGCCTCGTACCAACCGAATTGGTAGAGCAAATATTTTTAATTACACTATAAAGATAAAAAGTAATCATATGCTAACTAACGGGACTTATATAGATTTGCATAAGTTAATATTGACTTAAACATTTTTAGTGTCACAAATTCGCAACGTAAAAAGCCAGTTTATGGAGGTAAAGTCATTTTTGAGACTACAGGCTTTATAAAGTTAAAAAATCTTGTAAGATCCATACAATTAAGAGTTTGAGGATCGGGTTACAAGTAAACAGCGTTTTCCGACAAAATATCGTTCTCTAAGAATCAATTACAGACTAATAACGAACTATTCACGGTTCATATAAATTAAATGTTATATTCAATGAATGATAATTGTTTTACTCCAATTTTTACAAACAATTATTTCAACTTTTCAATTCTTCCTTTCAAGTGAGAGTCAATTAATATAAAGGACTTTGAATGTATACATTGTTAATAAAAATTAATTTAAAAAAACTCCTTTGTTTAAACACATGATAAATAATGAGGGCAACGAGAAACCTCCTAAGAATACATGTTTCTTTATTTGGAACAACCTTGTGCCAAACATTTAGTTTTCAGAAAACATTGATTGGAATAATGTATTAGATTCGGAAACTAAATATTATGGGAGCTTAAAGTTTGAAATGTAACACATTAAAACACAGTTCTCTTTAATTGATACAAATCTCAACAAAATTTATGACTTTTGTTTGGTCTCGTCTTATGTTTGTATCGCTTTATTTGTAGTGCACACTTGATGAGGTCCACGGATTGTAAAGAAACGCAATGATTTAGAATTTTAATGAATATAAAAAACGTAATTAATTGATTCTTAACTGACTTCTTTGCCATCATATATTGTTATTTCTTAATGCCAGTTTCACCAATATAAAAACGTAAATAAGCTATAATAACATAACAAGTAATAGTTTTTAAAATAGTGATTAACAGAAGAATAAATATGTCTGACTGGTTATATGATGCAAAATTGATAAATGTAGTTTAAGGTATTGTTTTATAATGGATATAATACAACGTGCCTTATTATAGATGAAGGGATATTATTCGGGTATTCAAGCTGTCTGTGACAAGAGAATATGTCAAATACTGTTGCGATTTCGCTCCATTCTTGCTCTGTATTCTAAATCACATTTCGGATGTAACTTGCCATAGATTCAGTCCATGACGAAAAATTTTATATTTGGACCTCTATTTTATATCAAGATAGACTATGGTTTAATTACATACTTCAATAATTGTATGTAATAATATTAATTTAGTTTAACTAAATTAATTGAGAATCTGTAGATTTAAAAATTTTATTTGTAAACGTAACATTCCAAGTTTAAATTTATAATTTTTGTCTGCAGTTGAAAACCCGAAGAAATTTATTTGTACGTGATGAAGGTCCGAATTTTAGAACGAAACGGTATAACTAAATGAATCTTGTGTTTTATTATAATGTATGGTCGCTTACATTATCTTTAAATAAAATTTAATTAAAACATATTATTTGGGCTTGATATCAACCCTTATAAGAATAAAAATTATTGTAGATTGTGATAACCTAAATTAAAAATAATTAAATCTATTAACAGAAAAACTGTTAGAATTTAAATGTGTTTAAACAACAACAAAAAAATTCTTATTCACAAGACATCGTTGACAGTATTTATACACTTAATAATAAACGGGTTGAAAATGACTAGATATTGAAATTTTATCCTGAAGTCTGTTTTTGGATTATTCAACACACAAAATTAAATATTAAAAATAGGCATTTGAAGAAAAAGATTTGGAAATCATTTTTTAAAATTAGCGTTTTATGAGTTCTGAATTATAAGATTGTAAATATTGCTTAAAGAATTTTGTTGGAACGTTAAGTGAATGTCTAATGTTTAATATTTTAGAAACGAATATTGAATTATAGTTGATATCTATATTTCAGGTATTTATAAATTGACGGGTTTCGAAAAAAATGTTTATTAAAGATAAACTAAATTACGATCAATATGCGGTTAAACGATACGTGTAATAACTGTGCTCCGTTGTACTGAATGCTATATTATCCCGTTTCATTATAATAATATTTTCATTACTCTTTTATTATTATTACTTATGCTGTACATTATGGTGGGACTGTTTATGTCGGTCTCCGAGGGATAAGGAGCATATTGCATCTCAACTTTTCCTAAAGACGACACCAAATTTGCTTACCGTAATAAAATTAATCGATCTTAGTTTTTGTTTTTTTCATCGCCGATTTGTCTCATTTCTCTGCCTTTGTGGGTTTCTTTCTTCAATCTTTTTCTTTTGTGAATGTTTTCTCTTTGGTACCATTTTCACTTAATTTCTGTCCATATAACTCATCTATTTTTCACAGAATAACGACATGTGTCAACACAATATTGTAACAAAATTTCATGTGCCCGTTTTATGCTAATGAGCGTGAAACAAATAAATATCGGCGGCTGATTCCTACTCCGTCTCGTACGCATTGTGAAATGTTTTCGAATGCAGAAGTAGGATCGATTGATCCGTTGTTTCATATGCGTTGGCTGCCTGCTAATAAACTATTATAGCCGACTTATCTGGGATCAGCGGTGGCTTTTGAAGCAGCGCCTTGTCAACAGGTGTCACTGTAGCGGCTAACGAAGTTGAAGCGAGCGCACCTGGGGGAACCGCGTTCACTCTCCTCTCTTTGGGAAAAATACGCAGTGGAATCCTCGAAATGGTAATACGCAGCAGACCTTTTCCATTTATTCAAGAAAATCAACAGCGGTTTTAAATAAATATACGTAACGCTTAGGAAACAAATATTTATACGCATCATAATATGATAGATTTATATACACTGACGGTCTGTACACATGTTATGAATCCAAAGACAATGTAGTTATATATATATATATTAAAATACGAGGTCTTTCCCGGTGAATGGAATGTATAAATTCCTCTCGGGTTTCCAACCGGGCCAAAGAGATTATCAGTGACGTTTCTGATAATCTCATTGACCCGGTTAGAAACCCTAGAGGAATTTATACAGTTATATATAGCCAAAAATTCAAATGAAAGTAAAATACAGTGGTGTATCGGAAGACAAAACATGGCAAATGCAAATGATTAAATTGGTCAGTTTGTTGAGGTAGAAAATTAACCTTTATTGAACTGCCTGGGAATATATCATCCATTTCATTATTAATACAGGCATTGGCTATTCCAACTGAATGGAAAAGTAACTTCATCATTCTAAACGTTTTAATACAATATTTACATATTTTATTAATTCAATTCAGCCATTAATTCAAATGTGTTTTGACTTTATTATAAACCTACACTTCTCACTAGAAATTCAGCAAACTTTACACCATCTGTTTAGTCGTCAGTCTTTTTCTGTTCAACTGTCACGTCAGAGTTTTATTTATGAAGATTCAACACATGAAAAACTGAAATTCATAATGTATTGTAAATATTGAAAACAGTAACTTTAAATTACTCTGATTGACTCATGTCTGTGCGATGTTATAATATATCTATTCGCTGTCAAATAAGAAAATACAATGTTAACAGCGAATGAGGAAATTATCAATGTGAGGTATGAGGTCATTGTGAATGTATGCAATCATTTATAGTTCAAACCAATGTTCCTATACGAATTGATTTTTACTAGAATATTTAGTTATTTCAGATTTATATTCTTAACTCTTTTCTATTCCTATTCTGGCATTTGGTTAATAAATTAAAGCTATCGTATACATGACATTGAGTCAATTGTAAGTAACACATATTTGTTTCAATTAAAAATATTTTAAAGGTGCAATTAAATTTTACTAAGAAATTCCATCCCATATACAGCGAATTTTAATTTAACGTAATTCCATATGATTAGTTTTCGTTCTCTTCCAGGCTGACTATTATTTATTGACATTTTATACGACATTTAATCCATTCACAACTATACGAATACTTGCCGCTTATGAACACGGTTTTCATTCGAATTGTTTGAAGTGCCAAGGTAAAATAATTGCACGTCCAGCAAATAAATATGCGGGATTTTCACTTTGATATAACCGTTTACTTAACTGAATGAATTGGTGATTCATGCCCATGGTACAGTTAATAATTTATTTAAATTACTTTAAACCGAATAATATAACGCGACATGATATAATAATTACTTTTATGTGTAAATAATAGAATCCTACCATAAAAGTACTAAGTAAGCCTTATGGTATATTTTATATAATGGAAAGTGATGTTACTATAAGAGGACACTATAAGACTTTTTAGTAAGGGGGGATAAAGTATAGCTTAATTTAAAATTTGTAAGATAACTGATTGATTATAATATAAATTTGTTTAATATTAATAAACATATAAGCCATGAACCAATCCTCTTTCTCTTCTTCAGTGTTTTATTTCTTCATATAAGAACGTCAATACAGGAGCTTTGACGGTAATCCTCATACACATCTTCTACTGTGTTACACCACCTTCAATTAAACAATACTGTAACCTTCCGCAACTCAGATATAATGAATATAAAATACCAAAGAAAAACTTTAAGAAGAATGATATTTATACTACAATTAAATGAAAATATATGTAACAATAGTTAAAATTTATTTATTGAAATTTAAAAGAGAAAATTGTAAGTGAATTCAATATACACATATTGCAGTCATTTTATCCGTCACATTTTATTAACTATTAAATAAAAATTAAATTGATTAAAATTAAATACGATGTTAACAATTAAAAAATTGATTTTATTGTTCACAGACTCGAGTAATATCATAAAATCATACAGGTGGAAATTTAATTATAAATAACAATGTACCTGTTTTAGACGTAGTTTACAAATAACCCTATTTTTAAAATGTTTTTTTTGTATTTTTAGACCTTGTACTTTTTAAAATATGTGATAAGATAGAGAAATTGCATTGTTTAACTTTTTATGTATAGAACTAGCATGTAGGCAAACTGACGTTTTCCAGAAGATTGTACTAATACTTACGTATCAAACAATTGATGTTGGAAATAAAAAAATTCCATTCTTGGAAACATAAAATATAAATTTATTGACATGTTTGATAGTTATGATATTCGAAAAATTTTAAACTCTTCAAATCATTTAAACTTAGTCAATGCTATCAAATACAGAATTATATATTTCAGTCATGCTTCATGATTTAAACAAAATTATTGGTTTGCTAAGCGTGTTACATCGGCCAAACGAAACGCTCTCATTAGAAACTCAAGTTAACGAACGTAACATCAATTTGAAATTTAACGTTAAATAATCATTCACTTGTGTCAAAACTTATATATTTAAGTGTCCATAATTTACATTGGTAAAATGTATATATTATTCATGATTGATGAATCAATTGTTTTGTTGGTTAATTTATAGGGAAAGAATTATAGCAATAGTTTAAATATAATACATGGCTCCATGCATTTGTAAATTTTTAGCCCTTAAATGTTTGTAACAGGTTCCACCGCTTTGCAATCAATTCGGTTGCACTGTGTGTTCAATGTGTACACTTAGTATTTTTCCTTTTAAATTTATTTAAATAGTTTGTTAGTAATGTTTCACAAATTTTCATTAAATTATGTAATAAATTTCATGTTTGTGAAACCTTGTTTTATTTTAATTTTTAGGTATATATTGTTCGGGAGATTGAACTAGTCATGTGTCAACACACTGGCAGTGGACAATTCATCCCATATTGTAGTGGGGGTAGACAGGAGCTCACTTTATATCCAATTTTTGAAAACGCAACTACGTAGTGTAAAAGCAATTTTGAAAACGTTGGTGCTATGAAATATATTGCTGTACAGTATATGTTGTATGTCAAGAAAATCATTAGTAAAATGTAATAGATAATAAGTATAGGGTGAGTTAAAAAGACTTTGTCGCAGTCTCAATATCCTGTTTGTACGGATACAATAAATGTTTTTAACCTTGCAGTAGCCTTCCGGCAGTCCGTAAGGGGAAGGTCCTCCTCAAGCGACAATACTTCCCTTCCCCTTCTCCTTTCCCTACTGCGCACCTAAACATGACGTGTAGAATCTCACCAAATGTTTTAATTTATGTTTTCACTTAAAGAGGTTCCAAATAAAGAAATGATTAGTGTGCTATTTTTAATAGTATTTTTTACTGAAAGTTTGTACCCAAAGATGAAAAGTTTTTAACTGAAAAAGGTTTGCCTAAGTTTGCATAGTTAAGAGTTAAAAAGTGGCGATTTTGTTGAGCATTTCCTTTTCCTACATGTAACCAGCCACTGGATCGTCGCTTCTCAAAACGTTGGGAGGGACGCAAGAATCAAACAAAAATTACAGAGTTTTATCCGTGAGTAATTCAAATACTGTAAAAGTAATAATAGAAATGTAACTTTAAAAAAGAACATAGGTGTAGTCTATTTGCAATTAGATTGCCCATTAAAATACACACTTGGAATTGAAATAAAAAATACTGTAGCATTAGATTACCTTAATCGAAAAAATTTTTCTTTTTAGTTTGGTTAACCGGGGTTTTACTTTTAATTATATTGGACTGGATAACGGCTGGAAAATCTTATATTATATTTAAGACCATATATTAATTCCCTGGGGATCGCCAGTAGTTATTTCAACAGATTCGGACAGTCATCAGACTTCATTAATAAGTTAGTTTAAAAAGTTCCGAAATCAGTTCAGGATGAAACAGATCAAGTAAATTTTTATCAATAAAAAAATATGAATCCCCCTAATGCTTAATTTGTGTTTTGGAAGCAATAGATAACACTGATTCGTCAAGTTTATCACAGCAGATTTAGCATACAAATACTGAATTTCACATGACTATCTATTACGAAAACCATATTGACCATTAAATGGGAATATTTCTCACCCAACAACATTATTAGACATTCCGATATCAGTGTCACATGAAACTTATCAGGCTGTAGTACATGATCGTAAATAATAATAATAACATTTCTCCAGTTAGCTGGAACTTGCGGTCTTAATCGCTTCAATTTGAAATAGTCGCATCGGTACATAGTCATGGCTCCCCATCCTAGCATCAAAGCTTCTGTGGAAATACCAATTCGAATGATCTCGAGTCCACTTCGGAAATTAATCATAACCGCACGGACCGCAAATAAAATTATATATCAATAAAAAGACGGCTACTAAGTCAGCAATTAATATTATTAATATTTAATGAATCCAAATACGACGTTTCGTCTCCCTTTTAAAACTTCATCAGGCATAAAATTTAGCAATTCATGATCTTCACTTCATGACTCCCTCGGCCAAAATGATTATCAAATGTATGACTACATGTGAGGAATTTGGTGTCGCGGATCACCATCATGTAGCCTCTTAACCTAAAAGATAGAGTTGTACGTTTCATTTTTCAACTGTTTTTCAACTATTGCACAAATAAAATATATTTTGTAAAATTATGAAGCATCCATCCCGCGGGGCCAGAAAAATGTTCAAGGGGGCCGCGGATTGGCCAACCCCTCTGATCTTGCCTTTCCGATTTGTGATTTCTTAATTACTTTGAGTCAAATTAACAGCTAAGATAATAAGCGACTACTTTACCATTTTTTGGGGGGTTCTTAGCTTCATTGTAAGAGTTACTCAATTTGGGAACACAAACAGGCACACGAACACCCAAGCCCTTGCAAGGATTCGAACCCGGGAACTTTGTGGTATAGTGACGCTAGCCACTAGACCAGAGATTCTTTAATTTTATAGCTTGTGTCTGAAATTTGCACTCTTTTAAGTCAAAATGTACCGCATTGTCTGCGATGTGAATGTTGTCCACGAGTGAAAACAGAAGATTCGAACCACGGCTTATCAAGAAACTCTCCTCTCCAATGAGAATTGAATGTGCGTAATTTAAGTCAATTGCATCTTTCAAAACTATTCACAATACAATTAATCCCGAGGAACATAATTACTGTTGGAACCGATCTGTTCCAAAGTGTATTGATTATGAAGCGGGCGACTATTTGGGAAGTAGCAAGCTGAGCCCTAGACGGCGCAGCTGGTTCTCACATAATGGACAGGCCCCGTATTTTACGACGTACCCTTGGGTTCGCGCTGTCCTGGGAACAGGTGAAGCTGACTTTATGTAGATCGGTCCGCGAGGCTGACACCGACGGGCACACTCGCTACGCGCCGACAAAAGGTGGGAGGAATGTGCCGCTGACCTCTCCTCACACACACACCTCAAGGAAAAACATCGCACCACGATTCATAATTAATATTCGCATCGAACTTGGACAAATAATTGAACAAACATGGTTAACCTCACGGAACTCCTGAACTAGAGCAGAGTGGACCATAATTAATGAAGGATATTATAATCTATATTTTAAATGTTACGTTTCCACAACTTAAAGCATTGCACCCTTGTTCAACCTTCAACTCATTTTTCACATGGCTTGCTCGGCGAAGCAATCCTCATCTTACTTTCTCTGCTTATAAAGATTTTTGACAACGTAATCGAGACGAATAACTTGAATTTAGAAGGTTTAGAGTTCAGTCAGAAACTATCGGCTCAAGTTAGAGCCATATGAAGGAACAATTACTGATGAATAATCTTCCTTTGGTTCATTAATAAACAAAGTAAGATTTGGGACTGTCAAATTGAATCGGTTAACAACATTATGTTCTACTAAGTGCAAATTTCATTGTAAAAGGAGAAACTCACAATGTTGAACGGTGGGACTAAAGGTAGAGCAATAGTAAATTTATGATTTACATGAAACCCATTAAAATCAGGTCACCTATGGGGTCAACCAA
Organism: Eucriotettix oculatus; assembly: GCA_034510155.1. NCBI lineage: Eukaryota > Metazoa > Arthropoda > Insecta > Orthoptera > Tetrigidae > Eucriotettix > Eucriotettix oculatus. Next base: position 182,524,730 of record CM067377.1, read on the forward strand.
AAGAAGCAACGCTTTTTATGGCAAATAGTTCTGGCAATGTGAATCAAAGTCAACGATACCGTCGAAGACTGCAGCTGCTTTATCTTGAGTTGTTTTTCTTTGACCGTTCCGAACTATTTCGGGTTCACTGCATCGAGAATTATCATTAGCTGTATGGATGACGTCTTGGCTCAAAATATTGGAGATCCCTACTAAGAAATCTGTATCTCTTGAGGTCTCGAGAGCTGAGCCCAGCTCTCAATTATTATGATCTCTTGTCAGAGGCTTGCAAATTTGTCATTACCCCGCTTCAAAAATCTCTCTCCATGTAACCAGAGTACTCCTCCTCGTTTCCAGTAACCAATTGGCTGCAATTTCAAATAGCAGCCAACAAGAAAATTTTGAGCCACAGACGTATATGTTTTTATTAGTTCCGTATCCAGTAGCTACACGTTGCTTCCGGCTTGACAGGAGCAAATCTTTCTCATATTAGGGACGGATGACCCTTATTGTTCGTGAATGGTCCTTTATGCTATTGTTCAAAAGGAAGGGTCTAAGCGCTGCCACCCCCCTCCCCTCCCAACACAAAGCGTCGCAGCCATTCAGGCTTTCACGAAGCGTACTTTTTATGTATTACAGTTGACTTCGATTCTTATACTCATCTATTTTATATGCTACTGACTCGTAACTTTTTCTGTTTCAAATAAAGAAACTGTAGACTGTTAATAAGGGTCAATTCATTTTAATTACATTTTTTCCGCGACGCCCCAAGTCAAAATATTGAACACGTTTGAAGAACTCTGGCAATGTTGTTAGGTTATTTCAAAAATGTGATAATGAAACGCGGATTTTAAATTCACAAATAATTTACGGAAGAGGCATAAATAACAGAATGGGATAGGTGAACATATTGCTCACCACACAATTTGTCAAATCTGGGAATCAAATTGGTTACAATCCCCTGTTCCACGTTCATTTTCGCACAATAGCTACTCTTTATTACAGCTCTCGCAGAAAACACATTTTCACATAGACAGGAAGTTGCAATCATATTTGTCTAATTTCGTCTTCGATGAATTGTCGCTTAAACCATTCACAAATATGTAATTTCAGATGCAGACTGGCTCGAAATAGCTCTTAAATACACGAAATTGTGTCCTTATTATATGCGTGATACGTGATCTTCAAAAAACAGATTTATATTACAACAAAAATTAACTTAATTAGAGTTAGAGGTTTCAAGGTAACCAGTACAGTCTGTGTAAAAGTTTATTATTTCATTCCAAGTTCATATTGGGGTGCTTTTGAGATAATTGTCACATTTCTAAGATATACAGTGCCTTGTCATGTACATTTATTAATGTAAAACATGGTTAAAACTTCGTAAATTTCTATTATGTTCAATTCACTGTCTGGACTGCAATGATATAAAAATTTTTTACGGGGACTGCACTCGTAACCTTCAAACCTATCATCTGTAAGTCCAACTCATCTGGATTGGAGATTGATGCAGCTAGGGGAAACAATCATATTTTTTGTTTCCGTAGTGGTATTTTCAAATTTACAAAAACCTAATCTGATGATGTCCAGCAGGCAAAGACGATACGTAGTAGTAATTAGATAAAGCTTCTATTTTGTTAATGATCTTTTTCGTTTCGTTTATCTCTTTAAACTTTTTTCTTGGAGAAACAGCCGTTAAGTGAAATATTACAATACGAAAACTATATGTTTCTGTATAAAACGGATTTAGAATGTAAGCAAAGGGATTTTCAATTATCCTGTGAAATATTTTACTGGGATGAATGTATCTAATGTTGTATATTCTCGTCACAACTCATAGGGGAATCACCGAGTAAGGCTTATAAAAAGGCAAATACACCCTGAAAAATTCGAAGCATCAATAATTAGTTATGCACTACTGGTTTGATGTTTAAAATGATAATTTGGACAACAATTAATGACCTTACTTTAAATTCCTTTATTAAGTACGAACGTGGTTAAATTGCTCTCTATTTAAAACAGACGGCGGTAAAAGTATTTCAAGAATGTATGTGTATATGGAAACTTTAGTCAACGTTATTTAAAGAATCTTATAGTATACCAAGAAATAAGGGTAGTAGTAATAATCGTCAATCTAAACTATAGTTAAAATAACTAAAGAATGTATGCTTCAATTTTGAGCCAGCTATGAGAATTGTTGTGGATCATATATATATATATTTATATAATAACATAAGTATATATAAGATAAAATTACGAATTCCTTCAAAATAATAATAAATTAGTTAGAGAATATGACTAAGCAACTGAAAGGCACAAAATTTCAAATAAATTCTCTCAGTACGGAGAAGAACAAACTATTATTTTTTTCTGTAAGTTTGGGTCTGGTATGTGAGAAAGTTAGACATTTCGATGATATACAAACAATAACGAAAGGGCGGAAAAGACCTACAGTCAACGTATTTATAAAACCATTTAACAGACAACAGCCCTGTCAAGGAATTCGGAATAGTTTACAAAAGCCGACATACTTCGGTAGATATATCCACATTTTTTAAAAATTAAAGCAAGGGTCACTAAGAACAGATGTTTGAAAAATTCTTTATCTTTAGACCCATTAATAATTGTAGCAAAGTAGGAAGTCTCGTCAACTAAAGGATGTATTAAGTGCATCTGTTTGAAGATGTAATGACCAAGTAAATTAACACCTGAGCGTTATCTTATTTTCCTTTTTCATGTTTGCCGAGAATCGACCCAAAATTTGCTGCTGTCTACTCCGTTGACTGAAAATTAAAGATTAATTTTATTATAATTTCTCAAATTACTGATATGTTAGCTTCTTTAACGTTGTTTGAAATTCATAATTTTCTTTGCAACTTCATGAACCCGCAGAGTCAAATGGCTAATACTTAGGTTAATTAACTATTATATTTAGTCTTAACAAATTTATACTATTTTTTTTTGCCTTTCAACTTTCTAAGTGTAAAATTTTATTCATTTCTTGTAATCTTATATTAGTGGATCTTATTTCCACGACCGAGAACTAGCGAATTCAATAATAAACTGATAAATATAAATTTGAAATAAGAACTTAACATTGCGACAATTATTTTAAATAATACTAAAAGAACCATCAAATATAAAATGTCAACGACCACTAGTGTGGATTTTGTGTGTTTCTCATAATATTATATCAAAGAGCAAAAGAAATGATGTGGAAATGCTATACAAAGTTCATGGGAGATCGGAATGTTTTAGGGCATTAATTTAATTCAGAAAGATATATGTACTTATTGGACTCGTCAATAGTGATGTAATGGTAAAACACAACGACATGCAGAATTTGGCGGTGCGGAATCAACGGCAGGCGACGTGAGGGAAGTTGCAGGTTACAGATAAGGATTTCCCAAGTATCGCGAAATTTGGAGGCATCGGATGGTGAGCGAGGATGGTGTCAGAAACGTCGATAGAGTGGGGAAACGGCTCCTCCCAGAGAGCGCAGTTAATTTTTATTGGACAGGATCGGACCCCTCCACCGACGGAATATGAAATAATAAAGTGAGGAGAAACTATTAAAAATCCAAGAAAGATGGAATTTGGACATCAAGGACGTGATGGTTGAGAGAAGGAACATTATGATCGGGGCATCAAGCGTGGACATGGGACTGGACATTAATTTTTGAACATTTTGGTGTCAGTCGGGAAAGAGACGCAGAAGGGTGAGCACTCATAATACAGTCATAGATGCGTGGTGGAGTATCTGTTTTCGTGCCAGCACGCAGAAGTCTGCAGTTCGATCCCTGTAGCAGAGAGGGTCCTAGCTCATGGTGAGGTCAAAGCCGACGGACGCGTACCAGCCAGCGGACGTAAGCAGGTTGGAGGATATATATATATATATAAATTATATATGGGATAAGTGACTAAGTCACGCATTTGATAATTGGATAGAAAGAAAGATAGAAATATTTGGGAGAAAGGCAGGAAATTCGCTCTTTGAATCATATGTACGGCATGGAATCATGCACAAGGAAATACATATGTCAAGCGTAGAAGGGAATGGAAGAAAGAAGAAAGACTGAAAAAATTCGATGTGGCCAGGACTCGAACCTGGTTATATATATATATATATATATATATAAACTGGATCGTGTGCCATTAGTTCCGCCATCAAAAGTCAAAACCCTCACGCGTACTCCGTTTTTAAAGAAGTCTCTTTGTTATGTTATGTTCTATTTGTTCTCTTTGTTTTGTTTAGTACTTTTTTATTTGTTAAAAATAAATCTATTTAGTTACTTTAATTCATTTTAACCCATTTAAAGCTCCCCACCAACTACAAAAGATATTAATTAAATGTGTAAAATTAATAAAAATCCAAAAAGTGAATTGCAGTGAATATAGTGCTTTTCCATTTCGGTTTCATAGTTTAGTTCAGTGTTTAATAACCTCATTATCTTGATAATATTGATGTTTATAAAGCAACGAATAATTCGTGCATTAACGTAATTTATTTTCGTATTATAATTTAAATTTTAGGCAGTCGTATGTTTAATGGGCAATCATCTGGACTCCATGGTTTTACAGATGAATACATTTGAACTTTTCGATAAGTTCCTATATGAATACGTCATTGGAGTACGCTCTGAATGACGTAAGCAAGATGCCCCGATATGAAGCAGGATCTCGCCAATAAAGCAAGGGGATAGTTGTTATTTAATAAGATGTCTCCCCGTGGGACAAAGAGAAGGGACAAAGGCGAGGCGAGGCGAGGCGAGGAGAGCAAAGCGTTATAGATGAGTCAGCGTGGAACGATGACACTGCTAGAGGAGGCTGGCCATCGATAGTGATCGCTATCTTTCTCCGCGACGATACTATCCCTGGCAGTAGACGGGCATTCAAATCGAGCCGCGAACCGGTTCCTAAAACGAAGAGAGCACCTAAACAAAGTAGTTGGACATATCTACAGGTAGCAGCCCCCATGTTACACCATGGAGCGGCCGGCCTTTGAGAGCCGACGTATTTATTGCGAAGCTGCGTTCACTGCTATATCAGCCAACAAGCGCCCAACCGCAATTACAATTAGCTGCGTGGCGTCAAGGAAATTCCGAAGTGTCCCTCCCTACCCGCTTTCATTGTTTTCATCTTCCATAATGAATCATTACCATCATCTATCTTCAGCATCCACAATACCTTTGTTCACTTCAAATTTATCTCAATAAATGACACACAATGTATGTATCTCTTTTCTCTTTCTTTAACGAGCTTCGCCTTATTTTCCGGAATTTACTTGCTTTAATTGCTAGTGTATTTATGCGAGTTCCATGGCGTGTATAATTGTTTAGCATAAATATTTATATTATCAATGTACTTCGTTCTGTAACGCACTAAATATAAGCTTTCTTAGTAATACTATTCACTACTAGCTGAGTGCCCGGCGTTGGCCGGTATTTTTGTTTACAGTAGCCAGGTACATACACAACCCTGGAACAGTCAGGAAGCTTTGGATGATTTCATGTTATTGGCATCAACCTCTCCCTCCTGCGCCATCCCCCACTCGTTCATCCCGACACTGAGGGACTGAAGTACAGATTAATTTGCAGTGACTTTCATAACAACGAATTAGTGACCTACATCGTTTGATTTCATCTCATTAATTTGCACACCCTTCATCTCACATTTAATTATTGGAATAATTCAGGAGTTCAAAACCAGAGTGGGCCAAATCCAATCACAGTCAAATGGAGATATAATTGAGTTTTAAATTTTCATAAATTCTATTTTGTGTATTTATTACAAACGCACACTCCAGTTTTGCACATGCACGTACTTAAAGAGATTTTATAAGGAATGGAGTTGAAAAATTTTCCTAGGCATGGTCCACTATGGCCTTTTGGATTTCCATGTTTCTTCCTCAAATTATATACTTGGTTAACACAAAACTACTACCACTTTTTTAAAATGATATATTATGATTAGAATTAAATGCAATATAAGTAATAAATAAAGTGAAAATAATTTTAAAACACTATAAAATTATATTAGTCTTCATTTTTAAGGAACTGATCGTCAGTATCATATTCGCGTAACACAGCCTCTTTTGCCAAGGATTTTAAATCCTGATAAAATTTAATAGACATAACAGGTCTTTTCTTGTCGACCGAAATAAAATGCCCATTTGGGAACAGCTCAGCTAATATATTTTTGTTACTTATTTTTGCAAGGTTCATTTTTTCATATGGGAAAAGTAATTCATTGTCACCATACGAAAAAAAAGGATTGATGGGTAAGTTTTAAATTTTTGAACGATAACATTTTTAACCATATAACCTTTTTCCTTTCTTCATTGACTTTTTTATTTGATGTTTTTCTAGCATAAATTATTATATTATTTTCATTATTTCAACACGAAATGGATTAAATCAAGTGGAACAACCAAAATAATCGTATTTGTTATGATTTTATCATAACCTTCGAACTTAAACTAAAAATTCCTGCTTATTTAATAATTAATTACATTTTCGCCTGTAGAGCAGTCCCTGCCTAAATCCTCACTCTGGTTCTCATATCAATCACTTACCTTGCAATGACAAAACTTTTATAGAACTATTATTTATTTAATATTGATCATACTGAAGTTAGTTCTCTATGTTTATGTTCGGGATGACTTGGACTATATGATTCATCAGATAACTCGATTTATGAAAAATTGAGCACGCAGAATTTGGTTTACATCCTATACCTCTGTTAAAGGATAAATCGCCAAGTTAATCATTCAGCGGCACTAATTACACCGACTTCCACACAAAGCTCGATAGTTTTCTTCTTGTTTTCGAGTGACACCTGTCCACCCCCACTCCTATGAATTCTCCTCTACCTTGCTGAAAGCGGTTGAGATTGCATACAAACAGTTTTGAGGGAAAAACTGTCAAAGTAATTGACACCATTAATTAATTAATGGACGGAAATATAGGCCGAATTTGCATACTTAAAAATTTCCGCCCCCACCATTCCTACCACGACACTACTCATTTTCGGATAGTAAAGATTAAGTCCACAAAATTTAGTCGAAATTGGTACACGTGTTTAGAGTTGTTTGCGGAACAGAGATATAGACTTGCAGAAACGCATTATAACCCTTTTGTAGAACTTGCCGTTATCGGGGCAAAATCAGGCTATTAAAATGATAAATAATTACTATAATTTAAAAATGACGTTTCTGGCATTTAAGATTCTTAATCAAGTAAACAATTTCTGCAATGAAACGACTCAGACGACCTCCCATAGGGCAACCGGAGATAAGAAATTGCCAAGCGTCGTAACTATTAATTTTACATATGCCTGGAAGAGTGATAGGGGATTATGAAAATACATATAAGTAATTTATGTTATTTTATATATTTATTGAGGTTTCTCCTTACTATTTTTACATGTGTTTATTTTATTTCGTCATTATAAATGCCACGGACCAGAGTCACGACGTAACGTAGGAAATATTTATTCATTATTATTGTAAACAGAAAATCAATAGATATTAATCCTTAGTGTCCAATATGTAAGTAAATATTTCCCATATAAATAATTAATTGAAGATTTGTTACATCTATCTACCTTATCAAGGAATGTTGACGTGAATGAACCGTATCACGTAATGTATCAACTCGCTGTCGTTCACACAGCAACAATACATGTTGTAATGGACATTATACATCACGATAACGTTTGACCGTAATAGAACTGACGTGCTTTATGTATGGAACCTGGCATGAAGGAGATGAAATATATTTAATAGATTTTTCTGAATTACAGGGTCCCTAAATATTCACTTCAACGTCTTAATATACTGTTTCATAGCAAATTAGCTTTCAAATGCATTACTTTACTTATTAATTGATCAGACCGCACACATTAATTTGATTAATATTTCATGAGAATTGATTAAAATGCGGAGGTATTTAAATTAAATTGAATGTGGATGTGAATTGGTATTGAATTGTGCAGTTGTTGACGGTAAAGAAACTGAAATTAATTATTCGGAATAGAGAAAGAAGTTGAAACAATCAATAAATTTAACATTCCTCTCTGCGGGCACTGAAGGAATAATTAACTTGAAGGATTGGTTTTTTAACGGAAGGTGCAATCTATGACTAGGCTCTTGAAAAATATTATTTCCGCTCAATTAGTCACCCGAGAACATTCCAGGTCCTTAACATGTAAGCAGCCTGACGTTTGTGGTTAATGAAATACATATTCACTTTTAACAGAACCCGTTATTTCTCTATTTAGTTAAGAAAAATACGTATGTGATCTGAATAGCTCCTAAAAAGGTCTTTCTTTCTTTTTTTTTAAAAAAAGGGATAATTTATTGCTCGGCCAAATCATAAGCCATATTTTTTTAACTGTTACAATCTAAAATGGAAATTTGAAGTATATTCCTGTAAATATTATGCATTATTATGAAGTGCCATAGTATGAACATAATGTAGTGTTTCATTTAATCGAAATCTCAGAAGAAGCACTTTCTGTCAGTACGACACAATACTTGTCATAGAATATTAATATGTGATTCTGTGAAAGGAAATTAAATATATATATATATAGATGTTAGGTGTCATCAGGAAGGAAATTCTTATTAGCGACTGTTGTTAGAAAGGTGTCGGTTCGAAGGAATAATAGCTACAAAGTGTGGGTATTTAAAATATAATTATGTACCTGAGTTAAGGCTATGATTTTTAGGAGGTTTGATGTTGGCTTCGTGTTGTTGTACAGGTCCAGTCTTGAGCATGGTCCAACAGCTTCAGCCCTGATGTTGTCGACGTTGTTTAATTCGAAGATGTGTTGAGTCGCTAGGGGAGTGCTACAGTGCGTGCGTAGTGTTTGAGGAAATATGAACAATAATTTAGAGAATATTAAGAAAGAAGCTAGATAAAAGATCTACCAGCAAATTCCTCGTACTGAAAAGTAAGAAGGAAAGATAACAAATATTTTCCACTTCGTCTGGAGAACGTATTTAGCAAAGTTCAGTGTCAAAAGAATTGTTTTAATTTAAACTACCTATATAAAGAACGCCTTCTAGATGTTTTTGACTCTAACAAGACATGAAATGCCCAAAGAACTCGGTCAATGTCGTGGGAGACCCTTAGACTTAAAAACATTAAGATCATGTTGAAAAAAAAAAGTCGTTGGCAGTTGTAAATATAAAACCGAGAAACTATACTAGAATGATTAAAATTTATCTCAAATTTTAAGTAGTTCTTAGAACGTTATGTAAGAAAGGAATTTCGTCAATAGGAGATATTTGAAAGGAGTCCGAAGAGGTTTCAGGAAATCAAGAGGACTGGGGCTGCTGTTGATGAAACAGTCAAGGGCAAGAAAAGAAATCTGAAATCAAGAAAGGAATAAGCCAAGGATTCAGTCTGTCATTCATGATCTTTAACTTATATGTAAAACAGGCGATAAAAAAGTTAAGATGGAATATGGGAAAGGAAAGAAATAAAGACCGTAAGGTTTGCTAATAATATTGTGGTATTAGGGGAGTCATAATAAGGTATAAAAAACTAAATAAAGAGCATGAATGTTGATCCTGAGGCAAGAGTACAACATGAGGATTAATAGAGGGAAAACCAAGGTGATGGAGTGTAGTACGGGAAACAGCGGAATAACAAAGGGTTTTAGATTAGGAATTTTTTTAATGAAGTTAAGGAATTCTTATACTTAGACAGCATAATAACTAAGCATGGTAGAGGTATAGCAGACTTAAAGAATATAATAGCACAAGTATGAATGGACGGTATTAGTTGCAAATAAAAAGAATAGAAGTTTTATAACTTTGGTGGTATAGAAGAATGCTGAAAATAAGATTTTTGGATAGTTTAGGTAAGCAAGAAGTTCTAAGTAGAATAGGGGAAGGGAGAACAATTTGAAGGACTTTGACCAAAGCAGGGATAGGGTAACAGGCCACGTTCTGAGAGATGAGAGTCTTGAAAATTAATATTAAAGAGAAGTTTGTGGGGTAAGAAAAAAAGAGGGAGGACAAGGGTGGAATACACTACGCAGTTTATGGAGGATGTGGTAGTTATTAGAAATGTAAAGGCTTGCGCAGGATAGATTAGCATGTAGGGTTACATTAGACTAGTCTTAGGACCGATTACCACCACAACAACAACAAACAGTCAAGTGGGAAGAATATTGGAGAAAGAAGCCTGTAGCTAATTAATGTTCAAGTACAGTGAAGCATTCGAGTTTTCGGTACAATTGAAAGTAAACGACTGATGTTGACCTAACTTTATATCACGAGGGTTGTTACTTAAAAAAATAACAAATCGTTATTTCTAGATATTTCATTAATAATTATTTCCCTACACCTCACACTACATTTCCAGATAGTCACCGCCGTCATTCAGGAACTTGTCATAACGGGAAACTAGTTTTTATATGATTTCATCTAAGACAGATCCCACCTGTTATCATCCTGCGAATTTTCACCACATTCGTTAAACTGTCAAACACATTTCCTCAAGAGACGAATCACTGGTCGTTCAATTGTTTTGAACATTCAGAAAACTCTAAGTGATGATGCTTCACAGTTGCGTCTGCCTTCCAAATTAATGGGGAATGTGATTCATTCTCAAAATCACAATTGCAACGTTGCAGCGGCAAAATATTAAAACGATAATTACTTTAAAATCAGCCTTCGTGGAATTATGATGTAAGGACAGTTTTATTGGTAAAATCTCTATCACTTATGGTTTCAACTATTACTTTTCACCTGTTAGTAAGTACATAGTCATGCTTGTATTACCATTTAACATCAACTTGACATAGAAATACATGGAAATTAATAAAATGTATTGTGAAATAAAAACTCTTAAATGTGCGCCACTTTATGTGGAGCAGGTGAGAGATGAGGCAAGGCGTTAGAATATTGGTGAACGCTCAGCAAAGGAATTTGAGTATTTGGACGTCATCACTTATTCGTGAACTTGACAGGTGAGGCAATGACAAAAATATTAAAGAGTGGATACCCAATTTACAGTCTTCGTTTATTGACACGATGTAAATTTCATTGTCAGTCATGTATTTTACTCAGGAGCTTTGGGCTGAATGAGCCTTATTCATCTGAGGGTTATTTTTCCTACATTATTGCAGTTAAAACATGTTAACTTAATTCGTCTATATACGGCGTAAACACAGCTACGTGACGCTATTATTTTCACTCATTTTGAGCCCTGTAAGTTGCAGCAGCAACATGAAATTTTGTTAAATTTGAATTGCAAGTTAGTACAACTTACCAAGATTAATTGAATTATTTTTTTGTAGAAATAACTGAGTAGGTCCCGAAAGGAGTGGGGCAAAACGTTTTCCAATAAACTATTCAATTTATGACTTTTGGCCATTATTTGTGTTTTATTATAATAATAAGTCAGATTAATCTAATTACTCCATTTATAATGTAAAAAATACTCGATAATCTGCTTTTATATTATTTATTTAGTTTAATTTAGATTCTAAGACTTGCCGTGAACAAATTATACAGACGTTTTATCCACAGTTCTCTACATCGGGCTGTCAATTTGACATGTAATAATGATTTATTTTATCTGAAATTGGTTTTCATTTTATATTTTCCAGGCTATTTTTAATTTATATATGCCTAACGTCGCATGAACCTGTGTTATTGGAGACCTTCAAGTACAGTCATAGTGAATTACAAATTTATTAAATACGTGGTATTTGGAAGAGTACAATATTTTCTTTTTTATACTATTTACATTTATATAATTTGAATTATAAATATATACATTTATATTGGTATTTTAAAAACATTAATAAAATTTTGTAAATTAAAAGGTTAATATTTGTCTAAAAGAAACTGTAACTTATATGTCTTCTTTTTGTTACTACATCCTTTGGATTGAATTGTCCCAGAAAAAATGTTTAAGGCGATTTATTTAAAGTTACATTTTGCACTGTACTGGAGAGTACAATGAAAATCGGCTATTTCTGAGCTCAGTTCGTTCCTATTACTCTAAATTTGTCCAGCTATGCAAAATATTTTGTAGGTTGCTGACAGTTGGGAAGCTGAGTTATAAACAGCGTGTCATGTATAATGGCTTTCGGGAGGAGAGTTGCATTTGGCAGGCTGGGTCGAGACCCGTCGCAGCACTTGATTGATCCCACACACGACAAAGGAATTCCGACCATCCCGCCCCGAGGATTGACCTGTAATTGTCTCCAGGTGCCAGCTGTAGTGTAAACGAATTGCAGACAGTTTACAACCGCATTTCATCATTTTATCTCCGAAGTGTTTGGTTTTGGGTCGCAAGAAGTATGGAAACAAAATTTTACTAAAATTGTTCAATCCTTTAAATATTTTACGCAGAAGTGTGTTTTACTCCGTCCCACATCCCCTCTCAGGGAATGAACTGCAATTTAATTCAAATTCTAAATGTCTAAATGTAAAACTCCCATGGCACCGATTTCGTTACCAAGCTTGACTGTTTTCTTTTTATTTTCACATGACGCCCCCTACATCCCAGCCCTTATGAATACTGCACTTTCACTCTGAATTGCGTTGAAATTATACGCTAAGAAATTAAGCGAAAACGGTATAAAATTAATTGACTCAGAAAAATATATATTAGAAGAAAAATAATGGCATTTATGGATATTTGAAAATTTCCGCCCCCTGTACTCCTATCCAGATGGTGGTAACCATGCCTTACCCCAACAGCGTTGATTTCTGGGACCCCAAGAACACGTGTACAAAATTTATTCTAAATTATTCCATCCGTTAAAAATAGCATGTCGAAGTTTGTTTAACCCCCTTCCAACCCCTCTTAGGGAATTGAATTTTTCTATGTCAGAATTAAATTCAGTGCCGCACATTACACCGGTTTAGAACCCATCTCGATTGTTTTCTGGTTATTTTTTTTCTTTTCCCCCTCCATCCCCAGCGCTAAGGACACTCCTCATCGATTGTGGATGGCTTAGTAGTATCGAAGAATACACTATTAAATTAATTGATCCAATAATATATTTATATGATAAAAGTATTGGTCGTTTTTATTTAATAAAAAATTTCCATCCCCGCCCCTAGCTGTGGTAGCCGAATCTTACTTCAACAGTGCTGATTTCCGGATCGAGTACCAAATTTGGTCAAAATTGATTCACTCGTTTGGATTTGTATCGGAACATACATACAGAATTTTATTATAGAGAAGATTAAAGAGGATGATATGAGTCGTGCAGCTCGTTAATTTAATTTAACGAGGAAAATATTTATCATGGCTATCGCCCACTGTATCAGTAAAATATGTTGCCTCATAGTTATGCAGAAAACGACTGCTTGCAAGACTATGCTGATATCAAAATAAATGCACGTGATAGAATATTATTTTTAATGAGCTGTTTAGGTCTGTTAACACCCAACAGTTAGGTGGCTGTTCGTAATTCCGCAGTCCGTAACCGCACAGTAATTTCTATTCCCACAGGTGTTTTCTCAGCGCATTACAGTACTCTACATGGCGTTGTTTTCAGAGAATAACCTCCAAATTAATGTTCTAATTTTGGACGAGGAAGAGTAAGAGCGTGAGAAAAAACTGTTGTACTTCCATTAGACATGGAAAAGCAGAACAAACGAAATAACGTTCCGGTTTATACGAAAATAATAGAGGATGGAGAAAATTTGTACGCGTACTCCAGAATTTAAAAAAAATTCGTTCATTTTACTGTTAAAAAAAATGTAACGCTATCATACCAAATACAGAAGTTCCATACGTTATTGTAGGCGACGAAACATTTTTTCTTAAACCCTATGACCTTATCTGGGGAACGGCTTATGTAACGGAAGTACGATTTAATCTTTTAAGTTATGCTAGGAGTAGATTAAAAATGATTTTGGAATTTTATCTCAAAAACGTAGAGTTTATAATCGGGAATCAGGCCTAACCCAAGCATGTATATTACATAATTTGGTCCACCTCCTTACTGAGCATTGTGAGTAGTAACTACTACAAAAATATTTATAATTACATTCAGTAGGTGGGATTTTGGATCAAACTATAAGAACTTTACATTTTCAAGGAGGAAACGAAACGAGATATACATTTTCCGTTAGAGAGAAATTCAATAAATACTTCACTCCTGGCGCTAGGCATTGATTATCAAATGCCTGATTAATATAACATAATAATGTGATATACACAAATATTTCTCCCCATTTGTTTGTATTTCCTCTTCCACTGTATTCCAGATAGTATTCTAGAACTCTGAGCCCATGACATACTTCCGGTCCTGGACGTTGTAATATTTTATTTATAGAACTAAGGAGGAGTTGGGGGACGAAACGTATTCAAAACTAAAATTTAGACCGTAACCGTTGCTGGAGGTGATCAGTGACATCAAATTACTAGCAATGGTATTAAAGGTATTACCTGCAAAAGTCCTCAAAGATAGATACATGTTTATATAGGTTTCATTATAGATAACTTAATTTGGAGAAAAATTCTTAAATTTTCTTCGGAACATACATACAGAATTTAAAAAAAAATACATAACATGAATCATGCTTCATTTTAAAATGACATGCAGTTATTTTAAAAAATAACCCATAATTCAAAAAACGTTTCCTCATTTTCATTCAAATCGTAATCATATTGAAAAAACAACTGGTTTAAGAGTTTACTAAGATTAATATTCCTAAAGAGGTAATAAATAGTACAATAGTAATGTAATTATTAATTTATTAAAACCTTTTGATCAAATATTAATTTATTCCCTATATACGACTATGATAAAAGAAGAACTAGTTTCACAAATGTTTAAATGTTTTACTTTACACAATAAAAGTAATGTTAATCAGTTATTCAATAACATTTGCCTCACAAAGAATTTATAAAAAAATAATCAAGAAATGTATTCAAATTAAATGACTTTATTTCTGACTCTTGTCTATTCTTTCTATTTTATTTGCTGTAAGTTTTTCGTCATACCAGTAACTGATGCAATAATGCCAATTTGAATGGAGAAATATATATATAAAGTATTTAATAAAATATAATTAAGAAAATTAAATTTTGTGAAAGTGAAAAAGTATCGTATTGAAGTAATCTAAATTTTCACTGAACGCTCACTGAAATGGCCCCGCACCGGACGAGTCTGAACACTACCATTTCTTCTTCTTCTTACAATGGCTCAACAGCCCTCTTCAGGGCCTAGGCCTACCGAGGCGGTTGCGGACTATCATCTGGCGTGACTAAACTCTACCATTTAATATCCCAAAAGAATTCTATTCAAGTTTCCCCTATTATCAGATGCTGTTAACGTCAAGTAAATTTTAGGCGAGACTGGCTTAGGTTTACAGGAATGGAGGATGTTGAATCGGTCCTCGGGACGTCGACTTGGACTAGCTCAGTGGTAGAGTTCCCACCTGGAAAGCGGGAGGTCCTGGGTCCGGTAGACATTTTTTTCCATTATTGTGTTTGTTATCAATTTATTGTGCGTATATTAATCATCCTTGAGTAACAATTTATTGTACCCGACAAAATTTTTAATTTTATTTTACTAACGGTACTATTGTTATATTGTTTATTTGAGTGTAATTATGTCCTTTATGAATCATAGCTATGATACATATTATGAGTTAGTTCTGCAAAATACACAGGTTGGCGTCTAAATTAAAACACATATAAGTTTGAAATTTTTTAGAATTTCCTAACCAGTGATTGGTAATGTAGATATAATCGCATACTGATTTGTAGTCAATTTTTTTTAAACTGTTGTAACGTCTGGTCTACGTTTCCAAGAAGTGAATAAACAGTGCGAATCTATTTCAACAGGTTTCATAATAAGAAATACATTTATCTGAAATAAGACTCAAATTTAGCCGCATTATTTTCCGCTTGAAACAACGGGTTGCAGAGCAACGTTGAAATAAAATTTAGAATAATATGATCTTTAAATAAATTCCAAAAAATTACAAGACGGAGTTTTCTAATTAAATTTTTATTTTTTATATTTTAATCGTGAAGTATTATAATTTTACATCATTTAAAGTGCGGTAAATATGCATACATTATTTCTATGAGATTTTATTTTGTTTTATGTCGAATGTGACTAAAGTTATTTAAACTGATTTTTGAAAGAGAATTGCTACGGTTAGCGTAGTGAAATTGATAGTTTTGAGGGAAATCCATGTTTACTAAGAAAATATACCAAAAGTTGTTAAGATAATAGTTTATTCATGATACACGAAAGTATTCATTTGCTTCAAATGTACCATTTTGGCATACGGAAGACGAAAATGTCGGATATCTACGTCAGAGAGCTTTTTCATGTTCAAAAACACGTTTCATTTAATATACTCAGCTCAAGGCGCAGTGTAGCTATGCAAAAGTAGAGTCGTTTATAAATATTTTAACAAATATATTGTATACAGAAAATAATATCATACGTCGGAAAGTTACGAATAAAGCAGCAGAATATTGTGAGGAGCTACCATAAAAGTTTTCTTTATAAAGTCCAAAACGAATTATGTCGTTAGAAGAAGACGGCGTGCATTAGCTTTGCCATCTCCAGGTAACAGCAAAAAACTTTCACCACCCTGTGGAACAAGTTTTTCGCGAGAAGTTCGGGCAACGCGCTGTTAGCGTTGTCGGCGACGAGGCCCGCAGATGCGGATACGAAAATTCCCTCTACTTCGTCTACTTCACTTTTTAAAAACGTCTTGTGGGTCAAGTGGATAATGTTCTTTTATATTCATACACGACACTTCAAACATATTTCTGAATTTTTAATCTGTACATTTTCATTACGCTCAACAATTATAAGTTTCATTCTTGGTACCGAAACTCAATTATATTTTGTGAAATCTCTATGTACGACTATGTTAAACAAAACATTAAAAGAGATTTAAATCACAATAACTGCTTTGTAATTTGTTAAAAACATATTAAAAATGTTTTTTCATCGAATATTTTTGTCTTCTACTGGATTACCACAACATTTTCCAAGTCTACAAAACTTTGGAATTGGCTTTTCCATAGTCGTATTAATTTAAAATCAGTTATTAATGTGAAATGATACCTGGCTTGTTGTATTGATTTTACTTATTATAAAAAATGGCGCCTCTCGCTGTATTCACAGAAAAATTAAAGTGGCGTAATATGCTATGCTATTTTGCATTATATCGGGGAGGAAAGGAAGGGAAATACTCTACTTCAATGAGGCATGATATCTGATATACTAATAAAGATACTTGGGTTTGCCAAATTTCTATCCTTTATATTTTAAAAATTTGTTATTTAATACATAATGATTAACATTGTTAAGTTGCATAATAAACGAAAAGAAATTCCTATGAATGTGACACAATAATGTTTATACGACTTAAGGAGAATGCAGGAATAATACAAACGAGTCTGCGTGTGGAAACAGATCGGTTACTTTGTATTTACGATCAGTTATTTATTCATCATATGTTTCGAGCTTAGCTATTAATCATCAGTTATTTTTTTATTATAGAAACCATTATAGATGTGACTCAATATTAATGTACTGAATAATTAACAATTAGTGAAACTGAGGGAGGAACGGGATACCCTTATTTTTGAGGATAGTGCTAGTGGTTAGTAAATGGAGTGGAACATGATCGCTGGTCAAGGATGAAATCCTAAAAATCGACTTGACAAAGTTCTGCCTGAGACTTGTTAATGAAATTTTTTTTGCGTCTTAAAGTTGTGAATTTGAAAGTTTTGCAGTATTTCGACTGAAAGTAAAGTACAAAATTTCTTTCTAAAGGTATATATTTGTAAGCTAGGTGTCTTTAGCTGCATATAAGTTACGTATTAGGTTGAAACCTGCTTGTATTAAACCAACGAGGAACGGAACACTACTGTATCAGGTCAAATGTCATGTGTTTCTCAAAATAAAGAGGAAAAGCTGACAGACTCACATGATAAGAATGAATTACAGGATACTACGCCCGTAATGAAAAGGTAAAGAAAGGAAAGGTTTGTGCATTTGGAATATAATCTCTTTGCGAAAGGAAAAATTGAAAAAGCGATCAACCATACGCAAAATAAATATAAGAAAGAAAACACAAAAGATGTTAACATTTTTCTTAATTTAAATTTAATTTTATTGCATATATTGTAATTAGAAATTACCCTGGCTCGTTCTACCCCGGGAAATTTATGTTTCTTTTAAAAATCACCAAAAAAATCTAAATTCATTGTTTTAAGTTATATTGATAATATATTAAGTAAATAATAGAATAAACTAATTTTTTATACCTTTACGAAGCGAGGTTTCGTTTTAGAAAATTTTACACAAATTGTTAAACAATAACTGTCCCGTTCCGCCCCCATTTCCCCTATTAAAGAAATACTTAAACTGGTATAGAAAATAAGGTTTATTTAATATTAAGATAGATAAAAAATTAGGCTTCTTTGTTTAATATTATAATGCACATAAATTATCTAAAATGATATTTTATGTATATAAAATAATTCTACTTATATTTATGAGCCTAGTCAGTCATACTACAATTTTATATTTCTTATTTACACGAGACTTCATGAAATATTTTTTGACGTAATGGATTCAATAACAAAATTATAACGCATATGTCACATTGAGTGAATGAATGCCAAATTCTCTTCAATTAAGATTAAATATTATGTATGGAAATTATATATTAAATACGACAATAAATTAAACACTTTCTATATAAATCCCAGAATTGTTTCCACGTTGTTCCATAAATTTTCCCATAGTCCTTCAGATATTCAACTGTTAGGCTGTGAATACTTTTTCAAACCTGTATTCCAATCCTAACATTATATGGGACTGGACTGAATTTTTAGGATGTTGTAAACATATGTAGCTCGTTGGACATATTTTTGCACGCAGGAATTATCTGGATAGCTGTAGTTTAAAATATATTAATGCTATACTATGAGTAATGAAAATATTTCAAGTTATAAGCATATTACGGCAGAATTAAGCAATAAACAAAATTATATCAATTATATTTTATAAGAATTACAATATTTCTGCAATTGAAATTTACTATCTCCGTTCCTAAAATTGAAACCATAATACGTCGCAAAATGGAATTGCTTTACAATATTTTATTTAGACCGAATTTAAGATAAAAGCGTATTATTTTCCTTGATATTTAGTTTGACATTTAAAAATTTGTACCCAAATCCTTAAAATAATCAGGTTATAGTATTAAACAAAAATGTCTTCTAGATACTAAACCTGATTCAGTACCACGGAACCAGTAGAAAAAGTAAGCAGAAACTTGTTTATGAAAGCAAAAGTTTAGTTTAATACACTTTTCAGACGTGAAATAATTTTCTTTTGAAATGGATTTCTGTACTAAAAGCTAATTCTATTACATTAATTTAAATGTTTAATTTTTTGTCAATGAAATGATGTGGTATTTTGAGACATTTTATATGCTATAAAAATTAATTTCTTATAATGTTTATGAAAACTAAAAAAATCATTAGAGTTTTTTAATAAAAGTCAAATCGAAACATTGTTCAAAATTCCTTTATTTGTTATTTCATAATTGTTACATTTGCTAATTTGAAATTTCAGTTATATGTTTTTATACATAATTCTTTAACAAATTTTGTTATAAATTTATTCGAGAATGAACCTATCTATATGAATATAGACATTTATGCATAAATCTGTGTTAACTACGTAATAATTTTTTTAATCTAACATCGGAAAAATTTCATCCATTAAAACATTTTTAATTGTAAGTATTGAAAGAACGGCCGTATTCTAGTAATACTAGTAGTAAATTATTTTAACATTTTTACTTATGCATTCATTCATTCAATGTAGTTTTTTTCATCAGTGAGGAATCTCTTCGAAATGGAGATATCAGTATGTTGATTTCAACAATCGCCGTGTGGAATGCCGCGGAGATTATTTCCTTTCCTCACGTACATATAAACGGGGGTTCAGAAAAAGATGTGTTCATGAAAATGCAATGAAATACAAATGCTGTACTCCCTATATGCGGTGCAGTAGTTGTTTCTAACTGCGACATCACCAGCAGTAATTTGCAATTCTATTACGAGGGCGCTTTGTGTGAGTTATAAACTTTCAACAGCACTTTAACCAACAATTCATGGCTGTGTACTCAAATCTAGTCTACAAGAGAGCTCTTTACTAACCAGGAATTCAGAGAAAGTCTTTGGTGTGGGTATATATATATATTAGGTTTCTTCTTATCTTCGTAGTTTCATCAATAGCCTATAAACCTTTCCATTTGAGAGTAATTAATTCTTGGTTATTATAAATTTGCTCAAATAATAAAACACTCTGCTCCCTTACTCTCTCATCTACGTTTCTTAAATCAATTAACGCCATATTTATTAGTTTTCAATTTATTACAAAACATTAAAAAGTCATACACCATTAGGGAACTAAAATACTTACACAATACAAAGGCACTACGATAGAATTTATGATCTCAAACTAATTGACAGCGACAAATAGTAATTTAATTACCTACATTTTAATGAATAAGGTGAAGCACTTGAATTAGAAAATATTTTCTGTAATAGTTTTGAAATATTTACTAGTTGATGTATGAATCTAATTCATTTTATATCTCTTTATATATATTACTGATATTACTTTATTTTGCTCTTTTCTATGTTGAATTCAATTTTTTGTCTTAGTTCTGTTTTATTGTATTTGTGATTTTTTGGGGGTTAACAGGTTACATGAGGGTGATCCTGAAACAGGCAACTCCCCCTTAATAGCATAGGAAGGGAATTAAAAACGGGGGATGCGGAAGGTAGAGCAAGGTAGCCAAGGGTTGTCTAGGGTCCCCGGGCTATGGTTTAAGGATCCAACCCGGTGTTTCACCTAAAGAGATACAGGGAAAACCCTAGAAAACCAGCATCAGGTAGGTCGGGCATTGGGTACTCCTTTCCGAATGATGGGAGACGAGTTTTCTGTGGGGTCGCAGCATAACTTTCTCCGTGTCTCCACCAGTTTTAGCAGGCAGTTGGCTGACTGACCCAATGGGATCAGCCAACAACTCTTGCCTTATGTATGCCCAAGGTCTTCGACCCCAGTACATAAACCACCCAAAATAGGTGTCTCCGCGTGTGAGAACTTCGAAATAAAAAGCTGTAGAAGGTACGAGGTATTCCCGACATAGTCAGGTGAACCCCGCAGTCATTCTGGGGGAAAATGATTGAAAGAGAAAACTCCCACAGACACCTCAATCCTATCGTAATTTTTCAGAAGAATTTTTTTATAATTTTCTACATTTTTTACTTTTGAATATTTCTGAAGCTTTCGGAATAATAACATATATTTTAACACAAATTGAAATTATACCAATAATATATATGTATATTATTATCGTAATGATGTATGAAATTTTAAAACTATATACAACTTCAATTTTTCCAATTATAGTATTTCTTTCTTTAGTAAGTATTATTTAGATTTTGAGTACACTGGTTATAAACTGTGAGTGATAAATTGTTCGTAGATGAAACATGATAAGTAAAATCATTTAAAAAAATCTTTTTTAATTACAAAAGATTCTATTTATGTGAATTATCTGAATATTCCGGCTCTAAATACACCAAAATATCTTAGTCTGTGGACTATTTTGTGAATAGATAATCCCTTTAAGTGCGTAATTAGCGACTAGTCTATTTGTTATAAATTTGTATTAAATCCATATTTGTATCTGATTCTCCTTTTATTCATGAATGTCTGATCGAAAATGTTTTTTACCGGATAATTTTCCTGGTAAAAAAATCTTCCATCACAATTTTTTAATGCATGAAATATTATTATAGTATGCTTTTCTATTTTTACATAGATTCGTACACATTTTAGAAGCCTTTGTCTGAAAGTTCAGTATCTCAGCTCCCGCAAAGGATAGTAAACATGATGCCGAGTGTATAAATTCAGAAAACCTGATTATAAACAAATATTTGCAGTACTTTAAATTGAACTGTTGGATGATTTTCCAAATTATAAGAATTCGAATCGATGACATATTGTCGCAGAAACCGCTCTCTAGATACCCAGTGAACTACACATTACTTTGTCCAATAATGGGCCATTGTAAATTCACGCAGCTGACTTGCGCTTCGGAACAGAGGCATCATTAAGACGTCGCTATTTGCCTTGTGCATTGTATGCAGCACTTGCCTGATATATTGTCTGCAGATCACTATCAGCTGCACTGTATAAACATACACTGATGTTTTCTTTAGCCTTGGCCATATTGGAGCTTGAGAAACTCACTCACTGTTGTCATAAATATACAGCAGTTACGCGAGTTCTTTGTTCGTTTGGAGCTTGTGCTCTGTGTAGAGTGGCTTCGCATTTACCTTACAACGATAGAATGTACGAAATATCGTACGATTTCTGGATATGCTTATAATAAGTAGCTGAATGAGAGTCACCTATGAAGTTAGTTTCATTTCTTAAAGAATTTTTATTCCAATAAATAAATTCTGTCGTACACCATCGTCATTATTAATGATTTAAACCCTTCATATTTTAATTATAAAAACACGTCGTGCATATACTGACTATTTTCATCGTCATGACGTATTAATCTATAATAATAGATATCACCTTTTCATATTATGTTTTCAATTTCAAAAACATTGTCAGAGATAGTCAGTACTATATCGAATGAGTGCTATGTTACGTATCACTGGAAATCGGAACTTGTATCGCACGATACTTCCGAGGTTAATTTTTTTGTCCGTAATCTCATTAGTGGTCAATATTTTAATACTGACGCTGTTTTTAACACAGACGAATACTCCCCATTTAATAAATTATTTAACATTTCAACAGTCAGTGTAAAATATATTAAGATACAACAATAGATAGGCGGCTGGGCTATGGAATTTACCGTCTTGAGCTGGCGCCGTAGAGTCGCATTTCGTTCCTTCCACACAAAGCTTGAGTATTAAAGTTTGTCAGGATAACGACCTGAGTAATAATTCGCCAGGATCATTCCTTTCATCGGATTCCGCAATCTTGGAAAATTCAGTATGATTGGCTTAGTAGTGTGGGTGACAAAGAGAGACGAGCTGAGAATTCGCAACGAGAAAGGAATGACAATTCACGACTCAACTTGGAAGGAGAAGGAGTTTAGAAAGGAGAGGAGAGAAAGAAGGATGCTACAAGAGTTAGAAAAAGGAGGTGGCCTGCGAGAGGAGAAGGAAGAAGATATGAAGAGAGTATCGTTAAATTCATCGTCTGAAAAAAGGACATCCTCTGAGAGAAGAGAACAAGAGGCTTCCAGGAAATCATTGAACACAAGCCCGCCAGCAACTTTAGTATCTCAGGCGAAATTATCAGTTGAGACAAAAATCCTTGTGGAGAAAGAAAAGTGTGTTTTCCTCGACTCCTGACAGTGAAAATCCACTTACTTTCGCCAGATGATTTCTCAAATTCACGTGAAGGAGGAAAAGATTTTTCGTATGCCGAGAGGACCAAAAAACCATTCCTGAAATTACCTTGTACCTGCTCAAGACTCGAGTCACCCAACTCAGAATAAAACAGGTTAGTTTTCCGTCTCCGCGTAATAAAGGAGATCTCTGCTGCACGACTATTTTGTTTTTCCACAAGTATGACTATGATAGATAATTTGAGGCTCATGCAACTAAATACCCTGAAATAAGCCATTATATTTTTTTTCAATGTATTAATCACCCCTAAAACACTATTTAGTGGAGTACCTAGTGTTTAAATAGTAATCAGATTATTTGTAATAAAATCTAACAGTTTATTAAATTATATTATGATAATGTTGTTAAGGTATTCAGTCCTAAGCCTGGTCTAATAGAACCCTCCATGCTAAAATATCATGTGCAAGCCTTTTCATTTCCTCATAACTAACACAGCCCAAATCCTCCCTAATATGCTTAGAGTATCCCATCCTTTGCCTCCCTATTATGTTCCAACCCCACACACTTCCCTCTAATGCTAATTTTACAAGACCCTCGTGCCTTAAAACGTGGCCTATTAGTCTATTCCTTCTCTTGGTCAACGTCCTCCACATTGTTAGCTCATCCCCTATTCTGTTTAGAACTTCCACGTTAGTGATTCTATCCACCCATCTGATTTTATGCATTCTCCTCTAACACCACATCCAAAGGCTTCTATTCTTTTCCTTTACGGAACGCCTATCGTCCACGTTTTGCACCCATATAACGCCACGCTTCATACGAACACTTTTAGCAACGATATCCTAATATTCACACTTATATTACCCGTAAGGAAATTCCTCTTTTTCGCGAAAGCCTTCCTTGCGTGGGCTATCCTACTCTTTATGTCTACTATACTTCTAGCATCCCTAGTTATTACGCTTCCCAAGTTTCAGAATTCCTTAAAATCAGTCAAAATATCCCTTCATAATCTAACACCCTTTGTTATTCCACTGTTTCCCATACTACACTCAACTGCCTCGGTTTTGCCTCTAATAATCCTCATATTGAACTCTTTCTCCAGGACTCCGTTCATGCCAAGTCAATGCAAAGTCAATATTGCTTATCTTGGCCGCTACATTCTTCCTAAAACCAAATTGATCGTCTCCTAACTCGCATTCCAATAGACGTTCCATTCTCCTATATACTATTTTAGTTAATATTTTGCATGAACGGGATACTAAACTAATTGTCCTGTGCTGTTCGCATCTATCAGCCCCAGTTTTCTTCGGTATGGGTTTTAATTATGTATTTACTAAAATCTTCTGATATTCTTCTTGTTTCGTAGATTTCGCAAACTATCCTGAACAACCGTGATATTGCTTCTTCGCCCGATGATCTTATCAGCTCTGCTGAAATGTTATCAATTCCTGGCGCTTTACTATTGCTCAGATCTATCAGCGCCTTATCAACCTCTGACCTTAAAATTTTTCCGCCAACTCTTCATAATCCACCTCTTCTTCTTCTATTACTGACTGATCTAGATTTCCACCGTGATACAGGTCAAAAGATATTCCTTCCATAACAGAAAGCTCAGTGTTCGGATAAATGGAGAGATATCTGAGCCAGTTGAAGTTACGTCAGGGGTTCCCCAGGGAAGCGTAATCGGGCCACTATTGTTTTTAGAATTTATAAATAATTTGGCGATAGGCATTGACTCTCAGATAAGATTATTTGCCGACGACTGTAATATTTACAGAAAATTGGAAACGTCAAAAATGCAAATATTCTTCAATCTGATCTAAACAGGATTCAACGTTGGTCGGACGAAAATGGGATGAAAGTAAACGCGGTAAAAAGTAAATCGATTGTATTTACAAAGTTGAGAAACGTGTTGAAGTATTTGTATATTGAATGTTTATATTAGTATAATATTTTTAACTTATATTCCTTTATTGGAATATTAAATGTATGTTGCCACCGGGCTCATCCCATTGTAACGTAATAAATCTATCTATCTTTCTGCTTTTTGCTCTTTATCCATAATTGGCTTCCCATTCTCTCTCCTGGTGTTCTTGCTAATATTTTTCCTCTCGCCGAATGTTTATTTGATTTTCCTATAAGTTGCGTCTATTTTCCCATGAATTTTTCAACCGATTTGCATTTCTTTTGTAACCAAGCCTCTTTGGCTAATTTTCAATTCCTGATTATCTCATTCTTCAAGCGTGTGTACTGTTCTTTACCATTTTCATCTCTCGCTTTTTTATATTTCCGCCTTTCATCAATCAATTTTATTATTTCTTGTGTTATCCATGCTTTCCTATTGGTCTAAGCTATTCTTCCCATTTTTTCTTCTGCTGCTCTAGTCATTTCTTCTTTCAAGAATGCTCATTTCTCTTCTATATTATTTCCTTCTCTATGAATATACTCTTGATAACTTCTTTGAAATTCTGAAGCATCCACTGTTGTTGAAGTTTTTCTATTTCCCATCTTTTTCTCTAATTACTTTCTTGAGTTTCTTCATTTTTAGCCTGTACTTCATAACCAGCAGATTATGGTCAGCGTTTATGTCTGCTCCTGGGTACTTCTTGCAGTTTAGCACCGGGTTTCTATACCTCTGTCGAACCATTATATAATCTAATTGAAACCTGCCCGTGTCCCCCGGCTTCTTCCATGTGTATAGCCTTCATTCATGATTTCTAAATCAGGCATTCCTCACGACTAATCTGTACTCAATGCAAAATTTTACTAGCTTATGTCCCCTTTTATTCCTTCCCCCAAGTCCATAGTCCCCAACCACATCACTTTCTCTTCCCTTTCCTATGCTTTCCAGCCACCCATTACTATCAAATTCTCGTTTCCCATGACATAATTAATTATTTCTTCAATTTCTTCATAAATTTTCTCAATTTCTTCTCCCTCTGCGGCACTTGTGGGTATATAAACTTGAATAATTGTCGTCGGCTGCGGTTTTGTTTCTAACGTTATCGTAATTAACCCTTCATTATATATTTTATAAAATCATATTTTAATTTGATAATATTATAATCAAATCATAATACCAGCGTTACACTGTTACTTCACATCTATTCAAATAAAAGCATTTAAGCAATAAGATAACTAATACAATTCATGTTTCGTTGTGAAGTATGTTTATCCTTTGGGTATTCATAGTTCGGTGGCTCCCAGTTCATATCTCTCTTCTCCATCTACTCTACAAATTACTATCCCTCTGGTGATTTATGCTTCGTATCACACTTGATTCGTTCCGTTCTTCTTTATGGATCCCACGTTTTTATTTGTGTATGAAGAAAAAGGCAATAAATCAGTTCAGGTTTGGAAAAATTATTATAAACCAAGGAAAACAGCAGAAGGAAAAATCCAATTCCAAAAAAACTTTTTAAATATGATATTTCAGGAATGTTCTGACCGGCCCATCTTTGTCTTTCCTTGTGTCAAAAATAAAAGACAAACGACGGTAATTTAGTTTGTATATTTCTTGGTTAAAATTTGTTTTGACTAAACGTTCGATCACAAAACGAATGTTGACTACATAAGTGCTTTTCTCAGAAGTGTTCTTTACTCTTATCAAGGCAGGTTGATTTATGTAAGCTTTGTTTGTTGCCCATTATTTGGCCTACTCCTAGTTTCGTTAGTATCCACTCGGTTTACTAAGCATTATAGATCTTTCAAATGCTCACTCTAGCAAATAACCACAACATTTCGTTCTGTATTCTATAAATCAAGCGACAGTTCCATCACGTCACTAAAAATTATATCGATAAGGTTTGGGACCTTCAATTTTAAGTTTCCGGTATCCTAACGTGCTTACTCCGCATTATATCTCAACTCATTTAACAGTAAGTAAATCACAATTTTCCGTTTTCACTTGTAATTCCTCTCTTTTCATGTTGCGGACTTACTTCTAATCTGTTTGTTTCTATCGTTTACGACAATTCTCGAATAATGAATTCGTCAGCTGCTGATCTTGCGGTCGTAAATAAAATTACTTGATCTTTGACATCATAAATGGTATGTTGAAACTTTCGTTGCAGAAATTATTTTCTTTATTCCATGAACCATTATCAGCCATCCATTAACTTCTTTTACTTTCCCTTTAAGCGTACCGTATTAATTTTGTTTATCATATTTCATATAGCCTGATATCTTAATGCTTTCATCACAGAATGTATTCTTGTATTTATTGAGCCTATTTTTATTTTTAAACGCTGGGCGTTCCTATACAAATTTGGTCTTTTCTATTCTGGAGGTAGTTACTGTCAAGATCTTGGAGCTCGTTGCCCGTAAATTGCCTTGGTAAGCTGTAAATAAAATAATAAGATTCATCTGAATTAATATCATAAATAAAATACAATGGATGTACTTTTAAGAATTGAAAATAAGACGTTTCACCTCAAATCCGGGATCTCTTCAGCTCTTTATAAAAAATAATTTTACATAAATGATGGATCACAGTTGAATACAAATAAATAAATAAAGAATGTATGATGTAGTTACTTAGAATTAAAAATATTATTGTAAATTTTGTGTTTTGACCTCAACACCTAGAGCGGAAATGAAGATAAACAATGCCAAAGATTCTTTTGGAGGGTAACAGACTTCATCAGGGTCATCCTGAAATAGGAAACTCCCTTTTAATAGCACAGGAAGGGAACTGTAAAGGATGTGGAGGTTAGAGCAAGGTAGCTAAGGGCTGACTAGGGTCCTCGGGCGATAGAGTAAGAATTCTACCCGATGATTCAGCTAAAAGAGATGCAGGGCAATCCCTCGAAAACCTGTATCAGGTAGGTCGGGGTTTTTGGGTATTATACACTCACCTTTCCAAATGAGTTTGATTTGGGGTAGCAGTAATTCCCCTTCTCCGTGTCCTAGGTCTTCCACCCCAGTACATACACCTCCTGAAATAGATAATCGTGGTAAACTAATTTACACAAAGATTGACCAAAAGTCAGAAATGAAATAATTTAATTCTGATACTTTTTGTCCAACTTTCGGAACCTCCTCAGTCCTTTAATTAAAATGAAACAAAACTTTCATGCTTGTGTTACAACAAAACTTCTTAAGTGAAATTTTTGTTATATTTTAATTGAAGAACTGAGGAGGTCCCGAAAGTTGACGAAACGTTTGAAAATAAAATTGTTCTGTTTCTGACGTTAGGCCATTGTTTATGTTTTATTTGTAATTTTAAGTGTGACTAATTTAATTAGAATAATTACCCTACAAAGCTTAAATAATGTAAAGTAAAATCATAACAGTACAGAGGCGTATACTGAATTTAAATTTAGCCCATCTCTTTTTACATTAATAGAATTGACAAAATCAAAATTATAAGAAAACCCCAAACATTTGTATCTGAACGTTGGAAACTATACGTATTATTTCGAATTAAAACTTTTGATTTTCTGACTTTGGTCATTCAATGTATTTTATTAATAACGCAAAGGTTATTTAAAAAAATTTCCAGTCTCGTTTTGGGCTTCCCTATGCCCATTTTTGGGTAATTTATAAGAAACACCTGTATGTGTAATTTCAGCTAATGTACTCATGTGATTAATTTTAAGTTTAAGACCATTAACAATAGGCCGAATGAAAAATAGACTTCTGGTCATTGAATATTTACACCTTTATAGACATAATTTTTAGACTAAGTTACAGGAGTTTGTGACTATTTTCTACTTCTCTTTTTGATCACCTCCGAGAGATTATTGAAAAATTAAATGCATTAAGTTCATACAGATCTGTAACCTTTTACAATTTAAATAGAAAGAGATCCACACAAATAATATATAATCTACAAGATAATGTTAAATGCATGATTGTTTTTCATCGTTCATTCGTATTGTGAAACAGAGTATTGTTGAAATTGCCATTGTGGGCAACTGCTCGGTGCTCTTTAAAATGTAATGAAAGCGATGGTCACGAAAGTAGCTGAGAGTGAGAGGGGAAAGTTACGATGCAGGGAATGTGGAGGCGCTTTACAAAAGTAATATTTTGTGTGGTGGTGTGAAGAGTTAAGTGGCCCGCGTTTCCCACGAGGAAGAGAGCCTGACGCAGACAGATCGCGAAGGAGACGATAGTTGCGAGGCCCGGCGCGTCACGGCGCGGCGCTGCTGCATTCCAGCTGCCGAACCAGTTCTTGCTGTTCCGGCAAGCTCGGGAGTCCGGTGTGTTGCATACTTCTTTAGCCACTTCCTGATGCCTGATCCCCTGATTACTGTACAGATCTTTTTTTGCTCTTTATAAACTGAAACAAAGAGAAACTAGTGTTTTTATTTGCATATACATTAATTTTGAATGCTATAATATGGAGACCTTATTTACTGTCATCTTTCCTCTCTACTATATGTATGTATTTACACTTAGCTTCACAGACTCCTTCACTACACACATCACTATCATTTCGTCTTTTATACTTTAAGATTCGCTGCAAATCATTCAGCATCCAATTTCTCTATCTCATCTATCAAACAGTATCATCTTTCATTTCATTGTCTAAATTAATACACATTATAACCCTAAAAGAGATACTGATCAGACACTCGACTCTGAATGCGGATACTTTGTCCCGCATGGTATTTATTTGCTTTGCCGATGTCTTTCCTGGGTTATTGGTGCCATTCTTGACTTGTAGGAGCTGTTCGCTGATCCTACTGGATCAGTCTGCCAGCTGCTCCCGAAAGTGCTGGGGGCATGGAGAAGGAAATGCTACGACCGCACAGCAAACTCATCTCCCGTCATTTGGAAGCCATTGAGAATAGTACCCAACAGTCCAACCTACCTGATTCAGGTTTTATAGGTTTTTCCCTACATCTCTTTTAGGTGGAACACTGGGTAGGATCCTTATACTACAGCCCGGGAGCCCTATTCAGTCATCGGGAACCTATCTCTACCTTCCACATCCCCTCTTTTCAATTCCCCTTCCTATGCTATTAAATGGGAGTTGCCAGCTTCAGGATCACCCTCATGTAGCCTATTACTCAAACAATTAAATAGTTGCCCGATGATCTTATTAGACCAGTTGATCAGCTGCGTCCTAAAGTTGCCAAAGCTTTAGAAAAGGTAAACAGCTCTCCCGTCATTCGGAAGGGCGTGAGATATTCGAACTACCTGATGCATATTTTCTTTATAGCATAGGGAACGATATATTAACCACCTACCATACGTTCAAGCAAGTATACTTTTCGTATTGGAAACTGACCCTAAGCAACAAATTAGGGATCTGAAATGGATAGATATTTCTTAAAAGAGCCCACATTTCCTTATCTGAAGTTAATTTATTGAAATGGTGGTTTATAATCGACCACTACCACTCAGGGTGTGACTATTTGCTCCCGAGACCAAAAATATCCCCACAGTAATTTTAGAAATTCCTAAGCCTAATGAAGGTTTGTATTTTTATGCCTGATATGAGAAAGTGGTCTTTTAAATGACCACATATACAGCAGTCAAAACCCATTCAAAATGGATACTGGTCTATATAACGACCAACTACTTCTACCTCTAACTTCCAAAGAAAATAAAAATAAACTAATTAAACTATAATACATGCATATATAAGCTAGTCAACCTTAGCTAATCCTTGGGTATTTATCTTTCCGTTTCACAACTCTTTCAAAGGTTATTAAAGGGGAGTTGCCAGTTGCTGGATCACCCTCATCGTAATGTGACACATCAGTTGCAATTAAAATAATTTACTAGATTATTGTATGTGCTTTATTTATTTTGTTAACAGTTATTGTGAAATCAGATTAAGTCAACTTACACTCCAAAATTCAAGACCGATGCCCACTAAAATAAATGACACTTTTAGATGTGCAGTCTCTGCATTCCGGAAACGAATTCAAGGCAGTTAATTGTTATTTAAGAACAGATAATTGTTATTAATACTGCCAGTAAAAATGGAACTAATCTCCAACACAGACGAGGTTCTAATAGTTATCAGAGAAATTAGGGGAGTCAGAAGAAGACTTGGAAACCATGATAAAAAGTATGAACGTGATACTGGACAAAGAGTACATCATGAGGATTAATAGAGGGAAAACCAAGGTAATGGAGTGTGGAATAGCAAACGGTGTTAGATTGGGAAGGGATATATTGACGGAATTCTGCTACTTGGGGAGAATAATAACTGGGGAAGAGTAGGATAGCTCAGACAAGGAAGGCTTTCGAAAAAAAGAGGAATTTACTTATGGCTAAAAAAGGCATGAATACTAGGAAATCATTATTAAAAATGTTCGTATGGAGTGTGGCGTAAGATGGGTCCGAACCGTAGACGGTAGAAGTTGCAGAGAACTTTTAACATAAAAATTGCAGTGGGCTTGTAGTATTTCGTTATCGTGCTTTAAAAACTACCTTTCTTCATTTTAATAAATTTATATAAATCTGCTGCCAGAGAATTTATATCCTTAGACTGTTTGTTAAACAAACAAAAATTTATACAAAAAGTATAATAAGTAGGAATTTTATTTTCATTCTTTAGTTAATTACCGTGTATTTAAGAATAAAACCAAATTAAGAAATACCTAAATTGACGCTATTCTTCAGAATATATCGCAACATAATTTTTGAGTGTCATAGTGCCCAAATAAAATTCAGGATCATGAAACAAACGCATTATTTCGAAATCCGCGTCTTTTAAAATAAGAACAGTTACAACTGTAACAAAAAAAATTTATTTGGCATGGAATAAGTTACACACTGACCAAACTGAAAAATGTTAACAGTGTAAATTTTAGATAGTATATAATCTTTCCGGTTCGTTAGTAAACTGCTATAATCGTGTGATTAAAAATTAATATCTGATGTCCAAATTTTCTTCTCCTAGAATTATTAACCGTCTGGCAGAAAATCAGAAATAAGAAAGAAGCTTACTTGAATTTCTGTCACTCGAAATATTTTCCTAACCTTTTGATAAAGGCAACGGTGCCTGCCATCTGTGAACTTCAGATAAGCCACCAGCTTTCTATCTTTCTTTCCTGTCCTTATTAAATGTTTTAATTAACCTGATATTGTCATTTTATGAAGTATGTATAGACTCTAAAGCCTGACCAAGTGGCTAATTGCGATAATATTTAATATTGTACGTAGTTCGGAAAGTCTGAATACCACCCTCTATGCTGTTTCATAATTTATTTTTGTAAACTATAATTTATTTTCTAGTTTGGTCTTCCAGTTTGATAAATATTTCTTCACCCAGATTTTTTAATATCCCTTCCCCACTTCGGCTGTATTAATTTCGAGAAAACTGATTTTTTAAGTAACTGATATGTTACGAATGATCGTCGGGTTAAACGTTTTTACGTAAAAGATGTTAATTAGCAAAGAACTTAACGGAATAGAAATTATTGTCGTAACAATTTACGAAAGTAACAAATCTTTTCGTCTTAAGAAAGCTGTTGGTTGGATTAACAGAAGCAGAGTGGTGTAAGGAATGCGTTTCACGTGTCGTTTCCTTTTCATCCATGGGAGAATCCACAGTCCACAGTTTCTGCCAGTACAGGGAATAACACCTCAAATGTTTCTCGTTGGGAAACGAGATAAGTAAGGGAGCGTGGAGCATAAAAAACTGAACAAGAGGCAAATAGCGCAAAATACCTCCAGTTACGTGCTCCGTACAGCGGCAGAGAGGGGCGTCGCCATGGAGACGGCTGCAGCCAATGGGCGGAGGTCGCGTTTCCAAGGCGACGTAATAAAATCTCCTCCGCCTCCCTCCAGCGTCTGCTTGCTCTCCCACTCGAGACTTTGATCAGCTCTTGATTTAGAGAATTTGATTGGTTAAGCGAGTCGTGGTAGAGAAAGGTTTGCCGAGAGTAAATAGTGAGGTACGGCTTCGGCACCGAAGGAGGAGCTGCGCCGGCCGGTGGAACTGCTTCCCGGTATCACAGCCGACGGCGGAAATCAAATTCAGATAAACTTTACGTGTTAACTTACCTGTGATAAATACAGTTTATCAACAAGAATTTTCTTTATGTTTACGCGTACAGAACCATACTTCAAGACATTCAGTAGCACTCTACTCACCTGCAGAAACTGGGAAAAATAAAATTAATAACTATTTCTTCCATATGTTTTGCTTTAAAAACTTTAATTTCACTTGAAGATGGCAACGGCGACAGTTGTCGAAACGTCGTGGCGTAGCAACGATCCCACCTGGTCGATTTCCAGAGAAGATTTTATACAACATTGTTTCCTACCACATTTATTATTATTAATAGCGTCATCACGTAATATCTCAGGAAGTACATTGAATACTGGTTTCCCGTGTTGCCTATGTCATTTCTACCAACTTTCTGTCATTAAACATGTCGACTGCTATATTATATCCCTCCTAAAGAATGTGGGATGTGCTAGTTATGCCAATTAGAAAAGGCTTGCGCAAGATAGGTTAGCATGGAGGGTTGCATCAGTTCAGTCTTAGGACTGAATACCACAACAACAACAAATAATTAATATTATCGTTCAGTCTTTTTCATTGGAAACATATTTTCTCCTTCTTATGTGTTTCCCATATTAGGCCTAGCATTATTACTGTCTCTCCATCTCCTTCAGTCTTCCCACATTTCCCTTGTCTATTGGGCTATATTCCATTGCTTGTTTATGAATTCTTTGTGATGTAATTTTTTCATCATTTCTCTTTAATTTGGATCATTTTTTCAATTATTGGTAGCATCCATAATTTGGGTTTTATTGCCGTTATTTTGCTTACACCATCTTTAGTGCAACCTTTAACACATTTCATAGTGTGGGAACTGCCTTGTATTTCTTTTTTTCTTTTCCTTTTATGTTTCTAATTGTACCATATCTCTGTTTGACACATGGCAACCTAAAGTTTTGGAAATGAGAGATTTGTTGCACTTAATTATTATTGAGGCTAATATTTATTTTTATTGGGTACGTACCTGAAAATGCCATGGCTGTACTTTTATTTATAGTCGCATCAACAAAGTAGTCATTACCGACTAACACAAAATTACAATAACCAATACATTTTGATCTTTAAATTAACAATTTTATACAATTTAACTTGATATTAATAATGATATATAATAATAGTTTACAATTTATGGTACAGTTTTTTTTAAAGAATTTGATTAAAATTTCTTGTGCATTATTCCCTTTTACCAACTCGTTGAAATCATTTTCTTTTAAAGTTTATTTCCTCTCATCATCAAATTTCTGACAGTTATTTAACAGGTGTTCATCTAAAATCACAAATCGGTTGGGGGTCTTTTGTTATAATGTAAAGATGAACCATTTTTGTATGTCCAGTTCTTATTCCCCATAAATTTATTTGGTCTATTCTATTCACTTTTTGGTTATGTTTTAATGTTGTACTTTTATTCGGGTAAATATTGAAATATAATTTTCGTTTAGTATATTTAGACTTTGCTGTGCTATTTGTTTACCTCTCTATAATTACAATTATAATATCTTCCTATTAGTATTTGGATAAGTTTTTCTACTATGTCAAAATTTTAATTTTTTGAGGCACAGATCTCATATTTATTTCATTGGATTATTGGTATGCGAATAAAATGGATATGTTTCTCAAACGCATTCTTCCGTAGATTTTGCCAAATCAGTTACCATATACTACTTTTAATGAAACCATTTTCGCATGAAATGGAAAATATGTTATCAAACATTATAAGTAACTGGCTTATGCTGATAATGGAGAATTAACGTTGGATCGCAATAAATATTTGTAATTAATTACGTCCAGCCTATTTACTATTTCGGTCCCTAGGAAAATATCTTCATAAGGACATTAAGACTAAAATGACTCGTTGTTGATGTTGTGGTGTTGAGTACTAAGACTGGTTTGATGCAACCCTCTACGCTAACCTATCTTGCGCAAGCCTTGTCATTTCCGCATAGCTACCGCATCCTCCCTAATCTGCTTGGCCTCACTCTTCTGATATTACCCCCACACACTTCCCTCTTATCACTCATTAAGTAATAAAGGGATGTTATAAAGACACTTTTGATGACTTCTATCATGTAGTAGCAATTTACTCTATTTTTAAACAGAATATTTGGTTGAAAACGATTCTTGCCAAGTTGAGCCAATATTTTTTCCAGCATTTCCTTTAATAATTGAAAACTCCGCAACGCTTTTACCGCCATGTGTATCAAATTGAAACGCCATGCTGGCCTATGTGAATCTGTTATACACCTTTTCTATTAGTTTTAACGTTGCCAGCAACTTTGGATAGCCTGTGGGTGATAAAAAAGTAACTAGGCATTAAATATTTAAAATATCCATCAAGAGTCTGATGGAAAATACTGAATTGCGTGGAGGAATATTCTACGGCTGGCAGTTTAAGTGTTAAATCAGGTTTGTCAGACGAAAATTTACACAAAGTTACAAACTGTTTCATGAAATAAAACTAATATTACTTGGTTTTCTGTCACTAGCCTCAAATTCGTAAATTTACGATCTACCGGAAAAAGCTAAATTATAATTTAAAGAATAGAAGAAATACTTTTTATTTAAGTACTGCCATAGAGGTTATGAAACTTATATTTAAGTATACTTTACTTATTATTATTCTAGTTGAAGAGGTACGGCTGCAAGAGGTTAAGTGTTAACATACTTCTCGGGGTCATCTTGATTTTGGGCTTTCTTCGTTCACCCATTTAGTTGTGATAAATGCGATTATCAGGTCGGCTTCCTTCCTAAATCCCCACTCCTCCTCTCCCAATATTTGCCATACTCCCGTTCAGGAATGTGGACGTTACATAAATAAACGATCTAAATACTGGATTTAATAATATCGTGCGTTCCGCAATTATTTATCAACACGATTACAAGAACACATGTCCCGTTACCAAAATCCTGAGGTTAAGGTGGAAATGTGGTTTTTATAAAAAATAGAACTGATTGTGTCGCGAACTTAGCTAACGGTTTTCCAATAGAACACAGTAAATTTTTCCATATTTTGAAAATCAATTAATCTTTACCGTGATGTCCAGATTCGAACTTGAGGTGAACAGTGGGAGCAGATATCCAATGATGAACTGAAATATATATATAGTACGAGGTTAAAGACGATAAAGCCTTTGTAGTTGTAAAACCTCGTTCTGTTACTACATTACTCTTGTATACAGTACTTATGACCTCGAATTTTGTATTGTTTGAAATAATAGTTCATTTCGAACGAATAAGTTACTATTTCCAATGTTCTATTCACCTCCTAACAGACAGTGAAATATTTTAATATATTCACAATTAATTATTTTCTCATTAGTAATTAAACGCGAATACAAATCATCAATATTTTGACTTTATATTACTACACAGAGTTAGTAATTTGAGGTTGTCGCCACATTCGTTCGCCCAATTACGAAATACCTCTTCATTTCGCAGTGCACGTTTCTGAATGCGATTTAAACTGGCGCGTCGATAGCCTCGTTAGGCTAAGCTGCGCGGAACTTAACTCCGGAATAATGGAGAAGAGCTTCCTCAAATTAAGTCACCCCAGTGCGAATTGTCGCACAGGTATTCGAGTCACGTCGGCTGCTGCAATCGTAAACAGAACTTCTAGCCTGATTTCTCTCCAACGACGCTACAATCGTCATTCGTATACCTCAAGCAACGACTTTCAACTGAACGGGAATCAATGTGAACAACGTAATAGAATAAAATTTTTGTGTTAGTGCCATTGATTTTACTAACTTTTAAATCAGAAAGGTTATGGAAGCTCGTACGTATATGAAATGAAATGTGAAGGCAGTCTATAACATGAAGTCAACCATCGCACCAAAAGTTTAATTTTTCTATTGACGTGGCATTTTATAGAATCATTTGTATTTCAAAATTTTTCAAACGAAAGTGCGTGTTTCTCAATAGATGTTAAAAGCAAATTAAATTTTAAAAAGAAGGGAAATGTAATTCGTAAAATGATTTTGTCGCTATATTTAATCTAATTTGTTAGGAAGGATTTTCAATTTATCACATACATTGCACAGCTTTGATCTATGGAATGAGTTTAATTTTTACAAATCAGTTAGAAATTTTGTTTAAAGGAGACATATTAAGTTGTTAATAAATTCTTACGAAAAAGTATTTGTTCTTTTTGTCAGAGTGATTTTTCGGATTCCTTAATGAAACTGTAATTCTATTTTGGCCAAAGGAACAATCAGGGGAAATCATAGAATTTAAAAGAAAAAAATTCATGAAATAAACTGTAAGTAGTGATCCATAAATTTATATAAAGCTGTTTCATAGATATAGTTTGCAAAATCTTCTTTTCTCTGAATTTTTATATTTGTAAAATATATATATATTTGCACCTGAAGATATTCGAAAGAAAGTCAAATTGCGTCGTGTTATTCTTTTTAAATTAATTTTTTTCGACCGAATTGGATGTTGTATTAATTTATTTCAATAAAGTCAGATAACATAACTGTTATTCAGGGGAATAAGTGTTGAATTAGCAAAGTCATACGGATAATAATTGATATTAGGCAGTGCCTTTCTCAAATTTCCTTCCTATTCCCCAAAATGATTAGGAAATAGAGATTAAGACAGGCAGGAGAATCAGCACATTGCTATTTACTTCCTGGACCAACGAATATTTCAACTATGTTGGCAGTCGTCTCGGTTCCTGAACGTCCAACGTGAAAAGTATAACTAATAACGTTAATAAATTATTTACTGAGAAAATAATTACTATTTTATCTTAGTGACCCTTTCATATTTCGGTGAGATTTTTTTGAAAATAAGAAAATTGTTAACACAAAGAAACAGAAATGAATCGATATTTCCCTCTTTTAATAGTACTATTCCTATATGAGTAATAACCCCAATTTTTGTATATTTTAGGAATCGTACAAGGTACATGGTATAATGGAGTTCATTAGTCTACACAAAACACTAATATAAAAGATTTTCATGATCTGAGTAGTATCGTTACCAAATATCTTAATTTTTATATATTTAATTAACTCAGTTAAAGGTAAGTTTTAGTAATCGCTGTAATTATCATTACTTGCAGCGGCAAAAAGTATGATCTCGGCGAAAACTTGAAAGTAGAAATTGATGGATTTGAGGAGAAAACTTGAATCTAAAGCTGTTTGGAAAAGAAGTCGCATGAGAATAATTACTACAATCTGGGCTCTGGATTAGTGGGAATGGAAACCTCTCCGTCAAACGAACGATGAACATATTTTTCCCTTTGAGATTTAACACAGGCATATTCTAAAAATGGGAAAGTTTGGATTGTCTGTAGAATGCGTTTAATAAGGATCAACGAAAAATATTAAGTAAACCAAAGCCACCGCAAAATATGCACGTATTTGACTACGTGAATTACAGATTTGACTAGGAAGGTCATTTTATAAGGCAATTATAGTGCATTGAAGGGTTGACTTCTTTATATTTTACCTGAAAAATTCACATATTTAATGAATGTATCCAATTTCCTGAGCTGAAAGTTTTATAATACGTTTATATTAATACTAGTAATTCCCATATTTCAGCTTCCATGAACAACTTATATTTTAACAAGTTGTGAGAGAATTACTAAAAAATTGGTTTACCACCAAAGATGCTTAGTTATGCAGTCGAACTTCCCATAA
Organism: Eucriotettix oculatus; assembly: GCA_034510155.1. Taxonomy (NCBI): domain Eukaryota; kingdom Metazoa; phylum Arthropoda; class Insecta; order Orthoptera; family Tetrigidae; genus Eucriotettix; species Eucriotettix oculatus. The sequence goes on from CM067377.1 coordinate 182,563,756, forward strand.
GTGGGCATTACTGGGAAATGGGAATTTGTCCGCTTGTTAGAAGGCTACAACAATCAGCATGCATAAAAATACATACATATACAATGTCAAAGTAGGTAGGTTCGTTATGTTCATTTTCGGCGTGTTCATCACTGTAAACCTAGGTTTCTCCATATGGAAGATTCTGTTTCCCAAAAATAGTTTAATACGGTTTGTTTCTTTATATTGTTTATGGCAAAAGTAAGCCACTGAATTACATCTAAAACATCAACTCTCTTTGAAAGCTCGTAACGCTGAAAAGATGACGCAAAATACACTTTATGCACTTCATTTTAAAGTTTTAGATTTTGCTCTGTTCCAGAAGCTGACGGATTTAGTGGCAGAAAAATGATTTTAACGTTAGAAAAATTTATTTTTGGTAATGAGGCAGCGTTTTTAATGAATAAAATAACTTTTATACCTTGTCGCAAAATTTTACTATTAAAAGTCTTGAGCCAGTCAGTCGTGATAACTCACGTCATCCATGTTTTTTTTTATTTTCCCGACTATTAATAACGCAACATATTTATCAACCTTTCTTTTGATTTTTTCCCTCCTTATCATGTTTCGCCTTTTAATGCCATCGTTTTGTTTGGTGGAGCTCTAAAAGATAGTGCATTCTCGTCGCAATTAAATGGATAGTTTTCGAGTAGCCTTCACAAAGATGCGACAATGTCGTTGTTCTTTCTGCCACAACGTTAGTGTCCACGGCTTCTACTTAACGCCTTATACTTAAAGCCGTGTATCAATTTAAATTTGTCCAGGCAAATGACTCTTTCCTTGAAGTACACATTACCTAATTATTTGACAATTTCCCAAGCCTTTTCCCTTATTTGAGTGCCGTAAATAGGTATTCAAATCAACTCGTATGTTGAGCCACTATTTAAAAGATTTTATTTTTTAAGGTTAGCGACTTGGGTTTGCCCCCTTTTAAATCTTAAAAGCAATAGCTCTGACACTGTTTTTCTATTTCTCATATACTTTAATTAACTCCACCTTTTATTTAATGGAAATATTTTGTATCGCACTCATCTTGTTTTGTATCTGACGAACTTCTTTGCGAATTGCAGAGTGAAAGCCACTGATTGGAAAAGAAGAGTTTTGATCTTTAGGTTTTTATTTGGACGTAAATGAATGTAAATTACGGTGTGAAATAGAAACCTGGATAATTAATACTTTTAAGCCGAGCAATTATTTTAATGTTTATACGTATATACATGTGAAAAAAATGAATATATATTTTAATGCGTTACGTCGCTTATAAAATATATATTCATGTTTATATATTTTTTAAAAGAATCATTTAAATAATTGCCTCTCAGAGTCGGGGGTTAAGCACCACTTTGAGCGCCAATATTTTATATTCGACATAATGCATATATATATATATATATATATATATATATAATATTTTAACAAAAAGTCTCGTTACCAGTAATGGACGGAACAGAAGTGTCTGTGCTTTTCATTTCAATGAAGTTTCAGCTGGCATTCGTATGTTTTTGTTTTTATTCGTAAGCCAAGATGTGCTGGACAAATTTTTCAGACATTTTATCTCCATAAAAAATTTCTGAGGATGTCTCATGAATTCTCACAATGTTTCTGTTGAATGAATTTGAGGTGGACGCTCTATCATCTCATTCTCCTCGAGTGACACCTGTCCTTCATTAATACCAAACACCGTTCTCTTGCTTAAACGTCTGGAAAAAAATTAGTCTCGAAACTTTTCGGACGCAAGGTGTGTCGCCATATGATAGCAAGTTTCACCATCAGAAAAACCCATAATAAAACTGCAGAAACTAAGGAAATGATCCAAATTTACAGAGAAATGTAATTAAATGATTATCTGTATGAGTGAAGTATGATAGGCTACGTAAATAAACTGGTTTGTAATTTCTATTAATTATATGCATAGTTATTTATCTCTTATGTGGATTGTTTTCTAATATTCAGCTAAGGTTGTAATTATTAATTCCACGCTTGTCATGGTATTGTAGGACGACGCAGGGAAAGTTTACGAGAAATTGGTTGCAGTAATAGTTACATATTTTAAAAAATTCAGACTCGTTTGAATATTACGTTCTTTTGTATCTTTGCTTCGAAATAATAATATTAAATGGAGATCATAACGGTATATTTTATTTCTATGAACTAAGTTCTGAAACTGTAAACAGAAACTATATTTGTATCTTCTTCCTAAGCCTCCATGTAGCTGGTCACCCTTAAAAAGACAAGCTTAGGATAATTTATTATTTTTAATGGTATTAAGTCGAATTGAATATACTTTTCCTCTCGCAAAGAATATAACTTCAATAAAGAATATATGTGAGAGCCTAGTCTCAATTCTTCCAATTCTGTGTTAACGGATCCTATCTTCTGAAAATCACAACTCGTAGCAGACCTTTGAACTTCCCTCTTTTGAAAGAGCAGACCGACGCCCCGTGATCCTTCCGCGCGAACAATTTTATTCTATTACTCGGTAGTGAAAGCTTTGATGAGGCTGAATCGATTCGACCCGAGCGTTTAGCTCTATATTGTCATTCTCCTTATTCACTGAGTGTTCCACACTGAGGACGAATGGTTTTCAGATACAGATGGAAGCGTAGGTATTATATTATTTTTAATTTTAACTTTGTTTTATCTTTGCCTATTACTTCTATACTTACATTTGCCGAATCGAGTTGTCCGATAATAAAAAAAAAACAGTACGAATTGTGTTTCAGTAACCTGTGGGTGAGACTGAATTCGGTCTATATAATGGATGGAGCAATCTCGCATCAGATCTGAAGTCGACTAGGATAGATCAGTGGTAAGAGAATAACCCTTACTATGGGATGTCCAGGGTTCGATACCCAACAGCTTTAATAAAAGCATTTCTTCTCTTTTTAGTTTCTCAGGTCTTGATATTGAGTTCATTATTGATCGTACGTACTTAAGACGTCATTATAAATAGTTCCATCAGTATTTAGTTGTATGATCAATATTAAATATTTCAGAATTATGTAGGTATATGTGACTTTGGTCATCATGGCAATAACTAAATTTTAAGTAATAATTATATTATATACGTATAAGTTAAACTGAATATTTTTGTTGTAGTAAATTTATAGAAAAATATTTTGGACTTTTCACAGATGATCGAAAATCATAGAAGCTCTACAATATTAAAATGAATGGGTTGACGAAATTATCTTTGTTATGTGATAAAAAATACGGTGTTACATAACAAATTATACGTATCCGTGTGTACAGATATTGCGAGCTAATTTATATGTTATTTGCGGGTTTTATGCCATATGCGTGATTTTTCATGGCTTTCCAACCGTATATCTTGCCTTCCTATTCGTCATTCTTTCTCCAGGCACCAAATGAAGAGGGTGTGTTTTGTTAACGATGAGTGAGCAGGGTGCACACTTCACTGTATACCTGACGATATACTTGATGGGGATTTAGTTCACTGTTTCAAAAAATGAAGTGATTAAGTTTTAAAAAAAATACAACTACGTTTCTTGATTTAATAATGTAGAACAGTTGTTTAATACGAAGTAATTTCTGTGGAAACTCATCCAGTCATGTATAGAACTCTAAATATTTTATATACTTTAAAAGTCCTCGTTTCTATTTTACCTTTTTTTAAACTCGTATTTTAAATGAACGTTATATATAAATATATATCTATTTCATTAACTATGAAACCAGCTTATAATATGAGAGCTAAAACTAAGTCTAATTTTTAAACCAAAATACTTATGGCAGAATAAATTAACTTCGTTCTAGCTAATGTGTCTTATTAATCATTCATTAGTTGCAAAATAAACGTCACTTGGTATATATGATAGCTTTATAAATGTGATTACAGGACAAATTACCTACATACATGCTTAGTTGAGCAAAGGATGATGGTAGATGGTGAAAGAGTTTTGATTAAGGTAAATATTCTTATTTAAATATCTGAAAATATTGCCACATTTTTGAAAGGATCGTCATATACAGTAACACACACTGCTAGAGGTTGTAGACCTTTATTCAACACTAAGGGCTGTACAAAGGCTCGTACTGTGAAAGACTGCTTCCACATCGAGGTCCCGTAACAATTTATACATTTGTGGAACATTACAGAAACAGAACGTTATCCCCTACCTTCTGTGGTGTAGAGTTTAGCATCGCTGCCTAGCACCACTGAGGACCGGGCTTCGAATCTTGGCACGGGCTTGGACGTTGTGTTGAGTTACCATTCTATTATTCCCTTACCTAGATATAAAGTTCCCTATAATTGTGCACAGTCGATAATGACATTATATGTTGGCTCAATTTTAAACAGAAAAAAAGGAACTTTCTAGAAACATAAAATACTAGAAATGAAATATAAAGGATATAAAAATATATTACGTTCAGAGGGAGTCGAACCCAGTCCACATTTCTGCAGTCTACATCTCAACCTCTGTGCTGTGGCTGCGGGTACTGACATGAAGTAATATACTTATTAAAATAATAAAATCAAAGTATTACGTCTGTTTATCTTTTATAATTTCGCCTATTGGTGGAGGAAACATTGTAGGTGACATTCACGTACGATGTGTGATAAAAAAACCTGTTGTTTTGCCTCAGCAACCAAATTCGCCCGATGTGACTGTGACTTCTATTTGTACCCAAGTCTGATGAGAACCTTAAAAGGATGCCGTTTTTCCACCATTGACGAGATGAAAACGAAATCAAATCGTTGAAGTAGCTGAAGGATGTACCGAAAAGTGAATCTCAGAAGTGCTTCCGTGACTGGAATAATCGCTGGAACAGAACTATTATATATGTAGGGGATTACTTTGAAGGGGAAATAAAGTTTATTTCATAAAAACGAAAATTCCATTTATAGTCTGTAAAATTGGCCAACTCTACAAAGAATCAAATAATTACGTTTGGGTTGATCTAAGACTTACTTAAATATTATCCTTTTCTATTATTTGACGTCGTGTCACAAAATAAATGATAAATTTAACCTGTCGCAAGGTATATGTCGGTTCTTTATTTTTGTCTATCAGAATTTGAGTGATCTCTGCCTGTTAAGTATAATTAATCCAACTGAAATCTATGCTCATTAAGACTTAAAAGATCGTTTTCGCTTCTAAGTTAGGAAAAACTATAAAACGTATATGTACGTACGAAGCCTATTAAATTGTATGGCGCATATTAATACGGACGTTACATGGAATACCACAAATCTCTTACTTATATATACGTTTAAGATATTTGGAGGTTTACGACATGGGATTAATACCTGGAATTGGTATAATGTTGAGATTTTACAGAAAAACACTCTAAGTAATTTTTTCCCATCCAATAATATGAAATACAGTTTTGATATTTTTATTGTATGACATATGTATAGAGTATGCGCTCAGTCACAAAATGGAGTTAATAAATTAGCGCCCTAATATCATGTGGCTTCATCACACTTTCTGAACATTTCCTTGTCACACTAGAAAACGTCTTCCATAATACAAGTTTACAAACCAAAATAAGAACACCCACCAACAAATGTTTGTTAACGCAATTCATCTGAAACCTCGTCCACACGAACCCGTAGCGTTTTCAAGCGTTATCAAGCAATTAGTAACATAAATATTACACCATGTGTGCAAAAGGTATTCACAAACGTTTACTGAAGTTCCCAGTACGTGTTGTTACAACATTTGGTGCGGCGTGTTTTTCATACATTTTAATATCCAAGCTGTTTGAGGAGTCGCAATTAATAGAAGAAGACGGAAAATTTGGGTTTTATACACTGTTAAGTGTTAGGAATTATTGAGAAAACTTTTCCATGAATTGAGATTCTGTTACTTCCAGCTACATTTTTATTAAGAAATATTAAATTGTATATAATACTAAAATTTTAATTGTTTAAGCCAAAGGCTGCATTGCACTCAATAGTGTTTTTAATTAATGATGTAAATTAGCACAGAGAACATAAGAAACCTAAATTATCATTTATTGATATCCACTGTAGATTGTAGTCATCAGGAAGGATATAAAATGCCACAATATTAATATAGTTAAAGTTATATGATTGTTCAGTACTATTGGGCTTTCATTAAACTAAAGCTGTCCTGTTAATTATATACTGATTTATCTCTGACGATCAATTATAATCAATAAACTTATAATTTATATATTTTTTTCAAAAACAGAAGAAATTCTTTCAAACGATCAAGAAACTAATATTTTTCCCACCTTGGTCCTTTAATTAAAAGTAATTATAATGCTACATGTTTCGGTCCTAATGTGTACCCTCACCCTAAATATTCAATTTGAACTAGAGTCGTAAATAACAATGTTTATTTATCGTTTATTTTAATATGATAAATTATATTATAAATTAAGGAAGTAAATATTCACAAAGTCTTCCTTCTGTTCACCAAACAAAATCATAATAGTAAACAGTATATTTTACGTAAAGAAGTTAAAATGGTTATAGTGAAATTCAATTATGATTGTTATGTCTTTATATAAATTTAAACGTTTTGACAGATTTCGACAAACCTTGTGTGGCGCACCTTTTAGTAGCTCAAATTAATCGAAATTAAAAGATAACCTCCTCACCACCGATATTTAACGGTGGCGCATAACTTGCAATACTAAATATTTAATATTTAAGACCGTAACATTAAATATCAGTTACAAGAGTTTATAATAATTAGTTCTTCTTTTTCATGTATCCTACTTCCTCAAACGAGGAGTAATGAGATTGATAAAATCCATCCGTCTTTTAACGGTTTGAAACTGGAAACATCCGTGTTTATTACTTATCAGGAATAAAAAGTATTTATTTACTTTTGTGATGGGTGAAAGTTTTGAGGACACAAAATTAGTTACAATATAAAAAATGTCACTGACTGGCAGATTAGATACGGAAATAATAATTACAGGCGAAGGAATTTAAAACATATTCATAAAGAAATACACGTCTACCGTTACAAATATTAAGCCAACAATAGGTAAATTTATCACTCTTCTTGACATTTCGTTCAGAATTAAGTTATTTCATTATATATTAATAAGTATTCCATAATGTGAAGAAAAAGAAATTCTTTTGAAGTCAATTGAAGGCGTTTGCGGTTGATTGTTGGACGGATTACGCCAATAACTTCTTAGAAAACAGGTAAATCAACATAACTATGAATACTAATTAGATAAGGAAGTAGCCAATAAAAAGGCAAAATGAAGTGATAAATAGAAACGACACGCCACACAAATCAAGTGATCAACTCAAAATCAAATGAAAGCAAGAGGGATTGGAGAAACGCGGTGTGGTATTTATTTATCACTTCATTTTGTCTGTTTATTAACTACGTCTTTATGTAATTAGTTTACTGTTAACACAGACGTTTTATATTTTAAAATTATGAAGTTCAATTAAGATTGAGCGTGCAGTAGATAAGTTATGTTCCGTTGCCGTGTGGTGTTTTTGTTGCAAATCAAGAGTGTTCCTGATTCTCCAGCATTGCGTGCCAGTGTCGGGGAGCTATAAGCAGAGCGACGTCGATATTTTGGTCCGGTGCTGCACAAAGGCGCGCTCTCACCGAGGGTTAATTAAGCCGAGAGACGACAATACTCGTTCACGGCAAATTAGGCGCGAGACCGCCATGGCGATCAATTTATGGCCGCGATGTACCACTGTCCCCGCTAATTGCGAAAACGCTTTGACGGTAAAACGAATTCCAGAGTTTCCGCCGCCACTAACTCATCGTGGTTAATTAAACGCACCGCATCTGTCAGAGTTCTGATTTGAAGCTGCGAATTCAAAACCTGCCGCGCTCAACCTTGTAGATATGCGCAGCTCTCGCGAGGTAATATTAAATGCAAACTGATGAAATAATGAGTGTTAGGGACTAAATAGAATTTACTTTTCTTCAACCGACTGAAACAAAAGAGCACCAACTCCATAAATACATCTATTCAATCCACTTCTTTGGAGTTTTGTATGAACGCGTAAACATATTAAGTTAATATAATGATACTTTAATTCAAATCACCTACTTTCTGACACTTAATGTGATCGTAGCTTGTTATTCACGTGCACGAACGACTATGTTCCAAATCATCTGTATAATGAAACTGCATTTATGTGTGTATTTGGGTGTGTTTTTGTATGTGTGTTCCCCATACAAACGATTATCGGAAATTAGTATTGCGACCCGGAAATTAGTACTAGCTGGGTAAGACTCGGCTACCTAGGGGTGGGATGGAGGGGATGGAAAATTTTAAATAAGCGAAAACGGCCAATATTTCCATTCTATAAACAAATTATTGGCTCAATTAATTTGATAGTGTGTCCGATACAACTAGTGTATAATTTCAACCCCATTCATAAGCCAAGAGGAGTATTCTTATGGTTAAGGGTGGAGAAAGATCACATAAAAATAACCAGAAAACAGTCGAGATTGGGGTAAACCTGTGTTATGTGAGCCGCTGAATTTAATTCTGAAATAAAAAATGCAAAGTTATAGTTCATTGCCTAAGACGGGTTGTATGGGGGTAAAATAGACTTCCGCATACTATTTTTAACGGATGGGGTAATTTAGACTTAATTTTGAAATTAAGATTTGTGTAGGAGGGGGTGGAAATATTTAAATATCTATAAAACAGTTATTTCCTTATAATATATTGCTTTCTGGGTCAATTAGTTTTGATAGCGTTTTCGCATAATTTGTTTGCGAATAACCCCATTCAGCGTCGAAGTGGAGTATTAATTGGGGTGGGGGTGTAGGGGGCATCATATGATAATAAAACGAAAAGTCATGTTAGGTATCGAAATCGGTGCTAGGCGAATCTTTAAGTTTAATTTTGGCATATATAATGGTATTTAAATTGCAATTCTTCCCCTGGCAGCGGAAGGGGGTAAATTAAGTTCAGTTACAATTGGAGCTATTTTAATCGAACTTAGTTAATATGTCACTAAGGTCCAATTTGAACCCCTACCTCCTTCAGGGGTGTGTAGCGCATCTCGTACTTTCTTACTGTCTTATGGTACCGTAGCTAATTCTTACCATCTTAAAATACCGGACTTAATTTTGCCCTTATTAAGAAACAGTGAGTGTTTCTTACTCTATTCGGCTATTTTTGACACATTCTGATAATTGCTGGCAATTTTTATTTATTTTCTTATCGGAAATATTTTCGTGCTCTTATAAAGTGTTAAGAGAATTTTCATTAATTATTTTACTGAAAATATTTTTAGTGTTAAGAGAATTTTAATTACTGAAAATATTTTTAGTCCTGGTATGTACGAGGAATATTTTTTATTCTCTAGAGATACTGGGAGTGTATTTGAAGTTCATATTCTGATGATTTTTATGCCCGTTTAGAAATATGTTGACCAAGAATAAATAATGTACTAACATAATATAAATAAATAAACGGACAACGCCGGGTCCCCAACTAGTAATAAATAAAACCACTCGAAAGTTAATTTCATTTCATTCTAAATAATAAACCCACATTTTCAATGACTCTGCTTAGATTTATTTATTAAATTCAGCAAAGGTCATTTTTTTTGGTTATTGGCTACATGAGGCGCATCCATAAACTGGAAACTCCCATTTAACAGCATAGGAAGGGAATTTGAAAACCAAATTTATCAAAAGTTATTCTTCAAGTTAAACCTCGTACACACCAAACGCGCAAAGCATTCACAAATGTTTGCCCGCAGATACTCAGAAATCATAAACAAACTGTCGAAAAATAACAATTCCTATAAAAGTCGATACTTCAATGGTTATTCGTCGTTCGAGCGCGTTATATCTAGTGAGGTGTGGTGTTTACAATCATTAATATTAATAAAAACAGAATCAGAGTTTTAGTGGAATAAAGAAAAATAATTTCATTCAATTAAAATTTAGAGAACAGTGGATTCAAAAATTAAATAAAGGTAGACATTAAATAAAAGGTAGGCATTATTCAATTAAAATTTAAACAGTGGGCAAAAAATAAAATAAAAGGTAGACATTCCAAAAAATAATTTATTCATTTTAACTTTGGGCTGGCTAATTGACTAATCTCAACGGAGAGCAATAGGGATCTAGTGGAGATAAAAAACAAACTTGGCATCTAAATTTTTAATTATACTCAAAATAGCCAGGGGCGAGAAACAGGCAACTTAATTGTAATTGACTGTGTTGAACACAAAAATTTACTAAAAAACTGAGCAACACATATTAGCAAATTTGGAATCCAGTTCAGTTGATTAACAGCAATTTTAAAATAATAATTATTATAACATGAATTTCAGACATAGGATGTTATTCGTTTCGTAAAAAAAGCAGTGAATTGTATTGAATCACTACCGCTATACTTGGAAAATAGCCTTTAACCTCAGAATTTGGTTTTAGGAACTTTGATTTTATACTGATGTAATAATATTTCCTTGTCACTAAACGTCTTCAATAGAGTATCTTACTACGGTGAAAACCCGACACAAATGAGGACCTTACGGGTTATTTTTATGAATGAATTACTTTCATTGTATAAAGCAAACGTAAAAACCAGGGAATATGCGAACTGTTTAAATCACAAATATTAATTACGTGTAATGTCGTTAATTCCTTTAAATTACAGCATAAAAACTTTGTCAAAGTTTTAAATTATAAATATACGGAAATCAATATACTAGAATTATCAACAATTATCACTCAAATTATACAAACAGCATTTAATAACAAATCTATTAAATTATAATCATAAAAACGTTGTTCCTATTATTTTACGACTCTTCCTTATTCCCAGACGTTTGTATTCCAAGATACAATTCGGAAAAGTTGAGTGTGAAAGCATGAGTGTGGTCCGTGGTTGATCATATGTGAACGTAGTAGTAAACATAAACAGCAGATACATTACGCGAATGTAATATGGCGCATTTCTCAATATTCTCTGTTTCAATGATCAGTGACGTCACAGATATTTTCGTCTTCTGACACACGTATTTTGTTTTCAACTACAATTCCTTCCACGTTTGTCCAAGAGGTTTTTCATTTGCCTCCCCCCGCCCTATTCCATTCCCCCATTGATTTTACTCTGTGTACCAAATTTCGTTGCAATCTGAACTCGCGTGAGGAATTACAAAAATACAGCTTTTTTTTATAGACAACGCGTACCTTCGTTGAACTTTGGGGAAGGTAACCGTCAATTTCATCTGTAAATTGTTAATTTATTGTATAGACAGGTATAGGGAAAAATTATCTCTACACACAAACAACAGTAATATGGAATCGTTCTGCTGACTTACTTAAAAAGGGGATAAAATCTTTTATCGGTTGTATAAAAATAATATATATTATTAGTTTATTATTACGTAATGCTAACGAATCGGACTCATTTTACACTGGTCATACTGTATTATTTCGTGCACGATATAAAAACAAATTATTGACGTTGCTTGAAACTTAAAAATTTTACGTCTATTTTATATATATAATATATATATTGGATCGAAAAAAGTCAATAAAAATACTCGCCTCAAAGGGGGACATCTAATGATACGAAACTCACCCCCTGGGGTGGGGGAGGGAAGAGTTAAAAAACTTAAATGGAAACCCCCATTTTTATTGCAGATTCGGATTCTCCAGAAAAAAGTTACTCCAATTTGACCTACGATTCGAGCCATTTACGTCACAGATTACAGATTACGTTGTAATCGACAGAAAATGGGTAAAAAATACCTCTAAAACATATTTTTATCCACGTGGAGTCATGCTTCTCAAAGTGTACTTGATTTGCACATAAATCCGGTCAGATTTATGGAAAAATCTCGTAGGACAACGTTCCTAATGCTCAAGATACTTTTAAATTTCTATTTGAACTTGTAAAATTATTTTCTCCATTAATTTGGAACGTAGAAAATGTAGTAGGGTAAGTCGGGAGGAAATGGGATAACGGGGTACAATGGGATACCCTATTTTTTTACTATATAGTGCTGGAGGTTAGTAAATAGGGGTGGATAATTGTAACAGGTCAAGGAAGAAACCCAGGTAGCCAACTTGAGCAAGTTCTGAATGAGCCTTGTTAATGAACTCTTGTTATGGGTTCTTACATCTTGCAGCATTTCGACAGAAGCTAATCTACAAAACCCCTCGCTGTGAAACTGGGTGTCTTTATCTGCATGTAGCTTGAATCTGCTTGTATTAAGACTCGGTGAAAAACATTAAACTGAAACTAGCGGGGAGGAACGGGATACTACTGTATAAGGCAAAATGTCATGTGTTCTTCAAGAACTGGCAGACTCAACTTATAAAAATGTGTTACAAGATATTGTGCTCAAAAAGAATAGATTAAGAAAGAAAAGGAAAGCAAAAAAAGGAAAAATGCTTGCAAAGTCTGTGTAGTAGCAAAGAAATCGATTTGCGAAAGGAAAAAATGATAAAGCAAAAAAAAGTATAAGAAAGAAAATTCAAAAGGTGTTAAGATTTTTCTTAAATCTAATATAATTTTATGTCACTAATTGTGCTGCGGGGCAGAACGGGAAATTTTAAATTTTATTTAGAAAAAATCATCAAAAATCTACATTCGTTGTTTTAAGTTATATTGATATTATATTAAGTAAGTAATAGAATAAAGTAATGTTAGAAGAACGACAACTTAGGTAAAGTAATGTTTTATACTGCTATGAAGTGATATTTCTTTTTCCATGATTTTACAAAATTTGTTAAACAATAAGTTTCCCGTTCGGACCCGACATCTCCTACATTGCTATTAATTTACATCTCAGAAAAATGATATCACTACTAACTAGGTGCCCGGCATTACTCGGTAATTCATTTATATTTGCCGACTGAAGTATTTAACTCGACTGTAATCTCTATGTGAACATCTGATAGATCGTCACATTTTTGAAAACATACCTTTTCAGACCCCCTAAAATCACACGAATGAACGCTAAACATAAAAATATTTTATTTTATTATTTTGCAAAAATCGTAATTCAAATATAGCACCTTCCACATATGCACACTTTGACTGTTAAATGTCGAATTAATCGGTAAATAATTGACTCAGTATGCACGCAATTACAATACCCAGATGATATTAGAACTGAGGAATCCTAAATCGAAATGCCAAACAATGGCAAGCTACGACGCAATGAACTTGAGCATGTATTCGTGTGCAAGTTAAATGCCACATATAATTCAAACTCTCAGGCTAATAATTATGGATCATGTTTTTTTATGTGAGAAAGAATAGGTATATATTAAAGAATACTTTGGGTGGGGTAGTTAAAAAATGGATGTCGGCAATAGCGCCACCTACTGGGTCCAACTATAGCTAAGAACCATCCAGGTGTCCCCATAAATATAACAGGGAAGAATTTCATCAAAATCGGTCTAGCCGTTAGGAGGAAAGAATTATGAACCGGAATTTTATATATGAAGATAATTTGATCTACTTGTACGTCACTAACATAAATTTCATCTTTTAAAATCTGAACTTTGTGCGAAATATTCAGTATCCGAAAGTTTCTGGAATAATTTGTATAATTTTGTATTTCAAATGTAAGAATATTTAGAAATGTTTTATTGTTTCAATAAATTGAGACTGATTTAAATATAAGGGTTCCTAATTATTCCAACATAATCTGTGTGCATTATAATTTTGTGTCTCGCAAGGAGTGGAGGGGGTAGGTTACCAAAAAGAATATATTTCCCTGCTGTTGGGAGGATGTGACGGATTACAGCCAAACAGTGACGTTTGTTTGTGGATCGGGTCGTGTTTAAATTAGGGAAGGCTGAGAGCGTCTATGAAAGGACGTTCTTAATTGCGTCTGATTTAGCTGTGCGACACGGTGATGAGACGGAGATAATACACAGTATTGTTGCGTGATTAGTGGCCCCGCCGCCAGCGTGCCGGTTGTTTTACTTAGCTCTGGCATTCTTAGCCTTTGAATTTCTTGCTCATTTCCTTCCATAGCTGCGGCGGCTTTTCTCTTTCCGTAGCGTAATTTATACCTTTCACACTTATTCGGCTTCTTCTCAGCGAGTTCTCTTGTCTCTTCACCAAGTCGGGAATAACGTTACGATTATACACGGCAATTTCGAGGGCAAGCCTTTAATGCTTCGGAAGACAAAGGCAGGCACGGATTCTGAATTCTAGTAATGAAAACAAAAGAGAATCTAAAAATACGTGGCTTCCCTAGTTATGCCTTATAATTGATTACACGTCTTTTAATCGGTGGGTCTGTCACCGTATTCCATATACGTTTACGTTAAATAATAAAAATATATTTAGCGAAATTTAATTTAATTTACTTTCTGCAGCCGCCTTTTATAACAACTATTTTCATTTTATGCCACAAAGATTATTTTATTACAGTAGATGACTTTATATTTATGATGAAGCTATGCTAAAAACGAAACTCATAAAACAAATATTTGTTAAACCTATGTACGAAATATATAGGAAGGTGAGATGGGTAAATTTATAATTATTAATTATCATTTAAGTTCCACAGTTGGGCGACAATTGATATAATTGAAATGGGTTAACATTTTATTGTTAATTAAAGTTATATTTACTTATTGGGAAAATTCGTACTATTAAAGGAGAAACAAATTATAATGAGGAAAATAAATTTTAAACTTAAGTAGACATTTATTATATAAGAACAAAACAAAATGAAAGGTAGAGAATTAATTTGCAATTTACATTAGACGATAGAGAAATAATATATTTATATACTGATAAAACTAATTAAAATTGGGTTACCTGTGGAGTGAGCCAAAAGAAGCTTAGCTTTCTATTGCAAATAGGTCTGGTAATGTGAGGTCATTGAATTCAATATCAACGATACCGTATAAGGCTGCAACTGACTTCTCTGCTGAAGTTTTGCTTTGGTATTCTTGACGATTTGGAGGCGTTGGTTGAGTCAATTCTCGTTGACTGTAACTGATGATCTGGTTACATGGAGGATGCCTTGGACCAAAATAGTGGAAACTTCTACTAAAAATCGACTTCTTCGTTGGTTTCGAGAGCTCCACCCAGCTCTCAACAACGGTCCGCAATTTAATCTTCTGTCGCTATTGGCTCACAATTTTGTCATCTCTGCCTCAAAACGTCTTTCCACGTCACCCTGTAGATGCCCAGAAATTTCCTCCTCTATTTTCCATTAGCTGCAATTTCAAGTGATATTTACACAATTGCAGCCAATAAGAACATCTTTCGCTGGCGGATGAAAACAAGTGCCATTGTACATGTGTTTTGCATTACTTATGCGTCCAGTAGCCATTTATAATTATCATCACGTTGTTTCGGGCTTGACAGAAAACCAATCTTTCTTGAATTTGGACCGGACGACACCTATTGTCTGTTAAACGTCTTTTCCTTATTGTGAAGAAAGGTTGGAGTCAATTGTCCGAGGAAGGTCCGTTTACGTTGTCCGCGCACACATAAAAATACTCCACAGTTTCATGTTTTCTAGCGCAATTTTACTACATTACACTTAATTACACTGATATAATTCTTGCGGTGTTCTGATCCATAGTGATAATGGCCAACGGTTACTGTTTTCCTTCTTTCTAGAATAGGACGCCAAGAAGGAGATCACGATTAATATATTTTACATTATTCTGTCCCGTGAGTAGTACAAAAAATGGCAATCTGAAAAAGGGTGTGTTTATATATGTCTCAGTGGCTGTTCACATACAATGTATACAAATTTAAACGCGTTGAGCAATTATAACGTACCATAGGGCTCATTATGATGTTACTTTTAAAAAATAAATATGGTAATTATTGAGTATATGACATTTTTTAGGAAAAACAACGATGCCAGTAAACAAACTCAAGCAAAAGAAACTGTAAATAAGTACGTCATAGGAATTTGAAATTAGTTCTTTAATGTAACTCTAAAAAACGAAAATATAAATATTAGTTTGAGAAAATAGTTTAAATGTACTTCAAGTATGGTACAAAAGAGAAAAAAATACCAGTAAGATAATTGAAAACTGCGTCCGTAAATATATACAGTGTTTTATCATCTTATATCAATTCTTAAGCCCGGAAGTCGTGAATCATAAAGAAAATCCTAATGACTCGGTACTACTAATGATAGTAAAAAAATTTTACTTTCTGCAAATTGATTCATCTTAAATTCGAAATGGAACGCTAGACTCGATTTCCACCGGACAAAAGCCTCAGAGGAAAGAAAATAACGTTTCATTTTTCCTAGTTATGTGGTAAAGCAGCGCCGACGTAATTACAATGCCGTCAGTAATTAAACAGCGGAAGGCACTTAAAAGCAAGATGATAATTACTCTAAAGAACCCGTCTGGAATATTAACAGTTACTAAATAACATTCCCAAGGATGGTATTGAATATCATAACATTTATAGAGGGTACGGGATAGCTTATGCTCATGAAAGTAATTGTACAATACTAGAAAACGTGAAATCTTGTAAATGTTGAAGACCAACCCATATAAACTTTGCTATTGAATCGTATTACACTAATAATGTTTTAATATCCATTCTAGAATATATTTATAATACCAGAGAATTCAACAAAATAATTCTGTATTAGGTAAAACTTAAAGTAAACTGAAATGGAAACATTGAAAATATATTTCAGGCATTTATATGGTGGAGATTTTAAAAACTATAGCAGCGGAATTATCAAAAAGTAATAGAAAAAATGAAGCCTTTTTTGTCTTATAAACAAACACTTCTCCTCTTTTCTTCTAACATTTTAACTTTGGATGATTTTAAATTATTCAAGTTTCATATTAGCGTATGTTTGTTCCATAAATCAAATATATGTTTCTATTCTTTATTAATATGTAAGACTACAATGATTTATCATGTATATAAAAATATTTGCCCGCGGAAAATGAAATTGTAACCGCCTTGACATAAATCATCACGGTTGGTTGAGAGTTAAAGTGTTAATCATGGTTTGGCTATAGCCCACATTTTATTAGAAGTAAAATATGTTATAGTCAGATGAAACTATTCACAATATTCAAAAAGAATCATAATCCCTAGTAGTAATCTTTTTGGCAACATGTGATCTTAATACTAGTAATAAATTATTTGTGTGTCTATTATAAGCAGCTACTACATTTTTAGCCTGAAGACGTCAGAGCAGTATACCTGGAAATAAATTTATGTCGAGTGATTTGATTTATTTATGCCATTAGTCCTCTGAGGAGACAATAGGATACATAAAAAGAGCAACACGTTAACAATTAAATGTGAAATCACTCAACACACGAGACAAAACCTATCACATGCTCCCTAGGAGAAGGACAAGACACTTCACGGAACAGAAAGACGAGGAATCTGACTTTCCGTAGAAACACCAGGCCGTGCATGAAACAAAGAAAAGAGTAGAAAAAGTAAACAGAAAGTATGCAAGGTAGGAAATAACACATTAAACTATTGCGCAGTATATATTTTAATTTTAAGGGGACGAATTTTTCAAGAAAAATATTGTTACACGAAAGTATTCCCCCTTTTACAAGAAAGGTTCGTCATCCGATGTTTGCCGTTTTTTACAAAATACGAAAAAATAATTCACATCAGGTTAGTTCATTTTTTGAGCAAAACAATAATTTAAAAACACACATCATAGTTTCATTAAATGAAAATCTAAAAATATTGCATGCACGAATTTATTCAAAGTATTTGCAGTCAGACGCTTCTTTGATTATGTACGATTACTTTCCGATCTGTTCTTTGAAAACTTGTGTTCAAAACAGAGGTACATTATCTTCCTGAATGGCCTAAAGTAACACTCCCTCAAGCAAATGATATTATTTCAAGAAGTGACGAAAGAGGTGTAAATGGCTGATATTGATTTAAGAGCCATTGTAATTTATCTTTTTTCCACAGTGTGTGGATTGTTGAATAAATGCTTCAAGAGTGGTCAGAATTCAAGAAATTATACTTAATGATTATAATTTTTTTCTTCAAGAATAGAAAACATAGTGGCATTATTTTTAAATATAGGCATCTCATTTCTCAGTAAACTCTGACTTCAATTTGAAAAGTTTTCGATACTCGTAGAGAAAAATGCTTTCCGTTGAAAAGCAATCCACGTACTTCCTTCACCTGTTAATGAGTTTCGAATTGACGGTCTTGTAAGGTATCAAAACGATTCAAATAGGGGAGATCATAACTGTAAGCTGGTTGCTTCAATGTGTCGAAGACCAGTCGAGTAGGATGTGCGCGGCGGTATGTGGACGCGCTATGCCATGCGAAAAAAATAAAATGCTAGAAACCAACTACTTTGATAGTTTATAATTTCTGACTTATAGTTATTATTAGTCATTATTACACCTTTTCCAAGCATTTATTTTAAAATATGTTGTTTAATATTTATTGTAGCCTGTTATCCCCTATGGGAGCTATCTAAGCTCTCGCAGATGTTTCCTCCCGGAGTGAAGACGGGCCTTACCTTCGGGGATACCTAGTTCTCTCTGGTTTTTCAAGGTTCCCACATGCCCTCGGTTTCTTTTAGGAACTGTATGGGCGAGGCATGGAGAGGGGAATGTTGTGACCCCACCGAAAACTTCTCTCACGTCATTCGGAAGGGCGTGAGACAAGTACGCAACACTTCGTTGCCTGGTTGTGGCAAGGGAGATTTTGAGATGACCCAATTAGGAGGAAGGAGCTGGAATATCTACTAAACCGACACGGTAATTGCCCCTGTGACTTTGCTGATTTTCTGTACTGCCAGGTTTGAGTATATTTGTGTAAAATATTTTGCTCTATGAGAAGGCCCATAATATCGACCCTGAGGTTAAAGATAGAATTGTTTAGTTTTAAGGAATTTATTTGAATCATTTTTTGTAAATAGATATGTAGTTTTAATTTAAGAAAGAATATTCTGCATTAAGATTTAAAATAGCAAAATTGTAACATTAATGTAAATTATGTTTTCGGATCAAGTAAATTATTGTCTTTCTTTTATATTATAAAAAATCAATATTAATACATCAATATTCCTCCTAAAAAATCAAAATCCCGCCTAAAATGTATTACAATAACAAAGAGCGTGCAACAAAGGGGACGGAAGACATTCCCAAATATCGGGATTAGGAGGAAAATTTGAAATTTTGCAATATTTACGAATGGTTGGTGGTAAAAAGACAGTGAATTTGAAAGAGGTTTCACACAAATGAACTTGATCATGACTGAAACGAGAGCATCATTACATCCCAATACAATATCAAATCTTACGTTCATCAAACGTATGGATTACGTGAATTCATGGTCCTGGAAGGAAGACATCTGGCAACCGACACGAAAAGCAAAGGTTGGAAGCGTGAAAACGGCGGTGATGAGCCACTTTTACCAGTCTAATGTAAGCAGGTCAGCAAAAAGGAGACACTTCCACAGTGTTTACTTTTTATGTTTATTTGATTTTAAAATGAGAAATTATTTGAAATGGTTAGAGCAGTTATCACATTGACATGTTGACCAGAAATAATATAGAGTTAACATGTATAAAAATGTCAGCCCCGAAAGTAATAACCAATCTGTGTATAATTGCCTAAAATTGTAATATCGTGATGTTTTGTCGACTACAACTGAGAGAACCACTTATAATTATTTAGAAAAAGAGCACTGATAATAATGGTTCTGTATATATGTTATACAAGTCAATATCGAGAAAGGAGGCTTATACATAACCTCTACAGAAGACAGGCAGCTGTAATTAAAATAAATCAAGAAAATAAAGTCGTAATCAAGAAAGGAGTAAGACAAAGATGCAGTCTGTCGCCCACGCTGTTTAACTTATATATAGAACAAGCGATGAAGAAAGTTAAAATTGAATAATGAAAATAAATCATCCTGCAAGGAGAAGAAAGAAACTCTACGCTTTGTCGATGATATTGTAGTATGAGGGGAGTTAGATGAAGGCTTGGTAACTATAATAAATGGCAAGAACGCGGTCCTAGAGAAATAGTTCAAAATGAGCATTATTAGACGGAAAACCAAGGTAATGGAGTGTAGTATGGGAAACAGTGGAATAACAAACGGTCTTATATTGGAAAGAGATATTTTGAAGGAAGGTATGGAATTCTGTTACCTGCGAAGCGTAATAACTAGGGATGGTACAAGTACATCAGACATAAAGAGTAGGATAGCACAGGCAAGGAAGGATTTTACGAAAAAGAGGAATTTAATTACGAGTAATATAAGTGTGGATATTAGGAAATCGTTGCTAAAAATGTTCGCATGGAGTGTGGTATTAAATGAGTGCCGAAAGTGGACGGTAAGAGTTGCGGAAAGGAAAAAAATAGAATTCTTTGAAATATGGAGCCGTAGGAGAATGGTGAAAATCAGATGGGTGGATAGAATAACTAACGAGGAAGTTCTGAACAGAATAGGGGAAGAGTGAAGAATTTGGAGGATGTTGACCAAGAGTAGGGATGGATTAATAGGTCGTGTTTTAAGAACAAGAAGTGTCTTGAAAATTATCATTAGAGTGAAGTGTGTGGGGAAAGAACAGAAGAGGGTGGCCAAGGATGGAAGGGTTTGGAATATGCTAGTTATGAGTAAATGTAAAGGCTTGCGCAAGATAGGTTAGCATGGAGGGTTGCATCAGACCAGTCTTAGGACGGAGTACCGCAACAAGTCTATCGTCTCATGTAAGTATCGTATGGACCAAAACTGCTGCCTTTGTCAGCGAAATCTGACATTACATTAAATGATTTACTATGTAACTGATTACATAGCAAGAACATCCGTTAGAGTTTCCATATAAGGATTCTGATATTCGTGTAGAAAGACCTAAGATTGCCCAATATATGAAATGAGTGGTATATTTATTTTATTATTGTTATGAATGACGTTAATTGGCACAGGCGCTGCGGACTTGGCAAGCGACGTCCTGGCATTCCTACTAACAGCCGCGTAAATGATTGGCACCCGGCTTCTCCGCGGTGGCATTTAGAGCCCGCAAAACGGCGCAGTAGCTTGTGTGGCTGTCGTTCGCCTGCCAAAACATTCCATTATAGACACAATATGTGTAATTACTTTCAAGACTGTGTTCGAGAGAAGAGAACCGAATTTTCATTAGCACTTTGCACTGAAATCCGTAGGATCTCAGACTGCAATTCTCTCTTTAATTAAGAACAACACGAAAATGAATATAGTTCCGACACTATATAGTTTGAGAACTAGTGGATTAAATATTCAAAAATAGTTATAATATATATTCCAACTTCAAATAGAACATAATTTTCAACAATTTATGAAAAGCAAAACTTAACCCCTTCTCTGTCTTGGACGAGTTATCTCGACCTGAGCGGTCGAGAAAAAACTAACGCGCCCGAGTTAACTCGTCCTATGCCAAGTTTCACTTCTTCTTCCTTGATCTAGACGTAGAAGTTCGTAGTTTTGTCGCGAGAGAGCGTAATTCTATTCAAAATGCATGATTTACTCCAAACTTTTCGTTTTTTCAATTTATGAATGCGGGAATTACATTTTTGCCATATTTCATGATTGCAGTTGGTAACAGATTTTTAAGTATTAGCTTACTAGGTGACATGCAGCTGATGAAAAATTATTTTTAGATTTACAGATAATTACTATTATTGGAAGATACGTAAATAAAAAACGTTTTATTACTAATCAATACGACTAAATAAAATTGTAAGGTCTGTCTATCTGTCTGGAATTTTGTCTCGAACAGGCTCCGAAACGGCTCCATGGATGTCACAAAAATTTTAAGGATTGAAACAGTAATTTTAACTTAAATTTTTTGTCTGTTTCATTTTAATATATTGCAGGGTTCAAGGGTATTAATATAAATATTTGGAATTCCATTGAATTGCCAGACGCAAGTTGGATCTGTTGTAAACCATTTACCAGTTACAAGGTTTTCACTTATGCGTTCCGATATCATTCATCCGATTGCCGTTAAATTTGGTATTTAGTGCTGATCGTCCCAGAGAAGTTTTATGTAGATTTGAAGATTTATGTTCCCTCATTTCCCCTTTCAGGCCAAAAAATATTCTACTTTAAAAAAGTATAGATCTTGTAACAGGATATTGTTTCGGTGTCTGTAATTGCCGCATACTAATCTAAAAGCAATTTCGAACAAATTTTGTATAGCAGTTCCTTGCCACTCAGAAGCAATCAGGGACTGTAGAGATAAGAGACTACTTCCACCCCTAGGGTGGGGGTGGAGAATACGGAAATTTTAAACGTAAATAAATGCAGATTGTGCATGCAAATAAATATTTTTCGCCGTTAGTAAGACTGATAATGGTTCTCTCAACATTGTATATTTTTTTCAGACTGTGCTTACTTAAGGTACCGACAGATTTCTTAACTCGATTAAGGTACTGAGTAATCGCGGTGGTCATAGTGAAATTCAGATCTCATAAAATACTGCAAATCAGATGGAAGGATAGAGTAACTAACCAGGAAGTTCTGCGCAGATTAGGAGAAGAGAGAACAATATGGATGAATTTGACCAAGAAAGGAGATAGATTAATAGGCAACGTAATAGACATGATTGTCTAGTGAAATTAGTATTGAAGGAAGTGTCTGTGGGGCAAGAACCGAAGAGGGAAGGCCAAGGATGGAATTGGCAAAGTAGATCTGTGTTATATGGAAGTCTGGGTAAGGTTATGTTGTTTTTGTCAAGTAAATCCCTAAGCTGCAAGTAGAACGGAGCATAAATTTTGGAAATTTAGTAATCTCTCTTATCTCTTCGTGCAATGATACCACAGCTTTGATGGAATATCTTAATTAAAAGATTTCTCTTACTTACCATATTTTTTCTTCAATTAAATAGACTACAGTTACAATAATAGTTCCGATAGATCGAATAGGTATTCTTAGTTTATATATACATTGATATATCTGGTTAAATTTTCTACATTTTATATTTGTTTGTGCTACCTGGCAGATCAAGATTAAATTAAACGGATATGAGTAATTTGTTACCTAGTTATTTATTTCTTCTACACTGTCCAGATTTATAATCTCCTACATAGCATAATGTAAAGCTTTATTAAACTCAAGATAAATAAATCTTTCAACCGATAAGGGAAGCGTACGAGTTGTTTAAAACTTGCTTAAAGTTATTTCATTCTCTTTATTTTATATACCTTTTTCACGTGCTTTATCTATGTCGTTTCATTTCCTTTACACAAAATGAATTTCATTACTCTTTGTGAAAACGTTATTTATTAGATCTAAAATACTGCTAATTGCTTCTGCACTCCAATTCATGATCTTAATTGAAATTGATTACATTCTGTTCATTATACATGCAAGTGATCCGGTTTATAAAACAGATAGTTAAGTACTATCATCGCCTGGTGCAACCCAGGATTTTTCTTGAGGTGTAACATCCATTATATTTCCCAGTTGATCGAGAAAACATAAAAGAATGTAAAATTTTTCGGTCAAGTGAAATGTTGCAATTAATAGTTTCTTCTATGATTGTGTCCAGAAGATTCATGTATGAAGTTTCGGTGGGACGTGTCATCGGATAATATGCCAGATATTATCGTTATAACACACATGCGCGGTATTTCATGAGTCATTGCATATGAGCTAATTTAAAATTTTCAAAAATTAATTACCGTCTTGTAAGGGTAGATTGGTTGGAAATTCACGTAAATATACTATTGTGATGCATCGCAAATCACGGCCATGATGCATACGGCTCAGCTTTGCCCTCAAATAAGACATAGTAACGTTAATATGAATTTTGTGATAGTAGCATAGCACGAGAATACGCTTTACATATTATTTCTCCTCAAATGAGTCGTGCCTGATGGAAGCACGTCCATGATGCAGCTGAAATAGATACAGGAGAGATACATTATTTTAAAATTATATTAACGAAAATAGTGTATAGGAGGATGGAATGTCAAATAGAATGCGAGTTAGGAGAAGATCAGTTTGGTTTTAGGAAAAATGTAGGGACAAGAGAAGCAATATTGACTTTGCGTCTAATTTTAGAAGACAGGATAAGAAAAAACCGGTTTATATTCATGGAATTTGTAGATATTACATAACCTCTACAGGAGGCAGCCAGCAGTAATTACAATTGATGATCAAGAAAAGAAAGGAGAAATAAAGAAAGGAATAAGACAAGGATACAGGCTGTCCCGATGCTGTTTAACGGAATATGGAAAGGAATCATACTGCAAAGAAAAGAAATAAAATGATATTGTAGTATTAGAGGAGTCAGAAGAACACATGCAAATCATAATAAATGACATGAACGTGGTCCTGGAGAAAGAGTTCAATATGAGGATTAATATAGGGAGACCACGGTAGTGGAATGTAGTATGGGAAACAGTGGAATAACGAAAGGTGTTGTGTTGGGAAGGGATATTTCGAAGGAAGGTATGGAATTATTTTACCCGCGAAGCGTAATAATTACGGATGGTAGAAGTACGGTAGACATAAAGAGTAGGATAGCACAGGCAAGGAAGGATTTTACGAAAAAGAGGAATTTACTTACGGCTAATATAAGTATGACTATTAGGAAAGCATTGCTAAAAATGTTCGTATGGAGTGTGGCGTTATATTGGTGCGAAACGTGGACGGTATGGTTTACCGAAAGAAAAGGAATAGAAGCTTTTAAAGTGTGGAGCTGTAGGAGAATGGTGAAAATCATATGGGTGGATAGAATCAACGAGGAAGGTCTAAACAGAACAGGGAAAGAGCGAACAATTTGGAGGACGTTGACCAAGAGAAGGGATAGAATAATACGCCACGTTTTAAGACATGAAGGTTTTGTAAAATTAGCATTAGAGGGAAGTTTGTGGGGTATGAAGAGAAGCGGATGGCCCAGGATGGAATACGCTAAGCATATTAGGAAGGATGGGTGATGTGGTAGTTATGCATAAATGTAAGGCTTGCGCAAGACAAGTTAGCATGGAGGGTTGCAACTGTCTAGTCTTAGGACCGAATACCACAACAATTATAAGAATGTGAATAACATTAAATTTAACACGTATGAAAGACAATACGCACTATAGGATCATTGTTAATTTACAAATACGGTCTGGTTTTTAATAATAAATAATATATATTTGTAATAATTGACACGTTGAATATCTTATAAATTAGAAACATTAGTATTATTCTAAGGGTCGTCTAAACGGGCGTTCTCATCGAGTAGAATCATACACAAATTATACTTGGAATTAGTACTACCAGGAAAAGGCAAAAAGTTGCAAACAATGTTATCACCCTTTCTTCTCAGCTTGGTCTGGAACTTCCGCTTTGAATAATAATGAGCACATTGGTGTCCAGCACTTGAGCAAGCCTTCTTTCCGTTTATTAAATGTCCACGGCCAGGACAATCTCCAATTTCGTATTGTCCACTCTAAATCTTGCCTCTTACAGCTTCCCCTTCAAATTCAGATTTTAATAATCCTGAAAATCCTATCTTATTGCCGCATTTAATGAACAAAATATTTTTTTGGGGTTTTTAATGCCTTGTCCTCACTTCACCATTTCGTTTATGTCTATGACGGGGCCTGATTCTGTCCTATAAAAATTCCTTTCTTCGCTCACAACCCGATGCCACCAAATCTCAAAGATTTGATAAAAATCCATATTGCGCGCCAAAGTATCGGTTTTTAGGACTTCTGCCTGTAACCTACTACTTCCCTCACGCCACTTGCCTTTGATTCCGTAACTTCAAATTTTGCATGTAGTTATGTTTTACCATTAAGTGAAATTTATGACATGGATATGAAAGAGTATACAAAATTGCTGTACAAACCTTGAAAACAATATAACCTGACACTTTAAGACAACATAGGAGTGCAAAACCAATATTGTAAATAGAAAAATAACGGGGTGTAATCAAATAAAATAATGTAAGATATGAGAAATCCATTCTTTGAGCATAAGATTAAGGAATGGTGGAGGAAGGCTGATAATTTTAATTCCATAAGGTGAAGAAACTATTAGTTAAATCATTGTAGTTGCTGTCCTCAATAAGAATCTAAGGTTATTTTGTTCGTGTTATATGCATGTAACTAAATTGGATTGATATTATGAATAAATACGGAATATTGAAGTCATTGTTGCCTACATCACAAAAAAAACATTTACTTACCGCAAATGTAAATATTAACACCCGTTTTAACCGGCAGTAGAACCTATTATTATGTTTAAGCGTAAAATAATTTCCTTACTGGCGTACAATATTCACGCTGTGTTAATATCGCACAATGAAAAGTTCATTAAAGTTTTCTGAACATTTGCGTAGCTCCGCCCAGGAGAAGTTAAGGATTCCCACACTCCCGCAGAGTTTAGACCTGCAAAGATTTTAATTACACGCAGAAAGGGGGAGTTTATTTCCGCGGACGGAAGGGGAAAGCCAGCCGAGTTCACAGAGGCGCTTCGGCATCGATTCCAGCCAGCTCCAGAGGAGAGACGGAGTTTCGCGTGTCTCTGGAATGACGCTCTGCATCGAGCGCCACCAGCGTTCATTATATCTCCCCCACAGTTTCCTCACTGCTTCGTACGAGACAAGTTTTATACGAAACGTCAAGGCGGAAAATGCGGTTCTAAAAACACTCAAATTTAGTAACTATGGTGCTCGAGTCTATTTAATGGGGCCATCCCATTTATATTTAATATTTGAGTTCTGATTAGATAGTTCTGTTAACTTCGAATGAGCGTTCAGCAGAACCGGGAAGCCCGAAATTTGGTTTCTGGAACGTGAAAATTAATATCACAAAACTAGACTTGAAAATTGTAATTATTCGAAATGCTGAATTTATGACACCTTTCAGACGACACTATGAGGTTTCTAACTCGTCCTATTATGTGTAAACGTTGTGATGGTGGTTGTAATCATTAATATTAATAAAAACTTAAATTAAAATTTTAATAAAAAACGAAACATTGTTTTATTCAATTAAAATTTAAACAATTGGGGTTAACAAAGACATTAAGTTACAAAAAATTGAAGCATTTAAATTTTGGGCCGGCTACTTGCTAAACTGAACGCCGAGCAGTATTTTAATCTGGGGATCTAGTGAGGATAATAAAATAACTTGGAATCGAAGTTTTTAATTACACTCAAACTAGCCAGGAGAGAGGAACGTGAATTCGTACATCACCGCTTCGTTGTAAGTCAGTTGGTTCTGAATATTGGAGTCTCTCGTGGTTCTCGTCAGCTGCGGTCGTCGACTCCATCTACTCGTAGTCTCGTACATTCACAACCAGCCACGTGGATCAAGAGCTAATTTGCCGATACGCAGCATGCTGCAGACTCAATACTCAGAATGTATCGAAAATTTCAAAGCTCATTCAGACGTGTTTAATTGTTTTAATGTATAAAAGCACACTAAAGAGATAAAATCATAGGTTGAGTACGACATAATGCGTCGAATTATTCCGATTCAATGACCCAAATTTGTGGCTTAATTTGTTTTTTTTTCTGAATTACGATTTTCTCAATCTAACGGGCACGAGAAATTAAACCTACAAATCCTCCACAGTAAAGGATAAGACTATGTTTTAAATGAAACTGTAGGTATAAAAGAAAGTTAGATATTCATCAGTGAATTATAAATAAGATAATAAAAATTAATTTGCTAAGCACACGAAAATATGACAATTTCATACACAATGAAAACAAAAAGCAAGCTATAGCTGATATGTAATGGTAAAACACAAAGAAGTATGGAACTTGGTACAAAATCAAAGGCAGTTGGATAGAGAGAAATAGAAGTTGGCTGCACACAGGGTAATATAACCTAGACAGCTTGATACCGGACTGTATTTCCGGTACACTTGGCTGTGGCTATACACGATGTTTTCCCCAAAAGATCGAAGAAGTGGGATGAATTGCTCCTCTTAAAGCTTTTGCATGATGACGACTTCGTCACCGTCACCGAAGGAAATTAATTAATATAGCGGGGAAAAGTGGCAAATTAAGTTTCGGACATAACGCATTAAAAAGTTGGAAATTAAGAGATTGGATGTTGGTATTTGGCAATGTGCTACTGGGTGGTGAGAGACTAAGAGCACAATTGAGAGAGAGAGAGAGAGAGAGAGAGGGGTAATCAAATATATGACGGAGACAGTTTCGTTTTGTGAAGTGGTCTTGAATTAATGTATTTCGGGCGGAATGCTTGCTCTTGTCAGTGGCGCCATATAAGAAATTTAAATGAATAAGGTGGAAATTTTCCGCTAAGACGTCTACGACGAACGACGAGTTCAGGCAATGCTGTAGACGGTAATTACTCCGTAAATTTTTGCAGATTTCCTCGTGCTGCTAATTCCGCGGAGGGGTGGTGTATTGGGTATAATTATTATGTTAGTAAAATATTCTGGTATTCTTCCTGTTTCATAGATTTTGCAAGATTTCCTGAACAGCCATGATATTGCTTTGCCTCCCGACGCTTTTATCAACTACGCTTGAATGTTATCAATTCGTGGCTCTTTACCGTCGCTCAGATCAGTCAGCGCCCTCTTAATTTCCGACCTTCAAAGTTTGACCCTCAACTCATCGTCCACCTCTATGAGGTATAAATAAGAAAATTACCAATTGCTGGATACGGTTATGATAGTGACTATGAGAGTGAAAGAGAAAGGGAATAATTATAACTAATTAAATTTCTCCTGAATAGAATTGAACTGTTTCATACTTTAAGTATTGGTGAAGTTAAATCAACTTTAAGCAAGTTTTTGAAAATAAATAGGAGCTCTAAACTACCAGTAACTCTTTTCTGTAACATAGTGGAGATTTAGAGTTTAAAGTAGTGTGATACTTTGAAATGAGTGTATGTGGCAATCACCATTTTATTTCGTCACTGAGTGAAGAATTCCCCATATTGAAGACACTCGCTACACGTAAATATTAAGGCGCCACTGAGGCCGGACATCGGAGACCCGAACGTGATAGATCGACCGTTTGGTGAATTAAAATCTGGTTCCCGAGTCCAGTTTCTTGAAATTCCAGAAATTAGGGAGAGAAACCGCGGGATAAGCTAAATTTTGATTGGAGGCTGAGGGTCAGGTGATTCTTCATGCATCTCATGGTTGGGTGAATGAACGAGTTGACCTGCGATGATGGATGGGAGAAATTGCGGCAGTTGGGCATGGGCATTTGAAGAAGGAAGAAGCCTGGAGGGTGCGTGGTGTTTGATTCACGGCACAAGAGTCGGACATGAACATTTAAAGGAGAAAGAAGTTGGGCAGTCATGGAATATAAGTTGAGTCAGTCGGGAATGGAGCATGGAAGTAGGAAGGTGGAGATGAGAGATAGAGTTTGGAATTTGGCGATAAACATCAGAATTAAGAAGAAGTAGCTTGAGCGTGAGAGAAGTTTGCAATATAATCTAGGGGTAAAGTGAAAAAAAAGATAGACGGCAGCGAGCAGAAGGTACCCCGTCTACGTAATCCGTACAACAGAATTCCTAGAAGGAAGACCACGTACCGACAGCACATATCATCACTTGAAGGAACCGCCTGCCGAACGCAGAAGAACCACGAAAACAACCTGAATCACTCAAGGGAGGAGGAAGCCGCCGGTTCATAAAAGAAATCTGGTGCGTGTTTCTGCCTCTGTCTGAAATGTGTCATGACTGTCGTTCTGCTGCAAAAATCCCCACAAAATGACCCTTTTGAGATTGAGTAAATTTTTTAATTGGACCCTAAGTTTTGGTATTGTTGTTTTGTTTTATTTAATATAACCAAATAGTTTAATTTTGATTTAAATTAAAATTCAACCCCCCAGTTTATTATAACTTGCAAATTGACACCTGAAATTTGGTAACGGATCGTAATCTATTCGTAGTTATGGGCCAGTGTTGTATTTGTAATGTAAGTGGGACAAGCTCTAAAGGCCGAGTTGTGTGTTCTATTTGTAAATAAAAGAAACGTCGCTGCACGAGAACGAGCACGAGCATGGCGCGCAAGGGGAAGTGCAGTAGCACACTAAGCTCCACGAGATATAAATTCCCCGAAGGAATTGTCCGGGCAGCACTAGGAATAGACCTCGTACATCACGCCTCCAAGTAGAGGCAAGAATGTCACTTTGGTCCTGCAGATTCCACGCGTACTCGAGGGGCGCTCCGTCGCAATAAATCCCGGTGAACACATCTCAAGTCGCTGATTACTTGTACAAAAACACTTGAGAAATAAATATCTGTTGTCCTAACAAGCATTCGACGCTTGCCAAAATTCAACCTACATTTTATATATCAAGTCTTGATAGTAGTAGCTTCTTACGGTTTACTGAGTAGTGACTTCGACCTACATAATAACTTCAGTTCGTATACTGAAACGACTAAGTATTATGATGGATATGTCGGATATCAAAAGTCCAGAATAAATCATTTACTTACACGATAACCATTATAGTATATTGTATAAATCGTATGCTTCGTCGTACGATCTGTACATTACAAAAAATCTTTGACATCAAATTTCCTACTTACCTCTGATACTTAATATTCGTGTGTTTTAAAACCAAATATATTACATTTCCTGTTCTTAATTATTACCATACATAACAAAAGGTCCGAAATCAATGCGCTGAGTTCACAAATCTCGAATTTCAAGTTGAACGTTTCGATTATTGCTTCAATAAATTTAAAGTCACTATCACTGATAATGACATATTATATTGAAATATTGTAGTCATATGTTTTAAAACAAATTTTATAATTGTTCTGACTATACCTCGAATAATGTAGGCGTTATAATCACAAAGATTTATTGACATATTTGTACTTCGAGGCTTGTTATTGAACGACTTTCCGCATTCCTTTATGCATAACCTTTTAAAAGATTATGCCGACTGGGAAAGCCTTTGCTTTATGGGTCATTTACAAATTTATTTAACAATAATATTTAACAAATATGGATTTTATTGACAATAAAATTAAGTTTAAAAATTGAAGTTAAAGAAGACAATCGTAAGTTTTGTTTAGGTTGTGGGTATCTAATATATAGCATTTCGTAATTAGTCGTAATTAGTCGAGAAAAATAATTTATTTCAGGATCTAAAATTTTGACGTTTGACCAGTCGAAATTGTAGCTGTTTATGTGTGTGTTTTGACACCAAAGTATCTTTGTTGTATTTTATGTTCACCAATTCTTATCCTTAAAGATCTTTTGGTCTGGGAAATGTAACAAGAGTTACTGTCTTATAAACGATATTGTGTTTTTCATAATTGTCAATGTTGTCTTTAATATTGTGGACAGTAAATCTTTGTGCAATCTGTGATTACAACTTTTTGGATTATATTTGTGTTAGTGAAACTAATTTATTTTATATGTAGGCATATTTAATTTGTTTATTTCATTTCCTTCAATTAGAATTATATGTGTAAATACATGTATGAATAAATATATTTTAAGAAACGTGTAACCTGAACATTCAACGCCATAGGAACGAAAAGTAAAGAGATATGCGGAATGAATAACAAGGTAGCGACATTTCCCATAATTAGATTAACTGTAATGCGCGGAAATTCATTGAGCCATAGAAAGCCATATAGATACCAGCATCTTGCAGGTGTTTGCAGACAAGGTTTACCAAGGGACGCGTAATTTTCGTTACCATACCTCGACCCGATTAGGATACAGTTGGCCAGCTGTTACAATGGGAACAGCAGACAACTCTAGCCGTATATATTGAGCATTTGACAGCTGTAAATTAGACTAGAGGTCTCAGTTTATGGAATCCTAAATTATAAATTTGATTGATATGGTGCGTTGATTTCTCCTACCCGAAATAAAATGGATGATTACAATAAAATATGCCCAAGAACAGTAAAAATAATGATGAATGTAAAAGTTATTCTTTCTGACCTTGGAAGTTGTTGAAAGAAGTTCAAATTTACATTTAATTTTCTAACAGAGAAGAGAAATATTTCATTCTTCGATTTTACACAAGTGAAAAAATTTTAATGTAGCTATTAATTCATTCATTGAATAACATTTTTTGGAATGAACTTAGATATATTTTAATAATACTAAAGAAACAGATCTTGTACGAGTTTTAAAGTGATTACCATTTTCCCTGAAGTTATTTTCCAGTCAGTGAGAAAATTATTTTATAATCGAAAAAAACTGACAACTATTGGATTTGAATTACTTAATAAAGTTCGCTTAAATCCAAATAATTTATAAATTACGGTTGTAATATGGGATACAAGGAAGACAAATGTTTCCTCTAAATTACAAGAAATTCTTTATTACTGCATCGTCCATCTTTTATTTATACAGGAGCTTTCAAATATTAATTGACAATAGTCATATGTAAAACATTAAAAACATAACAAAATATATACATGAAACATTTTATGGCTATTTCCAACCTAATTGCAATTTTTTTACATTCATTTGATACCACAATGGTAATCTTAAACTTTAAACAGCTATAATTACAAACTTCTTAAGCTGTCATCTTTCAAATATTTTTAAAATATTAACACTAATTAAATGACCAATTTTACATATTATATTACTTTCCTTTATTGATTTATTTTGAGATCATAATTTTTTATTACAATTCATTTTCCATTATTTTAAATAAAATTACTGTTGGTCTAATCCAATATAGTGTCTAATTCTTATACACTGAAACATGACCTTTCAAATTCAAAATTATTAAATTTTTATCTGTTTCTATATAATTTTGACACGTTTTTCTGGCGATTCTCCACACTTTTATTTTTTAAACGTAACCCATATTCTGATATATATATATATATATATATATATATATATATACATGTGTGTGTGTGTGAAGGTTCTTTAAAATATTGTTTTCCAGAATGATAAACTTCTACATTGTCTCAATCTGCTAAATACTTATTTCTTCGTAAATGTACAGACAAAGACGTATTCGTTTTTTGTATGGTCTTTAAGTTATTTTAATGATAATACATCAGGTGTTTTACAATCGTGTTCGTCTGACCAATGTCCATTTACTTCAATCCATATAATTTATTTAAAAAATTACATTTATCAGTATTCTTTTTATTTTTCATATTATCTACATATTTAATAATTTCATTCACAGGTTGACACGCTAGGTTATCCTTAAAAATCGTATATATTTCTTCATTAAGGCTACTTTATATTTATATCTATTTTATGTGTTCCGACATATTTGTTGATATTAAGTAAGATAGATAAATAAAAATTACGAGAAAATATGTCATAAAACAAATTAGTTATTTTTAATAAACCGTTTGATCGATCTTTGTGGACTTCTTCAGGTAAATTTTTAAATTGATAAACTAATTACATTGTGAGTAATTTGGTGTCGTCGACGGTTACAGCCAAAATGAGCATAACTCAATTTTCTGCTATTAAGTAAAATAAATTAATAAAAATACTGCCAAATATATCATAAAACTAATTTAATTAACATTTATTTATTATAAATACAACGCTTCATTCATCTTTGTGGACTTCTTCTGGTAAATTCTTAAATAACGTCAACAAAGGTGGATGATACGTTGGATTTATAATATTTAAATATGTTTCCTGCCATATTTGCACGTATTTTTATTTATTTGTCTGCTAAATTATTTGGAGTACATAAATATAGTCCGTAGTGTATAATTAATTATACGCGTTTACTTAGTGAATACTTAAGATTTTTGTTCTTCATTATTTAGTAATACGGAAAAGAGTTTTAAAAAATTAAAGACGTATTTGAATTCAGAACTGACATAAAAGAACGAAAGTGTAGATAAAATTATTGTATTGCTGAAGGCAAGAGTTGTGTGTGTTGTTTTGTAACGTAATAGGATAAAGGAGCGGTTTGCGTAACACCTGAATTTATCGTCCAACACTGATAAAATATGGAAAGTACGTACGAGAAAAGTCCCATTAACAAATCGAGTTTCGCAGAAGGAGATATCATTAAACGCGAGTCCGAACACAATGGCATAAAATTCGACGCAGTCTAAGTTGGTTCTCTGACAACCAAACTAATGCAACAGAAAAAAAGAGACTTGGATAAATAATTTTTGGGGCAGGCGGTAATTACAGAGACTAGTTGGGCAGAGTTAAATATATTCAGGACATTAAGTTCGGTTGTATTTAAGCAGGACAATTTATTTGTTGGGAGTTTTATTGCAGGCAGATCGAGCAGATGAAAAGCACCGCCGCGGGGAAGCGGGTCGGTCGACATTTAGGTGTTTACCTCGCGAGCTGAGAGCTGAGCGTCGCCAACACCGCGTATAAATCTGTTGCACTGGCTCTTTCTCAGCAGCAAAGGGCAGATTGCTGACCGGGTGATGCATCGTCGTCGCCGCTACCATTCCGCCCTATAAATACAGGAGTACTTAGCCTGTTGCAACTGGTATGTGCGCGCTCTCTGCTGATAAGTGGCAAATATGTAAAAATAGCTAGAGCGAACAACTATTTCAAGCCACACATATGCCTTGCTATTTAAGTACTCTTATATTCTGTAAAGGAAGAATACTTACTATTACTTACACAATCCTATATAGCCTACTGTTATACCAGAAAGCAAAGGAAATTTTAATTTCAACTGTTTACATTATATCACATACTTTTTAAACTGGTAGCATTTTAATATATATAACTACAGCATTATGCTTATGCTTTAGCTATAGGAAACAAGAACTTAATTTTTGTAGCTAAATAATAGACCATCAAAGGCACACTCAAATATCTCTAATGAAAGGAAAGACTTTCACAATCATTGATGGTTACGGCTTTCTTTTCAGGGCTTACTATGTCTTACATCACTTAACTACCACAACTGGTACTGTGTATGGCTTTCTTAATATGGTTCTCAAGTATATTTCCCATTCAGACCACTTAACTATAGCACTTGAAAAAAAAACTTTAAGCACAGTTTATGTTCTGAGTATAAAGCAAACAGAGTAACTCCCCCCCTGATGATCAAATTGCACAATTTACAATACTGAGAGAAGCGGTAGAAGTAACTTCTGCTATGAAGATATTGAAGGCTATGAAGCAGATCACATAATTGCGACACTAGCTGCAAAATATGCCAACCACGAAGAGAAAATAACATTGTCAGGTAAATTAAAATAATTAATAAGGTGTCTTACCTGAAGTTCACAGATGGCAGGCATCATGTAGGATTGAAGTTCTTGAATTTTCGGAGACACCGTCCCCTTCATCAGAAAGTTAGTAAAACATTTCCAATGACAGCCAGCCGTCGATCAGTCGACGATATATATATATATATATATATATATATATATATATATCCAACACTACTCTCAACTTATGTCATTATATATTCGATTGCTTCATTCATAATCATCTATATTATTTATACAATCAGTAATAAAAATAGGATATTTCGGCCCCGGACATTGCAGGAGCAACATTAAATTTTTGTAATATTTTAGTTAAAGAACTGAGGAGTTCCCCGAAGTTGGGTGAAGAAACGTATTCAAATTAAATTATTCCGTTCATGACTTTTGGCCATTTTTTGTGTTTTATTTATAATATTAAGTCAGATAATTTAATTGCATTCTTTTAAATTGCAGATTATTAACGTTTCTTTCAGATAAAAGATTACATCGGTTAAATTATTTAAAAAGCATCCTTTCACCTCTTCACCAAAACATTACTTCATTATTAAATATTCAAACAAACGCTCACGTCAACAAAAAAGTCATCAAGAGACTAGAAATGATTTCAAGCAGCTTCAACAGTAAATGTTTCAAAGAAAATTAATAGAAATCTACCTCTTATTTACTCTGTATTTACTATTTTCATGGGGAGAGGTTTTAATTCACAAAATATACATTTTTATTTATTTCTTTATTTAATATCATAATTAATACTTGCTGATTGTTTTACAGAGAGGTAAAAGTAGCAACATTTTTTTTGTATTCTACCCTCTAGCGTCATTAGAATTAAATGAGTGGCACCCAGTATGATAGGATTGTGTGGGGTCTTTTACCGCCTTAAACAGTTTAGTTAAATAAGCCGTTTTTTTTCAGTTTTACTTCTTTTTCTAAACCTCTATGGAAGTTACTTTCAATTGAATAACTTTTTCTTTTGTCTAATATTCCTTTAATATAAAATTTAATATCATAAGAAACACTGTAGTACTATATGATTTTGACTTTCTAGAGGATCTTCACAATCACATTGCCCTATTTAGTCACGCCAAGCTCCATGCGAATATTTATAGTAATGATTTCCTAATAGCCGTAAGTAATTTATTTTTGCGAAAGTATTTTTTCATGTGCTATCTTATTCTTTATGTGTACTATATTTCTACCATCCCTAGTTATTATGCTGTCCAAGTAGCAGAATTCCTTTACTTCCTTCATAATATTCCTTCCGAAACTAGCACCCTTTGTTATTCCCCTATTTCCCATACTATACTTCATCTTTGTTTTCCCTCTATAATCCTCATGCTGTACTTCAGGACCACGTTCATGCCATTTATTATTTTTTTCCAAGTCTTCTTCTGACTCCTCTAATACTACAATATCATCGGAAAAGCGTAGGGTTTTTATTTCTTCTCCTTGCAGTAGTGATTGTATTACGTTTCCTTAAAATTAATGCAATGTTCAGTTTTAGTTGTGTTCCTTTCTAAAACGGGATATTATAGTATATACACCATGCAACAGATTAATTTTAGCATATAGTAATTAAAATTATCGAAGAACTGTAATTATAACCGATACGGAGTTGTGAAAGTATCTGTGGTCAATACGAAGTGATAAAATAACTGACGATTTGATGAGCCACAAAAGTGAAATGAAATATTGTTCGGCTTTAGTAAAGCACTTTTTTTTACAAATTGGATTGCCGAAGAAAGTGATTTTGTTAACAGTTTTTCAACATGATGCACATGCAATAAGAGACGGACTTAAATAAATATTGATAATTCCAGGTGAGTGGACTCCGTCCCGTGGCGTATCTGGTCCCTTTAATCACTCTGCGTAGGAGTTATTTCCCTCGATGGCTGAAGATTGGGATATTCGGCTAGAAGTAGTATGCAGCCTTGTCGTCCTTCCACGTATAGGAAACTAAAAACTCGTGTGTGTTAACTGTTGGTAAACGGTTTGATGAATGTGAGACAAACTTGCACTTGATGAGATAAAATAAAAATGTTTTTACTTGAATAAAAGGCCAGCTTCACATAAAGAGAAAGGGAGAAGTATTTTTTTGTCAATAAAACAGAAGCTGCGTACGTCTTTGAGCTACATTAGTACAAGAGCCGTGTAGAATAACACAAAATAGATCATTCACGTGAGAAACCTGACCGAAGGAGGTAAATTACCCCACAAAGTGAGGAGAAATGAGGGAAAAAATCTGATGAAATATGAGTTGTAGTTTTCAGTCAGAAGACATGGTTTGTTGGAGGTGGATGGTGCTCTGAGGAGCTTCAGTATTTAAACACTTAAAAAGTATATTCAAATGAAGTATTCTGTTGCTTTGAGCATTGGGTGAAATACTTTTACAATGGTTATAGAGAACATTTGTAATGAAGTGTTTCATAATTTTGCATTTTATAAGTGAAAAATATAAGCTCTTCTACGTTAGTGGTTTGTTGAATTTAAAGTGAAGAGTATATGTGCTCTGAATATTTTAAAATAACTTCGCCTCTTTTTAAATTTGTGAGTGAAAAGTGAAAGTTATATTTTTTCAGGTAACAAAATTTTATTGGAATTTAATTAGAATTACTTTTAAATATTGGTATTCACCAAGACACGTAAATTTATTCATGCCTTGTAAACTGGTAGATATTCTTCTGTCAAGTCTCAATAAATTATGTAATTAGAGTTAAGTATATGTTCATGTTGTGTTCCATTTAATATTATTAATTATTTTTCAATATTTATGTTAGTTCATTTTGTCCAGAACTACTTCGAGGTCCAATAATACGGACCTGGTTAAGATTTTCTCAAATATCTGGCGCTAATATAAAATAATTGTAAAATATAATTTCATGTTTAGTAATTTTTCATTTTATTGTTAAACATTGTAAATTTTTATTAATTATTATATGATACCTTCACTTATTAATATTCTGATATTAGTAATCAGTTTTTCAAAATTAATTTTTAAATTTTGGTAATTTAAGAGAAAGTTTATAAAATTAATTTCAACATTTCATGTAATTTAAAATCAGTATGTAGCCCGTGTATTTAGTTTTTAATGAACTATTTTTTACGCTTGGAAGGCTGAAAGCAATAAAAATAGAGGGAAACTGCGGGAAGTCTTACGGCAGCAGGTTGCAAAAAAGGGACACATGGGAGTATAAGGGGAGAAGAACTAAAAGCTTGGACACTAGCCTAAGAGATAGCTTTTTGGCGCGGGAAGAATACTTGGCATTCGGAGTGAGAACGTAGAGGGTGAAGCCACACCCGAACGTGAGTGAACATTTACGGCTCCGACGTATGTGACTGAGGACTGACGGTGAAAGTGTGGAGTAGAATCTGAATGTGTGGTAGTGTGGAATTTCTGGCCAATATACAACCTGCTTCCGAGTCTTCGGTTCTGGAGTGACGTTTCAACTTACGTTCATTTGTATGCCACAATTTTGTTTCCATCAGCTTGCCTGAGATGTCTCAGAATTCAGTACTTTTAGGATAGAACCCATTATAATAAATTTATTTTAAAGGTTCCATTCCTTTACGTGTAACGCAAATCTTACATTTGTAGGGTTAAACATTGCAAGTTTAAGTTTAAAGTAAATGATTTCAAGTTAATGGGTTTTTAATGCCTTGTCCCCACGTCACCATTTCGTTTCTGTCTATGACGGGGCCTGATTCTGTCCAATAAAAATTATCTGTCCTTTCTTCGCTCACAACCCGATGCCGCCAAATCTGGTAAAACATAACTACATGCGAAATTTGAAGTTACGGAATCAAAGACAAGTGGCGTGAGGGAAGTTGTAGGTTACAGACATGGGTCATAAAAACCGATACGTTGGCGCGCAATATGGGTTTTTAGTAATTGAATATTACATTTATCGGTGCCCAATGCAAAGAAATTCATGTTCATTATTAACATTTGCATATTACATTAAATAACTGCTCAACGTAGGGTTATTGTAATTTACCCATTATTGTTATTACATTAAATGGATTCTAAACGTGGGGCAATTTAAATATTAAATATATTCTAAAATTATTCATTAATTTCCTGAAAATTTAATAGTTCGTAGCTCTGCTCGTGGAACCTCGGTTTCTGGTCCGTACTGCCATTCTTCTGCAAAAAAGACTCCACGAGGATTTCGCCCTTGCCATTTTCCAGCGTTCTACCCGTCGGAAACAGGATGTTTCTCAAACATCCGTAATATAGGGTCTTCAAACGACGCTTTTCTATTGTTCAGAAGAAGTTGACAGCGCAAATAGCGATTGACTTTTACAAAATTTATGAGTCTTAGTTTAAAAGGCTTGATCTGGATGTTTGGCAGGTATTATAAATTATAATACTTATTTCTAATACTCTAAACTCATGAGGTCCTAATTTAAGTGCTAATCGTTGCACAGTTATATTAAAGATTAATTAAAACTTTTTTGTATTTTATTTTTAATATTAAGTGAGATTAATTTAATTATTTTTATTGTTTTAATATTTGTACTTTCATACAATAGCGTATACTGTTTCTTTAACTGAGGAGTATGGGAGCCAATGCCTAATCAATTCTTATCTAGTAGATGCGTGGAATAGTTTTACCCGTTTCATCCTCGCGTGCTGCCTGACTTGAGCAAGAAGTAGCTTGATGTTGGACGGCCCATATTAAGTCTTGATACACTTTCTACATCCTTATACATGAACTCCCCTTGTGATGCAATGTACAGTATTTGTCATGCCTCACCTGTCTTTTAGACGCGTCTGGCCTCTTGATGGAAAGCTGAGCGGCGTGGCGCCCGACTGACGGTTTAGTATAAAATTACTATTTCCTCAGGCGGCAGTCACGTGATGGCAGTGAACAGATCATTAAATCAAGCTGAACTTCTGCTCAATAGAAATGACGTGGAAGTATCTCATTTTACATAAAAGACCGACAGATTTAATATTGAGCGTGTTGACGGAAATTATGCAGGTACGTTCCAATAGATTGAAATAAACGTAGACAAGAGAAGTAAAACGCAGTTAAGCTGGTATTCTCAATT
Organism: Eucriotettix oculatus; assembly: GCA_034510155.1. Taxonomy (NCBI): domain Eukaryota; kingdom Metazoa; phylum Arthropoda; class Insecta; order Orthoptera; family Tetrigidae; genus Eucriotettix; species Eucriotettix oculatus. The sequence goes on from CM067377.1 coordinate 182,603,874, forward strand.
ATATCATCAACTGCTAATACCCTATAGCGACTTTCTTAATTTCAGGGGTTTCACGGTATGGAAACTCACACACACAACATCCATGCTCTTGGGACCTCTGCGATGCGATGTAGCGACGCTGGTCACTTATTGGTCAATTCGGTTAATTTTAGAGAAAAATAGCTTTTAATTTAATCGGAATAATTATAAGAAACTTTATTTCACTAGAGACGAAAAAAAATTCAAAATATTTAATTAAAAGGCGACTGTTGTAAATGATGGGGGGATATTAATTAATGAATTTAATAATTGGGTTTAAATATATACGTTTATTAATTGTAAACACAATAATTTTAATATGGGTGGTGCGTGTATATATTATGTACAAAAATAATTAATTAAAATGGGATTGTATTAAAGATCTCAGGGTATTAATGGTTTGGGTGACCACATGTAGCAGATCTACTGTTCGTTGACGAACCTGAGTTGTTTTCATTGGCGTCTCGCTGTAATTTCCGTGTTGTAAAACTTGAAGTGGCCGGTCGACAATAGCTGCTGCCAAATTGAGGAAACACCGCTTTTTCCCTTTCTTCCCTTGTTGTTAACACCTTTCTTCCCTGCTTCCTGGACTGATCAAAGCATGGTCTCCGCTGCCACCTCACCAATCTCCTCTCCCCACCACTCTGCTGCCAATCTCCTTTCGCCACCACCTTGTATCACCAGCCAAAAATCTCTCCAAAATTGTCGCCGCCAGCCTCTTTAAAACCTTGTCCCCACTTATCCGACACCTATCACTAAGGTGGCAGGGATGGATATTCTCCAATCATATCCCTTGTTTCATTTGGGGAACACACGCCACCCGGTCACCAAATTCTCAGGCAGATCAGGACATTCCGAAACCGGCGACGAGGTGTCCGAGCTTTATGGTCCAGGTGTCAGCCGCTGTCCCTTTGTTATTATTCCGAGCCGCCAAGACGGCACGCGGAAAAACCCCTTCTTCTTGGCAAGCGACTTGCTCATGCCGGAATATTTGGTATTTAAGTTCCCGTAAATTGGACGCGGGTTCTACTGCGCTACACTGTCATCAATATAAAAAACAATCCTAAGCAGTGTTTAAGTTTATAACAATTTCTCAAGGGTCATAAGTGTGGACAACTTAACAAGTAGAAAGAAGTGCTCATTAAATATAACTTTAAAGTCCTACATAAACAAGAAAAAAATTGAGCTACTATAACTGTTCCTGGTTGTGCAGTTTGACTATGAAAATTTAATTCTGTTCATTGTGTTACTCAGATTCCATGACAAAATCACATGTAAGTAAATGAAGGTTTTCTTTTCGACCAGAAAGTACTAAACACAATACAGTTTTATTTGGCAATGGTAGGACAACCCATGCCTGAGTAATTAAGAAAATCATGGGCACTCAGTAATGACGTTAAACGATTGTTTTTGGATGGTTATTAATGATTGGATACCCTATACACTTTTCTTTTATTGACACTAAAATGTCCGTCATAATAATACTCTACAGCTCTCGGTTCTATTCAGTCATATTCATGTGAGATTCTCTCCTACGTTATTTACACATAAATAATTCTGTACGGTCTCTCGTGCATCGTCTGTTACGTTCTACTGACGTCAGTATAACATATAGTTAGGCCCTATTAAAAATATAGTTCATTAGTTTTTGGATTCCTGTTTTAATTATTGGTGGCTGTAGTCTTAATCTGAAATCTAAAAATACAATTAAGTAGTCTGAATATTAAACGATGTTTATGGATGTTCGAATCAATCTTGTAACTGGTATGGCATGTATGTTAATTTGTAACTGAATGAAATTATAAAAATAACATTTCCTGGATATAGTTACACAATGAGAGTTTACGAATATATAAAGAATACGTAGCAAATTAATTAATGCATATTTTTCCAATAATCGAAATAAATTTACGACCAGATAAAAGTTTCTATTTAGACGAATCAACGTTTCGTTACCACATTTTGGACTTCCTCAATTAATATATTAATATAATATATATGATTGTAATGAATAAATTTTTGAAATGTTTACGGTGTATATGTTAGGAAGGAACTGTGCAAAAGAAAAATTATTTCTAAAAATATTTAACTGGATTCTTTCGTGGCGGAGGAAAGCATTTAATATTTTAATACACAAACATTTATAAAATAATTTAAGAATGCTATGGTCAGAAAACAATTTATTAATAATGCTGTCTATTCCAAACCGTTAAATTGACACATTACAGTGGAGATTTGCGGAACTGAATAGTATGTGGAAAGGCCGACAACACGCATCGAGAACAAGATTGCTGCTGCTGGCAGCAAGAAAGTTGACCTATCAATGGCGAGGCAAGTTCTAGGAGTTTGTCGCAGTTGGATGTGGGTCATGGAGCACGCGTAACACGGGAGCGGAAATGTACCTACTTGCCTCAACTACGTGATGATCAATCGTGAACGGAGTCATGAATTAAAATAATAAAATTGAGTTCCCAGATAAATGATTAAAAATAGTAGTAAAAAATAGTATAAATATACAACATTCATTTTGATTCTAATAACTTGCTTAGATTTATATTGATTATCGTTTCCATTAGTTCCCGGTAAGGGACATAGGATACGTCATACGTTACATCAAGTAACAAATAGTTATTTGATCAAAAGATAATAAGATGCAATTAAGTACCAAAAATTCTTGTATACGTTACATAAAATAACTGAAAACACGACACGCACACCAAAAAGCACTAACTCAAAATGATAACAACAATTACTGCATTTGAAACTAATACCAATATAACCAAGCTTAAACATTAAAACTGTTGTTGCATAAAAATAAACCGCAAGCAATGTATATCAGAATAATATATTTGAGAATTCTTCAATTCTGTGAACTAATATCAGTATTGTGTACTAGTTGCATGCCCGGCGATGTCAGGGAATTCATTTACATTAGTCCGTTACAATATTTCATTCCACGGTAAAACCAAAAGCCCTACCTCCCTGATGAAGGTTTTCTAGGGTTTTCCTTCCATTTCTTTTTGGTGAAAAACCGGCTAGTATCCTAAAAACTATAGCCCAAGGGCCCTATTAACTCTTGACTATCTTGCTCTACCTTCCACAGACCACCTTTTGAATTCCCTTCCTATGCTGTTAATTGAAAATTGCCTGTTTTAGAATCACCCTCGTGTAGCCTTTTAACCCCACTCCCCCTCCCCAACTATAAAAATGGCATAACTATGCGCCCTCTTACTGCTGAGTCTTCCATTAATTCCGCTTGATTATTCCTAATCCTGTCCAGGGATTGTCCAGCCCTGAATATAGTCAGTCACTCATTAGCCACACTTCTCCTTCTTTCTATCTTATCTTCCATTTATAACATGTTTATAAACTATGTATTATAACTGAATGGCTTAATGGAAGAAAACAATTGATATTTAAAGTATATCAGGCACGTCTGTTATTATAATTTATGGAAATCTATAACTTATATAACTTATAAGGATGGAATGTCACCCTCGCTGTTTAACACACACACACACACACACACACACACACATATATATATATATATATATATATATATATATATATATAGAGAGAGAGAGAGAGAGAGAGAGAGAACAGGAGATGAAGAAAGTGAAAACGGAATATGGAAAAGGAATCATACTGCAAGGAGAAGAAATAAAACCTTTACTGTTTGCCAATGATATAGTATTAATAGGGGAGTCAGAAGAACAATTGCAAACCATAATAAATGGCATGACGTGGTCCTGGAGAAAGAGATTCATAAAGAGAAAACCAAGGTAATGGAGTATAGTATTGGAAACAGTGGAATAATAAAGGCTGTTAGATTGGGGAGGGATATTTTGAAGGAAGTTAAGGAATTCTGTTACCTGCGAAGCGTAGAAGTTTAGTAGATATACAGTGTAGCATAGGACAGGCAAGGAAGGCTTTCGGGAAAAAGAGGAATCTACTTACGTGTAATATAAGCGTGTATATTAGAAAATCGTTGCTAAAATGTTCGTATGGAGTGTGGTGTTATATATGGGTGTGAAACTTGGGCAATAGGAGTTGCAGAAATGTGATGCTATATGAGAATACTGAAAATCAGATGGATGGATAGTGGTACTAATGAGGAAGTAGGGGAAGAGGTAATTTATATGGAGGACGTTGAACTACGTTTGAGACGTGAGGGTCAAAAATGAGTATTAGAGGGAAGTATGAGTGGTAAGAACAGAATAGGGAGGCTAAGGATGGATTATGTTAAGCAGATTAGGGAGGATGTGGTAGTTATACGGAAATGAAAAACCTTGCGCAAGATAAATTAGCATGGAGGGTTACATTAGACCAGTTTTAGGACTAATTACCGCAACAACATCAACACTTTTATATTTAAAAATTGTCTTTCGTTCGGGAGTCGGTGGTGCTTGCAGAACTTTTTTATTTCAGAAATATGCCCGACTACTAAACGATCTGTGATCTAGACAGTTGACGTATGATGCCAAATTTAATAGGTAATGAGGGACTAGTGTTTCGCGATTAAGAAGAAAGCCTGTTCACATGAAGCACATTACAACACAATCATGACATTTTTTCTCTTATATTTTTTCCAGAAATCTACTCTTGCAATATTGTTGGGCTAGTAATGAAGAAGTGGTTGGTAATATCTATTAGATACGCCGCTAGCCAGACAAAGACATAAATTCACACTTTAAAAAAACTGCGGCACAGTGGCGTCTGCATAAACGCTCCCATGAGACAGAACAGCCTTACTTTACATTCTGCGCTTAAAAAAAAAGTAATCGATGGTAACCGCCCGGCTCCTCGAATCTAATATATCATAAACGCCAGACCGAAAGCCGCTGATGTGTTTGTATTCTTTTTTAATTTCCCGCATCGCGAGTAGGTTTACCGAACGCGGAAATATTAATTACCGCCGTCTCGTGAAACCTTTTGTCGCTAGCCGATCCGCGAAATATAATTTATTGGTGGTATAATTGCAGCATTTATCGACAACACTAGACGGGGAACGAAGGACTGGAAGACCAGTCGGCGTGGCTCAGTGATTTCGGTCCTGAGCGGCAATTCATCAGGCCCGTAATTGCGGCGGGGCGACCATATGTCACTAGTTCGTATCTCGCAGCAGCATCACAATGGACAACCATGCGGTCAATTGGGGGAAAAACAGGCAGGCAGGCGGCCTTCCTTTACAGGAAATTAGGATCATACTAATTTTCCTCAGCTGGATTATGCAATAAATGTATCGATCGAACATAGCACTCTTATCAATTGTTACTGAAGGGACAAAAGGGGCATAAGTATAAAGGGCTTATAGAATAAGTGGGATATCCAGACGTAATTTTTAGAATTACAGGGTAATCCACATGGTCGACACTCCCTTTTAATAAAATATGAAGATATATTAAATTGGAGAGAGTGCGGAAGGGACAGCAAGGTAGTCACTGTTTAAGTAAGGTCCCTGATCCTACACAAATTTCGCTATAAATCTGCATCAGCTAGGTCGGGCTCTAGCTACTTGTCCGTAGCTTTTACGTTGACGTGAGTGGATACTGCTGTGGCTCTTCTCCACTCCTGGATCGAATTAAGAGGCAGCTAGCCGACTATTTGACTTGGAACACACACACGCGAGCTCTTTTCTCATATCTAATTAAAGTAATACATTCTACAGTTTTATTGAAAAATATTTAAGAACGAATTTGGTGTTATGTTCTATGGTAATCACTGTATGTCTTAGCCATGAGAAAACCTCTTCGTGAAACGGAAACGCTCGGATTTAACTTCATCAAGAAAACGACTTCAAACCAGTTTTCCAGAATAACAATTAAATTCTATTATTACTTAACGTTTAATATTCAATTTAAAGTGTTTGAGTCACTTTAAAGTAATTATTTGCTACTTCTATTGAATACAATAGTTCTCTTCATTAAATTATAATAACATACATAATTAATATTTATTGTTTTGTTTTAGACGGTTGAGTGATAGAGTTGCTTATACTTCTATAACTGTAACATATTGAAGAATACGCATGGCTACTACTACATAAAGTACTTTTTGGGCCATCCAATTAAATATCAATCGTTTCCTTCCATTAAACGCAGCAGTTTTAATTGAATAGATTCTTAACCTATTTGAAGTGGAGGATCCGGTAGAAAGAAAAAGACGCATGGCTAATGAGTGACATTCCCTAAATAGGATTCGGAATAATCAAGCGGAATGAACGGAGAATCCGGCAGAAAGCAGAAGACGCCCAGGGCTGTAGTGTAAGGATATTTACTACCCGATGTTTCACCTAAAAGGTGATGCGGAAAAATCGTATAAAAACTGCATCAGTTACTACTCCCACGCACTTCTGATGTCGTGGGAACGCAACAAACCCGACTCCATGCCTCGATCAAATTTGAGGGGCAGTTGGTCGACTGATCCTGTGGGATCAGCAAACAAACTCTTACCGTACACCGAAGGACAGCGATACCCATGTAATTCACCCCTCAAACTGTTAGTCCTGACGAGCTTTACAGCACTCCTGTGGATTTTCTATGGCGGTTCTGTCGAATAATATACTGTAGCAAGCTAATGTAGATGAAGGTGAAAAATATCGTCCAAAAATTGTCAGAATTAAAATTGTTTAGTAATTAAATTACATCACTACGTTTCGTTCCATTATTTTGAGCCTCCTCAGGTAAAAGAAAAATAATCAAAAAATTGTATAATATAAGGTGGCACAAAGATTTATTTGTAAATTTGTACTGAAGCACGATCCATCTCCGAGGCTTGTTGTTGAACGACTGTTCTTGCTTCAGTACAAATTTACAAATAAATCCTTGTGTCACCGTATATTATACAATTTTTTGATTATTTTTCTATTAACTGAGGAGGCTCAAAATAATGGAACGAAACGTAGTGATGTAATTTAACTCAGAAATAACTTTAATTCTGACAATTTTTAACCGAAATTTTTCACCTTCATTAATCGAGGTACAGTCAGAAAAATTATAGAATTTGTTCTTTTTTAGATGAATTACCGGGCATCGTCGGGTACCTAAAAAGTATATGATAGAGAAAGTGACAGACAGCCAGCGCAATAAATGAAAAAAACATTTTAAAGTATTAAGAATATGTAATAATTTACACAAACAAAACAGCCAATGTCAGCTTCTTTATTTAAAACTATATAATTAAGATTTCGTGACGTTTCGTACAGATTTTTGGACTTTCAAGGTACATAAATAATAAATTTCCAGGGGATTTAGATTTATTGTTGTTTCTATTAGTCCTCGATTGAAGAAATAGGATACGTCATACATTAAAAATGAGCAAAATAAAGTACATAATTAAAGACGTATAATCTTAAAATAAATTAATAAAAGAAAATGTATATAGAGAAAAGTCAATATAAACACAACACGGACACACGATGTCACACACACACACTGGGAAACACAAACAAGCACACACTGAGAAACACGCAATGGAGTTTTGACTACTTGGACCAGGAAACTGTCCTTCTTTCTGTCGTAGCTCCAGGCAATACATGAAACAAACAAACAAAAGAGTAGAAAAACTGAATAGAAATTTTGAAGATATGTGATGTGCTATTTTACAAGGTAGCTCATTCAACACTTTTTGCAGGAACCTTGATTTTAAATATTAGAAGGACGATTAAGAAAATCCTGTACCGAGTAAAACGCGCCATTTAAAAGAATAGTTTTAATCGAAGCTTTTGTAGGTACTATTTTTAACCTCCGGAGGAAGGCTGTTGTATAATGTAGAATTATGAATGGATAAACATACATACATTAGAAAATTTAACTTCCTGGACTGCGTCCAGAGACGGTTACGACCACAGTTTATCACAGATATTATTATCAGACTTTATTAGGAAATTATTAAATGAATTCCAAAACATAAAGAAATAACATTTCGGCCGACCGTCTGTGGAAGCAGCCCAGGATGAAAATTTCTATTCTGACATTCTGTGGTTGTTGTTTAGTACGTAAAGATATCAGTGTCAGATAATTGATTTACTGAGTATATAATAACATTGCTTTTCATAGAAACACTGGTTTATACTGCTACGAAGAACTTATTGTAGGTAAGTTATGTTTGCATGTAGATGGCGCATAACATTTCGCCATGCGTAACGTGGGTATCCCTTATCAAGTCTCGGTATCTGTATCGCGCTAAAAACAGCCCAACTTAACCTTAGGTTATCGGGTAAGTCCATCACCTTTCCCCCTCACGAAGCAATCCGTGATGCAAGCCAGAATTATGGAACGCGTCTAGAAAGTCTCTCTTTCTGCCTCATTAAGTTGTTTACAGTGATCGCGAGGTTTTGTTCTCATTCATATTCAATTTAAAGCAATATAATCCACAATTTTGCTGATAAATACGAAGGGACGAGTTTGGTATTTTGTCGTATGCTCAGTTATAAATGAAATTTACACTAAACTAATAAAACTATAATAGATATTGACGTTCTTAATGCGGCTCGTAGATGTTTTCTCTGACTCCAGAATTATAGTGTCTTAAAGAATATATACACTGATTGCTCGATAATTTAGGTGAATGTTTATGACATTCATCATTCATGCATAGCCTATGGATATAAATCGCTAAGTGAGTTACAGGTATTATTGTATTTGACCTTGTATCGGGTTGTAACGGTAACGACCTTCATACATTCCAAAGCAAGCAAGGAACGCTGATTCTGATTTATTTACATGGAATGTACTATAGAAGATTCAATTAAATTGACCTATTTCTTCATTTTTCAGTTTATGACGTTAGTACATCAAATTCAACCGTAGGAACCAAGAATGTTTGCTTTATATCCTAACTGAGTGAACGTTTGCAATATCGAGTACATTAATTTTACTCCATAACTTTTGAGTCAAGTCACAACCTGAGCAGAGAACAGATACGTCCTAATACGTTGTCTATAAATGTAAAAATTAGGAAATCGTTGCTAAAAATGTTTGTATGGAGCGTGGAGTTGTATGGATGCGAAACGTGGAGGAAAGGAAAAGAATACAAGCCTTTTAAATGTGGTGCTATAGGCATCAGTTGGGTGGATAGAATCACAAACGAGGAAGTTCTAAACAGAATAGGGGAAAAGCTAACAATATGGAGGACGTTGACTAAGAGAAGGGATAGATTAATAGGCCACGTTTTAAGACACGATGGTCTTGTAAAATTAGCATTAGAGGGAAGTGTGTGGGGTAAGAACAGAAGAGGGAGGCCAAGGTTGGAATATCCTAAGCAGATTAGGGATGATGTTGGGTGTGTTAGGGAGTATGTTATGATCTCTGGATTTGTCATGCTAGCTGGAAATGAAATATTCATGAATGGAAAATGTTATGAAGGAAACTATTGTTTAAGGTGATTTGTTGTTGTAATAAGTGCAACCCTCCATGCCATCCTATCGTTTCATTTCTTCACCATCCTCGTCCTCCCTAATCTGCTTAGTGTATTCCATAATTAGCCTCCCTCTTCTATTCTTACCCCACGAAAGTCCCTATAATGCTAATTTTACAAGACCCTTGTGGCTTAATGCGTGTTTTTTAATCTATCCTTTCTCTTGGTCAACGTCCTCCATGTTATTCTTTCCCCCCTATTCTCTTTAGAACTTCCTCGTTAGTTGCTCTATCCACGCATCTAATTTTCAGTATTCGCCTATAGCACCAAATTTCAAAGACTTCTATTCTTTTCCTTTCCCCAACTCCTATCGTCCACGTTTCACACCCATAAGATAATTTTTAGCAACGATTTCCTAATATTCACACTTATATTACCCGTAAGTAAATTCCTCTTTTTCGCGAAAGCCTTCCTTGCCTGTGCTATCCTACTCTTTATGTATAATGTACTTCTACCATCCCTAGTTATTACGCTTCTCAAGTAGCAAAATTCATTAATGTCCGTCAAAATATCTCTTCCCAATCTAACAGCCTTTGTTATTCCACTGTATCCCAAACTACACTCCATTACCTTGGTTTTCCCTCTATTAATCCTTATATTGAAGTCTTTCTCCAGGCCCCCGTTCATGCGATTTATTATGGTTCCCAAGTCTTCTTCTGATTCCCCTAATACTACAATATCATCGGCAAAGCGTAAGGTTTTTATTTCGTCTCCTTGCAGTATGATTCCTTTTCCATATTCCGTTTTAACATTCTTCATCGCCTGTTCTATATATAAATTAAATAGCATGGGCGGCAGACTGCATCCTTGTCTTACTCCTTTCTTGATTACGGCTTTCTTTTCTTGATCTTCTATCTAATTACTGCTGCCTGTCTTCTGTAGAGGTTATGTATAAACCTCATTTCTCGATATTTTATTCCAGTTAAGGTGATATATGCAGAGAGAATTACTTTGATCGACGAATTAGGAGTAATATTGTATTATTATTGTTTCATAAATAGGCAAAATCTGTTGATTCGCACACTTATGTATTGTGGCGTGGAAAACTAATTTCGTTCAATATATTGTTTAAAGGTATGGAAACTGTATTCAGTTACACATGTAGTAAATTATTTTATTGCAAGTAAAACCACTATTTTGAACCATGAGAGAATGAGTAGAAATTTTGATTTCTTGACGCATTATGACGTCATCAATGTTTTGTTTGTTATTACAACGAGCTGGACATGTTTAAAGTTAAAGTAATTTTGAATTTGGGACAGGATTATTACAACAGCTATATCATCAATTTTGCAGGCTAAAGCTCACTCGGAACTGTAATGGCAGAAGAAGAAGATGATATCAATTTCAATATTACCGCAATAAATTTTAGTTGCCTTGTACGAATTAGAATCTACGGCTGTACTAATATTTGGTTGATATAAATACTTTAAAGCTCTAAATATGATTTTTATTATTTATAGGAATATGATAATGAAAGATAATGGAAGATTCCTTAATGAATAAAAGAAGAAATCAGTTCACGTCATTTTTCTCGTAAGAGAAGTCGATTTTGCATGAATATCTTTTTTGGAGCGCAGCAGCTTAGTGGCTGTATTACAGAAGTTTGCCTTTCTTCTTGATGATATAGTAACTCCAGCGTTGCCCTATAAAGAAGCCAAGTTTTTCCGCAAGGCTTTCATGGCAGGCAAGGCAAGGCAGGGCATGCGGTACGCGCAGGCATCTCCCGGCTTTGACGGAAAACTGCTCCTCTCAGTTTTAATTGACTTTCAGATTTTGCGATTATGAAATTCCAGTTTATAACACGCACCCTGCTTAATTAGTCTTTCAATCCAAACAGCGTAGTGAAGAATACTTGTAGCCTTACCGCAAATACTCTAAAAGTTACGATATAAACTTGTTGCATAATTAGTTGAGCGTAATATCGATAAAACTATAGATTGATTATCCTAAGTTTACTTAATTGTAACTTCTTAACTTCTTTCGATAATATAAATTATAGTGGGTTCATCGGTTTGGCCATTCAAATATCTTTCATACGACGGACATACACAACAAGAAATCCAAATTTATTGTTCCTCTATTCATCGTAACTGAAAATAATTTACACAATTGAAGGATGATTTTTAAGTAACAACTACCAACTAACAAGCCCCCCTCCCTTCCATTTCCAATTTTCGATTAAATCGTAATATTACTTTTTTTCTTTGATTCTCTTTGGTAATCTTAGACTTGTCTGAAGCAATCCTTCATGCTAATCTATTAGGCGCCAGTCTTTTAATTTTTACATAACTACCTCATCCCACATCCTCCCTAATCTTCTCTGTGTATTCCATACTTGGTCTCCCTCTTCTCTTCCTACCTCACACACTTCCCTCTAATTTTAATTTTACAAGAACCTCAGGTCTCAAAACGTGGTCTATTAATCTATCCCTTCTCTTGGTCAAAGACGTCCACTGCTAACTATAATCGAATTGTAAAACAGACTACGAACTGTGAATTTCTTGTTAAGAAAAGTTCATTTTACGTTGATTACTTTTAAATTGAGATTTCTATTAATTCCATTAGTCCCCGGCTCAGGAATTATGATACGTCCTTACACGTCATTACAAATAGTTGCTTTAAACTGTTGATATGAATATGGATGAATGCATTATTATAAAATGAAAAACTATATATAAATGTGAAAAATTCCTTTACTCGACTTTTATCAATTTAAAATATACAACGATTTAATAAATTTCATCTCACGAAGTCGGTCATCTGGTTAACGATTAACAATAAATACATAATATTTCCATAAATTAGATGACTTATATACTAGAGACTTGAGTACTATTCTAAGAGTCGTCTTAGCGGGCCTTTTCATTGAGCAGATTACATACAGAAATCCTTCATAGAATTGACAATACGAGGAAATCGGCAAAAGCTTACAAACAGTGTAATTATCCTGTCTTCTCTGCTTAACCTGGAACTCGCGCTGGAGTCATAAACTGGTCCTGCCACTCAGTCCCACCGAAATTACTCGCTGCTTTATGACCACCTTGCCACTTAGTTTTCTTCCTTGGTGCCACGCACACTGCTTAATGCATATTATATTGAACTCTAAAATATTAGCTCAATCATCACTCTCAGCGTCCTGAATCCTTAGTCACCTACTCTTCAATCTCAATCATCAACTTTTTCCTGAGCTTTTAACATCTTGCCCTTCTTCATTATTACATTTCCGTCAGTGGCGGGGCCTGATCCTGTCTATCGTCTCTGGGGGAAGCCATTTACTCGACTCCACCGATGTTTTGGGGTAAAAACCGTGTCCCCCCACAACCTTAGGCCGCCAAATCTCAAATAATTTGGAAAACCCCAAGCCTCGTCGACGTGTCGAGGTTTTATAATCCCTTTTCCAGTAACCTTCAACTTCCCTCCTGCGCTTGTCTTTCATTTCGTGCAATCCAAATCCGCATGTAGATGTGTTTTACTATTACGCTGTGTTATGATAATATAGAACATACAACTGTCGCTGCACAATATAATAAATAACACTAATATATTAAGAAAAATTCAATTGGCTGCCTCTGTGGTCTAGTGGCTAACGCCACAGACTCACAGAGGTGCCGGGTTCGATTCCTGGCTAGTGAATTTACACGACAGAGGAAACAAAACCTAAAGAACAAGTCGCTAACGACTTCGTTGATTAGTACGATTATAAAGCTGAATTTTAAAAAAGACAATTTAACTGTTAACTACAATGAAACTAAGAAAAATTGGCATAAAATTGTTAAGAGTACACTTACGTATTACTTCACAATTCGTTTAAGAAAAATAAGATCATCACTGAGAAGAAAGTGATGGAACTACACAATAAAAAAGAAAATATTAGAATTATTTTTTAATTAATTTTTTAAAAATATAAAAATATTTATTCAAATGTTAAAGTTTTATTCCGGTCCATTATTATAATTAATTTTTTCCCGGTTATTTAATAAAGATCATCAATATAAATAAAAATTAAAAGCTTATCCTCGGTAAGAGAATCACTTGTAAACTGCTGAACATATGTGTTTAATTCTTACATAAAATATTAGTAATAGTACAAATCAAGATTTTAGCCAAAAAAAATGTGAAAATTCCTGGAAAAACTGAAAGTGTCTTTTTGACCTTAAGTCTGACTATGTAAAAGTGGAAATATTTTATGATTTGTCCGTTATGGTTGTGGAAAAGTATTGAGAAAAATTTTTGGGATGATTACAAAGTATAATGGGGAAATTCGCACAATCTGCAAAATTCTCTATTGGAACTGATGATAGGAACGGTATAATAGTTTGAATCTTGTTTAGTTTTGCTCGTTTTGGTCACAGGATGTAAATAACACAATTGAAAGGTTTTCAATTGGATTAAAACCTTGAAGACTCGGAGAAAAATATAAAATTACATTTCTGTTGTTTCGTGATCAGTCCAAAAAATGTTATTTTATTTTTTTTGAATTTATTTCGCTACGTGTGCAAATATCGTTTGACAGCTGACAGTTGATTGTCAATTGCGAACAAAACCAAACGGTTCCATAGCGACGAAAAACTGATTCAGTTGTTTGTTTTGAGTTTAATTGTGGTTCGACGTAATCGTTTCATCTCAAAGCAAATTTACAGATTTTTCTACGAAATACGATGAGTTTTGAAGTGACAAACGGTTATAATGTAACAAAAATGTGCATAAATTGTCTTTTTTTTCGATTGAATTTTAATTATTCGCATCGCTCATTGTGCCGCAGAACAGATGTCGGTTTAATCACATGTTTGCTTACAACCACAATCGATGGATAGATTGACACATGTCTGTAAGCATCACAAGTGGCTTTAAGTTAAACATTTTAATTTGTTTTAAACATTATCTAGAATATTAGTGTTGAGATCTGAATGCATTGTCTTTAAAATGTAAGTGTATGAATTTGTAAAAAGAAATATTTTATACAGTATTGTTTTCTCGGATTTATCTAATTGTTCCGTGATTCAATGTGAAAAGAAAAATGAAGGGCAAAATATATTTCCAGGAGAAACAATGTATATTTGAGATGATTTTGTCTCACAACCAGGTGATGCTTACTATTGATTTAATGAAAATAACAGCTGATCTCTGTCCGTCTTTCTCTTCAAATGTTTTTTTTAATTATATTTATAGTCACACCAAAAAACGATGTCATTAACGACTTGCACTTTAGGTACCTAATTTTTTGTTTTCTCTGTCGGATAAACTCAGTAAGGGTACTTAAAACATACACAAACACCCAGACCCTAACCAGGATTCGAACCCGGGACCTCTGTAATGTGAGTCTGTGACGTTAGTTACTCGACCTCAGTGGCGGCTTCAAACGAATTATATGTTGTGTAACGTGAAGTTTAGGCTCCACACTTAATGACAGTCAAACTACTCGATACATGATTGTTGGCGGCTGTTTTGAGACGCGCCGACATGACAATGCAGTATGCCACGATGAGACGCCGAATAGTGCAAGTACGTGGAAATCTTGGCAGTCGACAGCGATTCATGATGGCGTAAGGTTCTAGTGTGGATCGCGAATGTAGGAGGAAGTGTCTGGTTGCGAACCAGCTACAGAAATTATGGTCAGTGAGAGGCCACACGGATGTTGTGACTTATATTTGATAGTTCTAGGGCAGATTTTTCTGATGTGATAAAAATAATTTTGGTAGTTTTTATTTAAAATTACTTGGCGCTCATCTAACCTGAAATAGATAATTAAACGAGGGCAGAGAACAGCTGAGGCGTCGTAGCATTTGAACCGCCTTGCGTCACATTTGAACGACGCAACTGGGCCGCAATGTTGCAATAGTTACAGGCCTATTCTGTTTTAGGTTTTATAATTTTGTCAAATCGAAAAGATCATTTTCAAACATTTTCTACTTATTAAAAGGTTGAAATAGAGGCAAGTGTGTTGACAAAAGACATAATAAACTACTAAAATAAACCAATAAATACTATTTTGTTATAAAGCTGATGAAATATCAGGAGTCCCCCAAGGATCAGTTATTGCCCCATTATTGTTTCTCATTTTTATTAATGATTTGCCTAATAATATAATTTCTAAGGTCCGCCTTTTTGCAGATGACTGTGTAATTTACAGGGAAATAACTGGGGAACAAGACGCAGCTGCTCTCCAAACTGACTTAGATACTCTAAGTACATGGGCTAAGCGAAATAAAATCAAAATCAGCAATAGTAAAAATAAGGCGATTAGTTTTACTAAAATGCGCGTTCAATATGCCTCGATATATAAAATAGATGGGGAAACAGTGATCGAGGAGACAAACTGTAAATACCTAGGCATTTATTTTAACAGTAAGCTGGGGGCAGGTAAACTATGCTACAAGGAAAGCGTGGAACACCTTGCACTTTGTCATGAGAACACTCAAGAGATGGCATATTTGCATTAGTACGCCCACTTATGGAATATGGTGCAGCATGCTTGGATCCGTCAAAGAGAATCCTTAGAAAGGCTCAAAGAAGGGCCGCAAAATTCGTACAAATAGGACCTGGGCATGGGAACGAAAAGGTAAAGCGACTAGGGTGGGATACGCTACAGACAAGAAGAGAAAGAGCTAGGCTACACATTTTCTACAGAGCTTTTGCTGGTCAAAAACTTTGGCAGAGAATCCGAGATAATATGAAGGAATCGACTCGGAACGGGAGGGAAGGGGTGATCACCTGTTTAAATTACAAGCAAGGAACCAAAAAGCAGACGTTGGAAAACACTCATTCCTAAATAGGACAATTAATGAGTGGAACAATCTGCCTGCAGGAGTGTTTGGGGAACTTCCTCTAACAGAAAGAAAATTTCGACTCAATCTAAGTTTAGTGTAGTGTAGTGAAATGATCAGTGCTGCGAAATCTCTAAAAATATTCTACAGTGAAATATATTTCCAGTTTATTTTTGTTTTGTTTCTTTTTTTTCAGGCAAAAACAATACTATTCTCTTTTTAAAAAAATTCATTCCTAATAATATGATTCCACTCTTATTTATTTACATTGAATATAATTATACTTTCAACTGTAGGTTAAATATGGTCCTTACGACCAGTTTATTAATTATTGTTTAAGTTCTATGTATCTGCCACCGGGCATCATAATAATAAATACAGTAAATTATGTCAAATATTTGAAATAGTATAAATAATAGCATGAAATACATAGTTGAAAGCAAAATTTACAAATTTCAATATTGAAATATAAGTTTAAATTAATATATTTAGTTGCATTTGTGTTTTTCTTGAAAATCATTCTGGTGGCGTCTTCTTGATACTTTTATTGTGTCTCTATCATTCCTGTTACTTAATAAATCTCTTACGGCTTCTTTCCAAAGTGTTCAAGAAGAAAAGTCATTCACAAACTGTGGTTTACGGACAAAGTTTCATTAAATTCTACTGCACTCGTCTCTTTGCATCTATGACTCCATTAGTATCAGTTATTTCAATATCGAAATTTGTATAAAGACTGCACGCCTATTCAAACAATGTTGCGTTCTGAGATATTTGTGACTTTTAATTTGTTCTACAAACTTTGTAATTCTGCATGAACACTTTATTTCATCGCATGAAAGAAGTGAATTCTCCATTGCTTATGCGTATGTTTGTGCTTATTAGTGTGTGTTTGTGTATCTAGTGTGCGTGTGTGTATTTTCAATGATTTATCACTGCACCCTGTTTATTTTAATTACTAATTTAAAGATTATTCCTAGTTAATAATGTTCTTTATTTTGTTCTTAATTATTTTTTATTTCTAATGTATGATTTATCCTATTTCCTCAACCGAGGACTAATGCAAACAACAGTAAATCTAAATTTACTATTACGTTTATATTACTTTCTCAATTATTATTTGTTTGTATTTTTATATACTTGTAGTTAATAGTATTTAGAATAGTTCTCATTAATGCATGTTTATATTTATGTTTGGATTCTTGACTCGTCATATTTATTCAGTCAAGGAAATATTCAATAAAAAATTTAAAACTGAAATTACAAAAAATAGGTTTGTCGTTTATCCATGTTTAGCTTTAACTTCAAGATAAAATAATTCAGTTATATTGTAAAATTACATTTCATGGAAATATATGAGAGGTGGTGAACAAATTTCAACAGATTTTTTAATTCTTTATGTACTTATAGTATAAATGAGTAGTAAAAAGGCCAATTAAGTTGTTATTGAATTTATTTGACTACGTGTTTCCTTTCTAATGTGTACACTCATATATTATCTTTACTAGGCTTGATGAGCGTCCACATAAGACTCCCGTACATGAAGCTAAATTAAAGTACTGTATAATTGTCTTTGTTTGGTCTTTTTTACTCAGGTAACGACGTTAACCATTTAATTGAACTTTTTAAACTTCAATTTTAGTTCAAAAACACAAAAAAATTATTTAGGTCACCTTTATAATTAACGTTTACCAAGAGTAGTTTAAAAATTGTACCCGAACGTTGTATTGTTTTTCTGACTTCATAGGCTAATTTATTTATATTTATAATTTATTTGTTAATGTCAAGAAAGTAGAAACTTTTCATATGAAATTAAAGTTTCAGTTATATATAGAAAATAATCTGGAGTCAG
This sequence comes from Eucriotettix oculatus, assembly GCA_034510155.1. Classification (NCBI taxonomy): domain Eukaryota; kingdom Metazoa; phylum Arthropoda; class Insecta; order Orthoptera; family Tetrigidae; genus Eucriotettix; species Eucriotettix oculatus. The sequence goes on from CM067377.1 coordinate 182,621,928, forward strand.
CGGGAAAATCGGAAAGATATAATATGCCAAAAACATAAGTCAATTAACGTGTTTGTAATCTAACAGTTGCAAATGATTTGTATACATTATTTGTGTTGACTGGAAGAGAAACGGGACGTTCACTTTGCGGTCAGCACAGGTGAAGCATTGCAATCTGCATTTCAGTTATTCTTGTTCCGAGATTCCCAGAGTAGGTAAATGTATGAAATGGCGTTGGTGGAGGAGAAAAAGGAGAGGAGTAGCTGCGTACCGCGCATGCGTGGCGAATGCTTCAAATAACGCCTTTGAGTTATTTACTCTACCGTAGCTGCGCTTCTGACATCTGTATGCGCGGAATTGTGACTTCAAGTACAAATTGATGTGGGATTTAACACCAACAGAAGAGGTATCCCGCTTCTAGAATTAATACAGTTTAATGTTATATGGTTTACACTAGGTGCGTACTATTTTTCCAAGTATACAAGTGGCACGCGGAACGGGATTCTTTCTTACGTAAATAAGTGGCCAATTCTTGATTTTGAAACATCGACGGAATTGATTGGGTCAGCGATATTCTGTTGTATTTATTTGTACCTTCATTGATTATTCACATTAGTCTAGAAGGAAATATTCATTGCTTTGTAGGCTTATGATTCTTAATTTACAAAGTAAAATCTATTAGAAATTCTTCAGCTGAAATAAAACTATCAGAAGTGCACTGGAGCGTACAAAAATGATTTATTTATATTATATTATAATTAGAGTACATCTAGTTTTATTATATGAATTACATGAAAAATATACGTACATTACGTGACCATAAGCAACTAAATTATCAAATTTAGTGTTGCAATTTATTTAAGGTTTGCAGTAAGCTTCATGTGAAATGTGTAAGATGTTGAAAAGAATTAAACAGGTAATGTAGAATAAGTTTATGTAATTGAAGAATTGTCATAGATTCCCTTTAGTATCTGACTGATCAAATGTTGCAATTTCCGACGTAAGAGTAAGAAACATGACATTATTGGGGATATCTTGACCTGAGTCAACTGACGGCCAGTTTGTAACGGACGACGTGTAAAACATTACAAACGTTTTTAATATTAACAACGTACTTTCTACGGAAAATAGGGATACTATAATATAATACAATAAAAAGTAGTTTGTAAGTAAAAGCTACCATTTTAAAAATAAAATAACTCAAAACAGTGACCGAAAAAGAGTTTTATTACCCATTACATCAACATTTAAACGGTCAAAGTATGCAATGCACTCATTATATCTTAAAATTAACTAATTTATTTTTATTTAGCAATTCCCGATTCATAATATTTGTTGGTGCTTACGTACACCGCAGCACACACATACAGGAAAATACAGAGATACATAATATTTATAACTGGGAGTTTTCTCTCGAACTGACTGCGTTGGGAATGCCTCGTACTCTCTCTAGTTTTTCACATGCCGAGGCACCTTAAAATATTTTAGGTGTGTTTACTGGGGTCGAAGACCTCGGGAATGCAGTAAGCGTTGTTCTCTAATCCCATTCTATCATTCGGTCAACTGCCTCCTAAAACTGATGGAGACAAGGAGAAGGTAATGCTCCAACTCTACAGCAAAGTCATCTACCGTTATTCGGAAAGGCATGAGGATAGTACCCAAGAGCCCGTCCTACCTGATGCAGATTTTCTAGGGTTTCCCTGTATATCGTTTAGGTGAAACACCGGGTAGGATCCTTAAACTATAGCCCGGGAGCCATAGTCAACCATTATACCTTTCTCTATCTTCCATACACCCCCTTTTCAATTTACTTCCTATGCTATTAAAGGGTGTTTGCCTGTTAAAAACGTTTTAATTCCCTTCCTATGCTATTAAGTTATCTGTTTCTGAATCACCCTCATCTAGCCTATTCCACCTGACTTTATTTATTCATAATTTTTTTCGTTAAAGTTCCAAATTTGAAATTATAAGCCAATCTGCATAATTTATTTCCCCAAGTACTCGGCCAATTTCCTGTGAAACGAAAATTTACATTTACATTAATTATTATTAAATAGTAATATTTTAGAAGGTCTACTTGTAAAATAATCCCCTTATTTATTTCATTATTGCAAACAATTTCTTTTCTTCTCTATTTCCGCTGTGGTAATCGATGCCATTTTTGGTTATCGGTAACATCATCATATTTATCTCAATCATTACAAGAATTCTGCGCGACGTTGCTGTCGTGTTCAATGTCGTTAACAAAAAGATAAACTGCTCGGCAAAGTAATATGAAGGATGCTTCCCTGGTTCCTGGTAGTGGACAACAGCGTTGATTGCGGCACGGCGCAGACACGAGCGTTGTTGACGGCGCGGGGCGCGGGACGCGGGACGCACAAAAGCCGTGTTACACGCGTCCGTATTGTGTGCGGCTCCAGCAGGGGGCACAGGTCGGCAACGATATCAAAGACTGTGTAACTGCATCCATCATAACTACTCCGGCGCATAAGCTTTCCCACCTAAATACATCAGCCCTACAAGTCATTTCTGTTTGCTACACGTTTCTTACAAAAAATAAAAATTAAAACCTGTTTATAAAAGATCAAACAGTTTCAATTATTCTTCCTTAAAACACAATTACTCAGCCTCCAAACAATTTATATATGAGGACCTTCAACAACTGTCATTGCAATCTACAAAATAAAATTACAACATTATTCTGGGGGTGAGTTATCCTTAAACTATAGCCCGGGTGCCCTAGTCAACCCTTGGCCCCCTTCAGTATATCCCTTTTAATTCAATTATAAATTCAAAATAACTATATTATTCGAATTCTTTGTCATGCTGGAAACAGATTACGAAATCACGAGATACTAAGATGATTATCTTCGTTGGAATTAATTACCGACAATTTCGTCTATAGAATTACTAATACGGCAAGTTTCCTGTTTTATTAAGGAAAACTTCTCACTCCAGTGTGCGTTATGGTTTAGCTCCTTGTCACTTGAAACTCCAAAGTAAAGAAATATTTTTCTTCATCAATGAACTTTAAAATCCTGATATAATATAGCTGTAATAAAATTATTTGGGTCTAGGGGGTTGCGAATACCAATTATTCATAGATGCCAACCAAGCTCATCCAAAAAATTTTCAACGCCCCATGGTATAAATTGCATACTGAGTTAAAACTTCCAACGGTACAAGAAATCGTCCATAAAGAAGCCATCAAACATCACGCAGCCCAACACAAGCATCCAAACCCACAGCCTTCTAGAGCCAGTGATCAATAAAATATTCAAACAGATGAACTATTTTAATTTTCAGTTTTTATTTGATTTAAAACATATATTATACTGCGTTTCGTCTTTTCTTTAGGTATATAAAATTTAGCTGTTCATGGACCTCACTCCATGACTCCTATGTGGGTGCCTGGCGATGCCCGGGATATTGACGCTTAAATATAACTAACATTTACGATCCTTTTTGTTTCTGGCGAACGTCGTCGCAGCCACCGCCGTCGTACGCAGGCTGAGTAAGGGCATAATGTATACTGTATCCAGTTATATTTGCATTAGAATAGGATGGATACAAAGAGTGTCGCGGGAAACCCCGTAAAATTAATTGACCCGAAAAGTATTTATTCGACATAAATATCGGCCCATTTTGCACATTTAAAAATCTCCGCCCGCTCCACCCTAGCCCCTATGGGCGGTAGCCGTCTCTTAACCCAACAGTACTCATTTTCAGTTGCAAAGAACATGTGTGCAAACTTTGGCTGAAATTACTCCACGCGCTTAAGTTGTATGTGGAACATACATAGAAACAAACACATGTACGAAGTAACCTTGGCACGTAAACAATGAATTGCATTTATAAGAATAAAGTAGTTGATCTATTTGGTCTGTTTAGCGCGAAATAACTTGAAAATTTAATGAACGTTTTCCTTCAGTAACAATATAATTTTGGTGGGGTCGAAAAGCGCTCAATAGACGCAATAGGGAAATAAGTGAGAGCTAGGTGGAGTTCTGGTAAGTCCATCAGGGCTGACTTCCTCCTTCCTGGTTTTCCTCTTTCCCTGCCCCTTGGTCCATGACCAAGGTAATTAATTTAAGATTCCCGCAGGCTGAGACGACCTTGAGCAGTTTGAGGCTGGGTCAAAGACATTCGGCATACGGTAAGAGTTGTTTTCTGATCCCATTGGACCAGTCGTCTAACTGCCTCTCAATACTGATCAAGGCACGGAGGCGTTCCCACAACAATCCAGTCTCCCGTTATCAGAAGGGCGCAGGAGTAGTACCCACCAGCCCGACCTACTTGATGCAGGCTTTCTAGGGTTTTCCCTGCATCACTTTTAGGTGAAACACCGCGAAGGATCCTTACACTATAGCCTGGGAGCCCTAGTTAACCCTTGACTATTTTACTCTACCTTCCCCATCCCCCTTCCCATCTCCCTTACTATGCTATTAAAGAGGAGTTGATCATCCTCATGTAGCCTGTTACCCGCCAATAAAAACGGCTACCTTTCTCTACCTTCCGCATCCCCCCTTTCAATTCCCTTCCTATTCTATTAAAGGAGATTGCCTGTTTCAGGATCACACTCATGCAGCCTGTTACCCACCAAAACCAAACATTTTAGTTTTATATTTTTAAAGGTGTGGTGATTCTGGAAAATTCATGCAATACATTTTATAATTCTATAATTGTTTTAAAATCATACAGTTTCCGCAAAACGATTCAGTTAAATATATTTTTCGATAAATAACGCGATAAATATAATCCTAAAAATAAACTTCTTCAAATACTGACCCAACATTATCCGATATTTACTATTTATATAAGGTTAAATAAGGCCGAAAACAGACAAAAAATTAGTGAAACATAATAAAATATTATTAAAAAACAACTACATGTAGTTGTTTTAAAATTATAGTTTGTTATGTTTCACTAATTTTTGTCTGTCTTATTTAAAGTTATATTAAACATACAGTGATTAATAACTTTTATTTTTCTATTTACATCTTTAACATTGGAATTAAGGAGAAAAGTGATTATTCGAATTGGGAAGCTTCCTCATGAAAGAAAGTTTTCGTAACCAAATAAGTATTCTATACGAAAGGTGTATCGATTGTTAAGCTTTGGATGAGTCACTTGAATTTTCAGCGTACGCACAAGTTGTTATTCGATGAAAATGCAACCCTCTAATTGTACTTATCGTAATATTCCTGTACATTGCTATGTTATTTTTGGAATTAGAAGTTCTAGCCCATCTGGTGGGGTCTGAAGCCGTGTTTTACAACGTCGTCAATCACCGAGACCTGGCTGTAAAATGCGTGTCACTGAAGGCCGAACGGTGCGTGGGACCCGGATTTTAACTTTTACTGCTCTCTGAACTCACCGTGATTGCTATCTCGCAGTTTATGCGCCCAGACTACTGTTAGGGGACATTGGTTTTGCCAAGCTTCTCGAAATAAGGTGTCTTAATATCTTTCAGTTTCGACTCTATCACAGTAGACATATCAATAAAGCAAATAGTTACGTTAGGGAAACAATTACTCTGCAAGATAGACAATTTTCAACTACTTGTAGAACTAATAATAAAGAACCCACCCTTAATTTGCAGGCATTTTAAGTAGGAGAAACATTTGCGCTGCTGATTATCTTTGATGATAACGATGCAGTGAGTGCCAAGGAGACCGAGAAGCCAGGTTTACGAATCCATAAATTCAACGCGGCAATCTCCACAGCACACGAGAATCTTCATTGCTGTCGTACAGACATGATAACCCACAAAAGTGTCTATTACAAAGTTTCATTGTTTGTTTTACATACTGTTTGCTGTAAATTTATTTATTTATTTCATACTCTTATTATAGCAACAGATCTCGCGCTTTTGGAAGAGTGGACTGTTTACTGATAAGTTGTTTTACGTAAGTTCGCAATGTATAAATATAATTTAATTTACAGAATTATTACATGTGCTTTTTGGTATATGTGAGAAGTATGCAACTCAGTTCCTAATAAGTATATTTTGAGATGTTTTGAACATTCATGCAATGATGTATTGTCATTATATCTTTCCTCAAAATATGAAGGTTATTATGCGTATCAATCTTCAAAACTAGAGCAAAAGTTTAAAATTAAAATTCGTTTTTTTAAAAAAAACTGATAATTGTCCCACCCGTATCTGGACACAAGTGCGTGTCATATTGTTTTACTGGAATTCTGTGAAACGGATTCGTATCCTACGGGATGTTTGGATGACAAAATGAACAGACAAATATATGTTTGGTCTCTCAGCAAAATTCAACAGTACGTAATTTATACATAAATTAAAAGATTTTTTTTTCTTCAATAAAATTATTTTTAATTTGATTTCATTTTATCTCATGTCCTAAAGTACAGTTAAGCTAAAATCATAGAGTAACGGGTGATTTTTTAGAATACCAAGTTTTATTTTACGAAAAGTGTTTCATTTTATTACAATATATTTTTATCTTTTATGCTTCTAACATTTATATTATCTCAGTGCAACAATCAAAAATGGTAAAACTTATAACCTTAAAGATATATAAACTTGAATATCAAAAAATACATAATTAAAACAATGGACGGTTGGAAATATAAATAATAAATATACCTTCAGGCGGAAGAAGAAAAATTAGTTACCCTTGAAGCTCATTAAAAAGAAAATTATTACTTAAAATAAAATGATAAAATGAATAGTTATTATAAAATGAAGTTAATATAATATTGAGTAATGGTAAAACTGTTTTCTTCGCTTTTACGTTATTTGCTGTGATTTCCGGTGATTTTAGTCATTCTAGTCAACGATTTCATGGAATAAGAATAAAATTATTTAAAAACAAATAACACAATCACTGAAAAATATAAACGTGGAATTACATGCACAAAAATAAAAGTCTACAGAAAAGCACAAATAACGACAGACATTAATAAGAGCACAAACATACACAAGTTACGAACGTTTAGGAAATAAAGAAAAGAACAGAATAAAATATACAAAAAGTATGTAATTGAGATATATAATGTTTTAACAAGCAGCAAACTGAAAAAACTTGTATAAAATAATAATGATAACTATTAGGAGAACAAACAAGAAACTCTTGCCAAAGAAAGACATAATCGTCTTCCAATAAAATATTCTTACACTTATTCCCTAATTTATTGAGGTTATTATCGTTGTTTGTCCCTGGGGAAAGACTATTATATGAAACTATCCCCATGTAGTAAATACTTTTCTGATCGGTATCAAGATGGTTCTTCTCTCGACGATTTCTAGTCGCATATGTCTGAATATGCTAATATTTTTTTGTACTCTTAACAATGTTAATTCCGTTTTCTGTGTTCCATTTTTATTTAAATGTATTATGGCTATTAATTAATTTGTATTTTTTACATGTTTTCGTACGTACATTGTACCATAAAGTCATTTCTAGGTTAACATAACATAGATTCTAGTGACTATTTGTAATTACATTTATGGCGTATCCTATTTCCTCAAATTAAATTAAATTAAATATTAAATTCCATGTATTAATCATATAAAATAATTTTGAAACAAGCGTAGTCATCATTCCATCACTTTCGCAACGAAAAATGAAGTACTGATATATTGTTCCAGTTGTGATATTTAAGATGTTAGTTAATATACATTTTTCTGACACTTTGGTGTTTTTATTTAATTGTTGTGTTATTACAATCGGATACATATCAATGGTAAATTCTTGACCCTCAATAATACATTAAGAATTTTAAGCCCAGTGTACCGTTCTCATTTAGGTTATTAAAAATTGTGTCACCTGCGTACATCACTGTCTTAAAGGAATATATATAATAACTATTTATCTCAATGTGACACAGTACACGGAGTAACTTTGAAATTTAAAATTTTTTCGAATGCAATCTATTTTTAAGGAAGATTTGAAATTAATATAGCACCTCCGCATACACCGCACTATTTTAATTAACATATTATGATTAAGAAAATCAATTACCCTTGAGAAAAAACACTGAAACTACCTGCTACACTTCGTTACCCGTCAGTCATTGAATCTTACATTGTACTGTAACCGATTTACTTTTAACTAATCTGACTTGTGCGTGAAACAGAATTCATTGGTCCTTACTTTTGGCATTAGTTTAATAGAGTTTAAGACCCTAATTCATTAGCTTCTAAGAAGACATGTGTTGCATACGAAACGCTGTCAAACATGCCTCATCCATCTGTGTCTCTTGGTGCCAAATATGTATCTGGCACCAGACCTGTGCTGTCACTTTCAATATGAATATCTGAATAATAAACCAATTAGGCAGACGTAACTTATGACGACAACCGACGTTATGCAACGACGACATCATTTTCTATTTGTTGTCCTCGAATCTCGTTACACGCGATTTAAACAACGACATTTCAGTCGTCCGTTGATAGGTTATTATTGATATACATATCAGTAACTACTATTTTATTAATAAAGCATAGATTAATGGTAGTATTAGTTTCCCTCGCTTGATAACATGAATTTGTACATAGATTTATTATTATTCAATCCATTAGTCCTCGGTTGAGGAAATAGGATACGTCAAATATAATAATACGAGAAATATACCAAATTTTACAATTAAGAATTGAAGGACAAAAAGTGGAAAGATAAAATTCAAACTTCAATTTTCAGCCGACGGAGGAGGCAGCAGAAGATCGTGCGTAGGTTCCCGTCGAACATGAAAAAGAAAATAGGTCTGCAGTTAAATTCTAGTATAGTTGTAAAATAATAGGAGAATTTGATAGGACACCAATAAACTGTTTTAGTCCCTCCTATCTACGAACTCTTTCAGTGAATAATGCGCTCCATTCATTAACAGAGTAGTATGAAACAAACGTAGATCCTAAACGTTCAGTTATATGAAATTGGGCCTTACTTTTATAATTGAAATACCTAAAGCAGCCAAAAAAGTCATAATAATTTGAATTTCATACAATTAAATTAGAAAATATAACGTTTCGACTCAACTCTGGGACGTGATCATGTAGCATATTGTAAAGAAACGCATGTTTAATTTTCTTGATTTTTATATATTTTATTCGTCCAACGGACATTTTTTGTGTGTGCATGGAAATGTTCGCTGCTTAAAAATTAAATCCGTTTCTCCGACTTGTACATTACTTGTGGTGATGTGAACAAGATTACAGGTTGAGACGATTATTGATTTGTGCCCCTATTAATAGATAGCATTATTGGAAATCAGGAAGTTATCCTCTATTACAGCTTAAGATCTAACTACTATAGGATGTGCAACTCGGACAGAGACTCGCGATTGTCTTCAGGAACTACAGCCCTTGGTGAGCCCTTGCCCTCCTTTACAATCAGTCTCCATTTTTCCCTATTCCTAATCTTCTCTCCCCATCTTTTCACCTTCATAATTTTCAAATCCTCTATTACACAGTCCATCCACCTTAACCTCGGTTTTAATCTTTTCCTCGTCGAATAGCCTCTTGCATTTAGCATTCTTTTTGGTTTTATGTCATCTTGCAACATTTCCACATGACCCTACCATTGTAGCCGTTGGCATTTTATGAATTTTACTGTCTTCTCCCTTAATTATTTAATTCATTTCGTGGTTATACCTTATTCTCCACTCTCCATGCTTCCTTACAGGTCCATAAATTCTTCTCATTATTTTGCGTTCAAATTTCCTCAGATTTTCAAAATCCATTTTAGTCGTTGTCCATGTTTCTGCAGCATATGTAATCATACCTTACCATTACTCTACTAATGTTTTGTATATCAATATTTTAGGTTTCCTGTTTAGAAGTTTACTTTTTATTAAATTCGTGTTCACAAAATATGCTTTATTCCCTGCATGAATCCTATCCTTTATGGTCGTATCTATATTACCCTCATTATCTATATTTTCCAGATATCTAAAACACCCTCAAAGACGTTATGCCCAATTTCCAGAGCCTGCGGTTTTATTTTTGTTTGTGTGGCTGACATAACCATATATTCAATTTTAGTAATATTTACTTCTAATCCCAGTTCGTCGACCTTTTGTTCTAATTCTTTGTACACTTCTATTATTTTATTTTTAGATATGACTACAATGACGATGTTATCATACACATATCTGACTCTCTTGTTAAAAATTGTACCCCTTTGATCTAACTCTTTTATAACATAGTGCAGTGCCAATACAACTAAAGTGGTAGATAGGCCATCTCCTTGTTTTACTCCTCTGTTAAAAGCTCTCACTATATTTATTGTCAATTCTCACTTTAGCTGTTGTATTTGTCATTGTCCTTTTTTTATCAATCTGATTATTTTCTCAGAGATTTTCAGTTGATGCATGGCCTCAATATATATATTTTTTGTTTACGATGTCAACGGCTTGCTTAAAATCTATGAACAGCACGTGCAGGTTCAGCTCATGTACATAATGCTTCTCAAGCATTTGTCTTACAGCGAATAATTGATCTTTTGTGCCTCTACTGGCCTGAAAACACATTGATATACTATTGTTTTGTTACAAATTTAAGTATTGTATTAATCACTGCTGACAATATTTTATATGCTACATTCAATATAGCTATGCTTTTATAATTGTTACATTCTAATCTGTCAACTTTTTAAAAAAAATTGGACAGATTATTCCAGTTTTCCATTTGTCAGGCATTATTTCCTATACTGAGACAGTTAATTTATGTAGCGATTGGTTTATTGGTTTACCACCATTCTTGATCAACTCCGCAGTAATGTTGTCTCCTCCCGGTGCTCTATTGTTCTTCTCCTTCAATAAATGTTCAACTTCGTCCATTGTTGGGAAATCAGTGACTTTATAATTGGTATTATCATGCTCTTTTTCTACTTCTATGTTATTCTGTCCCTGTGAATTCTTCTTCATTTTGTTCAATATATTTTGTTCCATTTAGTAATTCTTTGAAGTTCTCCGACCACCTTTCCATTACCTTTCTTTCTTCTCCACCGATTTTCCCATCTTTTCTCCGTATCCATTCACTCTAGGTTGAAACCCACTTTTCATACTATCTACAGTTTTATAAAATATCCCACTTTCATTTTGTTTATTTAACTGTTCAATTTCTTTTATCTTGTTAATGAACAGTTTTCCTTTTCTTTATTAATCTGTTAGCTTCTCTTCACAGCTATTCATGTTTTTCCTTCTTTATTTCAGTTTCTCTTTGTATCATTATCTCTCTGGCTTTATTCTTTTCTTTTATTAAATCACTACACTCCTTATCGAACCAACCAGGGTTTCTTTTATTTTCCTTTTCTCCAATGACTTCTTTAGCGGTTTCGTTAACTATTGTTTATATTAATTCCCATTGTATCTCTACTGTCACATCTCTTCCGTTATTTGAATACCCCAATTTTCCGTATATAATCTTTAGATATCTTTTTTTCTTCCTAATTTTTCCAGCTTGGAAAAATTCCAACGCCTCCGCTTACTTTCCGGGAGATTTTTTTTATCGTTGATACTCGTTCTCTCACTTTTGTTTGCACTATAAAATGATCTGTGTCGTAGTCTGGACTTCTTACTTCCATTACAGATGAGGAATGTCGTTTTGTTATTAAAACATGATCAATCTGGTTTACTTTCTCGCTATTTGGTATTTACGAGGTTCCTAGATGAATATTTTTATGCGTTAACATCGTGCTTTTGATAGATATCCTATTTCTGGAGACCATTTTCATTATTCTTATCATTCAATGCTAATGGCCCTGCCATTTCTATTTGATCTTCATACTCGTCTATTTTGGAATTAAAATCTCATTGAATGATTAACAGCATCATGTTCCCTCACAGATATAAGCAAGTTTATCATAAAGCAATTCTTTTCCATCTCTAATTTCTCTTATGTTGGAGAATGTGTATCGTTGAAATTGGCATTGGATCTAGTGACGAGATATTTATAAATGTGATAAGGGGTATTTGAACCCACGTAAGTGCTTTCCTTTATTTTAAATTTTTAAGTAAGCTTGTTTAGAATGTTATATGTGTGACATGTTTTATTTGATTTTACAACTGATGATGATGTTTTGTTCGAAAGTTTCTTGAAAATAAATGACGTGATTGTGTTGGAACAACTACATTTGATGACTGTTTGGTTTAATTATAAAGTTTATTGTTATGAAATATAATGGTACGTTTATATTCAATTTAATCTGTGTCAGAATATCTTTAGTCTTTGGAATACTTCCTGAGGCAAATTGTCCACAAATGAGACGTTTCCACATACATTTTCTAATTTATTTGTGGTGCATGAATTTAGGAGGTTGCGTGGGACTTCCGGTTCGTTCATAAACGGTCGATGCAGGTATTACTCCATGTTTCTCAGACAATTAAAATTAATAAGTTCCAATTTTCTATTATGCCCAAAGAGGATAGATTTCCAAGGTGTAGGGGTTCGAGCTTACCGTTCCACACGTTCATGAATTGTTGGGAAATCAACTATCAATTTATGGAGCCTTAATTACTAGGCATAAAATGTTCAAAAGCAATTTGAAGTTGAGTTGGTTTTCATAGAATTATCATCACAGCACGCAGACTGTGGAGAGGAATGCGCAGGTTGAGTTGTTACTGTTACACAGAGCGACCGGTCCAGATCTCGCCACTCACGGTCGTCTCATCGATCACCAGCCGCCATTCAACTGTCCCAGCGCCCCCTACAGAGCCAGCCCTAACTTCAACTTCTCTGTGCAGCGTTATTTTCATTAAACTTTAGATTGTCTGAATATAGTTTCCTTTATCATTGGATTTATTAAATTTTCCACTTCTGAAGTGAATTGGACTTTCACCAAATTTTCCCCAAAGTTTGAGAAGAGTTTATATTAAATTTGACAATCAAAAATGACTATAAGGTTTGCACTTGCTTCTGTCTGACTGACGTTAGACTGATTATATACAAAGGTTTAAAATGACATATTCTCCGTCAGGTTGAACTACGAAGCCCGTAGGAATATTTTGCATACATCAATAAATTAAAAACAAATATTGATCATGTCGATCATGATAATTAAATATTTATATCAATAACTTATAATAACACTTTATTTTAAAACTAGCTGTGGACCCGGCGATGCACGGGTATTTATTTATCCCGGCACATTATTTAATTCTAGGTTAAAGGAGATTAAATCCTCACAATATGAACCTCAAATATACTCTCAGTATCTCGGGAGGGACAAAAATACTCCCGCTACAATAGCAGGGCTAATATATTTTCAGTACTCTAACAGAATAAAAATTTTCCACCACTTAAGGAATGAATTTTTAATTAAATCGCGACTGGCATTACACCAGTTCCGACACCAAACTGGATAGTTTCCTTGATATTTTCATATGACTCATCCCCTTAACGTGCTGGAAGAGGGTTGATTAGTGATTTTGCCCTTCAAGTGTTGTATGAGTTTTCGTCACTTAAATACGTGCACGGGCGGTCATTGTGGAAAGTCGCCGGGTAAGTCTTTAACGTGTCGGCGGATCTCTAAAACCTGGTCAAATGTTTTGATGTTTGACGGTTATTGACCTGGGAGCCTTAAGCGGTCATGGCGGACCGTAAACTTTTATTTGAAAATCATCATAAAGTGTGGGAAAATTTGGAAAGTAATAAATAGAGCAGATTTGCATTATTGCCGTGAGCGGCGAGTGAGGACGGTTTGATTTTGGAAAGAGAGTGGTACAGATTGGGGCACTGAATAAAATGGTTGTTAGCGGCGGGAGAAGGTGATTGTTGTGAGCGGTGAGAGAGGACAGTGTGTTATTGGGAGACAAAGATGAGAAGCAGATCTATGTAAGGAAAGATAGTACCGATATGGATGTAGGAGGAGATGATGTGAACGGCGAGTGAAAGAGAGAGAACAGTGCCGTTTTTGTGGAAAAGTGTTGGAGTAGAGTTGAGTGACAGGTAATGGGTTCGCGAAGCTGTTGCGATTTAGAGCGCGTGTCCGCGCGCGATTGACCCGCGGAGAAGATTGTACCAGCCGAAGTTATGGACATCGCGCCGCTGCAACGAGATCTTCATACTGTTAGCCCTCCCCTCTCATTTTATCTTACTTCATGTGGTTGTGACAATAACGACCGATAATTGCTTTTCGGTAATTTCGGACGTACTGTTGAAAAATTTAATATTTACAAAATTTTGAAACCTTTGTAATTATTTTTTAGTTAGGCAAGGAAGGCTTCAGCGAAGAAGAGAAATTTACTTACGAGTAATAAAAGTGTGAATATTAGGAAATCTTTACTAAAATGTTCGTATGGAATGTGTCGTTATATGGGTGCGAAACGTGGAGTATAGGAGCTCCAGAAAAGAAACTAATAGAAACCTTTGGAATGTGATGCTACAGGAGAATGCTGAAAATCAAATGGGTGGATAGAATCACTAACGAGGAAGTTCTAAACTCAATAGGGGAAAAGCGAACAATATGGAGGATGTTGACGTTTTAAAACATGAGGATCTTGTAAAATTAGCATTAGGGGGAAGTGTGTGGGGTAAGAATTTGTCAATCGGGGTTAGTGTCAATGCCTCACATCCTTACACTTTAGGACTGATAATAATACAATTTGATTTTTAAGTTAATATTTAACATTTTGGATTCAATCAGTTTAGCCAAAAAGAAGTAATTCCTATTTCCGCTGACTATGCGGACACATTATTAGAAGTATATATCTGTCATCCCAAATAGATAAATTCTTGAACCTTTTCAAATTATAATCGTCAGTAATTATAACTTAGTTATTGTTCGTTTTTTTGTCCTGATTGTCGCTATATTGCACAAATAACGTCTGAATTTATGTACTTAAGAAAATTTATTTTGCGTACTATTGTCGAAGGTTTGCATATAAAATTTTTATGTATTTAATTTGTTTGAAATTATATTTTGAAAGATTTTGCGTTCGGTTGAATACGAACAAAGCAAATTCACTACATGGAAACGTTAAAAATTCTGTTTTTCGGAGAAAAAAATTATCAACAAAGAAGACTTAAAAATACGGTATTTGCACAAAGAAATAAGTTTCTTAAGTTGTGCTCACGACGGATGGGATTATATGAATATTAATCAAAATCCAATTTGTTAAAAGCTTAATTTAATTATACGTAACTAAAATGCAGCGAGATTTTGAAACAAAAAGTTTCAGCTATTCATTAAATCATAATATTATTCACCGGATAATCGGTGCAGATATTGAGTAATTCCATAAAAATTAAACTCTGTCAGTTTCTTAAATGTTTTGCAATGTATTATTCAAATAATTTTTTTAATTACTTTCTATCCTCTTGCTGTAGACTCATTCAGAAAATTTCTGTGAAGAGGAAGTATGAGCCTTTGACGGCTGGACGCCGCTGGAAATGTCTTTCTTCCTAACCACCTGCGAACGTCAGGTAAGTCACGCACTTTCTGCGTCTCTTTCCCGTCCTTATTAATTAATTATGTATAAAACGTGAAGTCATGGTTAAGGAGTATCGAGCTGGACTGCAGAAATGTGGACTCAGGCTCGTGTCCCACTAGACGCAACCATTTTTATTTGTTGCCTTTCATTCCTAGTATTTTCTGTTTCGGGAATGTTCTGCTTCTGGAATATTCCATGAATGTATAAATTTTACTGCATTCCGAATCGAAGTCAGCCTTTCACAGTACGAGTCTTTGTACAGAACTTCGTCGTTGAATAAAAGTCTATAACCTCTAGCTGTGTGTGATATTGTATCTTACGTTCCTATAAACACGTGACACTGTTATAAAATGGTTTTGCTACTGTTCATGTCATATTTCTGAAAAATAAAAATACGTTTCTCACCCTAATAAAATTCATATGATACATATTTTCTCCTGCAACAGAGAATAATATTGAAGAGGTTTCAGACAAAATACAATTGTTAGGTTGAATACAGTTATGGCCAAATAACAAAGTTTTAATTCAATTAATTCGACGTTAGATCACCATATTAGGGACTTTCCCAAGTAATTTCTTCAAGTGTTAAATTTGAAGTTTTGTTGAAAGAATAGAAGTCTAAACATAAAAATATAAACGGTGATGCCTACAAGGGAAACTTCAGCCGAATTCCAGGGATTAATTGGTTTTAAATTAAATATGGTTCTACGACTAATTTATAAAAAATAAATATTATATTATTTATAAATATTAATGATAGCAATTTAGTGATTGACTAGACTCTGATATTAATTTTTCCATTCTTCTTTCCAAAAACTTATAAAATGGAATACATTACCACGTATGTCTATAATTTAATTAGTCGGATATCAAATATAAAGGGAAATAATATTTGGAAGGCATTTGTAACATAATGTTGTTTTTCCTTAAAATAAGCCAATCATCTTTAATACTTTCAGCTAAAGGTGTCCAAAAAAGAGATCTCATTTGTGAAAAAAATCTTAGTTAGTTTATCAACAAATGCTGTAATTATATTGTTTCGGGTTACAAATTACTATATCCTTCTCATTGAAGTGAATGTAAATTTAAGAACAATTTTTCATAAGAGTTGACGGTTTTCTGTCATTTTTTCTAAGCTTCCTTCTTGGGTTCCAACTATCAATAAGTTTATCTGGCCTAGCGCACTTGCCCTTGCAATTATGAAATAGCTTAGGTTTGTCATTTATTTGAATAACTAGTAACTGAATGACATTTTGATAATCAATTCAAAGATAGGGCGGGGTACTTGTAAGTTAAATTATAGAACGGTAAAATAAATTAAATTTCTATTAGGTGATGTTGTTACGACTTCTAATAAAGCAAATAAATACTCTAAATGTAAGTTTAACGACGTAGTAACCTTATTTTAAAATATGTTACTGCATCAGCTGTATCTGGTTTAACTTCCAAGAATTTAATTTTTATAACAATAATTTTTCCCTTGTTTTAATCAGTCACGTAATGAAAACTATTTCAATTTTGATTTCCAAATTTTATTAGGAGCTTTTGGCAATTACCATAATCATCTATAAAATACAAAATTTGAAACATTACAATTTTTATTTATTTTTAATACTTTTGCGTGAATAAATTTAGAAATTTATAGGAAGGTATGTACAATAAACGCAACTAAACAATGTTTCATATTTATGTATTTAAAATAAATAAATTTAAAAATTGTTATGTTTCAAATTTTGTATTTTATGGATGATTATGGCAATTGCCGAAGGCTCCTAATAAAATTTGGAAATCAAAATTGAAATAGTTTTTATTACGTGACTGATAAAAACAAGGGAAAAATTATCATCATTATTAAATTAACTATCAGTCTTTAATTATATTAAGTTTATAATTAAAAAATTTTAAAAATTTACGTATTTGTATCGTTTGGTGTTGATTTTACAGTAACTTGCTACATACTTTATATTTTTTTCGTCAGTAATTAGATCACTTTTAATTTTTCAAATGATTACCCATGTTTTACTTCTGCATGAATTTTGCGGTTTCTAACTCAATGAAAAATGTTCAGGTGAGTTATTTTTATGTCATGTAATAGTCTTAACGTCTTTGTTAACTTAGATAATTATTTTTAATAAAAGTTGCAATAATTTTGACTTTTTACGGGACGTACTCACGTACTTTTGATTCTGCTGCTAGCAAATAAATATTTTTATACAATAACTATTAATGTATGTAAGTTTAAATAAGGCCAAAAACAGACAAAACATTAGTGAAACATAACAAACTATAATTTAAAAACAACTACATGATTCGGTCCTTAACTGGACCAAAACTTGTAGTTTTTAAATTATAGTTTATGTTTCACAAATTTTTAGTCTGCTTTTGGCCTTACTTCAACTTTAAAAAAATATGTTGAATTGTATTTACACTGTATTTACTTTTAATTTTTGTCACTGAATTTTATCTTCCCTGATATAAATCACATTCGTAAGAAAAAGTTAAAAATAAATAATAATTTCGGTAATTATTGATATATCTAATACATTAACTGATATATTATGCTTAATTTAAAATTTAATTTAAATTTGTGGGGAAGTTTCGAATCGTTTGCTTTATTATTTTGAATACGTCACCTTATTACTATCGACGAAATTTATTTTTTGCCGGTGATATGAAAATGATAAAGGCAATGAATTGATGAGCCATGACAAGGTGGCTGAGTGTTAGTGTTAATTTTTTATGGTGCATAATCACCTGTTTGTGAGCGCATTGTCTTAACATGGCGGCTCTCCTAGCAACGAAGCAGCAACTCAAAGAACTGTCGTAAATTCCTGAGAGACGTATCGAGGAATGTTAATGTTACAGAGGCTCCGAAACATTTGTTCTCTCGGCGGACAGGTTGTTAAGAAAATAAGTAAAGGCTATTGGCATATTTTCATTTTTTATTTCCTTTCGCAAAGAAGAGACCGTCTATTGAGATGACCGCATACATTTTTACAATCATATTACAGCACAAAAACTACAGTCGCTCCTTTAATTGAACGCTCACATTTCGAGACGGATGCAGTTATTTGTTTCGTTTATTTTTATTTTAGCTAAATGAACTAATTTTCAGTACAAATACTAAACTTGTTTGCAGGTGTGATATTATTTTCTCCTTTATTTAGTCCATATCAGTTTTTGTTGTCAGACATTGTTGATTAACATCGACGTTTCCGGAATCTTGGGAGGGATCATAAAAATGGAAATCTTCTGGTTCCCCCAAAGAGATAAGCAAAGATTTTTTGTGATATAATGACCTTATATTAAGTGGATCTCTTTGTTAGCTTCATTCTTTTATTTTATTAATATCTGACTTAAATTAAGGAAACATTCCTAAGCTTTGGACAAATTCAATAATTATTTTATAGCTTCATTCACTCTAGTACACGTTATTTTACATATTCTGAATAATTTTACAGCTATACGTTTCACATAAAAACGTAAACCTAAAAGAATAAATACTATTTGAATTGATTTATGAATGAAAATACATAATTATAGCCCGAGAAATTGTTTTGTACTTTTAAGAAAACCAAACAAGTGTAAAATATATTTAATTTATACGTCTGTTTGGACAATTAACACATTTATAGAAACATTTTCAACAGCACAAAAATTTTTCCGTCCATATCTTTACCTTTTCAAGTTGACTGGTTGAAACATTCCTCAGTGTGATTATGACAACTACTCGTTACGTTCATCAAATCTAATGATATGTGTGCTTTTGCTTATTATATACAATACGATTCTATTGACATTAATAAATCAGATAATTTAAGTATTCCATTCAGTGAAGGTCACAGTATAATGTTTCAACTTAGAATTTATATAAAATGATTTAGAATTAAAGTTTATGATAAAATAAAATAATTTGGTCAAGTGGCGTAGGTAATAAATAATATAATATTTCAAATTGAATTCAAAAATTTATTTTTAATTTTTATCAAAGATTTATTTAAAAGACCGCATTTTTTACACAAATTTTGTAAGAAACAAACTGTGAATTATCAGCTATACAACATTTAAAATAAAATCAAAAATGAATTATAAATGTTATAAATTTTTTAAATCAAAATTTTGTACAATTTCTTAAAATATTCATATTTTTTTTAAAAAAAGTAATGTCAAGAATATTCTTTAATTTGAAAGCAGCATTGTGATTTGAATGTTTTCACTGTTTTTTTAATGTGTACCATTTATAATAAATTTTAATGTGTCTAAAATTTCAAAATTCCAATATAATACATGGTTTTCTTCTATAGATAGTTACAACGTTATGAATTTAAGTTTTATGATTTTATGTGTTATTTTAGTTAGTTTAAAACTCACGTTTACTTTGTTTAGTTTCTCTACCGTTACCATAATATGGTAATACCATAAAATTAAGTATTATACTTCGGTTCATAATTTATTATCATTAACTTTCTGCTTCTTATTACAAAATTTTTAATGTAAATTTTTTATTTGAAATTCTGTATTGTTTTCTTCACGACTCGCTGTTTACAAATTTTTAGTTAGTTGATTTATTATTAAGCTAAATAAAACCGTAACACAAGTTAAAGCACACAAATGAATAAATTTGATGTTTCGTTACCGTAGAAACCCATCAAGGAATATTTATGGCGAGACAGGAAAAGTTTCAGCGAGAGAGTATAAATGTGCATATAATAGTTAGGATATAAATGAATATTTTACAAAATAATGAAATGGCCGTTAAAAATAAATAAACAAATTATAGGAGAAAATAATTGATTTAATAAATACCATACAACTTTTCTGCAATCCTTGTTGCTTTCGTCAGGTGATTTTAGGAGTCGAAAGGACTACACAAACCAACTGACAAATCTTTTGTCCTTTACTTGTGTAATAAGGAATGTACTAAATTGTAATAATAACAATAATACTAAACGTTAGTACAACCTTCTATTTCCAGCATTAAAACGTAAATGATCGTTTAAGTATAATTATACGTACCTTTTATTGTACTCAGGCATTTTCCTCCGCTTAATTGTGGTACTTAAATTCTTAATACATGCCGTTTACATATCTCTAATGGTTGCACTTTTGCTAACAGAATACAGTCGAAAACAGTTCGTGCGTCGGACGTTTCTCGATATATTCATATATATTTCAGTTCTCTGTAAATTTATGTTGCATCAAGACAACATGGATCAGAGATTAAGAGTACAAGGAGGAAGATATATCAGCGATCACCAACAGGTAGGGAACATATTGCCGTTGGTTATAAACAAATTGGACAATCTAGATAAGTTGAAGAATTTATTAGAAAGAATGTAAGGAATGGATAAGAAAGTAACGGATTTAAGCGAAGAAAATCAAACGAAAGGAAGCCTAACACGATGAAATAAAAATATTAGAAATATGAAGCCTGAAGCAAATATATTAGAGGCCGTAATACGAAATCACAACGAGGAATCTGAAAGAGACTATTCGCAACGAGTGGAGGAATGGATGTTCCTAAATGTTTCTTGATGGAAGATTTTTCTGAGGATATAATGGCAACAGAACACTATGAAAATTGCGAAAATTGCTATATTAGCATTTATGGACTCGTAACCTATACTCATTTATTTAATAAATCCATAATATGATAATTAAGTATAAATAATAAAAAAGTAATCAATTTTGTCAACAAACCAAATAATATTCATCTTATATATTTACGACGTTTCGTTATTCGTGGACTTCACCATGTGAGTAGTCAAAAATTAACAAACACAAATATAATTTTGAATACAGAATATTTCGCTAAACTAGCAAAAGTATGATTTTCAATTACGATCTGTTTCCTTGCCATTGTGTTCACTCGTTTCGGCCCTGGACGTTGCAGCAACAACATAAATTTTTGTTATTTTTAATTGTCAGTATCTACAACGTATGAAGTTTATTTATTTATATTCAAATATGTATAAATAATTATATTATTTTTGTAGAAATTAAGAACGAGGCCTCGAAATTTTGGGGAATGAAACGTTTTTAATTCAAATACATTATTTCATTTCTGACTTAGTCATTCTTTGTGATTTATTAAAAAATACGTACACTGACAAATAAGTCAAATAAAAAACAATACAGCCAATTTGGCAGCAAAAAAGTTTATATTTATTTAATACGTCTACGGCGTGTTGTCCAGTTTTGTGGACTTCATCAGGTAAGAATTAATTTCATGATATATATAACTAAGATTGGATACTTTTAAAACACGTTATCTTATAATATATATAATTTAATTGACTCGTTTAATAATTACGGTGTTAGTGTTGTATTTGAATCTATAAATAATTAAAAATTCGTAAAAAAATACGAAGACAAAATTAACTATATAACAAAATATAATTTTATTTACAAAATTAGTTGTTTTAGTTGCAATGCAAAGTAATTGGACTAACAAATGACGCACTAAAAACAAGAATTCTATAATGATAAAACATACTACTTGCGGAATTTGGCGGTACGGAATAAAAGGCAAGCGGTGTGAGGGAAGTCGTAGGTTACAGACAGTAATAAAACTCAGATATGATGGCACGTCTAGGGTTTTTCTCCAGTCTCGTGAGATTTGGCGGCATCGGCTGGTTAGCAAAGATGGTGTTATCCTCAAAAAAAGTCGGTGGAGTGGTCCAGAGAGGAAAGATAAGAATTAAAAACCCAAGAAAAATGGATTTAGGAACATTAAGGAGGTCGAGATTAAGCAGATTATGATTGGAGGATGAGATTGGACGTTAAGAGGTGTTATAATTAAGACTAAAATTAATTGTGATCATTTAGAGTGGACAGTTAAAAATTGGAGATTGTTCTGCCAGACATTTGAACAACGGGATGAAGGACGTTCCGGAGTTCCGAAGTGCTCATCATTGCTCAACGCGGAAGTTTGGTTGGGCCCAGAAACAAGTCCAGGCCAAGATGAGAACAAAAGGTAATTATTCTGCCTGTCTGTAACCTTTTGTCGTTTTCCTGCTACTGCCAATTCCGAGTAGGATTTGTGTTAGTATCTCTGCTTTATGAAAAAGCCCATTCAGGCGACCTTTAGTGAAAAACTCATGTATTCAGTTTATAAGATATGAATTTTGTGAAAATATATAATACTTATCATTAAAAAAATATCTACTTGTAATTTCAATGTGAGTAAATTGTAGCACATTGTAAATTTGGAGCAAATGGATATTTTATTCTTATATTATATCGTTTACTAATAAAATGATTATATTCTCCCCCCGCCCCAATTTATTACAATATAAAAAGAAAACAAAACTTCAAATGTGATATTCAAAACTACACAGTTGCGTCCAAAGACATATATCATATGAAAATAATTTCGATTGAAAAAATATATGGAAATTTTTGATGAAGAAATTTATTATTTCTCAAGACTGATGAGCAAAATGGTCCGTATCAGGTTTTTATCCAAATGCACGCAGTGTAAAAAAAGTAAAATAATTTACACAAAATATACGACACGCTCTGACTGCTTAATTTAATTTTTGTATTAAATAAATAAACTATTCAGCCAATTTGGTAGAAAAAATAAATTACATTTCTTTAATACAGCTACTGCGTTTTGTCCAGATTTGAGGAGTTCATGAGGTAAATTTTAAATGCATAATATGTATTTTACTAAGATTGTATAATTTTAGAAACATGTTATACATTTGAAGCGGACTCAGGCCACTACGTAAAATTATCCACTCTTAGATATCGATTGAAATTATTTAAGACATTTACGGTGTGTTGTCCAGTTTTGTGGACTTCATCAGGTAAATTTTAATTGCATAATATATATACATAAATAACTAAGATTGGATAATTTTAGAAACAATTCATCTTAAAATATATTGTAGAATACACAGTAAACTTTATAATAAATAAGGAGTAAGGCGTGAGAAAAGGCGTTTTTGGTGTTTCTCAGGAGTAATAAGCGACGCAATTAAGGTAATGCTCTACCGCGAGGGAACCAAACGAAAATGGGATGATTGACCACTGAGGTTTCTCTCGATGGCGTGAGCTCTGGTTTTCGTCGTCGCAAAGACTAGTAGCCGAGAAATAGTCGTCAGTTAACGTTCAGTGAGCAGTCTGTAAAGACAACTGGTCTGGAGCAGATATCTCCAGGAATTTGAAACAGACAGACGTGTAGAAGTCATCCACATATTCAATAATCGTTGGATGGCGCACACGGGCGAAGCCGCTGATAAAGACGACACATTTTCACCTGCATTGTAGTGCTCCTTGTGATCCCTTTTCTACAGTCAATGTTTGGTGATTTTGGGTGAAAGGTTCATGTTTTTTGTGATTGTTGCAAAAATGCCATGGCCTCTATTTTATTTTGTCAGTAAAAAGTGAATGTGAGTTGAATGAGTACCATTTATATGATCACAGTTTGTAATATTGGTTACCATAAAGAAAAGAGGTATTTTAAAGACGATTATGTAAACTGTGTCATAACATTCTTGTGCCATCTAATTTCAAGGTCAATAATTTCGATAGGATTAAATATTTAAATTGCGTGAAGGTATTTCAATAAATATTTGTTGATTGCATTGTGTATTGTTTAAATTTTACGGAGTTATAATAATATTGAATTTAAGTGCCAATAATTAACGATCTCAATTTAATAAATAATAATATTTAAATGAAATTGTTAAAGTATAATTATCTAGTAATAACTAATTTGATTAAACTTTTATTTACAAAACACTTATTAATGTATAATTTAATTGACTCGTTTAATAATTACGCTTTTAATGTTGTATTTGAATCAAGAAATAATTAAAAATTCGTAAAAAAATACTAAGGAAAAATTAACTATATAACAAAATATAATTTTATTTACAAAATTAGTTGTTTTAATTTCAATGCAAAGTAATTGGACACTTCAGTATTTTTTACGAATTTTAAATTATTTATAGATTCAGATACAACACAAACACCGTAATATAAATTTCAAAATATAACGCGTAGAACATAAATATGGAACATTATTAAATATGATGACTACGGGATGATACTAATTTTAAACGCTGAAAATGGTAAAACTTGATTTGATTGATAAATTAAGGAACAATAAAGCTGTAGTGGAATAAATGTACAATACTACATAGATATTTTAATGATACACATCGAATGTACCAAAAAACCACTGGCTCACACTTTCGATTTTACATTTAACTTTTAAGGTTTTCATCTGATTATAAGTCGTTTGTAGAAAATAAATATGTAACATATTTAATTAGATTCATAGTAGGGCTTACCTTTGGGCGATGCCTCGGACACCCTCTGTATTTTCAGGGTCCTCACATGCCGAGAAATCTTCGTCTATTTTCGGAGGTGTATATACTGGGATTGAAGACCTTGGGCATACGGTAAGAGTAGTGCACTGATACCATGGATCAGTCGGCTAAACGCCTTCTTAATTATTTGAAGACACAGAGAAGGGAACGCAGTGACGCTACATGAAACTAATCTTCCGTCGTTCGGAGCGGCGTCAGAACAGTACCCAAAAGCCTAGCCTACCTGATGCAGACTTTCTAGGGTTTTCCTTGCATCTCTTTTAGGTGAATCAGCGGATAGGATCCTTAAAAATATAACCCGAGACCCTTAGTCAACTCGTGGCTACCTTGTTCTACTTCCTTTTCATTTCCCTTCCAATGATATTACAGGGTATTTGCCTGTTTCAGGACAAAAATAAATAAATAGTGTACTAATATCAACATCAATTAGAGTATTTAATTAACCATGTCATCCGAAACAAATAACAAAGTATTTAACATTGGGCCACAGGATGAAACGGCAATATAATTTCGACTAAAAAATCTGTAAACCGGAATAAACTCAGTAGATTTAGTTTACAGGCCGTAGACATCAAAACATAACGAAAGACACTGTGGCCAGTAAAGTACTAATAAAGCTACAAAGAAAATTCAATATACAAGGGTCAGTCAAATATAAACATGTTGATGATATATTTTGTATAATTAAAAAATGTGTTCCTGAACCATTATTAGAATGTATTAATAATATTCATGAATGGATTAATTAGAATTAGATTGATTAGAAAAAATAAAATAATTGTTTTCGATATAACTGTAATTTTAATGGAGAAAAAATTTAATGTGTAAATGGTATAAAAAAGAAAATTGTGCTAATGTACTATTGAACTACAAGTCAAATCATCCGTTTAAATGTAAAAACAATACAGCAATAATTTTTTTAAGAAAAGCCAAAAATTTAACTGATAACGAATTTATAAATGAAATGCTTGGCAAATTATAAAAATAAGATATAGTATAAATGTGTAAATTATAAATTATGTATAATGATAATAGTGTAAATTTGACGGTTACTGAAAGAACAAATGTAGTAGAACAAGATGTTAGTAGGATAGAAAATGATACTGGTTTGTGTAAATATTTTAAGTTAGATAAAAATGTAAATAATAGAATACCCGTAAACATGACTCTATTTGGTCTATGAAATATGTAGTGGAGTCTTAGTTTCCTCCGTCCATATGCTTCCGTATAAAATTCATGACTCGATCCGCCGATTCGCTGGCCAGTGAATTGCAATCACTTTGAGTAGAGTGCTCAAGCGATTTTCAATACTTGTTAAATAAATTCTCTGTAAACAATAAATAGGGGCTTTGCCTATCCGAGAGTTGAAAGGCGGAGTAGGGTGATGTTACTGGCGAGGGAGCAGTGGAAACTTAAGAAGACAATGGTGGCTGGGGAAGTAGGCAGTCGGCTATTTGTCTGCAGAAGCCGCCCTCAGCTGTCTGCACGAGGCCCGTAATTGCGCAGATAAATCACGCCAACAGAAATAGTTCCCTGCTGTGACAACGCGCCGCTGCTTTTGCGGGACCATGGGGTAGGTCTTCAACGGAGACTAAATTTACTACAGGCTCCTCCGATGTTTGGCCCAGGAACACGAGTATGCTTTTTGCTCCGTGTGAATTGATTTACGTTTCCAGTATTTCATTCGACTAAAAGACGTCGTTTACGATTGAAAATGTCGCCTTCAACAAGTATTATTACTATAAAGACTGATCCACGACCAAGTTGCGTGGAACTGGAGCTATGATGCGGGAATGATTCGTAAGTTTTACGTCAACTTCATAGACTACAAGGACAAAATCTGTTGCAAAATTTCATATTTGAAATTTCCTTCTACAAGACTAAATATAAATCGAGTAAGAATAAAATATAAGTCATATTACTCTCTTTTGCTTTAACATAACACAGTAATACTTGGGAAAAAAGAAAAATTAATACTTAAATAGAAGAAGCAGATTAAAAATTTAAGCCCTAAAAAAGGTAGCAATTATTATGTCTAAATTTTCGTACAGTAATTAATTTCAGATGTACGAGTTAAAGTAATATTAGAAACGAACAGGAACATAGAAAATCTCATTGTAGCTTTTGTCATTTCAGTTTATATGTTAACACAGTAAACGTCTTCAAAGTTATGAGTTCATAAAACTAGAAGTTTTTAAAAAATCAAGAAATTTATATGGGTTTAATATAAATGTTTCTATACTTTTCATTTATTCACTTTGTAGTGAACATCTACAAAATTATTTGGAGTGTAACTGTATCAGGAAACCGTTAATAATTATAAATTGGTGTGTTTTAAAAAACGTCTTCGGTAGTTGTTTGAGGGAAGAGTATAACTTTTTTCTTGTAATTTGTGATCGGAACGAACAGCATGTTTTAGAGAAAATAAATTAAAATAAAAACATTGTGTGGAATGAGCAAAATACGTCGGAAGACGGAATTATAACTTAAGGTTGACGGGGGATTAAAGAGAATAGCACACAAAGACCTTAAGAAAGAGAAAGTCGATTTTTTAAAGTAAGGGTATTTCATTTTACTTTGAGTATTAATAATGATGCCCTCAGGCGGTTTTTTATCATTCATCCAAAAGCCGCGAAATTGTTGTATTTAGCGCTGATCATTCCAAAGAAAGTTACTGTAGACCTGCTGTTGTTTCCTTTCAGGTCAAAAAAGTTTCCTTTTAGATAATATGCATTAAGACTTAATTTTTGTCCTTTATGTTTTCTTATACTCATTCATTCATTCAGTTGCCTAGAAATCGTGGTGAATTTTAATGTTCTCCCAGAGAAGATATTTATCGATCTTTCGAAGATTTAGGGTGCCCCTTTTCAGGTCAAAAAAGTTAATAATAATGCAAAATTTTATGAAGTGGTAATGCAAATAATTCATAATTATGACTCTGGCGCCTGAGACTAGAAGTCAATTATTCTATGCAACATTCTCGAAACAAAATGAAGGAAAATGTCATTTTACTTCTATGGGCTACATACAGACTGGCCAAATTATAATGACGAACCCCTCATTACAACGTTGGCCCAATTTTTTCTCTTAATACTGTTTGAATTCTTCTGGGCATGGAATCTGTGAGATGTTGGCAGGTCATAGGAGGATTTTGAGACCATAGCTGTTGAACTGAAGTTCCTCAAGATTTGATGGTACTGGATCCATCTGCCTGATGGCCCGTTCGATCTCGGATCTATGATTGAGTTCTGGTGACAGTTTAGGCGAAAGAAGCAAGGCGAGTCGCCATCATGCCCATCGAACCGAGGACAATGCCGGTTTTATGATAAGGACGATTGTCATGCTGGAATTAATCATCCCTGGTAGAGATCATACACCAATAACATAACAGGATGTACTTGATGTACAATAATACTTAAATAACCTTTTTTCCATATATTTGGGCATTCGTTGAGAGTTCACGCACCAAATACATAACAGGATGCACTTGATGTGCAGCTAGACGTTGTTAGACAGAAATCAAAGACAATCCAGGAAAACATTCCCCAAACCATACGATTGCCTCCTCCATCTTAAAGTGTTGTAACAATAAAGTAGGAGTCCGTTTGTTCATGCTTTCTTTATTCATACTGGAACACTTCCATCTTCATGGTGCATTTCAAATCGCGATTCATCCGACGTCATGACTTTTTACCAGACATCTATTGTCCAATCCTTGTGCTCCTTTAAGAACTGAAGACGTCTTCTCTTGTTCAAGGCAAACAGTAGATGTTTTCGAACATAGCCGATGCGGTGTACTATTTGTACAGAGACGTTCATAGATAGTCCTTGATTAATATTCACCGCTATTGCTCTTGTGTTGCACTGGAAAACTCTGGCAAGTCTCCTTTCAGGTGAAGCAATAAGTAGCCTGACGTTGAGACCAGATTTTTTCTTGGTACTCCAGTGTATGTAAAAATTAAAATTAAAAATAAAGACTTCGCAAGTGCAGCCGTTTTGCTGATACTGGTTCGGACACTTACTGTGCTCGCGATCATCCTGTGTTCAAACTCAGTTAAATCACGTCTTTTGCCCAAATCTGCGGGGAAAAAAATAGTTCAACAGATGATTCACTTCTTCTGCATTACCATCTCACCCTCTAGCGGCAATGCTGCCTAATGGTCATTATCATTCGGACGCTCGGTGTTATGATTATATTGTTAATTTTAATTAGTTTATAAATATGAAAAATGTTTTATAATCAAAGAAATGCTAGGGTGTGATACATTTTTACTCACTAAAGCTTACATCCATTGAAGGACGTAATTTATAAAATCCCATTTAGCATTATTTATACGCCGATTTATAATTATGCTACTTCTTTATCGACGGTTTTCGGTCCTCTTCATCACGATACCCATGGAGGCATAATCTGCTGCCACACTTCTATTTCTTTTAATGCAAAATATTATGTGTTGTATTCCTTTATTGTTTGATAAAATGCATCTGGATCGCGTATTAACTGAAAATGAGCTATATAATCATATTAAGTATTGTAATTTATTCAGTTAATTTACTTTTTAGAGCAAGTAAAACTTAGGAATTATTATTTGTATGTTTTTAAATTAGACCCAATATCACCAGGCGACAGCATTACTGATTACCTTATTCAGAAACGTTTTCTAAACGTAATTTTTAATTGTTGTAGAAGCTATGGGGACAACCACTCAATGATGATGGATGAAGATATAGCTAATTGTATTGGCCAATAATTTATGCATTTTTTTCTTTTATAAAGGTCGCATCGACTGCCTGGCCATTAGCGACAACAGTGACTATTTACATATTATTACACAATTATTTATTTACAATTATGAATTTACAAATTAATATTCTGATAATGTCCATTTTTCTGTTCGTTAACCACTAATAAATTATTTATCTTCATTACATTTAATTTTTAAATTTAAAAACATAAAATACAATTCATTTACATTAAATCTTACTTTCCTTATTTAATGCCTTTTTTATATTCATGGGAGTCCAAACTGGATTTGTAATTTTAGTCCTGTAGGTATTTTAGTCTGTTGGTGGTATTTGGGGCATTGATTGATGACACGGTCTACATGTAAGGTTGTATTACACAGATCACATGATGGTGGGATGGATTTTCAGTGTCTATTTCTCATTCTGGTTATGGCCACCTGATCCCTTATTCCAAAATCTGTTTTTACTTAGATTATAGAAGTCTCTGACGTTTTTGTGAAGATCACGGTATTTTAAGGTTTTTCATATGTTGTATCATTTCTTTATCATCTTTTATTTATAGTCGCATCAACAAAGTAGTCATTAGTGACCTATACAAAATTACAAGTAACAATTTTATATAATTACCTTGACATTTACGCTTTTAATGTAAAAATTGAAATATACATATTGATATATAATAATATTTAACAATTTATGGTACAATTAAGTTTTTTTAAGAAATTTATTAAATTTCTATGTGCATTTTTCTGTTTCACAAACTCGTTGAAATCATTTTATTTTAAAGTTTCTTTTCTCTCATCGTAAATTTCGGACATTTCTTTAATACGTGTTCAACTGAAATCTGGATATGGCACTGATCAGAAATCGGTGGGAGGTCTTTTGTATCTTTATATTGTAAAGATAAGTAATTAAACTATACGTTTATTTGGTCTCTTCTCTTGACTTTTTGGTTATGTTTTAATGCGTTGAAGTCGTTTGCTTCATAATGGATCTTGCTGACATTAAATGACTTCCATATTGTATTCCACGACTGTGTTACCTTTTAGTAGGCTTTTATCCATAATTCTTTATATGCATTTGTGATTTCTGTGGGATGGTTTTTAGAGAAAATTTTCCACGGAGGTTTTGTAGTGGTTTAATATATGGCAGAGCATACTCTATTTGGTCAGACGCTGCCTATAGTGCTGCATTATGTACGGTATCTAGTTTGCTTAAAAGTTCTTTATTTGGTGTTGCGTAGAGTATACATGCGTAGTGCAGTTTTAACATAATCAGATTTCTATGTGAGAAGTAAAATAAATCTGTCTGCTCCCCAATTTTTACCAGCAAGTACTTTTAAGATCTTTTGATGTGTTTTACATTCTTTGATGATTGAGGTGACATGCTTACCGTGAGTTTCGTCTCGAAGAAACTCCCAATAAATTTATGTTTTTGATAGTGTTTATCGTCGTTAGATCGAAGGGGGGCTGGATTAAGTTTATTGGAGAACAGCATTGAATTGCGCTTTTGTTTGAGAGTTGTACTTTTTTCTGAGACCAGGAGTGCAGTTTATTGAGTGCGTTTTGGATGTTGTTTTTGTGTTTCGTACGTTTTTTCCTCTGCCTATAATTATCAGATCGTCAGCATTATTTGCGAACAATCACAGGGGGGGTTATGTTCTGATCAACCTCATTCATGGTCAGCACAAATAGCGTAACACTTAGGATTGATCCTTTAGGAACCCCATTTTCTATTTTAGTGACTCGTGATAAGTGACCGTTTACTCTAGCTTTAATCTTTCCGCTGCTGGTTAAGTTTACTATAAAGTGTAACTTATTACCCTGAATTCCGTGGAGCTGTAACTTATTGTAAATGTAGCGGAGCCACGCCATGTCGTATGCTTTCTCTATGTCGATGCACGCTGCTACGTCGTGTTGGTTGTTATTTAAAGCCTCCCGTATGTAGCTGTCCATACTTAAAAGGCATGTACTAGTCGAGTGGCCTTTCCTAAATGTAAATTGGCTGTTTTCAATTAAGCGGTATTTTTCCAAGAACCATTTAAGTCCAGCGTTGATGATTTTCTCTCTAAGATTTCGGACATATTTCAGGTAAGTGAAATTGGTCTCTAACTTGCGGGTCTTTCCCTGGTTTAGGAATTGGGATGACGATGGTTTCATTCCATTTCCTTGGTGTAGAGTGATTTGACCAAATCTTGTTGTATATTTGAAGTAGGATAGGGATTCTATTAGGTGTAAGATTTTTAATGAGGAGATTTTAAATGTTATCAGGGACTGGAGCTAAGTATTTTTTTAAGAGTGTGTAACAGTTCATCTAGTGTGATGGGTTCATTGAGGAGGAGAATATCAGAACTATTAATGTTTGACTTGGTAGATATTGGCTGCCATCTTGTTACAGGTATATATCAACAAATCGTTCAGGATATGAGATCTTATAAGCGAAAAGTTGCAGTCGTCTAAATATTCCTTTGTGTGCTAAATTCTATTGTGGGGTTTTGAGTGTTGCTTATGCTTTCTGGGACCCACGACAATATTACAGTTTTACCTACGGTCATTAAGTAACGGTGCATTTCATGAATGACATTGATCATTTTAATGTTTATTTTCCTGTTATAGATGTTAGTTATTGCAGTACTGGAATTCGATAATATGATAAACATGTTAAAATTTACTTGCTCGATTAATTTCAGGTTACGCATTTTCGAGAGGACGAATCTGGTATGTACGTACGTTGTACGACGCAGATCGCGTTATTTAGGAAACCCCAGTATACAAAATTTTTGATCCAAAACTGATTGGGGAACAGGTTTACTAAAGCAATTTTATTCCTGCTTAAAATTACGAAATGTGGCACGTTCTTGTGAGCCGCGGTAGGTCAAACCCACGAGTAGCAAGAAATTAAATATGGGTTCCATGTTACAGTTTTTAAAAATTATACACAGAGCCTACATAGACTACAAAAAATATTACAAGAAATTAAATATGGGTTCTGTGTTACAATTTTTAATTTATTGTAATTGTTGTTCTTGTGGTATTCAGTCCAAAGACTGGTCTGATGCAACCCTCCATGTACCCTAACTTCCGCAAACCTTTTCATTTTCTTATAACTAGCAAACCCAACATCCTCCCTAATCTTCTTAGCGTATCCCACCCTTTCCTCCCTCTTCTGTTCTTACCCCACACACTTCCCTCTAATGCTAAGTCTTAAAACGTGGCCTATTAATCTGTCCCTTCTCTTAGTTTCCTCGTTTGTGATTCTATCCACCCATCTGATTTTCAGCATTCGCCTATAACACCACATTTCAAAGGCTTCTATTCTTTTCCTTTCCCGAACTCCTATAACGCTTTTGAATAAATAGTGATAAATTTATATGCTGACTTCTTGACAGTGTTTTTATTTATTGTAAATTTTGAAGTTAGAAACCTATGTTTTAATTCTATCAACAGTACCAAGCATGGATTTCTTCTTCTCAGGGGGAACTTAGAATTTTCTATATGACACCTAAAGATCCTTTCATGCACATTAACTACAGACATTCAAGCGGACAATATATATAAATTAAAAAAATCATGATTTTCGAAAGGTTTTCAATTTAACCTTTACATTACAACTATCTGACGATGAATATGCAAGCTTGCCATGGCATCGCCTCTCACATTAGCGGCGGATTATATTGAAAGTATACTGGAAGATCTATTAGTAAATCGTAACTATGGAACATAGAAAATGTATAACAGAGAAAACATGCTGACGCGCTGCGTACAAGTTCCTATATTGGAAAAATAAGTGATATCAATATAAAATACTGACATCCAAAGAGTAATGTTAGGAAAAGCAGTGATGATACTTGATACTGAAAATTAGTACTATGATAATAAGTGAAAAAGAACTAAGACAACTTTGAATGGCATTTTAAAAATAGTTCTAGAGCTCCTAACCGAACCGAATATATGCTATATTGTTGGAACGGTTGGATTAGAACTCCGAGAACGATTTATGCAACAACTTCATCTAGAAATTTTCCCGTTTCTACCAAGCAAAGAAAAATTTATAAATTGTAATGGTCGCTAGGAAGGTACAAACTGAAATTTCAACATTTCAGATGTTGCCGAAAGTATTAGGGAAATTACTGGTAAGAATATTGATACACTTATCATATTTTCATGTAATTTCAGATTTTAATTTTGTTTCTAGAAAGAAGCCATCCACTACGCTACTGATATGGAGGATTGTTGTGTGAGTTGTTATTCCTATCAACAAAATTAAGGGCTGTCATTAAACCCTTCGACAGAATTTGGTGCCAGTTAGGTTTTTTTATACAAGCTACTAAATTGTCACGTTCACATCTGCATATAAACATAAATGTCCTCGAGAATATTTATACGGACTTGGAGTGCCAAAAGGAAGCCTTCTACAATCGCACATCCGACCGATTACAGACTGGTGTGGCAACAGTTTAATAGAATCTTGGATATCTCTGATAAACTATTCACAGTGATAAGACAACTGTCTACTTTTTGGGCTAGACTTTTATGGTCCAGAGCACAAAGTAAAGACGGATCAGCCATATAGCCCTATATAAGAGTTTTCACTCACAACGTTATTCTATGAATGAATGTTATTTCATGCTCCAGATTCAATAAAATTTAGAGAAACTAACGTCGAAAAAAAGGTAAATGACAATTTCAAAATTTCTCTAATTTTGAGAAACCAACTAACTCACTAGCCTGATACCCAATAATATCGCCCTCATGTGACATGCCTGCCGAAGCTACTGACAAAGGTATTCCTCCCAAGATTGATTGCGGGGCTTACCTTTGGATATGCCTCGTACACTCTAATTTTTCACATTTCTCTCATGCCGAGATACCTGCATCTATTTTATGAGGTGTCTGAACCGGGGACGAAGCCCTTGAGCATACGCTAAGAGTTGTCCACTGATTCCAGTCAAACAGCTACCTCCCTAAATTTGTGGGGACACGTAGAAAGGGAAGCAGCAACCACACAGCAAACTCATCTCGCATAATTCAAAAGGCCTGAGAATAGTACCCAAAAGCCCGACCTACCTGATGCAGGTTCTCGTGGGTTTTCCCTGCATATCTTGGGTAGGATCCTTAAACTATAGCCCGGGGCCCCAGTCAACCCTTGGCTACCTTGATCACTCTTCCACATTACTCATTTTAAATTCCCTTCCTATGCTATTAAAGGGGAGTTGCCTTTTTCAGGATCACCCTCATGTAGCCTGTTACTCAAAAAAGAAAATCACCATATAGCCTGTTGAGGATGTTGAGAATTACCTTCTTGAATACCTCTTTCTCTATGTGTACGTTTTTTTAGGTCTCACAAGCTGATACACCTCGGTCATTTCGGGTTCGCAGAACTTGAAATTCGGCATGCTGATCCTATTGGATCAGTGGGCCAGCTGCCTTCTAACACTTGCGGAGGCACGGAGAAGGGAATTCTGAATTCCACAGAAAAATCCTTTCTCGTCATTCGGAAGGGTGTGTGACAAGTAGTCAATAACCCGACCTACGTGACGCAGGTTTTCTACGTAGGATCCTTAAACTACAGCCTGGGGGCCCTAGTCAACCCTTGGCTTCCTGACTCTTCCATCCGCATTTCCCATTTTCCAATTTCCTTCCTATGCTATTGAAGAGGCCTTGCCAGTTTGTGATACACCCTCATGTAGCCAGTTACACCAAAAAAATGATACTACTTCTTCTTCCTTGGCACTACAGCCCACTGAGGGCCTTGATCTACCGGGTCGACTGCTGACTGTCATGACACATTCAGAATTTGGAGTGATACGAGGTTAGTGTATCGATCCTCCAGCTGTCTCAATCTCAGATTACGTGGCTATGACAGCAAAAGCATTCAGGCCCATGCCAGGAAAAATAATAATTATAAAGCTTTAATCTCAATCTGAAAATAGAGGGAATATTATAGAAACATATTGCCACAATTCTTGATTTCTTACTGTAAATTTTAAGTGCTGTTTGAGCACATAAATGATTATCTATATAAATATAACGCTCGTTGGTAAGTAATAATCTCAATAAATATCTAAAAATATTACAATTTTCATATTCATATTTGTATTTTGATGAAGTAGAATAAAAACGGTAAAGTTTTACGAATTTCAAGTCAAGAGAGAGAGTTAAATCTGATGTAATAATATTTGAATTATTGACTACGCATAATGCATTGAGTTTGGATTAACGACACATTCTTTCTCAATGTTATTGTTTCTTCATTTTGAAAGATATAACTATATTGGGCATGGAATAATAGCACTTGAAAACCGATTTTACACGTGCAGCGCCTACTATTTGAAGTGGAACTAAGATGACTTCAGTCAAGCCCTCCCCAAATTGTTGCGCAAAGGAAAACGTACTGCATTATATGAGGAAGAGTACACTAATGAGGAATTTTACCTCCGTTCCTGTTGCAGGATTAGGGTCAAAATTCAGAATGGCACCCAATACATGTTTTCTCACTATTATCTCTAATGAATTGTGTGTGGTACAGAATATACAGGACAATTTATGATTTAAAGTGATTTATGACAATTGAACACTTAATTATACAAAAATAAGCAGTTCGTTACTTAATTTTCTTTGCCTACATTATATAAATTAATTTTAAGTGTAATGCTGGAAGTGAATTATCAAACTCAACAACTTACAGGTCTTAATAAATATTATATGTATTTTCTGATGTATGTTTAATTTCTTCTACCTAAAAATTATTTCCTTTCCCAAGGGTGAATTTAAAGTCCTAAATAAAAGCATAAGTGTTTTTATAAGGAAACACCAAATCTGTACTTCACTATGACATACTTCTTGTCCATTTTGAATGCCTTTCCTGAGAATCCCAAAATTTTAAGTGTTCTGCAGATGAGTTTAGCTTGGCGAATTCTATTAACATTTTAATTAATGTGGTAGTATTAGTAGTGGAAATCATTATACCTTACTTATGCTTAGGTAGTTAAAAACTTTTTTTGTGAAAATTTGTAGTGTCCAATTCTAAACTTTCTCGAATCGCGTTTGGCGAACTGTGGTTTTAACAAATAATAATAAACGTAATATGTAATTTATCGTTTTATAAATGTTTCTTATTTAAATTAAGTCCTTAATTAATTAATTAATTAATTTTAACCAAACTTGGTTCACGTGACATAATAATGGAACAAACATACTGATGTAATACAACTCGCGGACCCCAGTGGCGATTTGCGGAAGTAACCCTTTCAGGAAAACGACTCAGCGGGATATTGTCCTGTCGGGAAAACATCAATCGGGATAATTATGAGTCGGGTAACCGTCAATTCGGTTAATGTCGTCATGAAAACGCGAATTTTTTAACTGTGTACCAATGAAATCAATCATATTTCTTAATAAAAATTATTCATAATTATAGTATGAAATATGTTGTTGTAATATTCAGTCATAAGAATGGTCTGGTTCAACACTCCTCCCTAACTTATTTTGCGCAAGCCTTTACATTTCCGCATGTGTAAAACACATCCTCCCTAGTCTGCTTAGTGAATTCCACCCTTGCCTCCGTCATCTGATATTACCCCACACACTTGCCTCTAATGATAATTTTCAAGACACTTCATGTCATAAAAAATGGCCTAATACTCTATTCCTTCCCTTGGTCAAAGTCCTCCATAATGTTCTCTCTTACCCTATTCTGTTTAGACCTTCCTCGTTAGTGATTCCATCCATCCATCTGATTTTCGGATCTTTCCTATAGCACCGCAATTCAAATGCTTCTATTCTTTTCCTTTCTGCAACTCCTACCGTCCAAGTTTCACACGCATATAATGCCACAGTCTATACGAAAATGTTTAGCAATAATTTCCTAATATTACATTGCCCATAAGTAAATTCTTCTTTTTTGCGAAAGCCTTCTTTTCCCTTTGCTATCTTACTCTTTATGTCAACTTTACTTCCACCATTCCTAGTTATTATGCTTCCCAAGTAGCAGAATTCCTTAACTTCCTTCAAAATATCCATTCCCTAATCCTTTGTTATTCCACTGTTTCCCATACTATACTCCATTACCTTGGTTTTGCCTCTATTAATCTTCATATTGAACTCTTTCTCCATGACTCCGTTCATGCCATTTCTTATGGTTTCCAAGTCTTCTTCTGACTCCACTAATACTACAATATCATCGGCAAAGCGTAGGCTTTTTATTTCTTCTCCTTGCAGTATGATTCCTTTTTCCATATTCAGTTTTAACTTGCTTTATCGCCTGCTTGATATATAAGTTAAACAGCATTCTACTTCTGTATATTTAATTCCACTGCTCTTCAATATACTTAATAGTGTGTTCCAATTCACCTTATCAAACGCTTTTTTCTAAATCTACGAAATATGTAATAATTCAATATTATCAACTCAGCTTTTTGCAAAATGACATGAAACATCTTGCAAGCCCCTTGTATTACTAAACTGATGAACAATTGTCCCAACTTTTGGAACGGAATAGGATGTCGAAATAGAGAACTCAAGATCGTGTACTAGCCTTCACTTAGACTCTTATGGCAATTATAATAATTGCTTATATGTGCCCTGAATGGATTTTAACACTTGATCAATACATCGTTATGAATGTGTCATTCATGCGACTCTAAGATTCAATTTCACTATGAGGGCGATATTTTGGTTCAGTGCCGCGAGATAGAGAGAGAGACAGAGAGCGAGAGAGAGAAGTGGTTACAAATGTAGCGAATTCCCCGTGGAAGTCTCAGAAATACTCCGGTTTTTGCTGTTGCGGCCTGGAAAGCGGGCGAGTGGCCACTTAGCGATCTCCAACATAAGACGCCGACATTCCAACACTGGCAAAAACAACGCCGTCGATAGCGGTAATATATCGAGGAGGGGTCGGAGTAGCGCACCACAAGGCGCTGCTTTAATTAGGTACGCAAGCGAGGACGAAAAATTTCGGCGGTTTCTCGGACAGATAGTCTCTCTATAAGGTGCACTTACAACAGTGGAAACCCAGTCCGACACCTTAATTCCCATACTTGAGGA
Source organism: Eucriotettix oculatus (assembly GCA_034510155.1). Classification (NCBI taxonomy): domain Eukaryota; kingdom Metazoa; phylum Arthropoda; class Insecta; order Orthoptera; family Tetrigidae; genus Eucriotettix; species Eucriotettix oculatus. The sequence goes on from CM067377.1 coordinate 182,660,446, forward strand.
AATTCTAGTCAGCATACCTCCATGAAAGTATGTGGACCCTTGGAGATAAGAAGAAGTCATTATCAGACTCGACTACGTGCTAGTAGAGCAAGAAAATTAGACTATGTAACACTGGAAACGCGAACATTATGCAAACATTTGTGTTCTTAACCAGAAATAAAGTGACATTTCTAAGCAAAACGATTGTTGACTGAAGGTAATCCGAATGGGACAAGTTTCATGTTAAAAACCACACATAGTGTTATGTAAGATAAATAAGGATAAAATATAAATGCGGCCCAATTTGAAGTGGCAAAAAGTAGGGAATGGATAAGTATTTACAAATAACATATAACATTATTGAAGCCAGACGTTCCCCAATAATTTAACTTACAACATGTTGATCAAATAGACTGTAAGATGAAGTAGACTCAGACGAATACCCAGAACAGTCTCATAAATGTATTTATTGTATTTACAACATTTAATGTAGCTTTCGACTTTTTGTCATATTCATCTTAGCTTAATTTTATTTTTAAATTGATGAAATTAGATGGCATTTACATTTACAAGGAAGGTGAAAGAAAGATAAACAAGTAGATTGATGTGGTATTATAGAAAAATTTTACGCTGAATTTTTAAATAAAATATGAAAAAATGTTTTAGATGCTATAATAATGCAATTGTTGTATATATAAAAATATTATGTAAAATGGTATATATTATGTTAATTTACATGTTTTGATTGGAAAATGTTTTACATATCTTTGAAAAAATTGTTTCTTATATTTGTATTGGGTTTTGTATCTAAGGAAGGGATGTATATAAATGTAACGAAGTGGCAATTGAACCCTCTTCAGTGCTTTCCCTCATCTTCAATTTTTAAACACTAATTTGTTTCAAACAAATGGCGAGTTTCATGAATACGCGACTAGAAATCGCTCAGCTCTAAGGTCGGACAAGCATCGCCTTGCTCTACACCAGAAAAGTAATCACAATACCGGGATAATTTTATACAACAGCCTTCCGCCAGAGGTTAAAAATAGTACCTACAAAAGCTTCGTGAAGCAGAGTAAAACTATTGTTTTAAATGGCGCGTTTTACTCGGTACAGGATTTTCTTAATTGTCCTTCTAGTATTTAAATCAAGGTTCCTGCAAAAAGTGTTGAATGAGCTGCTGTTAACTTGTAAAATAGCACATCACATATCTTTAAAATTTCTATTCAGTTTTTTCTGCTCTTTTGTTTGTTTGTTTCATGTATTGCCTGTAGCTACGACGGGACAGTTTCCTGGTCGCAGAGCTCCAAGTAGTTAAAACTCCATTGCGTGTTCCTCAGTGTGTGCTTGTTTGTGTTTCCCAGTGTGTGTGTGACATCGTGTGTCCGTGTTGCGTTTATATTGACTTTTGTCTATATATATTTTCTTTTACTAAATTATTTTAAGATTATTTGTCTTTAATTATGTACTTTATTTGGTTCATTTTTAATTTTTAATGTATGACGTATCCTATTTCCTCAATCGACGATTAATAGAAACAACAATAAATCTAAATCTATGTAAGCTTGTTCTGTTGATATTTCCAAATAATCGATGTACTTGTAGAATGTTTTATGAGTTATATGTTTTTACAGCTCATGATGATGTTTAATTCGAAAGCTTTTGTGAATAAATGACGTGGTTGTGTTGTAACAACTAAAATTGTTTGGTTGAATTATACTGTAAACAGTGGTTAAATTTAGTACAATGCTTAGTAATTGTAGCTTGTTTACAGGTTTACTGACTTAGAAGCCATAATAAATGGCATAAACGGGGTCCTGGAGAAAGAGTTAAATACGTGGATTAATAGTGGGAAAACCAAGGTGATTGAGTGTAATATGGGAAACAGTGTAATAAAAAAGTTCGTTATACTGCGAAGGGATATTTTTAAGGAAGTTAAGGAATTCTGCTACTTTGGAAGCATACTAACTAGGGATGTAAGAAGTATAGTACACATAAAAAGTGGGATAGCACAGGTAAGAAAGGCTTTCGCGAAAAAGAGGGATTTACTTACGGGTAATATAAGTGTGAATATTAGGAAATAATTGCTACAAATGTAGCGTGACGTTATATGGCTGAAAAACGCGGACGTAGGAATTGCAGAAAGGAAAAGAATAGAAGCCTTTGAAATGTGGTGCTATAGGAGAATGCTGAAAACTGATTGTCTAATATTATGAATTTACAGTTTACAGAATGTACTGTGAGTCATTTGTCATTCTTAAAGTTAAATAATGAGATCAAGAACGAAATCAGTTCAAGTAGGCCTATGAAGTTGTTCTAAGAAAAGTTTGCTATGTAAAAGTTATATGTAGTCGCTAATGACCCAACTGTCGAAGCGATTTTAAATAAAAAAATAAAAAATATGTCATTAATGGTTGTGGTCACCTGATTTGAACACTGATGAAACTTCTCCTGCAAAAACACTGGAGTTATTAAATTTTCATGCTATTAATGTTAAATCAATTCCGCATAACTAGCACACCCCACATCCTCCCTAATCTCTTTAGTGTATTCGATCCTTGCCCTTCCACTTATGTTATTCCCTACACACATTCCACTAACGCTAATTTTACAAGTCCTTCATGTGTTAAAACGTTGCCAATTAATCTATCCCTTCTCTTGGTCAACGTCCTCCATATTGTTCGCTCTTCCCCTATTCTGTTTAGAACATCCTCTATAGTAATTCCATTTGCCCATCTCATTCTCCTGTAACACCACATTTAAAAGGCCACGTTTCGCATCCATATAACGACACACTCCATACGTACATTTTTAGCAACGATTTCCTAATATTCACCCTCATTTTTTTATTGATATTATAGTCGTCTCATCAGTGGACGACCCTCATATTACCCGTAACTAAATTCCTCTTTTTCGCGAAAGCCTTCATTGCCCACGTCATCCTACTATATGTCTACTATACTTCTACCTTCCCTAGTTATGTTTCCCAAGATAGCAGAATTCCTTAACTTACGTCAAAATATCCCGTCACAACATAACACCCTTTTTTTATTCCATATTTTACTATTTTACTCCATTATCTTGGTCCCTCTATTAACCTTCATATTGACCTCTTTCTCCAGGGCCACGTTCATGCCATTAATTATTGTTTCGAAGTCTTCTTCTGACTCCTCTACAATATCACCGGCAAAGCGTAGGCTTTTAATTTAGTTTCCTTATAGTATGATTCCTTTCCTATATTCCATTTTATCATTCTTCATCGCCTGTTCTACAAATACGTTAAACAGCATGTAACACGTAAGCTTAGAAGTTTATAATCCTCGTAATCTGATAGATTTGTTGTCTATTACACAAGTTAGAATTTTTGATATACGTCGTTAAGTGCGCATTTTGAATTTTGTGGATTTCTCTGAAAATAAAGCTGTAATGTTGAGTAGGAAACGAGTGATAAATGGAGTTCAGTGCGTATTACGTAAACAACGATTTTAGCTGTGAGTGGTCATAACCACAGTGACATGCCACGCGTATTAGAACCATCATGAGTATCTAAAAATGGCGAAAAGAAAACTAATATAGGATTACCGCCGTGACTTGACGTTAATGATTCACAAAGCTCATTTACAAATTTTTCCGTTAGTAAGAGTTGGCATAGAAAAAGACTGTTTAAGATTTTCCTTAGAACTATGGGATAGTAAGGCATGGCAACGTAAGTATTAAAAAATAGGCACAGTCTATTCCATTTAAATCTCATTAAATTAGAATAGTCCGGAATTAAATCTTTTACTAGGTTAATACAAATAAGCTCCCAGTTCCAGTCTCTATAATAAATTTGCCTGTATGTGTGTGTGTGTATTTGTATGTTCCGCATACAAATCAAAACCGGCGGACCAATTTAGACCAAATTTGGTACACGTGTACCACCCCTAGAGGCGGGGGTGGAAACTTTAAAATAACCAAAGCGGCCAATATTTGAATCATATAAATACATTTCTGGGTCAATTAATTTGACAGTTTTCCTCCAATGCTGGTAGCGTATAATTTCAACCCCAATCCAAGGAGAGTATTCCTATGTGGTTGGTGGCATCACATAAAAATAACCAGAAAACAATGGACATTGTTCTCTTAATCCGTGTAATGTGAGCCGCTGAGTTTAATTGTGACATTAAAATGAAAATTATAATTCATTCCCTAAGAGGAATTTTAAGGGGGTAAAACGGACTTGCACATACAATTTTTAACGGATGGAACAACTTCAACTTAGTTTTAAAATGTGTTCTTGGTGATCTGGAAGTCAACACTGTTGTGGTAAGGCACAATTGGTCGGGGGTGGATAGGGCGAAATTTTTTTTAAATATCCATAAACAGTCGTTATTTTCTTCTAAAACATTTTTTTGGGTCAATTTATTTGAAAGCGTTTTCGCTGAATTTGTTTGCGTATAATTTCAAGCCCATTCAGCGTATTCGTATGGATGGGAGTGGAAGGTGCGTCACTTGTAAATAACAGGAAACAATCGAGTTGGGTGTCGAAATCAGTGTTATGTGAGTCGCTGAGTTAAATTAAGACATTTAATATTTGATTTAAGTAGCAATTCATCCCCTAAGTGGAGGATGGAAGGGGGTAACACAGTTTTGCGTGTCATATTTAACGGGTGTATAATTTAGATAAAATTTATGTTCCTCGCGACGTAAAACCAAACAGATTGGTGAATAAGAACGACTACCACCAATAGAGGGAGGGGTGTAGGGCACGAAATTATAAATTTGTAAAAAAAAATAGCCCAATTAGTGTCGAATAAAAGCTTTCCAGACCCAAGAACTTTGATAGAGTTTCCTCCGTCACTATTTGTATATAATTTCAACCCTGTTTCACCATGGCCTCACATAAAAATAACAAGGAAAGTATTGTAATTGGTATCTAAACCGTGGTTATGGGAGTCACTGAATTTTTTAATCCATAACTGGCCTTATCTTCACAAACTTACAAAAATTGTGTTACAAAAAATTCTTCTATTATATATATTTTTACAATAATACTAACCAATTAACTAAAAACTACAGATATGATTAGAGATTGAAGGGGGTAGGAGGATGAAGGGAAAATGCTGTAAGATAACAACTGGACGAATATGGAAGGGATGAAAGAGCGGGTACTCTAATATAAAGGGAGAGGAAAACTATGATAAGTAGCAGCTGCTTCCATTCTTTTTTAACATTAAATGGGATTTACAAAACTAAGATATTTCAATTTTTTAAATTCATTTTTTTTTGTTCCGTTATTTTTTTTTAATATCAACTTTGGAAACACTTGTCTGCAGGGGGTCTCTAGAGCAGACTGTGTATTATACAGAACGCTCTCCCTGCATACGTTCTACCAGTAATACTGCGTGGAGACGCAGGAGGTCAACCATCGCCCTATTCTTGTCTCTTGGGCTTCCCTTTGGAGGCCTTTCAATGTTTTGCTTCCTGCTCCCTTCCTGTGTCTCCACTTCTCTAGCACAGGCTGTACTTCCAGCTCCGGAATTCCGGTTTCCCTCATTTTCCGGCGTACAGGAGCTGAGACTTTAAGCTGGCTTCGTCATGTGTTTTGTTTTCTACTTATACCACCAATTTGATGTGAAAATGTCGGGAATTTTTGTTCTTGTCTGTTACATGACCAAAGTCTATGTTTCTCTCCGGTTCCTGGGATTACCGGTCCAAGAGAGTGGTGTTGTCAGTCATAACATCTTTGAGGGACCCAAAGAATGTCGAATTGTTTGAAGCAGTTATAACCGTCTTCCTCTCCACCCGATTTTCAGAGAAAATCAATTCTGCTTTTTGTGTTATGCCTATGGAGCTTTCATCTATGGTGGTGTGAAATTCTACATCCAGCTCAATCCTGGATATCTGGTTAGTTATATTTTCTAACCCTGTTATTAAATACGGATTCCTGATTACAGCTTTTAGATCCGTGTCCTTTGAGGTATTCCGTTATTCTTGATTTATATCACATTCAGGGCAATCAAACACTATATGTTCAGTTACTGAACGACTACCACGCATAGAGTAACTGAATGTATCGAACTTCGAGGGGAGGTACACAAACTTCTGTGTACAATATTAAGAGCGACGAGGAATTTTGATCAAATTTCGTATGCGTTTTCCTCGAGACCGGAAACAATGATGTGAGGGAAGAAACAACTATCATATGAGCCCAATTTCGGTTTAATCATGTGCTGACCAGGAATATAATAAATACCCGGACAACGCCGGGTCCCCAGCTAGCGGATCTTGAAATTGCTTTTCTCATGTTCCGAAATAAATGTTACATGAAATCAGACTATTGTACTTCCTCCCCTCCCCCCAGCTGTTTGTTATTCATGCCCTAGTAAACTAATTAATGAGGAATGAAGCTTCTGTTGTTGGCTACTGGGAGCAGCGTGGACTCTGTCAGTTCTCCCACTGGCCGCTAAATGAGCCTGCCAGGCCTTCAGACGTTAAAAGAGTCGGGATCCGTTCTGCCAGGAGAACGCGAGAATGTCAAAGCTAGTTTATATAGAGTGGCTTTCTTGTTTCGACTCGGCGGCGACGAAGGCATATTCTGAAGCGGAGGGATACAGTGTTAACAGGCCAGACCCCCCACGGCGCTGTGATAGCATCAGCTACCTGAAGATAGGGGAAGGACACAGACACCGTGAGACCATTGCCCTGCAACCACGACTCATCTTCAAAAATATTACCAGGAATCAGCGCCTATAAGTCAAATTAAACATCGTGGACTCGTCGGGAAAGACGAATGAATAATATTATTAAAACTCCAAACTGTAGAAACGTTTCCTCATACAATATGTAATAATAAATCAAGTATATAATTATATATTCAATATAAAAATTAATAATTACATGAAATTTAAAAGAAATTGGCTACATAAATATTGTAGTTAGAGAGCCACTTTTTCAGAACTTGGATATTTAATCGATTTAGGACCTCCAAGTGGTCATAAAACGAATATAGGATATTCAGTTGTATAACATGTATTCTTTTTTTGTAATTTTCCTGCCACACAGTATTTTTAGATCTGGATAACTTTGTCTTATAACCGTTTCTTGTAGCTTTACTGATATTCTGAAATATTAACCAACAATTACTGCAAGTTTCAACCAAATTAACGGGAAAATAACCATGAACTATGCTTGGATTCAAATGAGAAAACCTGACAAAAAAACTGCCGACTAGATGCTGAAATACGTTTTTTCGGCAGGTCTAAGTAAACTAAATTTTGAGGTAAAGAAAAGAAGAGACTGTGACTAGATTTAAACAGATAAATACTACAACAATCAATTGTTTTTTAAAGCAAGGGAGGAGGTGAAATGAGTCACTCATTTAATGCTGAACATAAAAGATAAGCACAGCGACGAGAATATTATCAAAATTGTAGTATCATACAATAGTAGAAGCCATTAAGTTTAAACATTTGACTGCCAATTTTTTCAATTAAATTAATATATACATATATGTTACGATGTCTTTATTTTATTACTATTTAGTTGAAAGATTACGTCCTGGAGTGCATTCTCTTACAATAAATAACGCGCTCTTCCAGATCAAGAAGTCCTTGATAGTTACGTGTATGTCTGTATATATAACTCGATTATTCCGTCCTCTCTACAACTTTCGTCCGACATGTTCTAACTAGCCGTCAAGTTCTTCGTTCGCCTTTTTCTCCAGAGCCATCGCTAACTTCACTCAAAGCTTACATGAAAAACAATTGACTTAAGTAAAAACAAATTAGCAAGTAATAAATGTGGCAATGTGACTGGGAAAAATTATTACGTCCAACCCCTAAATACAATGTTAAGACCTCATTTTGCTCCTATTACTGGGCTTTTTTTGCGAGGGCAGGTGAAAATATTCTAAAGAAACTATCTCAGGGTCCGCACTGGATAGTAGTGTGGGATTCTACCCACTAAAAACACCTCCCTTTCCAACGATGACTGTGTGTATCTTCCTGTGGGACCGTCGTTAGACATTACTTCACAGGAAGCAGTCGTAGCGTCAAGCTCTCTGTCTCCCTTAAACATCATTATTTCTCACTTTTTCGAAATTTCGTAATCTTTGAATTACTGTAGAGGCATATGCGCTTATTTTATTCCAGATATTAGATGAAAGCAGCATATTGGGTACCAAATTATCTGGTGTTATTGAAGTTCCAATATCGCTTTCTAATGCTCGTCTCTCATATGAAAATCTCGAGCAACTGACAAACACGTGTTCTGGTGTCTCATTAAGTCCACATTCAGGGCATGCAGGTGAATTATCTATGGCAAACCTGTAGAAGTATGCCGTGAAGCAGCCGTGACCGGTCAACAGTTGAGTGAAATAATAATTCACTTCTCCGTGTTACCGATCAATCCAGTCTTTAATACAGGACACGGATTCATAAGATGTTGGTATGTGGTAGGAGGAATTTAAGACCATATATTTCCAATGCCGTAAGATTTTATTGTACTGGATCCTGCTGATGAATGGCCGTTCGGTCTCATCAAATATATTTTCAATTGGATTCAGATCTGGTGAAAGTGCAGGCCAATGGAACAAGGAAACGTCTCCATCATGCTCCTTGAACCATCTGAGGGAAATGCCAACTTAATGAGAATGAGCACTGTCCTGCTGGAAGTATCAATCCCTTGCAGAGTACACCTTTAACATAACAGGATGTACTTGATTTGACATAATATTTCAATATTCTTGGACATTTTTTCAGAGTGACCCAATACAACATCCGCCAAATCATAATAATGCGGCGACCAACTTTTGTTGGGGTCCATGCTTTTGTGTTTACTCCATATTTGAACACTGCCAACTGCATGTTGCATTTAAAATCGCAGTTTATCTGACCACAGTCATCTACAGTTCAATCCTTGTGCCCGCTTTTGAACTTAAGACGTCTTCTCTTGTTCTTCGAACAGTACATACGGCGTAATGTGCTGCAAACAGTTTGGTCAGAGAAGTTCACGGTTAGTCATTAATTAAGATTCTTCGCTATTTGAGACTCTGTTGTTATTCTGTTGCACTGGAGAACCCTGGTAAGTCTCCTTTTAGCTCGAGCATTGAGTAGCCTGTGACGACCACAAGCGTTACGTAGAGATCCGGTTTTTTGCATTGTAGTCCACTCTTTGTAAGCATTAATAACTGCTGCTCTGTAACACTTTACTAAAGCAGTCATTTTGCTAATACTCTTCCAACGTTTGGAGTAGCTACGACTATCCCGCGTTCAAACTTAGTTAAATCACGTCTTTTGTCCATATCTTCGCAAACAAAACAGTGAAACCGATGATTCATTTCTCCAGCATTCCCATTTTATAGCTATTCTCCCCATCAAGGGCGAACACTGTAGAACTGGCAGATGGTAATAATAATTTTTTACTGGTAATTACTATTATCCACGTTAATTTCTAATGCACTGTTGCTTTGCAAAACATATTTGATAAATATGCCCCACGTCGGTACGAAAGTGCCTGTGTGAGTTTTCTCTCGCAGGCGCTTCCCCCAGATGTGACACCTGATTATGACGGGGATGCCTCGTACTCTCTCTGTTTTTTTTGCGAAGTTCTCACATGCCGATACACCTTCACCTATTTTGGGAGGTATATGTACTGGGGTCGAAGGCCTTGGGCATATGGTAAGAGTCAGCTCATCCCATTGGATCAGTCGGCCAACTGCCCCCTGAAACTGGTGAAGACACGGAGAAGGGAATGCTGCGACCCCAAAGCAAACTCGTCTCCTTTCATTCGGAAGAGCGTCAGAATAGTACTCTATGCCCGACCTACATGTTACAAGTTTTCTAGGGTTTTCCCTGCATCTCTTTAGGTGAAACACTGGGTAGGATCCATAAACTATATCTCGGGGGCCCTAGTCAACCATTGGCTACCTCGCTCTACTTCCGCATCCCCCTTTTCAATTCCATTCCTATGCTATGAAAGGGGAGTTGCCTGTTTCAGGATCACCCTCATGTAGCCTTTTATATTATGTTAACCCCTCCCCCCCAAAAATACAAATAATAACGTGAAAATATTGCATCGTAGATGTCTTTGGTATCGTTTGGGATATTGATAGAAAGACTGCAAAGTTTAATATAAATGATTTCAGATATCAATATGGCATTATCATTATCAATCTTTTTGTATCCTAATGGCATACTATTTTTATTTATAAAAAAGTTTGACTTCAGTTTATAATTTGACCATCTTCCTGGCTCGTTATTTTGTGTGATTTAGACAGTTGGACCATCACATAAATTCTTTTAAACTATGTTGTATTTGTTCTGGTGTTGGCCGAAGAGAAGAGAGAGTTAAATTTTGGGCTTATTAATAATGTTAATGCTATTAAGAAGTTAGTATACCTCTTAAGCTATTGTGTATTGATTTAATGGAAATTCAATGAGGAGTTATTTGTAGAGTTTATAAGGTATTTTCGAAGTATATCGGAGTGTTTATTTTTTATTAATGTTTTATAAAATAATTTGGATAATCATTTGTGGCAAGGATGTCTACTTCAATTTCCAACTTGTAGGAGCAGAAAGAAGATTTGGTCAACAGAATAGTTAGATCTCTCATAATAAAATCATACTGTCATCTTATGTTTGATAGCATGATTAAACAAGTAGCTACGAACTCTCCCATAGAAATTAGGTTTCCTATACCATATGTGAATTAAGACCAAATTTTAATAGTTCATGTAACGTCAGGAAATTTTAAAGAATTCATACTATATCAATCCCTTAATTAAACTGAATAATTGTTTTGATAACATGTCAAATTATCTATTTTTGATGACAGATCAATGTAAAAGATATCAACATATATAGAGTAACACAGATGCTACACGTCTAACAATGAAATAAATCCTTCATATGAAGTGGCGAAAGAGGACTATTATTAATTACATGGAAGTGTGACTATCGGGAGTTATATATATGGAATAAGTACAGAGTCGGTGGCCATTTACGTTTCATGTTGGGTAGAGGTGTATTTTCCAAATCTATGCCTACAGTATTTAAAGCTTGACATAACCAAGCCTGGTATTAGGAAATGAAGTAAATAAATAATTTATTAAACGTGTATGAGCATTATTTATAATCATTAATTTTCTCATGCTTTATAATCAGCTATATTCCTCTCGATGGAATAAGAACAGTTCTGGACTATATTTGCACAGGCTTCGTGGTCTACGGCTCGATGTGGGACGGCAGAGGGGGTTGAAGAGGTGAAGGGGGTCACACAGGGAGCCTTCAAATGCAAAAACCACAAACAGTGGCTGTCCCTGAAAGTGGGCCCTACAACTACCTGTCCAAAAAAAACCCTCCCCTTTCCCTCTAGTGAGCACACGATCAACGATAAACCCATAACACAGAAATACGAGCTGACTTTAAGATGATGACGTCGAGATTGTGAGATTTAGGGCACTCCAGCTTCTTCAGATACCTAAGGCTTCCAAAAGTAATTGTCATCATTAATGGCACGATACTAGGTAAAATTACCCTGATGAATTGAACAATAAAATGCACTCTATTCACATTGGCATTGTAATGCTATCTACACGTATAATTATGTATATTCTGCTGCGGACTATAACAGCGTTAAATAATGACTATTTTGGAACATATTTAAAGGCAAAACGATTAAACACTGTCGTCGTCTCCACTCACACATATTATATATATTCCGGGGACATTTATATTCGCCCGGAAAATTAATTAATTCCATACTAATTTATTTGTTAACACGTTATTTAGCTGGCATCATGGCCGTTACTTGTTTTGGACTATTATTCCCTTGATTGATTCGGGGTTAGCTTAAAGTGAACCGGAATGATTATTTCTGGTACCTGAACTGAGTCAATTTGTTTCCTGACCCATTAAATTGGAACGCTCCTTTAAGTCTCTAAAAAAATTCTGGTGTATTAAGAAAATGAAAAATATATACAAAGTACTTTGAAAGAGTTAAAAATTCTCCAGGGACCCTAAAAGAGTCCAAAATACAACCGGAACTTAAACAGGTAAAATTGTCCCTGTATCTTAACGCAGTCAAAAAATAAAGCCATTACTCTAACAGAGGAGAAAATGTTCTCGATACGTTAGAAAAGTGAAGAATAATTCCGGTACTATTAGGGAGTAAAGGATACTCCTAGTACCTTAAAGTGGTGCTAATATTCCTGCTTGCCTATATTAAATTATAACCCGCTTAATAATTAATTTTTCCACACTCCTGTTTGTCTTTTTTAATCTATGTTTACCGCTTCAGAAAGCATTTTTCCATACTGTATTACTATTTTCCTTAATTAAAAATCCTTTATTCTTGAGATTAACTATAAAAATACCAGCCACCGTGATTCCTTCATACCCCGTCATTCGATTTGCTGAATTGCCGCTTCCACACGTTCTGTTCGTATAATCAAATTTCAATTCTACTTAAATTTGATGTACGATTAATGAAAACACTCTTCCGGGTCCGATTTCAAATATGCTATAGTTGAGTAATATGTAAAATACACGTGCACCTTTCATTATCTCCCATCTGATTCTAACATTTTTAAATATCCTGCGCAGTTAATAAATTGAACATCTCTGGATAATTATTTTTTCCCGGTGAGTAAGGATAAATTTATGGATGTGTATTAAGTTGATGCATCCAAATTATTTTCTTGGCCATTTTCCTTAGATTAGTTATGTATCAGTTTACATTTCAACTTGTAATGTCAATTGTAAGCGATCCATAATTTTTGCATGTTATTTTTTTCTTTTTAGTAGCAAATATAAGACAACTGAAATTCTTTCTTGGTTCGGTTCAGTTTCCATTAGAAACACTTTTAAATTTTCCCGCTATTGAAATAAGGTAAAATGTACATGGAAGTGGTGAATTGAGCAGAAGAAGCAGTTTGTGCCTGTGTGCAAAGCACATGCGAGAGTTTTTGCCGGAAGAGAGGGCGCGGGTTTCGCTGACCCTGTCTTAATGAGCTCCTGCAGCTCCTAGACACATGTTCCGAAGCATCTGTCTCTCTGTCCTCCGCTGCCTGCCGTGTGAACCTTGCTCTTCGTGAAATATTCGTCCCGAAAATAACCTGAAGCTGGATTCTTACGGATTTAGAATCGTTGAAACGGTTCTATTTCGAATAATTAGCTTCCGATACGTGTCAATTTTTTGACTTAACTGCAACTATTATGGCTCATTTTCGAATAAATATTTTAAACACCCATCGTCCGCGAAATTGTATATACTTTTGCCTTAAAGTACCTGTTGTTGTGATAGTCAGTTGTGATTTGTTGCTGCTCTCCGCACAAATCTGCCCTGCGCTTATGTTTGTGTTTACACTATCGAAACCTACATCCAGCCTTATTTGCCTAACATATTTTAGTTTTGACATTTATTTTCCATTAGCTGGATGCCCAGCGGTGTTCGGTAAATTTTAATATCAGTCCGCCGCAGTATTTTATTGGACAGTAATCTCTTTGTTACCACGTGGTTAAGCAATCAGCGAAAGGGTCACATTCCCGAAAATTTACCTTTTCATATCCCCTACTATATGAGAGATGAATTTACTCAGAACACTGCGATGACTCAGTTTCTTCATCCAGTCAAAAGTATTCTGGTACCTAAAATAAACACAGTACCTTAAAAATATTCTGAAAAAAAGGTACAATACTGAAACATTTATTCGCACGCAAATATCTGATGTTTATGACTATTTAAATTTCCGTACTCTCCGCCCCGTCCTGCAGATGTGGTAATAGTATTATTCCTTTACAGTCCTTTCCTGCTCCCGGGTCGCAAGGAACACATGTACAAAATTTGGATGAAACAGCACCGTGGGTTTACATTTGTGTGCGCCAGGTAAATGCCCAATTATACACTGAAACTGTCAATTATATATTTATAAGGAGAAGCTGCTTAAACCATCTCTTCTGTCTGTTTACCGCGAAATATTGTTTGTACGAAAATTAAAATTGAGTGTGTGCGTCCCGGGTATTTTATAATCTGTGTTAAAAAAATCAGGATGGTCGTCTAGAGGGGAAGGGTTGGAGTATGTGTGAACGACCAACAGTTGGTATGAATGACTGGAAGTAATACAATGTATCTTTGTACTATTTTGAATATAATCTTTCTCTCTTGAATAAATCGTTGAAATGTAAACACCACGCATTTCCTTGCTCTGCTACAAGATATTTTTAGGTCTATTTGTCTCTTTGATTATTGAAATCCATTCCCAGAATGCATATACGCGGCAATGAAGCACGTAATATTTTTGCGTTCATAAAATTAATTAAAATATTAATTTCTTGTATGACATGGTACGTCTACGTGTTAACATTTGGTGTGCTTGACATACCTTACGTGGACAGTCATGGATCAAAGTGCTCAGGAAGCCATTTTCAAATGTCGGGGACCTTTCCGAATGTGGCGAATCGCTCACGTCAATGTTGGCCACATAGAAACATCATCATTGTTTTTCGGCATACACTCTCGTCTAGTCACCTCCCCTGCCTTTACTAGTCTTCAACTCAGAATATAAAAGTACATTGGAAATTGATGAAACGTTCTTTCGTTTCAGGACAATTCCAAGTACTGTATGTAAACAGTAGCTATACGTTTCCATGGTTATCACTGCCATCGTCCTCATGTAACCGAGGTAACCATAAATAATTGCTGCTATTTGCATACTTGGTCCCGGATCGTAATCAGAGAACGTTTTATCCATACTTTTCAAACAGAAAAACTACAATCTCTTTGTTAGAAATTCTTGTATTTTTTGCTGATGCCTACTTCTCTTAAGCTAATAATTAGAAAAATCCAAATAGCAATTGCAACCACATCTTTCCAAATATCAACTGAAATCTTGTAAACTGTACTAGAAATGCAATATTGTAGCAACAAGAAAACAATAATATATTTACTAAAACTTTATCAGTCAAATATAATTTATAACTTAAGTTAAAATGATGCCAAAACAAACAAAAATTAGTGAAACATAAAATATAATTGAAAAACAACGACATGTTTCGGTAGTTTACACTAATTTTTGTCTGTTTTGGCCTTATTTTAACTTGTATTAAACGTACAATATTTATTTTTGAAGAAAATTAATGGTCATAATAATCATTAATGAACGTACTTTCCCGGTATATAATTCGGATAAAATCTTCACAGTTAACCTGCCGGGTCAGGCATACAAATACACTCAACGTTTCCTCAATAATAGGTTATTTTGTTACAATTAATAGATTAAAAATACAGTATTTCAGTTATTCTAATTTCGATTTCAACAAGATTATTAGGTATTGAAATGAATTTATGATGATTATTTCTCATAGTGACATTCAATTTTTATTCTTCCATTATTATTTTTATTTAATTAAAAACAGGGACTGATTTGTCATAATACCTTAATTCCTGGTCCCCAACTGACTTCAAACATATTCATAAATCCTTAATGATATTGGCAACGGTATATGCTGGTCCCTGTTCAGATTCTTTCATATAGATTTATAAATAATAAACGTAATTAAAATATATTGACGCCATAATTACAAATTAATCGAAACATTGAGTGTCGTTATTGAGATACCAGATTAAATACAAATTGTAATAATATTAGAAGATAATTACGACTGTTTAACAGAAAGCATTTTAAAAAATGCTGTAAAGCACTATGAAATTAGTTTTATTTCACTGATGAACGCTCAGTGAATAAATTTTTTGTGATAATCAGTGATATATTCTAATATCAAATTGATTATGAAACGGCAATGCCTGATCTTTTAAGTTACCCAAATCACGCAATTTTCATAATTCTCAATATACCGAAAAAATTGCCATTTTGCTTATTCATCTCGGAATATATCCATTCACATACACCAAACTAAGGGAAAAAATCCGGTAGATATGCTTGAGAAGCTGGAAGACTAAACACCAAACTGCAGGGGCTCATGTGCAGTGAACAACAAAGGTAAATTAAACAATTAATGATGATCAACACCACATATATAAGCAGTTTTACCAATTTTAGTACAGCATCATGGAAGAATAGTCAATCATGGGATAGAATTTATTGAATAATTTACGTAAAATCATTATAAATATAAACAAATTATTCATTATGAAATAATACTAACTTATTCTAGAAACATGTGAAATTGTTTTCTACTATTAAAAAAAATTATGCAATCTCATTCTGGAATAATGAATAGCTATTTGAAAATTTTCACCTACAAGTAAAGTATTTTTTTACAACAGACTGTAACTGATGAAACAGCAAAACCATTACCCAATAAAATATATTGACATTTACCTCTGTAGTTCATACATAGATTTTAACTGTACTGTATACAAAAAGAAGTACCAGACATGTTAAGTCTTCGTCTCAACGTTTTATAATTCAGTATAACGATTTACCTCTCCTGTGGCGGAATAACTCTCGAATGAATAACCATAAATGATAAATTAAAAATATTTTCAGATCCAATAGCACTCCAGTACTTATTACTGAATCGATATTTGCACTTCGCCGTTCTCCTCCACCGTGTCACTGCAAAGGTGTTTGTAGTCCACCTCTTCCCTGTAAACTTTTACAGTCAATAGTTCAGTTCATCGTCTCACTGCCAACTCCCCAAAAAGCATGTCTTTTTTCGTGATCAACGCTGCATTCAACAATCACATTTCGTAAGCTTCAGGACCTTCTATGAAGAAACCATAGTATTTCCTCGTCTCTGTACCCTTCCTCTCATTCCTTCAAACATTCCGATACAACTTCACTCAACAATTGCCTGTCGCCAACAACAACAATGTTTACTCACCGGCTTTCTATTTGTACCGATGCCGCAGCAAATAATGCAAACATTGCTTCACTCACAAAACATTGGAGTACAATGCTGTCCAGACAATTTATGCTCACAAAGTCAAATATTTATTTACAGACTCAATATTTTAATAACTCGTGTGGCAGAGGGCTAATTTACATTAAAATGGATGTTTTATTACAATATTTACGTAAATTAGTAAATAACTTTATAAAGTCGAGGGCTGCAGTCCTATTTTTTACAATAGCAACTCAGTAATTGCGTGACGTTTATGACAACTTTAATGACTATTCACACTCCAAATCTCAATCGTTGTCGTCCAGTGTAAGTCAAAACCGTGGCTGTACTCACATCTATCCGTCAACTTCTTTGGATTTTACCAGTTCTTCTGGGAAGTGCAATACGTTTATTTCTGCGAAGCAGATTTCAGACTAAAAATTGATTGCCATTTCATTAATTGTGGACGAAGTAACAATAGGAGCAGAAAAGGAAATGGCTTCACGAGGCATTGGGGGAAAAAAAGTTCAGAGTGAAGAGTCTATCGCGTTATTGAAAGAATTGTTCCATGGTGAAGCGAAGGTTCAGATTGACAATAAACTGCATAAGCATTTAAGAAAACATGATACTTACCGGAAGAAAGGCATAAAATCCAGTAATATATTAAAATTCCGCGAGTATGGTCTGAAGAATTTTTGTGTGTGCGTAGTATCTTTTGTTACAGTCAGCGCTGCACCTTTCTTTGGACAATGAAGCAGATCCTTATTCACATAATACGCAAAAAGCCGTTTACTGATAATGGATATCTGTTTCTTAAATGAATGGAAGTTCCATCCCTAATTCAAGTTGGAAACGGCTACAGTGTAACGAAACACAAAAACATATACAAAGAAACTTTTTTTCATCTAACGGCTAAAATTGTCCTATTGCCGGAAATTGTTTAAATTACAACCAATGGATGCTACTTGAAATTGCAGCTGATTGGTTATTGGAAAAAGGAGGAAGAGAATTTGTGGCCATACGAGGCAAAATGGACATAAGTTTGGGGCAAAGAGATTCCTTAAACTGTTGACCACTGGGAAGAGCAGAGCTGAGTTCTTGAATTCTTAAGAGATGTAAAATTTAGGTAGAATTTGGATTACTTTTCGTGAACTATGTGGTCAGATGATCCCGACGTACTCAACAAGAAGCGCCTCCTAGGATCTTCAACCCGAAGCAGGCCGGCGCCACCAACAGAGAAAACAAGTGCAGTTCGTCGACG
The DNA here is from genome assembly GCA_034510155.1 of Eucriotettix oculatus. Taxonomy (NCBI): domain Eukaryota; kingdom Metazoa; phylum Arthropoda; class Insecta; order Orthoptera; family Tetrigidae; genus Eucriotettix; species Eucriotettix oculatus. The sequence goes on from CM067377.1 coordinate 182,678,509, forward strand.
CAAAATTTGCTTCATTTTTGGTCCACAAACATATCTGCTCGCGCTTTTTGGCGGTGCGGAATCAAAGGAACGGGAGACAGTAGTTGAGCCAGGGACAATAAAACCTAGACTCAACGTCGCGGTTTGGTAATTTTATCCATCCCTGCCACCTTAGTGAAATAAACTAAAAGAAGTGAGGAGGAAGTTTTAAAAAGGCAGGCGGGGGACATTTTTGGAGAGATTGGTGATACAGATTTTTTCTGATTGTAGATTGTTTGAGAGCGATGAGAGCTTAGCAGATTTTTGGAGGAGATTTCCTGAGATTGTTCGAGAGGAGCGAGACGGGAGTGAGAGCTGGCACGACATATTTGGTGTGAAGAAATTCCGCGTGGAGCTAATCTTCTCACTCATGACTGTGATTGGAATTGCGGCAAGGGGAAATTTTGAAATTCTTCCTGAAACGGGAGAATAGGTGGTCGGCAGCTTTGATCTGGAGTGAGGATGAACCAGGGAAAAGCTGAAACCTGCAATAAGCCGACACGGTAATTACATTTGTAACCCTTTTTGCTGATTTTCTGTACTGCCAGGCCCGAGTAGGTTAGTGTACAATATTTCTGTTCTATGAGAAGGCCCATAAATGCGACCCTGAGTTTAAATTGTTAATTATAAGAATTTTATGCAAATATATATGTAGTTTTTGTTGACAAAAGAAGTCCCGGCATAAATATCTAAATAAAAATTGTAATCAGCAATGTGAATATGTTGTTTGTGACAGTAAATTGTTTTCTTGTTTATATTACAAAATTGTATCATTATTTAATTATTAATTAATATCCTCCCCTGTATTCATTATACTGTGTCATTATACTGTGCAGACAGCCCCATATAGCTTTCAAGAAAAGGTATTTATTGTGACTTATCCTTGTGAGAATGGAAGGAACGGAGACGTGCTGCGATTGACGTGTTAATATACATTTGGACAGCGCTCATGTAAAGAAATTAATTTATTGTAATAGATATTCAAATTTGTGCATGTTGTGCATTCCATTTCCTCATTTATGCCACTAATCCAGCTCTTTCTGGGCCTGCCTTGTTTCCTTCTTCCTTCCGGCTTCCAGTGTAGACTTTGTTTCGGTAGTCTTGTTTCTGGAATCCTTTGTACGTGTTCAAACCAGATCAGTTGTTTATCTCTTATGTCATCAATAATGTTGTGTCTGACATCCATAATTTCTCTAATTTTTGTGTTTGGTATCCTGTCCATTTTTGATCTTCCTACCGCCCTCCTTCAGAAATCCATTTCGGTCGCTGTTAACTTTTTGGCCATTTGTTCTTTTAGTGGCCAGACTTCAGCGCCATACGTTATTATATTTTTTACAACGCCTCTTTTTAAAGTATCTAAAGTGGGTTAGTCTGGTGGCTTACAACGGGTCACATCTGAGAATTTCTCCAGAGTCATAACGATTGTTTTCTTATTTTAATTCCTGGATCTCTTCCGAGAACTTCTGATGTTGAGTCTAGTAGCTGATCTCGTTATTGCTGCGTTAATTACAACCTAACAACTTGATTTGTCTCCACGTTTTGAATCAATTCTTAAATTACTGTGTGGATATTTAATCGCTTTTTCATTGGATACGATAGATTCGCTTTCTTAGATTTATAAATTTGACGATTTAGCTAACTTTACCCTACTGTCGCCCGCAGGATATAAAAATAATTTAATCTGTGTCGTGTTGAGGTGCGCAATATTTTTAGTCGCCGCGAGCAGCTGAGAAGGCGGCGCAGAGGTTTTTACCCCGTTACACGCTCCGTCGGGTGCTAATGTCGGGTGCAGGCGTCACTCACAGCTCGACAGGACGTACGGAGGGCGTTGTACCAAACTAGTGTTTACAAAGTGTTATCGGATAGCGACTCCAGAGATGAGACCTCGTAATTAACGCATAAATCACGGGGCGGCAAAAACACCCTGGCTGCTTCCGGTGCTGCGTGAGACTGGAGATCCCAGCCTTCTGCACTTATGCAGCTATGTTCTGCCTAATAGATGATCACATACCCGAAAAACATTCCTCAATCGTCAGGGATCAGAGAACTCTTCTCAGCGCGTTCGACTGACAGAATACACTCTTCACAGTTGGAAATCATTTAAAGTAAAACATTCAAATTAAATTATATTTGCCTTCCTTGTTTTAATTCCATTATGGCAATATACATTTCGTTAACTGTCTTATATCTTTACAAAACTTTTAGAACGTAGGTGAAATTGAAATTATAAACTCAAAGACATTGGAGTCTTGTAAGTAAAATTTCTGGACTACTGTCGTCGTCAAAATAGTAGAGCCACGATATGAAGCCTCACCGTGCCCATTCGGAATGACCAACGTTATCGTGAAAGGTCTTATTGTACGCAGAATTTAATGCCATTAGACGATATGTAAATGAAAGATTTTTGAAAGCATTTTATACATGCATTTTGGCGATAAAACTGAAAAAAGGCTCGTCATTCTTTTATATAGCTCGACTTTGACAACTCATATATTTCAAACTATTGCTTCTAATGGTCTGAAAATTAAACAAATCACAGTGCAAATCCATCCGCTAAGTTTGAATCATCTGTGTTTCTTACTTTATTTAAAACTAATTTATTAGTGAACCTCTACTAAATCTTGGACAGCGAATCACAGAAGAGTGGACAAAGCTTTTCTTATAGTGGCTGAAAGTAGTAAATATGAAATATGAGCTTCATTGATGTAGCAACGCTCCAAAATTGAAGTAAGAAAGGAAAGGATTATTGTAGCGGGAGGTTAAAGTAGGTGGCACCCCACCTTCGGGATTTTGGGTCGCTACTTTTCTTCTTCGACTGGTGATGTGTCGAGACCCAATACTCTTCTTTTGAAATTGCTTGGCCGTATTATTGGAGTTAGAGGAGGCCAAGATCCAAAGAGGATTGTCGCGCCAATTATGATGATTGCCTCTAGGGCAAAACTATTCTATTGTTTTGCCGTTAACAATATAAACGGGTGGAAGGTCTAAAGCCCGGTCTCATTCCCTTTCCTATCCGCGTTGACCAGATAGATACGTGGTGCTTTCTATCTGTCACCCCCGTTTCTGGCCTTCGAAGCCCCTCAACCAATCAGCTTTCCTAACCTTAACGTTTCTGTTTTCTGGTCGATAAGATGACTGTAATTCGTCATTTAAATAACCAATCGCGTACATTCATGGTCCCGACTTCGTTTAGCTTAGGTCTAAAATGTTACATAATATATAATATTAATAAAGAATTACACTCATTGTATATGACACGCAACAATCGCATACATCAATATATTGGGAGTGATGGCAATTCTACATCCATGATGACAATTGTTGATCCCTTAAAAAAAGGCTAGATAAATATAAATCTTCTTGTCAGATTCATGCATAAAATAAAAGTTTTTTAAGGAATTGTAACCTACGCGAAAAGCACGCGTGTGTCACATAATGTATTATAATGAATCTATAGGAATACTAATTTTAATAATTAAAAAATTGATGAGATTTTATAATAAAAACTATAAAACAATTTTCTTTGACAAAAACAAACATATTACATTAAAAATTGCAATTTTTATACTACTTCAATATTTCCGTTGGCACTTATTTTCCATAAACACTATTACATATATATTTACAAGAATTAATTCCTTAAACACTAACAAATTTAAGACTCATCTCAGGGTCGCAATTTATGGGCCTCCGAATAGAACAGAAATTTATCTACTTGGACCAGGCAGCAAATATAAAATTACAAAGTCACAGGAATTATTTACCATGTCGGCTTTTCACTTCTTCCGGGCTCGTCCTCCCTCCATATCCAAGCTGCCGATCACCACTCTCGCACCATCTCGCCAATTCTCCTCTCAACGCTCTCGACCACCAATCTGTGTCTCCATCAATCTGTCTCCAGTCAATCTGGTACATCTCTCATCACCACCAATCTGCATCAAACTCAACCACCAATCTCATACCAAAATGTCTCTGCCTGCCACTTTTAAACTTCGTCCCCACTTATGCGACATTTATCACCCAGGTGGAAGGGGTGGATATCCTGCAATCATATCCCTGGTTACACTTGGGGAAAAGCACGCCCCCGGTCGCCAAAGTCTCAGACAGTTTGGGAAATTCCGAAACCGGCGCCGAGGAGTCTGAGCTTTATGGCCCAAGTGTCAACCGCCGTCTCCTTTGTTTAATATTCCACGCCACCAAAGCCCAAGCAACTGTATCTGTTCGTTACAGAATATACTCATTCTGAGAATCATGTAAAGAGAATGTAACTCAGATACAGATATTTATTGATTCAACTTATAAGGCAGTCGAATTTTCTAATTTTAATTTATGTGTATTATCACAGTCGTGTATCGCGGATGCAGATAATTCCGTTTCATCTCTCAGTAGGTGTAGTTTGTTCTGGAATCCTGATGAGACATGTGGAAGGTACGATAACCCAATTTCTAGCGGAGCGGAGTGCTTTCAGTACTTTCTATTTATTAGATATGGAACGTGCAAAATATGAAAGATCGGCTTCTAAGTCTGTTGAAGCGATCGCAGTCATAATTTAGTGTCAGTATTGCAAGGAAGGCTCTTTCCTATGCAAATGCCGCCGGGGAGACTTATGGCCGCCGCCTTCGCCTCGACAGCAATTCTCCATTTGGGCGCAGCCTTTGTGTCGCGGTAGCACAATTCGGAAGTCGCTTTGCGGGATTCCGCCGCTCTGACCGCTTCGATTCCAGCCTTCGGCAAAATTTATACATCTCTCTCAGGAGGACAGAGCCATAGTACTACTCCGCTCGTTTATCATCTCAACTTTCAGATTCCTTGCTTCGTATGGTTTAGATTTACGATTATTACTCACCGTTCCTTCTCTATTGAAGAGTATTCAGATTACTACTGCGATTAAAGTAATAAAATTAAAGAAACTATTTCAACAATACGACATTCACGAGCGGTAATTTCGAAAGTCATAGCAAAAATAAAATAAAATGACTCAGGACGTATATATTTTCGAACCTAACAGACCCTTCCACCACTACTTCACTTTGATATATTGCGATGTACAAGACAGATCCAGACAATCACAATTATGGAAGTTATGTTTCTAGACATCCATCGTGGCAGTTAATGATTATATAGCTTTCGTTTAGTTTCACAAACTAACATGAGAAAGTATACAAAATTATACATTTCGTTCTGTGCGGTTAATTCTCTAGTTATCGGAAGTAGCTCCTTAATTGAGTATTAAATTCATCTGTCAGGAATATTATTTCAGGTTACGATTTGTTTCAATCATTTCCTTTGGTTAGAAAATTAATTGACTGAATCTAAAATGTAAGCTTTTACTCACAATGTGAAGTAATTTGAAATATTCGGTAAAATATATTTGCTAATGAAACAAAGAGTGAGAAAATTATATATGGAAAATTTTAATTAACTTTTGGGGCCTCCTCAGTTCTATAATTAAAATTATACAAAAATTTCTTGTGGCTTATGCGGGCCCCGGACGTTGCTTTATGATAAATTATAATGTTTATTCGGAGGTTAACCAACGACTTCCGAAGTATGGAGATATTACTTACACTGCGGCCATTTAATTAGATATCCAATCAAAACATTCTATCATTTTCCGGGTCACCCTTTCTCTTATTGCCATACAGAATATGCTTGTCAATGTTACTTGGATTTCATTGAATACACTTTGTTTCGTTTATTATTCTAATCCAAAAAAATAGTCCTTTTTATAAAAATAATGCAAATGAGGTGTGGTTAATTATTATAATTATTTAACCAATTAGTTACGTATAATATGATATAATAATTGTAATTATATATCAAAACAATTTCTTATTGGTTCCTGCTCACGATTTACATTTGTATATTTATTAAGGGGAATTATTGTTCAAATGTCAAGATGTTCTTAGGGTTAATTACTGGTGTAACTTCGCGAAGCAGTGTCTTTCTTCCTCATCTCTCATTCTTTCCCTGGAAATCTCAGGATTAAGAAGGCGCCAAGGTGTCACATATAAATCGTGCATGCAGTTCAGAGGGATTAAAGTAGTTGTGCGCCTTAGAGAATAACTGAAAATTCCACGTTTGGTGAAAGATGAGAAAATATTGTTGGAGACATGTAACGTGTGGTGGCATTTTCATTTGGATATCAGGAAAAGAAGATTTTTTCCGGATGTGAGATGGCGAAAAGTAAGTTAAAGAGTGTGTTTGAAGATTAAAGGAAGAAGAAGAAGGGGAGGTCAGCAGTTGAGCTGTAAGGAAGGCGAAACGTTCGAATTTTGTTGGAAGTAGAAGGGTGTAGGAAGTAGCATAGAAAAGAGGAAAATTAAGAATTGAATAGTCAGTTGAAAAGTAGAGAAAGTAATAGTGTGTTGAGTTTGGAGTGAAGAAGGAGAAAAACTGATTTTCCTCAATCCAAATTCCAGGCATTAGCAGGTCCAGAGCATTGTTTCCGGCAACAGAGGGCAAATTCAAAACACGATATCTTATTAATGTAAATTTCTCCAAAGACCAGTTATTTCTCAGCGTATTGCACATGACTATTCCATCTTTTCATTTTCCTGTTTTATATATATGTATATATATATATATATTTATATTAGAGGGTTACTTTTATTTTGAAGGGTGGTTTGAAAATGGTTGAATATTGTATCAGCAATAGTTTCTTTTCAATATCATTTTCTAAATAATTTCTCTCCACATGTTTTCACCGTTACGTATAATAAATTGTGTTTCTCGCGATTAACGATCCATACAATGTAAACAGTGTGAATAGATTATTTAATTAACCATTAAAGTGTAAAAATTTGTTAATTGTAATATAAATCAAATTCTTCATTGTATTATTTTCTATATTTCTTAAAAAATGTTAATGAGAAATTAGCAGATATAAATATTTTTAGTATAATTATCATTATCGGTGCCTACTTATCTATACTTTGGTTAAAAAATCTAATTATTGTCATTGTGTATGTAGCAAAGAATTATTATTTGTAAAATAATAGCCAATAGGCTAATAAAGATCAATCATCCACATATGCCACTAGCTGGATGCATATTGTCCCTTCTTGATTCATTTGCCGAAATACCTACTCCAATTCCAAAGTAAATAGTAGTGTAGAGATCACATCCCCCTGACTCACTCCATGGAATTCCTCAGACAAATCCTGTTCCACTCTGTCCCTGCAAAGCGTAGTCTTCAGAGCCATTAACGTCTAATTGACTACTTTTAATGATATTATAAACTCTTTCATGATGTTTAATAGCTTCTTTCAACATGGATTGCCGTATACTGGTTTTTAATAAATAAACTAAGATCAATATTTATAAAATAAAGCGCGGTAAGGAAGCATTTCTATTTGTCGTGATTTCTAACTGTAAATTGTTCGTTAATCAGTATAGATATAAGGATTGCGTTCCTGAAATATGTCAGTCAAGTGGAGAAAGAATGTCTTTGGCCAGCAATTTGTCGAAGAGGAGCGTTTGAACAGCTTGTCAAATGGGACAGGTGCCCGCGAGTTGAGACTCGAACCCGGGTCCCCAGGCACGGCATGAATAATTCTGCCATCTGCCGCCATCTGGTGAGTAATTGCGGCAGTCCTCTGCAGATGAAGGCCGGTAGATAAGGACGCCGCTCACCTACGTCATTAGAACAATGGCTGGGGACGGCTGGAGAGAGGGAAGATGTGCTTAACAGGTTCTCAACTGCTCAACCTTGTCTAATGGAGCAAAACGAAACACGGAAAGAGAAATCCTTTACGGTAGTGTGTTCGGTAATTGTACACGAGTGCATCCCGATACGAAATTTAATCGATGAAACTAATATTATTCAAGCAAAACGTCCTGATAAAAATACAGCCACACTTAATCAGGGTCAGCACATGTGGACATCACGAAAGATGCATACATTTTCTACTATAAGTAATTAGCAAGAAATATTTAAAATTGGACAAGAGCCAGTCAAATATAAACGGGAATTTTTTTTATCAAGGGTAATAGGAGAATCGGAAGGGTCCAACCGCTTTACCACGAATTCTGTGTGGCTCTCCAATCCACTACCTTACCCACTGCCAATGTTAGTCTCATTCAGTTGATACTAGAGCAATGAGTGAGCAAGTGGTTCCTGCTTCCGTTGCGGAACGGATTATTATAAAGCTTTTGACGAGAGGAGTGAGAACTTCAGAAATTGTAACTCCATTATGGGCACAATTCGGTAATGTATAAGGCAAAATGTAATATGTACCTCAAGAAAAAAGAAGAAAAACTGATAGACTGGCTTTATAAGAATAAGATACAGGATGTTATGTCCAAAAAGAACAGATAAAGAAAGAAGGGATCGGAGAAAGGGGGAAAATGTTAGCAAAGACTGCGCAGTTGCACAACAGTTTTTTTGATGACCGGGAAATGATGGAAAATCAAAGTCACGTTGGGCGTCGTCGAACTTCCATCACAGAAAACAACATCCCTGCAGTAAGGGAGCTTTTGGAGAAATACCTGCGCTTCACCGTTGACGAAATTGCATCTTCAGTTGATCTGAGTCACGTGAGTGCACATTCGATCATCAGAAAGGAACTTGACTCTATAAAGATCTCAGTGAGGTGAGGTCCTCGGCTTTTTTCTCCTAATCAGGAAAAACGCCAGTTTAGAGATTTGCCACAGGCTTTTGACTGGTTGTACTGACGAAGGAGAAGGCTTTCTCAGTCTGTGATGAGACATGGGTTCATCACTATACGTCTCAATCGAAACAGTGAGCCAAGAGTGGATACCAAGACGAGACTATAGCGCAGTAGAACCCCTCCCTAATTTTATTTGGATTTTTGAATGATCTAAAGGTTCAGCAAGAACGTTATGACTCGGCAACAGGCAGGTAAGAAGTGGTTTTTCCCGGCGCCAGGCTGCCCGACACGAGACATGCCATCTGCGGATTTATAATAGTAAGCTTTGCTGAACGAACATACACCCTTCAACATTTCCGAAGGAAACTTTTTTCCGCGCTGGTGGAAGAACTCATGAGGATTGGCGGAACAAACATCACGTGGGATAGCATTTTCCCTTTGAGAAGGGATATACGAGTTTCTGAAATGATCATCTGGTTTCTGCAGTGTGTTATAATGGAAACTGGGGGAAATTGATTTTTAAGTAAAAATAGTGCAAATTTATTAAGATAAAATTTAAAAAACTAATTTATTAGTTCTAATTACCATAAATACAAATTTAGGGTCCATTAAATTCCACGGTTAGCTCAAATTAACATTTAACAAGAGAATCATTCTATTTGGATGGTCATTTATGTGGACATTTTTGTGTAGCAGAAGATTGGTCTTACGCAATTTTGACACATTGTCATCCAGTATTTCAAAAAACGTTCTACGACTAACAATTTAGTGTACAAGTCGATTTGTCTTTTTAACTCAAGTTCCCATTATAAAAATTCTTCCAATAGGACATTAAGTAAATAACAAAAAATGAAATTCAATGATATTTTATGTCTTCCATAGTAAAGTTTATTTATTTAACGAGCTTTCGAACACTAATTCATTCTCAAGCCTTAATACAATAGTCATCGAGAACTCGTTCAACAAATAAATTTTAATTTGGAGGACAAATTCAGGAAATAAATTTTATCTAGTTGTTCCCATAATAATAACTTACAATTTTATTGATTATTTTTATCCTATAGATTTTATCATGAAATATATCAAAATAAGACTGCAGAAAGAGAAATCTCTTAACAACTTTCCCATTTATTTTTCTTTAATTTATAACTAATACAATTTTTAATTATTTGAATTGCATAAAACACACAAAATTGGTATAAAACAACCCATTCTTCATCTTGAATTATGAAAAACTATAAAGATTTTATCAATAATGTAAGTAAACATTCTGTATCTTATAATTTCCTGTAAATACTGAAATATTTATAACATCGGATAAATAAAGAGGGCATTGTTTGTAATTTGAAACTGTCTAGTGACAATAAGTTCACAGTAACACCTGAACACAATTATAAATGTTTTTATGGTAATAAATTAACAATTGTAAATTTATAAACCAAATATTATGCAAGATTAATTTATAAAAAATTACATATTAAACTTATAATTTAATGTCAATTATTTCGTCAACATTTATGAGTGTATTTTCAAATAAGGTGCATAGACTACTATTATGTTGATATAGTAATTTTATAAAATTTTCACTTTATTTGCAGTGCACACCTGATAGGGTCCACGTATTGTGAGGGAAATGTATTGTGTAATTAATTTTTGGTCAATATAATTTGCAAGTAATTTTTGTTCATAATTAGTTCATTTCTAGGCCATTGTATACAGTATTGTAAATCGTAAATGTCAGTTACAACAATGAAAATTGTTGTATTATTATCAACTTTTATTGGACGTTTATAATTTGCCGCATGGTGTAATTTATTACAAACAGACGGGTAACTGTAAATTTCAGATTACTTAGCCAACTCTCTGAAAGAGCAATAAAGGGATTCATACCAATATGCAGCCACCATATTTACAATTAGGCAGTGAGTGATAAATGGTTAGCCTTATTAGTTTATGTCGGCAGGGAGGGCAACACGGCAGAAGTCATTCGAAATCGCTGGTGGTCCAATGAAATGATACACTTGACTGCCGCGTCTGCGTAATTTCCATATGAATGTGTTGACGTGGTGGGGTGAGTGCGTGGCGCTAATCCCCAGGACCGGGCTCTAGACACGTGTCAGCAAAGGTATAATAGCCTTTGTACCTCGCCTAATATCTATGACCAGATGATATACGTTTAGCTGAGTCGAGTTGAGACAGCTGCACGACCATCGTCAAATATGAGCGGGGAAAACAAATATAATACGGAAGGCAAACGTTAAACTAAAAGATCCTATTACGCAGAAATCGATGCATCGACTATCGAGGTATATTCTGTAACAATTTTTGCTGCTACGTCAGCCAGAAAACTCACATACCATTATTCTAAAATTAAAAGTTGTGTTAAAAATTCAGCGAACTATATGATAAAACCCAGGATGTAGGGGAAGTCGAGGAGGGACAAAACACATTGTTAAACAATTTTTTGTAAAATTTAGGGAAAAACTTGCTTCATAAAGGTATAAAACATTCAACTATTATTTTATTTATTTAATCTAATATCAATATAACGTAAACCAACGAATTTAAATGTTTGGTGAATTTTGGAAAGAAACTTAAAATTTTCCGTTCTGCCCCACAATACAATTTATTCAATAATATTAAATCTAAGAAAGTGGAAATGCTACAATTGAAGCCCAGTAAAGCGCATAGCTAATTTTAAAAGAAGAACCTGAATCGAAAAATGTTAACCGGACCAGGGAACGAACCCAGGACCTCGCGATATCCATCCGCGAGCTCTACAAACAGAGCTAATCCGAATCGACGTCCAATGCGCCTGTAAGAATAAATTTAAATAAAGAAAAATCTTAACACCTTTTGTGTTTTCCTATATTAATTTTGCGTGCGGTTGATCGCACTTATGTAATTTTCCTTTCGCTAAGAGATTTTATTGCAACTGCGCAGTCTTTGCTAACATTTTCCCCTTTTCTCCGGTCCCTTCTTTGTTTATCTATTCGTTTTGGACGCAGCATCATTTACCTTATTCTTATAAACTCAGTCTATCAGTTTTTCCTTTTTGTTCTTGAGGTATATATTACATTTTGCCTTATACATTGGTATCCCATTCCGCCCCACACACAAGTTTTAGTTTAAGGTTTTCCACTGAACCTTAATAAACAAAATATATAGATTTGAACCTAATGCGTGACTTATATGTAGCTAAATACATTTACGTCACGAATAAGTTTATTGTGTCCAATTAAGGAGTTAAAAGCTGTAAGTTTTTTACCTTCCGCGTCCCCCCTTTTCTAATTCCCTTCCTATGCTATTAAAGGGGAGCTACTTTCATTGTAACATGGTCTGCATTATTTTCTTTACTTTTTAACATTTGACAAGTTGCTTTTTCTTTATATTTTGCTGGTGTCCGTTCTATACTGTTCCAAAAAATGTCACTTGATAAACTATTGTTTAACGACCTTCTTTGAAGTTGAAAAATTAGCATTTCCATAGCTAAATTTAAAAAGTTTCTTCTTGTATGAAGAGCCATTATAAGATTTGTATAATTATCGAATTTATTACAGCCACATTCAGTATGGTAAAAGTTATCAATGACAATCTTCTTGTTGATCGCGACATATTATAAGTAGCCCATAATTTCTGTACAACATTCATGACGAATTTCATCAACAACCGGAGCATTTTCCACAATTGTTTTCAAACAAAAAATAAAAGATTGGTTACAAAAAGTCACAAATATAATATCGACTTGTGACAATGAAAATTTAAGTATCAAAAGAGGTAATAAAACTGAATAAACGAAAAGTTTTCAGGATCACCCTCATGTAGCCTGTTAACCCCAAAAAAACCTTTCGTAGCCTGTTAGCCCAAAAAGAAAACAGTGCTATCTTCGGATAAAAGTTTTCGCAATAAAAAAAACAGATTAAGACGCCAAATCAATAGTTCATTAAGAAGGCGCAGTCAGAGCTTGGTCAAGATGGCTTCCGGAACTTCTTCCTTGACCAATGGGCATGTTCCACCATATTTACTAAACTTCTGCAGTATCTACTACTAAAAATAGAGTATCCTGTTCTACCCCGCTATTCCGTTCCACCCCGAGTTCCCCTAATGCAATTTATACAGATGGCTCCAGAAATTGCAAAGGTACAGAATCCGACAAAATATCAGTTAACGTCTCCACTTCTTTGCCACTAAACCCTACATCATCGAAATTTACCTCTTGACCGTCAAACATATCACATTACCTAATCATTTAGTCCCTACTGATTAACTTTCCTGCATTCATAAACAAACGCAAACCCCTATCCATGCAGAAACTAGCATGAACTGAAACCTTTAACGAACTTCAAATGCAAATACGGGAGAAATATCAAGAAAATGCCGAAACTGGAAAAATATTAATAACATCGTTGGAAACGTCATTGCAGATCTACAAGCCAATAGGGTCAGTAATAACTCAGACAACACAACAGAAAAGCAAATAAATACCTTCAGTTACATCTATAAAAATACACAATCAAATTTCAACAAGACTGGAGACCCATACGGAAGAAAATGAAATTCAATATCTACAACCCACTCACTGTCAGCCATTTCCAACTCCATTAAAATGAACTGCTCTTTATATAGAAAGAACCAGCGACCAAATAGCTATCACAAGGGTCCGTAACGGTCATTCCAAAAAAATCACCCTCCCAATGCAACACCATAAATACCATCAATCGCATCATCTATCCATGCAGGAAATTCCTTTCAGAAAGAAACCACATATTTGGAAGCATCTACGACACGGACTACTCCCCAAAACATCAAAAAAATGATAATTATTATAGCGAAATATAATGTAACATGTTTTAATGTACAGTGGCTAATAACCAGTTGCGATTGATGCTACCAAAAAGAAAAATTGGGGTCAATGTTAGTGCCACCTTATGTACATACTCCTATATATGTATAACTTTCATGTTTTTACTCTAGCATCCTTTTGTTGCTGGAATTATTTTCGCAGTATCACATCAGCACGAGTTTCAAAAGCACTAATAAGGAGTTCAAACAGTTTTTAATTCTGTATTCCACCCCTCTTCGCGTTCAACTGGCAATTCAATGCAAAATATCAAAGCAAATTCTGACTGGCAATCATTCTCAATTGAGTCAACATGCGGTAGGTCAAATGAAGAGTTGGTAGAAGTATAGTAGACATAAAGAGTAGGACAACAGAGGCAAGGAAGGCTTTGGCGAAAAAGAGGAATTTACTTACGGGTAATATAAATGTGAATATTAGGACATCGTTGCAGAAAAAAGAAATTTACTTACGGCTATTATAAGCACGAATATTAGGAAATCATTAATAAAAATATTCGTATGGAGTGTGGCGTTATATGGGTGCGAAACGTGGACAATAGGAGTTTCACACAGAAAAAGAATAGAAGCTTTCGAAATGTGGTGCTATAGGAGAATGCTGAAAATCAGATGAGTTAGGAAACAGCAGAATAGGGAAAGAGAGAACAATTTGAAGGTCTTTGACCAAGAGAAGGTATAGATTAATAGGCCACGTTTGAAGACATGAGGGTCTTGTAAAATTAGCAATAGAGGGACGTTTGTGGGGTAAGAATAGAAGAGGGAGGCCGATGATGTAACACGCTACTCAGATAGAAAGGATGTGATAGTTATGCGGAACTATAAATTCTTGCGCAAGATAAGATAGTACGGAGGGTTGCATAAGAAAAGTCTTAGTATTGAATACCACAACAGCAGTAAGAATTAATTGGTGACCACGCCATGAGAATTTTCATAGACTCATTACTTGATAATAAAGTTGTTGTTATTAAAGAAACATGAACTGAGTAATTAATCGACGGCGGAGCATAGTTGTGGGTGACGTCGCGTTTGTACCGTCTTGCGTTACATTTTGACGCCACACCTGGCGTCTGCATTATAATATATATTTGCATTTTTTCTTTATTATACAATAATAATTGTGTAAACGGTTCAAACCAATTTGGGACATCATTGAAATTCTATAAACGAAAGTTCTAGCAAAATTATTGGGAAGTTACTATTTCTAAAATTAATAAATTAAATATGAATAGAGTCTGGGTAGTTTTTAAAACGTTAAGAAAGAATGTATTGTTAAATTCTGCCAATCTTAGCGATATAGAACTCCATAATAAAATTACTGTGAAGAAAAACTATTTCACTTTCCACTTTTACATTTTTGAGAGTAAGAAACGTATCAACAGTAGTATTGCCAATAAACTTCAAATATAGTTATAAAATACGTACTGGAACGATTGACCTTCAGATTTTATATTGATTATATTAAATTAGTCGAAAATATTACTATAATCACGCGGGAAGTTAATATTCATGTTTATCAATCTAGATAACGGGAAAGTTGGAGCGATGAAATTATGAAAGTGAACAAAAACTTTCGATCCGTATTACAATTTGAGTGGAATTGAAACTACTTCTTTCAACTTACAGTAGACGTATTTTCATTTCAAATAAAGTAACACTAAACATATTATTTGGAACTTAATACGCTCGCGACTTCGTTCGCGCGGAACTTGAGTTCTTTTTAGTTTTCCCTAAAAAACGAAACAACAATTGCAGGATTTTGATACAGTTTAATATATATACAAACAGTTTTTAACAAATTTTGTTGTTTATACATGCTTATGGTTATTATGCTTACGTACCTATGAAATGAAAATTTTGTTACCGCTTTTTTATAATTAAGTACTGTATGACATCTATTTTAAACCATCGAATTCCACACAGAAAATCCACTTATATTTATTGGAATTGATTATATTTATTTTATTTGCAACTACTAACTATTAAAATTAGCCAGACGCGACAAATAAAACAAATTTGCGTATACATCGTGTTGACGGTCCAAATAATTTATTTCTCTGCCAACGATTACAGCGTGAAATGATTATTATTTAAAATATATATCGCATTATAGATCAATAGTATAGGTAACCCGAATTAAAATTTTGGACATATCGATGCGCGTTTGGGCTACGAAACCTGCTCAGAAATTGTCTCTTTTTTATATTAATATCATCTGAAACCTGTAAGATATCTAAATGAACCATGCACGAAATTTTAAGTTAAAACTCATGTTTTGAACCATCAAATTTTTATTGTAAACTGTTCAGCCGTTTTTGAGCCTATAGGAGAGCTGAGTATTTAACTATTCATAGTTTTGAGTTCTGAAACGAGTCATTTTTTGTCGAATATACAGGAAGACCAAAGTTGCCTATTACTTTCCTTAGACGACGACCCATAGTCTGCGCTCTTAACTATCTGACGTGAGATATGCACACAATCTGTTTGTCCCGCCTCTGGGATTTGGATACAGAAATATCATCTAAATTGTGACTAATTAATTCGAGTTATAATAACCTTTTTTTATGTAAAGTTGCTGAAGATTTGCTTGTTTGTTAAGCGATCAAGGAGACATGAATTCAGGTGTTAAAATGTTGTTAATAATGTATATATATATATATATATATATTCTTCCTGTAAAGAGAAATAATATGAAATTATATCAATTTAAAGGTTTCAATATTCTTTATGTCTAAAATCTCATAAGAATTTATCGTCATTAAAGTGATCATAATATGCTTAACCAATCATTTCTTTATGTGTTTTCCTAATAACAAACCTTTTACTTAACGGAATCAGAATTTTGAAACCTATAATAACCCTTATTTTATATAAAAAATATGTTTCATAGTCCTACTGCGTTCATTTACGAATCAAAAATAGTCTAAGATCAACATCGATTGATTGTAAAAACTATTCATGGAATTAAGCAGTTTGAGTGTAAGGTAAATAATGGCCATAACAGTATTACTTTTGAGAGTTTGTTAATTGATCTTACGATAAATTTACCAAATCTATAAATAGTAATACTTGAATACTATGAAGCAATGCGCGTTATGGACAGTAGTGAGGACGAAGTTGATGAAGAATTATCTATCCTGCAAAGAATGGTATTAAAAGGCAATAGCCACCGTGATTGTGACCGTTATGCAGTCTATTACGAAAAAATAATATTATTATTTGGGTACATTGTCTAAGACAGTCATAATTTGTACGGGATCAACCACATTTCACGAATCTTATGGGAATAAGACAGTTTTAGCGAGTCTGTCGCTGAGGATTCATAGTTCCCCCAAAAGATCAGATTGTCGCCCTCGTTTCCCCCTGTCAGTTTCTGCGGTGCAGCTGCCGCACGCCTCCCGCATAATTCACTCGGGCTGCAGAAATAGTGACTGCCGACGAGAGACCAGCTTGCTAATTACCCAGATGACTTCATCATATTCAAAACAAACTCGTAAATCTGTTACCTCGTTCCAGAGTCCACGCAATGCTCTGTATCGCCGCACGACATCAAAAAAGAGCCAGACTCTCACTAAAATTAATTTAATTTCGTTCTTTTCTCAGTCTACAATGACTCGCATTAGCGCCCATTGCGAACAGAACATGAGCCTTTAGATAATGTAATGCGGTAGCACGTCGCCTTCTTTCGTTTAATTTGAGTAAGAACACTGTTTCACGCCCTTACAGAATGGGCGGAATTGGTTTCTAAACTTTGCAGGATGTTTACGCATATATGTTTTCTCAGCTGCGAAAAGTCTCTTGGACGCAGCACCTATTTTCGCGAAAAAATAAGCGCGCGGCCATTTCCAACACAACTTTGATCGAGCTAACGGGATGATTTGTGACGTGGAAAGGTAATGGAGCAGTCGTCATTTAAACAAATTATGACCAAATAGATCCGACGAAACCTGTCGAAAGATGGTGTTCTAAGAAAATAGATAGACTAAATGTAGAGTGTTAGTAAATTACAACAAGCTTATAGGGGTGTTGATATGCACGATTGGCACCTTATTTTTGTTAGGAGGAAAGGTTGTATTGGTGCTTCTTCACAAGAGCAATTGCCATGAATAGGCAAGTGCAATATAAAGAGTGGTTTTGGAGATTCATTGCCAGGGCGTACCTCATTTCCGAAGGCAGAGTGCGAGGGAAACCATCCAATTTTCCTTCCCCCTCAACATTTTCCATGAATCGCTTCGACGCCTTCAAGCACTACATGCTGAAGAGAAGACGAAGGTTCCAACAAGACTGGAAAAGGAAACCACAAACATATGGAACCAAGGGCCATTATTCAGACGCAAATATCTGCCCTTGATGTACGTTCTGAATTTGCGTACACTGCATCCCCGTCCCCAGAGGTGATACTAGTGTCTTACCTCTACAGTCCTTGCTTGCTTCCGGGTCGCAAAAAGCACTTGTACAAAATTTGGTGGAAATTTCTCAACACATTTAGATTTGTATGCATATACATACACAAAAATGTAATGAAACAGTCGATTGTATTTACAACGAGAAGAAATTTAAATTGTTCATAGCGACAGATATTTGCATGTGAAAACATATTTTCACAGTCAGTGAGACCGATAGTTTTATTGGTATTGTAATTTTTTTCACGATATTTTAAAGTTAATGTACTCAAAGTACCAGGAGGTTTCGTTACTAGATTAAGATACTGAGACATCGCGGTGGTTATCATGAAATTCAGCCCTCATAAAATAGGGAACGTGATAATGTAAATTTTCAAAAATGTGACGCTCTCGCTGATGGATTAATCAAATGTTGACAAAGAGATTACTGTCTAATTCAACACTGTAGCGGATTACTATAAATGACTTCTTGTGGAACGCTGGGCATCCAGTTAGTTGTTAATAATAAAAATCAAAGTGGAAGGAGAGGTTATTTCATACAGAAGAGAAGATCGTTGGCAATATTTTATACTATTTCTTAGAAATGTTGTACAATGAACCTTGGGGTCGAGAACCTAATTTGTTTGTGGACTCTGCATTTGAGAATTTTTACTAATACTAATTATTTTGTCCCGTTGAAATACAATCGGTTCCAGTTTCAAGAAAACAATTTTTCTGTTTGTTTTGTAGAATTATTAACAAGGAAACCTTAGGTTTTTCATCTTCTTTTCCGGGTAGATATTTTTGAGTCATCCGTTTCTAATAGATGTTCTATGGAAAATTATGTCCACTGCTTTTACAAATATTTCTTGAAGTAGGGCATATCATAGTCATCCGAAATGCTAATCCCTGTATTTACAATAGCATAGTTAGCGAAACATAACTTGTACAGGAAGCGGCCACTACCGCAAAGTTACTAAAAATAAAATTTTAACAATGTTTCTCTATAAACATAGCTAAAGAATAATTGATAATGGACAGTCAAAGGTTGGGAGATCCTAGATTCGATCCTCGATCTTAATAAGTCTTAATATTTTGTTTAACCCACCGTTAGTCGCGTCTCTTAAAGTAACGCGGTTAGCTTTTTCAATGAATTTAACGTATGCCTCAACTCATTATATATATATATATATATATATATATATATAATTCATACACCCAATTACAGTCCAATTGCCATTTTATTCAAAATAGATGTTTAAACAATTTATCAAATAATTCTAATGATCGAATACTATTATATGCTTTATAGTTATAAAATACTGGGACTCTTATTTTGTAAACAAAACATCAGTTAGATGGTAGTACTATCAAAAATGCTTGAAGTAAAATTATTTGAAAGTGCAGTTAGTTATTTATATGACAAGTTTTTATTGAAATTTTATAAATTATTGTACTTTTGTGAAAATTATGATGAAATTTCCATAAATTATGTTTGTATACATAATACCGCAATCCAAATAATTACATTTTGGTAAAACAAATACAATAAATCAGAATCTGTTTCAATTTTTTAACAATTTTTGTCAAGGCATTCTTTAGCAAATTATTTTTGTGTGTATCCGCAAACATAAAAAACTTTCACTCCTTTCACAGGACTATTGTGCTTACACTGTTTTTTACTTTCCTTGTAACATGGTTAGCATTATTTTCTTTACTTTTTAGGATTTGACAAGTTGCTTCTTCTTCGTATTTTGGTGGCGTCGATCTATACTTTTCCAAAAAAAAGTCACTTGATAAACTATTTTTAACGACCTTCTCTCAATTTGAAAAATTACCATTTCCATAGCTAACTTTAAAAAAAGTTTCTTCTTGTATGAAGAGCCATTATATAATATATGTATAATTATCGAATTTATTACAGCCCCATTTATTATCGACAATCTTCTTGTTGATCGTGACATATTATAAGTAGCCCATAATTTCTGTACAACATTCATGACGAATTTCACCAACAACCTGAGCATTATTCAAGTTGAATATATGTTTACTCATTTTCCACAATTGTTTTCAAACAGAAAAGAAAAGAGTTGTTATAAAAAGTCACGAATATAATATCGACTTGTGACAATAAAAATTTAAGTATCAAAAGAGAAGTATTTGATAATAAAACTGAATAAGCGACAAGTTTTTTACGATAAGCTACTACATTTTCAATCAGTACTACTGTCGCAAGGACGAGAAAAATAGTGACGGTAGATCCCCTGGACCTAAGATATGATACTGCCTGAGTTAAACGTCGTTTTCCGAGAAACTACGGTTGCCTTGGCAGAGAACTATAAACATATTATTCCTCTGAGACGTCATCAAAGTTCATCCCATACATCACCTGGCTAAGAGATAACAAATATATTAAATAGCGTCGGTTCCCCGGACCTACAGGGACTAACGGACTGTTGAGTCATTAGTAGCAACAAACTAGGCTGTTGTGTGACTTAAAGAATGCAGTTAGAAGCAGCGTGCGGATGTAAACCAAAGTCGTGTTTCTAACGCTAGGAAAAAATTGTTTCCCTAAGTTTTTCGTTCAATGCATTACGAAGGCCAACAAAACAGTGAATCTAATGACACTGAAAAAGAGAGACATTTTAATCGATTTTGTGCACAAAAAGTTAAATGTATTAATTTATTATTAATGTAACATGGTATCAATTGCATGATACAAGCATTCAAGACGGGAGTTTTATTTCTCCTTCCTATTTTTTTACGCGGTATATGCCACGAATCACTGAATTACTAACTTGTCTGAACAACTTTAATGCAGCCTGCCTGACGATATATGCGCTTCTCAGTTTTATCTATTCTATTTGTCAGTGCTCTGTCGCCACTTAACGACCAAATACCGGTTCCTGGTAGCTGAGATATGCTAATCTTTGATTAGAGATCAGGCACGATGTTTTTACCCCAAGTAAACCTTATATTCCACACTTTATATACTGTCGAATGAATATTAATTACTCTTAGCCGTCGGAGCTGAGGTCATGTGGGAATCCTCCTAACATGAAAAGAACGAGTGTTGGAATCGCCTGTTTAATAGTGACCTCAAAATTTTAATTTTATTTAAATATGTAATTAAACAAAACCTTTATTATAAAATTTACTTTTAACGACGTTTCGGCAGGTTTTTTCCCTCCCTTTAGAGGAAAATGTACGGAAAATTAACACTAGGGCTGTGAAATTGAAACAGATTTTTTAAAACACACATGGAAACAAAAACGTACCACAAAAATGTCAAAACATAGAAATTTCATCAGAAGTCCAACAATTAGAGATCCGAGGAAACAAGTGACACTTAAACTCCTTTCCACACGTAATTATTGCTAGACTAAATGATGGCCAGAAATCTGGGATCTCTATTTGATTAAAAAAAATCTGTTTCAATTTCACCGCCTTAGTGTTAATTTTCTGTACATTTTCCTCTAAAGGAAGGAAAAAACCTGAAGAAGTCATAAAAACATGCCGAAACGTCGTTAAAAATAAATTTTATAATAAAGATCTGTAAAAGGTCATCAATTGTTTAATTATACACAACAGACGTTAAATTTAAACCTTTAATTATAAACGTTTCAATGTAATTCAATTTAATTTGCAACATTAGTATCTTTTATTATATCCATGATCATTGAACCGCTTAGTGTACTACATAGGAGTATTTGTTAACAAATGGAAGGGGGATAAAATATGCAGTAATGTTGACTATCAATTACTTGAAAGCCACTTCTGCGAGATGAATTTTTACACGGAGGAAGTATCGACGTAATTTGATTCTGAGACTCGCAGACAGCACAAAGAAGTTAATCGAGTGGCAAAAAATGTGAAGGGAATATGAGCAGCCAGTTTCAATTACAAATACGCCTTTTTCCAGACGGTATATCCGGCTTGACAATTTGTCGCGTATCTTAAACGTAAGAATTTAAGAAACCGACAAATGATACTTTGGCTAATAAGCCATTCTAAACTCGGAAAAATTAAATTCTAAGAAACATATTGCCGAAATTCATTCCATTTTACCTCTCAAGGAAAAATAAGATAGAAGGAAAAGATTTCCAAAGAAGTCAGAAATAATAACCTCTTCCTCTTTAAAAATCGATTGAAATGAAAAGAACAAATATATAGAAAAGATATGCGATGGCAAAGGCTGAAAGAATATCAGTTGACACCATTGAACAATTCATAAAAGAAGGTAACATAAGAAGCCATCAAAAAGGATAATCTAAAGATCAATAAGGGTTTAAAATTTGACACACAACCCAGCACAATTATCGCTCAAACAGCTACTGATAAAGACGAATACATGGATTTTCCAGGATGTTGACAATCGTTTTCCGATAACTGGATTCAGTCTGGTATTTGCAAGGTCTTGTGGCCCGAGGGATTCTCCCCTTAATAAGCCAGTGGGCCATTTGGTTGTGACCATTGCTAGTGCGTACTCTTACCCTCATAGGAGACCAACAGTACGCAAATGACATTTATTATTAAAACATTTTTTTTAATGGCAAGCTTGATTATAGTAGCTTTATCAAAATTTTTGTGACTAATTATTACATAATAAATAATATTGTGATAAATTTTACTGTTGATATATTTATTACCTTAATTGATATATAAAATAAACCCTCCCTTACCTTATAAGAAATTTGAAGACTTCTGGTTATTTATAAAATAAAATATGATTAAACGATTTAAAAGCTTTTGTGGGCCAGTCCACATAAAATAAATCTTTCACGACTATATTACAAATTTCTTGTCTTTACTTAAGAAGCTTTCATCATTTTCGGGCATATTCATCTTACACACACGGAAATGACTCCAAGATTCGTCTTCGACATGTAAAGAAATCTTTTAAATGCCCGAAATCGTCTTATAAGCCACCCAGATTTATTAAAACTTTATTTCATTTATACGACTGGTTCGATTTCCGCGTGTTAATAATCTTTCTTATAAGTCGAAGTGAGAAGAAATGTTTCAGTCGAAGCTCAGGTAAATAGCTCAATTTAGAAGAAAGACAAGAATGGAAAAATTTAGACCGGACCCAGGACTTGAACCCCGGACGTCCCATTTTCCGGGCGGGTACTCTATACCACTGAGCTAGTCCCGAGGACAGATTTAACATCCCTCCACTCCGTAAATCTAAGCTACGCTCACATACAATTTACTAATCAAATTCTACACAACGTAATTTCTAGGAATACAGTGAAGAATAGACATTGTGTAAATTGATCAAAATGAGAATATATTCTTCAATTGAAGCTCAGGTAAAGAGCGTATAGCGGGAGGTCTTGGGTCCGGTTCACATTTTTCCATTCTTGACTTTCTTATAATCTGACTTACGTTAAATATGTCTCTGTTTATAACGAGGGAAATCGGGAATGACTAACGCACACTGACAGAGGTCCACATCTGTCAGTAAATTAGGGTTTGCACCCACTAAAACCCAAACCCTTTCCGGTCGACTTAAAATACCGCCCCGGAACCGAGTATTACTTCGGGGTGGTGTCGATTCTAACCCTGCTTGGATCTTTTTCCAATTTTGTTCTTACTGTAGAGCCCTTTCTTCGTCCTTCTTTCTCCTCAGAATATTTTATGTGTTCTGTAATTTTGGTCCTGGGTTTCTTATTTCTCAACATTTTTGGGACTACGTTTTGGTTTGTAAGTTGTCCTACTACTCTTCCTGTTTTTTTCCTTTCTCGCTGCCATCTTTTTCACGTAAAAAAACGCGTGCTAGGCGTCACCGAAACTGTGGCTTATTGGGAAGTTCTCCTTCCACATTCTGTGGAGGTATTCCATGACAATCGTCCTCCGTCTACTCGCTTCCGTCGGCTCAAAAGAAAACTCCCAATTGACCTCGTCCTTCCCCCTGAACATTCAGGGAACTCCTAAACCACCTTACCATCAAGCTCGCAGATCACATCCTCATATATCCTCCAATAATCAGTTCACTGCCTGTCAACCATCACCCACCCACGTCGTATGCCTCTCAGATACTCACAAAGAAAAAGCTAACCCATTTCCTAAAGTAGGTTAATCGATGGATTAACCTACGTCCATGTCTACATGTTAATTATATACACTATTTTTAATTTTGTATTTATATTTTAATATTTTATATTCTGGATCAATTACTGTGCTAACTGGCAATGATTATGATAAAAGTTTTTTATATGAATAAAAAAAATACTTCTGTCTCTCGCCAGTTTGTATCCTTTTGTGGGTCAGGATGAGAATTTCTCTCTTCTCCTTGGCTAGTGCCAAGGCGTGATCCAACATCCTTCTTTTTTTTGCGCCTCATTACTTAAGTTGGGACAGTTCTAAGTTCCGAGCGACGGTGACAGCTGCCACGTTATCTGAATATGCAACTGGAGAGGTATTCTCCGGCATCTCCATTATCAGCAGGCTGTCGGATGTGATACTCCACAGAGCAGGGTCCAGGGATCGAGCCCTACGTTACTCCTTGAGACGTCTGTCCATGACCTTAGAGTTTTAGAAACAGAACAAAAAAAGGCTGTTCAATATTACTTTAAGAATTCTCATTTGACGAGGTTTGAATTTAAAGTGTTTCAAAGAGCGATTCTCTCCCTGTCTGATCTCGTCTGTGCTAAGAATACGTTAAGATTTCTAAAATAAAGAATTTCGTGAATTTTTTAATTTGTCAATTTCTGTTTTATGGTTTCCTACTCCGCAAAGAAATATACTTTTACTGACTTTGAATTTCCCACTATCGCACTGGTCGGGAAAATGTTAACATTACGGGAATTTGTTCTTCGGGACTCCGTCGTCGGGAAAATGCACGTATTCCGTAAAACACAACTTAATAAGGTGTATTAAACCTTCTTGATGTTAAATGATTAAAAACCAATGTAGTTCTCACGTTTAAATACAACAGTATATTCATATACAGTTCTCGGGTTTCCAACTGGGTCAATTGATATCTTAAACACTGAGATCTGTATATGTATCATCTACTTCGGGAAAACCCTCATTCTCTAACGTTTATTGTTCTACATTGCAAGCTTCCGACCATAAGGCTGTTCAACCAAACGTCAAGATCATAAATTTAAATTACACCTCATAGGTATTATATTATATACATAAAATTACTAATTACTTTATATTAACTTCTATGTTAACATTTCAATTAATTTTAAGTACATTTGGCTTTTCCGATACGATGGTATTTTGGGAAGGAAACAGTTTCGTAAAATTTATTTTTCATAAGTATAATAATTAATTAATACAACTATAAATCATGCCAGTCTAATTTATAATATATCTCGTATATTGTATTACATATTTAGTAGGTAATAATTGTTTATTAATAATAATTAGTAATTAGAATAAACATCGAGTACACAATATAACAATTGCTATCCGAAAATACAAATTTCTATTCACAGTAAAGGGTAAAATATCATCTCTGTATGATATATAAATTTAGTAGATTAAGAACTAAAAGGCTGTCCATGTACCTATAAAATATAATATTATATTATTATATCTATTACGGCATTTTTCAGTACGTTTTTAATACATTTTTGTACCTTCAAATAAGAAACGATACGCAATACCGGGAAGTCGGGGCAGAATACGATGGCGGGTAAGAACGGGATATCCTATATGTTTTTCATGGTTAGTGCTGGGGGTTAGTAAACAGGAGTGGAATTTTGTATCTGGTCAAGGAAGAAATTCTGGCGGCCATCTTGATCAGGTTCTGACTGCTCCTTGTGAATGAATTCTTGTTTTGGCATCTTACACGTGAGATTTTATAACTTTTGCACCGTCATAGAGAATTCAATCTCACAATTCCTCGATTTTAACTCTTAAATGGTATATATCCATAAACTAGGAGTCATTCGCTAAATATAAGTTGCCTATATGTTTCAAATCTATTTGTATTAAGGCTTGTTGAAAATCCTTAAACAGACCAGCGTGCGGGACGAAACGGGATACTACTGTATAAGCAAAATGTTATGTGGTCATCAAAAAAACACGAAAACCTGGAAGACTCATCTTATAACTATAAGCTACAGTATGCTGTGCCAAAAAAGAATTGATTAAGAAAGAAAAAGAACGGAAAAAATGAAAAATGATAGCTAAGCTTGTGCAGATGCATTAAAATATATTTCCGTAAGTAAAAATTGATGAATATATCAACAAACAGTGCGAAAAATAAGTGTTAAAAAGGTGTTAAGATTATTCTTAAATTTTATTTAAATTTATTGCCCTAATTGTAGAAATAAGGAACCTATTCCGTTCTGTCCAGGGGGTGGGGGAAAACAGGATATTTATAAGTTTGTTTTTAAAAATTCATCAAAAATATAATTTTTTGTAAGTTATATTGATATTAGAATCAGTAAGAAATGATAAACTAATGTTTTATACTTTTATAAAGTGATTTTTCTTTTTCCGTAATTTTACAAAAAACAATTTAAACAATAAAAGTCCCCTTTCGCCCCGACGTCCCCTATATAAATTGATTGATATACCTTAGCGGCTCAATTTTAAGTTATGACTGATAATAATAAAAAAAATTCATCACGAAAGTTGTTAGTTTTCTTTTAGTATAATCAGTTGTCTCACAAATTGAAATAATTCCTAGGAGTGAGGAGGGTTGGGATGAAACATTACCCCCTTCCGCCCGCAAGGGATCTGCAGCTGATCTCGTGCTGGTTAGAGAGACGTATTTTTTTTATTGATAATAATTTACTTGACCTGCTTTCTAGATTCAATAACAGGTCTGTTTAACAATATTTTTCTTTTGTTGGTACATTTTTTACATAGATATAAATATGTATGAATACAATAATAAAGTATATGCGTATATTTAAATTTGTTTTAGCACTGTTACACTAGTTTTATTATTATATTATTTTCGTGGAGAGACTGAAGGAGAGAATTCTTAATTTCTTTGTCTCCTCATCCTTTCCACCTTTATACATTTTGTTTGTGAAACAACTCCGGTTTTCCGGTTACGACCCACGTTTCCGGATCTCCATGACGCGTTGGTCGAGTAGTTGTAGGTTCAAACATTTTTACTAATTTTATACTCTAATTATTTATGACTGTATTTGTATTAGCAGAGTTATGTAATTTGTTTAAGATAATTACTTGAATAATCTTACTATTACTATAATTTATATTCTATTTTATGTTATGATGTCCATATTTTGGTTCTTATACTCATCCGGTTCCTGGATTTGAAAGTCCGGTCCGATGATGAGTATATTAAGTCTTATGATGTAATATTTAAGATTCTATATTTTTAGTCCTGTATTTTGTCAGTTCTAAAGCGGATATCAGGTTTGTCAAATTTTCTAGAGCCGCGGTGAGTGGTGGGTTTCTTATTATTTCCCATAGTCTTTCTTTTCTTAAGGTTTCTCTTATTGTCTTGTCTACCTCATAATTGGGGCATTCCAGTTTTATCGTGGTTTATTAAATGATTTTGATATTGCGGTAAGCAGGCAACGTGACAACTTGGCCTTGCTGCGATGGAGAATGACGACCTCGCCGATCCTGTCCACAGTAAATCAAGACCTAAATAATAGGAGCTGTTGTCACCAGCATAAATGAGAAGTTGTAGAGCAGCTGCTGTAGTTTGTGGCAAAGGGGGACTTTTTGCTGTTGCGGATGCACCACGTGTTTTGAAGGAGACAGTCGCCCTGCGTCGGGTACGCCAATCAAACCCTATCAATGGTGGCTATTACGACATTCCTGGCCTGCACGGGGGATCCGTCCAACCTGCGCAGGCAGACGTTTATGGCAGCAGACGGATCGCCCTCCTCCTCTAATGGACTCCCGCTTCCCACAATGATTCCTCGTCTTGGAACAATATAAAGTAAGGCTGCCCTGCCACGTGGGAGCTCGGAGCTTGCTTCAAGGAAGGAGCAGGGTTCCATTACCGGCAGAGGTACGCGGACTTACTAATGAATGGCATCAGGCCGCATCATTGCAATTGTTTCGTGTCTCATTACGTACCGACATCTTTACTGAATGTCTATACTAGTAGATTCCTGCTATCGACTGTTCTAACTTGTTTTCAGTGTTTTACTCCACTTTCAGACTAAAGAAACGTAACAAACCTGGTGTTTATTTTTCATTTCAATCCTCGAATCAATTTAATTAATCATTCAATGAATTAGTTTAGTATCCCATGCATGCAAAATATTAACGAAAACAGTATATGGAAGAATGGAATGTCAAATAGAATGCGAGTTAGGAGAAGATCAGTTTGGTTTTAGGAAGAATATAGGGACAAGAGAAGCTATATTGACTTTGCGATTGATTTTAGAAGACAGGATACGAAAAAACTAACCTACGTTCATGGCATTTGTAGATTTAGAATAAGAGTTTGATAATGTGAACTGCAACACGCTATTACGGATTTCGAAGACAAATAGAATAAAATATCGAGAAAGGAGGCCAATACATAACCTCTACAGACGACAAGCAGCAGTGATTAGAATGGAAGACCAAGAAAAGAAAGAAAAAATCAGGAAAGGAGTAAGACAAGGATGCAGTCTGTCGCCCATGCTGTTTAACTTATGTATAAAACAGGCGATGAAGAAATTGAAAACGGATTATGGAAAAGGAATCATACTACAAGAAGAAGAAATAAAAACCTTACGCTTTGCCGACGATAGTATTAGGAGAATCAGAAGAAGAATGGAAACCATAATAAATGGCATGAACAGAGTCCTGGAGAAAGAGCTCAATATGGGGATTAATAGAGGGAAAACCAAGGTAATGGAGTGTAGTATGGGAAACAGGAGAATAACAAAGGATGTTAGATTGGAAAGGGATATTTTGGCGGAAGTTAAGGAATTCGAAATAACTAGGGATGGCAGAAGTATAGTAGACATAACGAGTAGGATAGCACAGGCAAGGAAGGCATCCACGAAAAAGAGGGATTTACTTACGGGTAATATAAGTGTGAATATTAGAAAATCGTTGCTAAAAATGTTTGTATGGAGCGTGGCGTTATATGGGTGCGAAATGTGGACGATAGGAGTTGGAGAAAGGAAAAGAATAGAAGCCTTTGGAATGTGGTGCTATAGGCGAATGCTGAAAATCAGATGGGTGGATAGAATCACAAACGAAGAAGTTATAAACAGAATAGGGGAAAAGCGAACAATATGGAGGACATTGACTAAGAGAGGGGATAGATTAATAGGCCACGTTTTAAGACACGAGGGTCTTGTAAAATTATCATTAGAGGGAAGTGTGTGGGGTAAAACAGAAGAGGGAGGCCAAGGATGGAATACGCTAATCAGTTTAGGGAGGATTTGGGATGTGCTACTTATAAGGAAATGAAAAGGCTTGCGCAAGATAGGTTAGTAGAGGCTGGTAACATTAATTATAACTACAATTAATTTTTATTTTTAAATAAATACACGGTTCATTGTTTTTACAACGTTTTTTTGCTATCACAAAACCATTCATCCCATGATTACAATATGGTAAATTCAGTGGTACAATGACTATCTTATTTGAGTCTAAGAATCTGAGATAAGTGAAATGAACTTATGCTGTTTGAATTGAATAATATGAAAGCACTACACGGCTGCGTGTTTGACGAGGTAATCTCCAGAAGCCTGTGTGCATCTTGCAGATGTGAGGTGCTGCTACTGTTCTAAGACGAAGGCGCATTATTAGCGACACCTTTGAAGTGGTTAGCGCTCTCTGTCTCCGTGCTGTAAGACTTAATTAACGGCGAGTAACGTTCAATTAAATTAACTTGGCCCCACCACCTCGGTCTGAGGAAGTTAAGTTTGAGTTTCTTGGTAGGCGTGACGCCTCCCTCCCTTGCCTCTCGGCGCCTAGCAAGCTCACCAACAGAATCGCGCCATCAGCACAAATCCTTCTCTAAACAATGCACATATCTGCCTATAAATATGGACAAATACTTTAGTCATAAGGGTTGGGATAATAATAGCAAGTGAATTACGTGTTCAGTTCCATATTCCTGTTTGTGTTTCCCAGTGTGTGTCCGTGTTGTGTTTATATTGACTTTTGTCTATATACACTTTCTTTTACTAATTTATTTTAACTTTATTTGTCTTTAATTATGTACTTTATTTTGTTCATTTTTAATTTTTAATGTATGACGTATCCTATTTCCTCAATCGAAGATTAATGGAAACAACAATAAATCTAAATCTAAATATTCACTTGCATTCGACGGACTCCGGTGACAATACCTAAAATGAAGGTACAAAAAATATATTAATAGGGTCAAAATTGGTTCATTACTACTATAAAACTATGTGTTGTTGTTGTGGTATTCAGTCATAAGACTGGTCTGATGCAATCCTCCATGGTAACCTATCTGGCGCAAGCCTTTTCATTTCCTTAGAACAAGCACACCCAAAATCCTCCCTAAACTGCTTAGCGTATTCCATCCTTGGCATTCCTCTTCTGTTAGTACCCCACACACTTCCCTTCCCTCTAATGATAGTTTTACAAGACCCTCGTGTCTTAAAACGTGGCCTATTAATCTATCCATTCTCTTCGTCAAAGTCTTCAAAATTGTGGCCTCTTCCCATATACCGCATAGAACTTTTTGCATAGTTACTCATTCTTATATGGCATCACATTTCGAAAGCTTCCATCCTTTTCATTTCTGCAACTCCTATCGTCCACGTTTCGCACCCATATAACGCCACACTCTATACGAATATTTTTATTAATAATTTCCTAATGCTCGTGCTTATAATGGCCGTAAGTAAATTTATATTTTCTGCGAAAGCCTTCCTTGCCTGTGCTATCCCTCTACTACACTTCTACCATCCATAGTTATTACGCTTCCAAAGTAGCAGAATCCCTTAACTTCCTTCAAAATATCCCTTCCCAATATAACACTTTTTTTATTCCACTGTTTCCCATACTACACTCCATTACCTTGGTTTCCACTCTATTAATCCTCATATTGAACTCTTCCTCCAGGACCACGTTCATACCATTTATTATGGTTTCCAAGTCTTCTTCTGACTCTCCTAATACTACAATATCGTCGGCAAAGCGTAGGGTTTTTATTTCTTCTCTTTTTCAGAATGACTCCTTTTCCACATTCCGTTTTAACTTTCTTCGTCACCTGTTTTATATATAAGTTATATATAAGCATGGGTGACAGACTGCATACTTGTCTTACTCTGAAAAAATAACGCATGGAAGTGTGATGGGCCCTCATATGTTTCTTGGATTCATAAATTATCTAACACAATCATATATTAAGCCGTTTGACGAAGATTTTCCGGCAGTAGAGAAATTGTAAGGATTCTTCAGACTTAATTAAAGGCATCGGATATCCTAAATAAATGCATAGGGAAAGTGGAGGATTACTGGAAGGTCATGAAGAGAAAGTAAAACGGGAATTCTTCCATCAGAAATTGAAATCATCATCAGTGCCGTATCACCTTAATAACACTTTAAGAAGAGAATTCCAGGATTTAATTGTTTACATACCGATCTTACTTATGACTATCTTTTCTCCAGATCAGCTCAACACAACTGTGAGTCGTGTTACCGGTATCTCACAATTCAACAAGTTTGCTCTAATGGCCGAAGTATAAATTTATGTGCAGGAGGACCATTGCCAAATTATCACTAGAAGACTCGTGCTCAGACTCTCTTATAATTCGTCTCCAACCCACAGTTCACAACCAAAAACCAAACTCAGAAGCTACGCTACATGGATAAGAAGATCAGACGTATTTCATGCACTGTAATCCAATAATGTAACTATCAACAGAGGGTCGCTAATAACTTGTTAGTTGGCGCGACCCTAAGCTGCCATTAGAATGAAAAAAAGGGCAAGTAATCACAACGAGGAGTAAGGCATTCGTTCTCTACAAAAAGAATAATGTTCCTCCAGTTTAGTAAGTAACGGAATCAAACAGTTATAAAATCCCATCTGATCAGTAATGATATACATTGTGGTAACCAAGACAGCGAGCTTGCCGTAATAGTTCGTAAACTGGGTGGGCCCTGAATAAAACCAATGATTAATTATTATTTAATGAGACTATATACAGGTTTTTTTTAAAAAAAATAAGATATCGGTTTAAAATTGCTGACCAGGTCAATCTTATAATGTGGGGTAACGTGTAGGGATGCATATAGAAATGAACGAGATACAAAAACGAACTAAAAAAATGTTTGGGGGCCTATTTGCGAACAATCATCGTAAAAAATTATAACTCCTTGAGAATAAGAGGAAACATGCGAGTCTCAGAACAATATACATAAAATGATCGTCTCTGTACAGCCTATCATCCCTACCTTGTTGTTATACTAATCATCACCCTTACGATTGGAAAATGTGAAATTTATTCGACAACATCTATCAGATATCTTGGTATAATGTCTTAAACAACACCTCGATTACGTAAGATGTAAAGTAGCTGTGACAGTATCTGCACTGATGCGAATTATTCCAATTGTTGCAGGTCCAAGACAATACCGGCGACCTTTTTTTTGCAAACGTTTTGCGATCGTTGACCTTGTATGGTGCCTCGATATGGTGTGGTGCAATGGTAGTGAAATCAAAGAGGAGAATAATTAGCATTAGAGGATCAGAACAGAAGGAGGCCATGTATGGAATGCGCAAAGCAGATTAGGGAGCATGTGGGATGTACTAGTTATGCGGAAATGAAAAGGCTTGTGCAAGATATGTTAGCATGGAGGGTTGCACCAGACCAGTCTTAGGACTGAATACCACAACAACAACAAGGTCATTTTGTCGTTCATGCGAAAAGCAAGTGTAGGATTATGTTTCTAGTTATTTTTATTTCTTGTCTGTTGCACCGAATTTCCCAAATATTTAGCTGATTCTATAGAAATGGAACAGATATAGGAGATATATTGCCGAAAAGAGGAGTCAGGCTTTGTGTCACTGTAACACAATAAGAATCATATGCATCATTTATTGATGTGTCAGACGAACAGTCCTGAGTTCCTGCAATTTGAGGGATGTTGTTTGTTCTTTCACCTGAAATGAAACCTTATTTAATTTAGCTTCACAGTCCACAATGTTCCACTTATGTTATCTAAGATTTGTGTTTTATTGACATAAATAAATCCACGAGACTTGCTCATAAGTAGAAAATTTTTGTCTTAACTCATATTAAAATTTGTCTATCATTATATCTATGTTTTTATCATAATTTTTATTTAACGCACAACCATCAATATCTTATCTTTTGATTTGAGAATAATATTGTCGCTCCGATACATTTATTGAAGAAATAAAGCTACTATGCATCCTACGTGAGACGCTGTAGTGCATCTCCAGTGAAAGTAATTACTGAGCGTACAGAGAGTGCAGTGTTGCTTTAATTTCTAGCTGGTAGACATTATATCTATGTTTTTATCATAATTTTTATTTAACGCACAACCATCAATATCTTATCTTTTGGTTTGAGAATAATATTGTCGCTCCGATACATTTATTGAAGAAATAAAGCTACTATGCAACTTACGTGAGACGCTGTAGTGCATCTCCAGTGAAAGTAATTACTGAGCGTACAGAGAGTGCAGTGTTGCTTTATTTTCTAGCTGGTAGACGTTGTAAACTAAACTTCTGGGAAAGAAAAACGACAAAGTAAAACGTAAGCGTAGTGGCTAAACAATAAATTTCCAGAGGTTACTGAATACCCGTCCATAAACGAGTCCCCGGACGGCGCAGTGTAAACGTTATGAGCGGCCGTAAAACAAGTCCGGCACCTGCAGGCGCTGTACAAGGCGCCGCGACGCGACGCCACGCGAGGCCGCAGCTCCCGTGTATTTCTCATAAGCGCCGGGGCGGCGTGGAGTGGAGGGCGTCCGAGGAGGAGACGGCATCCGCGGTATCCGGCCCGGTGAGGAATGGCGGAGCGGCACATCTGAGAGGCTCGCTGGCCAGTTTAATAGCCCCGCTTTGAGAAATGTCCCTGGTGGACAGGCGCACTTAAAACCCCGCAGCAACACCAACAAAAAGACCGCGGCGCAGCGGCGACAAGCTCACCTGCTAATGCCGCGTCCTAATTATCGGCCGGGCTATCGATACCGGCCTTCCTTTTTATGCGTCCCGGCGGTGTTTTGAAGTCGCTGACTGGTACAAATTAAACACCGGCTGTGATTACGTATCGGCCATGTGGTGGCTAATGAATTGATGGGTGCCATCAGTAACGGCTTTCGGAGAACCCTCCGCGGGTTCGTCGGAAACAGGGAAATTTTATTGTCATGAGTTAGCTCCGACAAAACTAATAAGATAAAGCGGCGAGTAAGAGAAAATCCATGGCTTAACGATTGTATTATTCCGTCGGTAGAGTTTGTCTGTATATGCCTGCTTCGCCGATTTAAAGTATCAAAACTCTCCAGACCACTTGTCTCGTGTTAGGTACAACCAAACACGTGCGACAGGGTAAATTTTGTCTAAGACACTTTATTTACGGATTTACACAATTATTTTAATGATTCTCGTTTTTTTTCATCATTCCAAATTAATTCTATTTAGATTCTATTCTCTACGCGGATGATACAAATATAATTATTGCAGATAAAAACTGATTAAGAAAGTAGACAACGCTCTGAATGGTCTAAATATTTGGTTTAACGTGAATAAATTATCCCTCAATCTACATAAGACTAAGTTAGTTCACTTTAGTGCTGATGCTAGGAATAGAGTGACCCGTAGACAACTTCTTATCTAATGCACCTTTCCTCGGCCTTCGGATTGACGATAAATTAAAGTGTAATGACCATATAGATCTGCTTGCCGGAAAACTAAGTTCAGCTTGTTATTCTCTTAGAACACTAATGCAACACGTTGACAAAAAGTACGTCAAAATGCTTTACTTCACGTATTTTCATTCAATTATGTGCTATGGCATCTCTAATTGGGGAAACTGCTCCAGGAGTAATGAAATATTTAAGTTGCAAAAGCGTGCAATTAGAATACTTTCTAGCACGAATTCAACTTTCTTCAAAAGTTTGCAAATACTTACTTTACCAAGCGTATATATTTATGAAATATTAAATTTTGTAAAGCGAAGCACTAATTTGTTTCAAACAAATGGCGAGTTTCATGAATACGCGACCAGAAATCGTTCAGCTCTAAGGTCGGACAAGCATCTCCTTGCTCTACACCAGAAAAGTATTCACAATACCGGGATAATTTTATACAACAACCTTTCGCCAGAGGTTAAAAATAGTACCTACAAAAGCTTCGCGAAGCAAAGTAAAACTATTCTTTTCAATGGCGCGTTTTACTCGGTACAGGATTTTCTTAATCGTCCTTCTAGTATTTAAATCAAGGTTCCTGCAAAAAGTGTTGAATGAGCTGCCTTGTAAAATAGCACATCACATATCATTAAAATTTCTATTCAGTTTTTTCTGCTCTTTTGTTTGTTTGTTTCATGTATTGCCTGGACCTACTACAGAGGGAAGGACAGTTTCCTGGTCGCAGAGCTCCAAGTAGTTAAAACTCCATTGCGTGTTCCTCAGTGTGTGCTTGTTTGTGTTTCCCAGAGTGTGTTGACATCGTGTGTCCGTGTTGTGTTTATACGGACTTTTGTCTATATACATTTTCTTTTATTAATTTATTTAAAAATTATTTGTCTTTAAATATGTACTTTATTTTGTTCATTTTTAATTTTTAATGTATGACGTATCCTATTTCCTCAATCGAGGATTAATGGAAAAAACAATAAATCTAAATCTAAATAATGTGGAATGGTGAAGAAATGACAATATGTTGTTATGCTGATGATATTTTTGTCGAAAACTTCCTTTTAAATAAAGATCATTTACTTTGAGGACTGATTTGGATTTTAATTATTCATCACAATCTAATTAAAAAACTTTTTGACGTTTCCAACCCGGCAACTCCATACACAGCGAAGTTTCGACGAACAGCAACTCCATCATCTTCCAGCCTGAAAGATGTTGGAGTTACTATCCGTCTAAATGTCGCTGTGTGCTGAGACTACACGGTGGGAAACCCGAGAAACGTTTCTTTATTCTCTACCGGGAAAGCCTTCGATCTTTAATTCATCACAATCTAGTATATCAATACTCCTTGTGTTCATTATTTTTTCTCTGTCAGACTATTTATGTGATAAACCAGGTCGATCAAAATTAATAATTTAAAAGGCTACTTTCCGTGTTGGGTTGTGAGGCTTATCTACCCTGAACGGGTACTCGAATGATTGACTCTGTTGAAGTAGGTGTATTTACATCGTGCCCGGAAATTTCGAATGTAAAGTAGTTTTCTGCTTTTTAAAATAAATAATAAATTAAATACATGAATTTCAATACTTGTTAAAATTAGAACACAAGTATTTAAACGTAACAGAGCCATAAATTTATTCACAGTAGTTGATTACATAAGCAATTCACCTTAAAATTTTATTCGAGTTTTGGAATGTTCTTTGTCTGTAAGTTTTACAAAGCACACAATTGTGTGAAACAAAAATAATAATGGTTTGCTTTTTCTACAGTGATTAAAAACGGAGCAAATATCGCCGTGAAAATTTTAAGTTCTAAATACAAGTAGTTTGAGTTGAAGCACTATATTTACAAAAACTTAACAAAGGAAGCCAAATTTCTCCGTTTTATAGTTTGTGCGATGACTTTGAGGTCTTGAACTTTTTTGTTTTACTGGAAAAATTTTGGATTGGCGGAGCCTCCGTTGTCCGATTATCTAGGGATACCCACAGCACTCTAGAGTGTGCGAAAACGTTCCTCCCCATGATTGGATGAGACCTCGGAATTGAGTTGTGTGTAGATTAAACACCTTGAAGAAATTCCTTCGTCCTGCATAGTTCAGGCACGCAAACTTGTGCTTCTACTAATGATGTCTCGCTCGTTAATGGATACCCTTATCTAGTTTCGGTGAAGCTAGAAACTCGAAAATATTTTCTAAGCCCAGATTTTTAATTTCAACCTCAAAAATTTTCTGGATCCAAAATTTACTGAATAAAATGGCACACATTTGTTGACACGTTCACATCCTTTCACGTGCATCTCCGACTAAGTTTCCAATGAATCAATTTTGGCATTAAATAATCGTCCAGTCGTATTTCCACTTACATATTCATGTGCGACAATTAGAGACAGAGAATGATGCCTCCCCATCTTGACAAATTGTAAATTCGAGACACCTAAAAATGAGATGATTTTTGTATCTATATTAAATATTCAGATTATATAACAGATTAAGCTGCTATTTAGTTTTGAAAACTTAAAAACGATTAAAATAAATTAACTACAACAGAAATACATGTAGCTCGGTGACTATCATAAAAATTTTTCGGTTATCGCATTGTCTGAGTAACCGAAAAAACTGAATAACGGTATGAGCTCACCATTGTCAAAAAAACTTAAAAACGAGGTCAATGACTAATTACATTTCTTTATAAACTCAATTTTAAACAGTTTCGTTTGTGTCCAAAACACCACGTCGAATAATGCAAAAATATACGGTGAAGAGACAATTAAAATCACTTCATTATACAGAAATAAAAAATATTCTTTGATAATGAAAAATTTTGTTGCTATCTGGATCCACATAAGTGGCCCAGCCCCAGAAGGATACGCTTAGGACTATCTTAAAATTACAAATAATTTTTTTCATATTATGCTCCTTATGATTTAACAGAACAAAACGTTGTACACTAACTTCCACTTCCAACGCAGTGAATTAATCAACAGTTTGCACAATAGAGCACTTTGCTCCACTTCCTAACTAACGCCAGCGCAGTTCTGATGAGGGCCTCTTTTCCCACACATAACTAGCATTGAATCATCTCTTATTCTCTGTTAATTTAATTGGCGAGACGTGGATTCAACTAAATAAAACGTAATAAGAAAAATTTCCGACCACTTTCAGACTCCAAATAGGTGAAAACAACGTTTCGGTACTTATTTGTACCTTCTTCATGTTATTATCATGTGGAGAAACATTGATAAACCACGTATTAACATGAAAACCCAAATATTTTACACATTTTGTAGTAGTAATATATAATTAAACAAAAAGAGGTACACAAATAAGAACACTCACATAATATTCAATACATAAATGGTCAAATCTTAAATTCAACAATATTCTGAACATAACCACAAATTTTACAATATTTTGAAAACGTCTCCCCGAGGCTATAGGACAATGTTACACTTGCTCAGTTGTGGCAAAACTGAGAGGCACGGGTCCACAAAGGTCCCTTCAATGATTCACTATCTGTCCCAGTTAGGACCTTGGAATGTAATCGAAATGAATTAATTTCCTCTTTGAAAATTGTTAAAAATAAAAATAAAATCTGAAAGTGGTCGGAAATTTTACTTATTTTTATAAAATCAGACGTAAAAACACAACCTTGAAATGAAAATTAGTTTGGGGGATCAGAACGGAAAAATGTCGACGGGACCCGGTACTCGAGCCTACGGCCTCCCGCTTACCGGGGGATTCTATACCACTGACTCAGATTCGACGGTCCGAGGATCGATCCGGCAACCCTCCATTCATGTAAACCTAAGCTGGGCTCACAATTGACCAATGACACACTTCACGCTCTTCATCTCAGCTTCCATAGAAGCATGTCTTTTGCCTTTGATCTAAATAAAAACTTTGTCTGTATCTAGTTTTTAATTTATTTCGTTTAATTTTTTGAAAAACATACGTTAAACGATTTACAAAGCTTTACTTATAATTTTATTCCACACTCCCGGCTTCGTTCCAAGAAAATTGCAAACCAGTTGAGTATTTCCTGGTGAAATGGAAAATAACGCAACTTGTAGGAAAATCAAATAAACATTCGGAGAGGAGAAATATACTAGCAAGAAGAACATCAGGAAATCAGAAAGGAAGCCAATTCTAGATAAAGAAGGAAAGGAGGAATATCTAGAAGAGCTGCATCACAGTGGAAACCTATTTCAGTTAGTAATAGAAGAAGAAGAAACAGAGGTTGATGATGAAAATATGGGGAATAAATTTTATGGTCGGAGTCTAATCTGTAAAGCGTCTTGAATTGTTATCATTCCAGCACAGTTGATATGACCATCAGGTGAAGGAGCAATTCATGACTGTTCAGGAGAGTTTGCGAAATCTACAAAATAGGAAGAAAACCAGGATTATCGCTTTGTCAGTAATATTTTGTTGTATAAGGAAAGCTTAGATCTTTTAATTAATAACGAAGATTATTTAACTAATTTGATTTTTTCTTCTTTCCGGTTCATTTATATATGGTTTTTCCAGGCTAGACGTGTGCCGAAATGCAGACCAAGATATTTTACAACAGTTGTTTCTGGTAGTTCTGCTGAATTTATTTTCACTTTTGGGCATATATCTTTTCGAAGTGAAACAATAATCTGTTGAGACTTTGCCGTATTTATAGTCACTCTCCATTGTTTCGCCCAGTCTTCTACCTTGTATTGTATTGCGACGCTTGAGTTGAGTCTTCGTCGGCAGCTACAATAGCCGTGTCGACAGCAAATATGGCCACGATGATGTGTTCCGTTGTTGTTAAGCCGGAAGTACACAATACATACAGTAATGGTCCAAGTATACTCCATTGTGGAACACCTGCCCTCATTGGTCTGAATTCAGAGACAGCATCTTTGTACTTAGTTTGGAAAGAGCGATTGCATAGGAATGGTTGGAAAAATGGATAGTAATTGCTTGATTTTATATAATAAACATTCGTGCCAGAGTCTATCGAATGCTTTCTGGATGTCGAAGAAGGCGGCAGAGCAGTATTCCTTTTCTTCAAGTTTTTGAGGTAGTATGCTATTATTCCATGGGCCTGATCTATCCCGAAATCCATATTGGTACAGTGGAATTATATCATTTATTTAGTTATAACATCTAAGCATGGTAAAGTTTCTGGCTCTCCTTTTCCATCTCTAAATGTAATTACTTCCGTCCAAGCAGCCAATTTAATAAATATTTAATAATTAATGAATTTGTGTCATGTTAATACATGAGGGATTTTTCTATCTGAGGTATTTCTCCCCAGAGCAACGATGGGGGTTTACCTTCGGGGATGCCTCGTTCTCTCTGCTTTCAAGGTTCTCACATGCCGAGGCACCTTCATGTACTGGGGTCGCAGACCTTGGGCATACGATAAGAGTTGTACGCTGATCCCATAGTTTCAGGCGGCCAGCTGCTTCCTAAAACTGGCGAAGTCACGGAAAAGGGAATGCTGCGGTTCCACAGAAATCTCCTCTCTCGTCATTAGGAAGGGCGTAAGAACAGTACCCAATATCCCGATATAACTGATACTGGGTATCTAAAAATTTCCCTGTGTCTGTTATAAGTGAATCACCGAGTAGGAACCTAAAATTTATAACTCGGGGGCCTGAGTCAACCCTTGGCTACCTTTATATACCTTCACGTTCTCTTCCTAAAGGGGAGATTCCTGTGTCAGGATCACTATCAGGATCACCTCATCACTAACACAGTTAATACATATCTTGAGCTTGTTTTATTTTTCAGTTTTATAAACTACAGTAACGCCTGATATTTTTCCATCCTCACTATTATCTGTCTTAACACGCCCTTACCGGTCACATATTTTCGAATTCCTATTTTTTGTTGCCATTCTTGGTACTGAACGTTGATTCCTATTCTAAGAGTCTAGTGCGATATTGTTCCCTGGTTTCCCATATTTCTGTTGAGAAGTTCAGTGTCCGACGTTGCCCGGGTACATATTTGCCCAGTACAGAATTTAATTCGTAAATCTCTTGCTCATGGCTCATGATTTCACCGTCATGAAAAGCGTCACTGTTTTGAAATTTACATTTTTTAACGCCGTGTTATCCCGACGGATTTATGACTCCCAGTTCTTCAATAAAGTCAAGAAATCCCAAAGGTACACTAATAAAAGTCCAGGTGCTTTAGGATAATAATAATAGTCCCCAGTACTTGAATGCATTTATTCTCCCTGAAGTGAAGTATATATGCGGTAAAGAACACTCCCTTCACCTTATGGAAGAAAGAATTATCTCAGTACTTTCTTAAGTATGTCACAAACATTACTGCGCCTACGGATTTATTTATTCAAGTAATTAAATTTTTCATGGCAATCACAAATCGTATAAACATGACACCAATTTATATGGTTTTACTGAAGAACACTAAATTCAAAACGCGTTATGTAACAAGTTCTTTAAAATCGTGCGTACGTAGAAAATATAAATCATATTTCACTGTACTAAAAAAATAAAAAAACAAAAAATATTCCATCGTCAATAGAAAAAATCTTAATTATGTGCATTATTTTTAATTGTTTGGAATTCTCATTTTAAATTGTTTCATCCAGAAATCTATTAAAATATAGCGATATAATTTTTCCTTTACAAATATTATTAAATACACACCAGTGAAAAAACACACGTAGCCTATGATTATCAAGAATTATTACTTGATGTTATTTCATCTTTATTTTCAATAAAGTCTATTGAATTCTTTCTCGCCCTGGCTTCCTGAAGATCGTATTACAGGATTTTTTAGCAGACAAACGTCGAGTTTGACGTCGTTCCACGAAATGTGTCATGTTAGAAGACGATGCTAAATAAAACGGAAATATGCAAACTTTCGCATTGAAAAAAAGTCTTTAATGCTTTTTCATCATCCTGCCAAGTGTTCCTAGCGTACATATTGCAGGATATAATTGATCAAATGTTGAAGTAGCAGAATGTAAACAATTAGACGCTACATTGCACAAATTAGATATGGCCGACTTTCCTGAATTCCGTCTCGCTGACTTAAGAATCCTTACATATTTCTTAACTATAATTGCATCGACCTTTGTGCCTGG
Source organism: Eucriotettix oculatus (assembly GCA_034510155.1). Classification (NCBI taxonomy): domain Eukaryota; kingdom Metazoa; phylum Arthropoda; class Insecta; order Orthoptera; family Tetrigidae; genus Eucriotettix; species Eucriotettix oculatus. The sequence continues at coordinate 182,720,224 of CM067377.1, forward strand.
GGCTTTCTCACACCTTGTCTACCACGCGAGTGTTTTTCGCCGGGTTTCTAAGATTACGTGTACCAAGTATTGTTACAATTGCTCCAAGCGTTGAATTTTCTATTAGTAATATACAAACATATTTAGTTTTTCATTTTATAGATACACATATGATGTGGGTACTGGCTTATTAGTGCATAATTTCTTGTGTTGATATTACAAACAAAAACAATAAAATTGTTGAAAATACTGAAGTAATTATTTATATACGTTTTCGTGCAGTTTAGAAGGAGTCATAAAAATTTCGAATGAAACAAGACGCATGTGAGGTGAACTAAAATATTATGTTCCTTTTGCATAATAATCCTCATTTAAAAATAGTGGAAGTTTAGCGTACAGTTGTTTCTCCTTGAGGTCGGACTTAAAACATATTTCTATGTATTTATGTAAATTTGTAAACAAAAAATAACCAAAATTTATTGAGAATTGTTAATAAGTTGTTAATTTTAATAAATGAATAATATCTGTTCCCACCAAAATCATTAGTAATATGGATCCTCAATCAGCCCAACAAAACCCACATTACAGATAGGAGTGTTGTTATAATAATTAATTACTTAAGTTATTAATATACTTACGTTAGTTTATTAGTGATTTCACATAGATATTTGACTGTCCGAAACCGTCTTTTTCGTAATAGTTCGTGTCTCTTTCTCTCTATTGTCAGAAATGCCAAAACACTTGTCCAGTCTACGAAAAGTATTAAATAATTCTCTTACAGGCTCATAAATACTGCACAATTATACTACAAGATAGTAATAATACAACATTTTCGGGTTTCCAACTGGATTTAAGCACAGAGTATTCTGTCATCGTCGTTTAGTGATCTAAGGATTCTTCTGTTACTGTATGTTGTTACAGATCTTAAATTAAACTATTTAATCCCCGAGGCGAATAACCAATCAGCCACATTACATATTCATCAACGGCGCTTTGGCGATTAGATTGAAATCCACTCGAGATTTTTCCATCATGACGTTTAATTCCATTTCATTTCTTTCATGGCTTAACGTAAATAAAGTATAAGCTTTACTTCGAGAGGGATTCTATTGATAGATATGCTATATTTGCCAGCTTTATAAATAGGTGTCACATTATACAGTTTACTTTTATAATATTTTTTTCTATCTCACTTTCAAATTACCAACAATTAAAGACTTAAAAGACGATTGAAGATAAATTTAAATGATTCAGATTCGGATAGTTGTATCCTCACAATATTACGACGCACTTGCCTCTTAAAGACAACAGCAAATTATCTTTAATATACAGAGTATTTTCAAATTAATTAACCGATTACAAAAAACTATTCAGGTTTTAACGCGACGTGATCGTAATGTGTACTATTAAAAGGAGAAAACTACAGATTCACTTGATTTAACTTATAGTATTCTTTGACGATGGTCCAGTTGTAATGGATAAAATCTCTGGTCTATAAGGTCACCGAACCACACTGCATATGATTTAGTCTTGTTGCGGTTTATAAAAGACTAAGTTTATTTGTTCCGTCAGCAATGATAAAACTGCGAAACCTCATAACAACACCCGTGGAAATATTAAGTAAAGAGATCCAAGCTGAATGCGTGATGGATCTTAAAGTTTGTAAAGCGGGACATAAATTTGTTTCAAAAAATGGCGAGTTTCATAAATATGAGACTAGGAATCGCTCAGATCAAAGAAGGGACAAGCATCGCCTTGCTGTTTATCAGGAAAGTATTCACAGCACCGGAATAATTTTATACAACAGCGTTCATTAAGAGATTAAGAACAATATAATTAGAAAAAAATTAAAATCAATGTAAAATTGTTCTATTAAATGGCGCGTTTTACTCTGTACAGGAATTTCTTGATGGATCCACTAATAGTTGTAATTAATGTTCCTACAAAAGTATTGCATGTACTACTTTATAAAATTTCCTATCATATAACTTTAAAATTTTCTGTATAGTTTTTCTGCTCTTTTGTTTCTTTCATGTATTGCCTGGAGCTACTACGGAAGGTCAGATTGTTCATCGTGCAGCTCCAAGAAGTAAAATTGCCATTTTTTTGCGCGTGTTTGTGCTTTTAAGCGTATATTTCTGCTTCTCAGTGTGTGTTCGTGTTTTCTAGAGTAGCTACCCTGATACTGTATCTTGTTTATTCCAGTTCCTGGTTTCCCAAACTGTGTTCCGCGGGCCCTGAATAGGTTTTCCGCTAGAGTGACTTTATCTATACCATGGATTATAATATCCTGTTGTAATACCACTTAATCAGTTCGTAAAACGAAAACTCCGTTCACATATAACGCAAGAAAATGGAATCATTTCTCACACCTTTCATTGTTTCGGAACCGATTCAACAACGTTGCGAAACAATAGGAAACATGGGTAACAATGAACAAGTGTGGACGCGTTCAGTCAACATGAATCCTGTACCAGTGAGTTAGAGATTGCCATAACCCAGAGTTGTACAGATATTATTTTATTTAACTTCACAATGAACAGCCATGACCAACAAATAAACTAACCTTATACAATTTTTGTTTGTGGAATGTAATTCAACAGCGCATAATTGCATAATTTTAGTGGTCCGCGAAAGATAATTAATATTAGTTTTTGCTAAAATACAAAAAAAAAGTATGGTCACAAAAGTAACTATTAATTTACGTATTTCGGAAGCTTTTGACATATTGTCACTAACATCCATTTAAGAAATGTCTTCTTATTTAAGGTGTTAAATTTATCTGTTTTAAAGACTAAGTATGTGTTACAATAAATAAAAACGGCCAAAAAAGTCAGCATCAAATATATAACTATTTATTAACAAAATCGACGTTTCATCTCCATTTTGAGACTTCTTCAGGCTTACTACAACCATAATATTACAATAAGTTAATTCTGAGTTCTATGTTACAATTTTGAATTATGTATGAAAACATGGTTAAAAACGTACAAATTTAGCAAAACATCCTATTTACTCCTAGACTCCCTCAGACGAACTTTCATGTGAAGAATTTGGTGCCGCGGTGGACCTTCTCCAGCGACGGTTACGGCTGAAATGATGTGTAATTTTTAACTGTTATTCAGAGTACACATGTTTCCCAAATTATTAAAAGGATTATTTGAGTTCATTTTAATTAAATCATTTTAATCTCAGCTGTGAAAGTTTAGGGTTCAGTGCACTTTAGATAACAGGTAGGCCTGGCTGTTGTCTAAGCACATGGTGGAGTGATCCTTCGAGAGATTAAGAGTCACCGTCGCTGGCCTTAGAGTCGGGTGCAAGCTTTGGTCTATATATTTGGTCACGTCTGAGACTGTCCCACAGAAAGTTCAGTAATCTTTGGAGCCTGACTCTCGAACAGACGTGTGAACCCCGGATATGCGAACTAGAAAATGTGTGCTGAAGTCCTGTTGGATAAGTTGTTGGTCTTTCGCCGGGTAAGGGAAAGATGAGTGTTTTCGAAGTAGTGTAGAGATTGATGAATCGGTAGCTGTCGTGGAGATAGAGGGATGAGTAGTTAGTTATTGAGGAGTCATGGAGAAAGGTGGGAGTTAGTTGTTGAAGTAAATACGGAGAGAAGGAGAAGTAATAGAGAAGTGAAAAGTATAGTTGTTAAACGGTTGTAGAGTGCTTGTTGAGCGAGCAAGTAAGTTAGAGGAATGATCGAGATGGATGATTTGTTGAAAAGTTAGGAGAAGGTATTCAGCCAGACATAACAGGCGTCGGTAGCAACCAAGTTCAATTCCATAATATACCTCTTGACTGGTTCCAAAGGTTCCAACAAGATCTACCTACGAGTCCAGTATCGGTAAAGTACTAAATCAAACAATAAACACTCAATGCCGTCTACAGAAATCCTCAGTAGCAATTTACACGATCAAGTAGTGTTAGAAACGTAAAGACCAGGTGTTTCAGTCCACCATCCCCTGAGAGATAAAATCAATTTGTTTTAATTTAATTTATGAAGTTAAATTCATTTCTCAAGTTGCATATTTTTAAAAGAAGAGGAAGATAGGTTTCTATTTTTTTATTTGTTGTTCTCTATTCTTGTGTATATAATATAATATTTTAATCTTTCATATAATTTAATTTAAAGAAGAATCCAAATCTTTGCAGGTATAATGAAGTACATCGACTTAAAACATGCGAACTACCGAAAATATTTGAAATCGTTGCCTAAAAAATTTCTCTGCGTTTCTCCACTTTTTGAAATGGCTCTCATACTTCATCAATAGTATCACAAGAATTTTCTTGTGCATATTTGTGCTTTTTTAATGAAAGATCATTTTTCTACCTTGCGGCAGTGTTTGCTATACCTCCTAAGAAATGCACATTAAGTAATAATTTTCTTAACACTCACTTAAATAATTTTTTCATTGAGTAATTGAAAATTAATCAGAAAACAATGCATTGTGGATAATTTTGTAATGGACATTTTGAAGTATTTCTGTTTCAGCATCAGATGTGGCATGCCTCTCGTCTAAAATGACTTCGGCTCAACAGTTAAATATTAGCTGATACTTACTTCCTCCTCCTTGCTTCTTCTTCACAGAATCTCTTTGAAGACAATCAATGCTGTTATCAAGTTTGGCTCTCCTCGAGAGTGATCCACGAGGGCTCAGTCTCCACACCAGAAACAGCGTGTCGTGGCTCGCTAAGTGAAAGTTCAAAGGGAATTCAAATGCAATTTCGCTTTACTGATTAACGTTCCCACACAAGGATCGGGCACAGAAAATGATGGTGATACTGCTGGACGCTTTTCTGACGAAGTACCCTTGATTGCTCCAATTTTGGGGTTGGATGAGCAGTTGTTGGCGAAGAGCAAAGCAATCTTGCACGCAATGTCGAGCGGGTGTGGCAACGATGACGGATAATTTAAAACGTTACGTTTGAATGTGGCCAGGTTAGACATTTATAATCATGGTGCTGACATCAGTCCTCATAGTTCCGATGCACGGGGATACCGTAACCAAAGCTGCTCCGTTACCGATTGGTTAGCCATTTGAGGATACACAGGAAGTTACCAAGAAGATTTTACACGCTAATATTTCTGAGAAAAAACAAATTCCAACTGCTTCTGGCAATTTCAAATCCACTTAACTATATTTTTTTCAGAAAATGACGATTGAAGGTAAAAGATTGGCTTTTCAAACTATCTACCAGCGGACAACCCGACGCTGACCCTTCTCATCGAAATAATGACGAAAGTGACTAATGTCACTACTATTTCGATTGAAAAGTGTAAATAATCAAATAAAGCATTTGCATACGGTAATTATGACAGCTAATTAAATATCAGCTACCTCAAAATACCTTATACTTGAAGTTCTACATGAATTCAACTAGATTAATAATTTTTGAACCACCATATTTTATCCGTCCACAGAATCATAAAGGGACAACCATTTGTAGGATCGTATTATGTTGAAGTTTTGAAACGAATTAGCCCAATGTGCGTCGATCTAATTCATTTCTATTACAGCTACTATAGAATTCTACTGATAAAGTGTTTTATTTTTTTAAATGAATTGTGATAAGCATGGATCTGACCTCAGACAAAGAATCGTTATTGGATTTTCGGAAAAATAAAGTAGCGCACTTAAGGAAATCCACAGTCGCTTGAAGAAAGTATATGGTAACGCTTTAGTGGACATCATATATGTACGGCGTTCGATGAAGAAGTTTGATAACGGGCATTGCTGATAAACTGTCGCAGATCTCAGCCGAGAACGTAATGATGAAGCAATTCGAGGAGACAGACGTGTTAGAGCTCACGGTGTTCCTGCTCAAGGAATAACTGCCGACTTGAGATTATTCAAAAACATCAATTGCCAAAAACCAAAATCCTGAATTTTTTCAAATTGGTTTTTGATACCAGGGTTCAACGCAAATGTGCACAGTGACCAAGTTTAACGGTAGTGGAGTTAGAGGACTATAATTTGTAATAATTACAGTTCTATATGCTCATTATTACATTTTTATTGAGACAGAAGGCAATACTTTTTGATTCACCATCGCATGTGTGTGTGTAGGCTTAATTTGGTTGGATTTTATTGGTAATTTAAATTTATAGGAAATCATAACATAAATGTGTTCTCTCAAAAGAAAAATATAATTATTATACTAACTATTAATTTATTTTCATAATAGCTTTTAGAACAAATGTAAAATATAAAATTATTTTTTTTATTCAATAATGAATATTTAGTTTTATTTATTTTATGTCGCATCAACATTGCGGTCATTACCAACCGTGCTTTTGATTTTAATTAATGACAACGAAATAATTAAGTATTCCATTTGGAGTAAGCATTTTTAACAATAATAATAAGATAGTCCTTAAAACTGAATTATTCATATTAAATATTTAGAAAGTGAGATCATGTTGTCTATGCATAAGAATCCACTATATGCACATTGGAAACCAAAAACGGAAAAAACAATCTATTTTTAATTAATTGAAGTTTTAATTATTATGGTGAAGAGATCGTAAGTATTAAAAAACGATTGCAGAGGTTAGGAGTGAAAAAATTTTAAATAACTTTACAAATCACTTTAGCTTCAGCTACACTATTTATTACGTAACATGAATGACAAAAAACAAAATGAAATGGCACAGTCAAAATTCACATTTATACTCTATCATACATATAGTTACATGTTTCTCATACAAGGTATACAATAATACATTGTAAATGTCTTTACATATGAATAATAATTAAAAGTTATTGTAACATATATATTTTCACTTGTTACAGGTTTACACGTTTCTTAGAAGCAAACCGTATTCGTATATCCTCACTCAGTTCACTGTTATTTAAAATTTACGATGCTTTTAATTTTTTGACGCTAAACGGAATCGATAAACAATACATTCAAAATTTAGGCTTCAATTACGCCGTGAATTAAATTTCAGTTATCTTTTTTCTGCTATATGCCTTCCTGCAATTAATTATGCTTCAAAAGTAAATTGTTGAATGAAGACGAACGCAGTAATCTTTGATTGTTCCGAATGACACTTGATACCTGATTTGTTACTCTATTTTATGAACTGTCGGTGAAGAACAGTCTTCAAATGACGTTAAATTTAATATTTGTAGTTATAATAGATAGGCGCCTGATAATCATTAATGATTAATTGTGGAAGGAACCACTTGCTGCTGAATTGCCATCCAGGAATTAAGTGAAAGTACCCTTAACGGTTTGATGAAATGGAGTTGTAAATATATAAGCTACTTATTATATTCCCTGTTCGCACTACGTATACAGGATTGTTCCTTCAATCACTAAGCAATTGTGATTAACAACTGACTAAGTAATGAGAATCTATATTGCACGGGTATAATACATCGATCAGGGATTAACGGTAATCAGCTACGGGGAAGTAGTAAATGGCCAATAAAAAGAACCACATTTGTTTAAAATCAAGTCAGAAGATGTCTTTTATGTGCAAAGAACTCGGCCAGAGCCGGGTTTTAGAATATGCATTCACTCGCAACGCGCCACACAATTTTTCGCGTCGCCACTCTATTTACAGGTTTGTACAATCTTTTGTAGCAGATTTATGGAATACGGAATCCACCAAATGTTCCATATCGTTTGGATCGCGTCCCAAACTACTTCCGTCAGTAACATATATACATGCCATGCCCGTCAGCCCCCCTAAGCGAAACACTGGTCGTATTTTTAGTAAAATGTCACAAACATAGACTGTGTAAGCCGTAGAAGCAATGTAGTAGCCGGCTGTCAGAGAGATGCATCGCACTTCATCTGTGGTTGAGGCCTGTTGTTAGCGATGACCCCGCCGCCCAGAGCTGTTAGAACCAGTAGAGGTCCTTGGACGACTCCTGGACCTGCGCTTCCAGACCTGAAACAACATCACCATGCGATCATTCCCGATATTCACACTGATTTATCACTAGCCGCTCATCAGCACAAGAAAGAACATTGGGGTCATAATTAATTAACAAACATTACCACTCTCAACAAATATGTATCACTACAAAGAGCAATGAGCAAGAAACAGAAGCCTACGTGGTGTTACAATAAATTTGAATTTTTTTTGAATTTATTAATACTGCAATTGAGTAGCACTCGGTGGCAGTTACGAAAAATAAACTTAAAAATAAAATATGTTATAGATAATAATTACACTAATATAATATAAATTAAATTAAATTCTAACAAAAAAGATAAAAAAGTGCCCATTATTCATATATTGTTTCGTCGCACTACACTTCACTACACTTGCACTTCACTACACTTCCTAATTCTTCCCTGAAACACGTTACTATTGGCAGGGAATGTTTCGAAAACTTCTGCAGGTAAATTGTTCCAATCCCTTACAGTCCGATTTAAAAATGAAAATTTCCCAACGTCAGTTTTAAAGCTACACTGCCCAATTTTACAATGATGATCCCCTCTACTGAAATAATTTACTTCTAAAAACTTTGATGCAATATCTTCCCAGGATTGTTTCCCTGCGTACGCTTTAAAAAGAGCCCCGAGACGTAAATTTTGTCGTCGTTTTTCTAACATATCCCACCCTAATTGACGAACCTTCTCGTTTCCGTGACCAGGACACCGCTTATCCCCCTCTGTACCCTTTCCAGTGCCTCGACCTGATATTTTCGGAACGGATCCCAACAAATACAGCCGTATTCTAGTACTGGACGCACGAGAGATTTGTATGCAAGTTCCCGTGTTTCACAGTTTGCTTTTTTTAAAATCCGCATGACGAAATGAAGTGCCTTCCATGCTTTCCTAGTCACATGGTCTATTTGATATTCCCAACCCATATTACTGCTCAAGTATATACCCAAATACTTACAGTTACTTTCTTGTACTATTTCATTACCGCTGAGCTTATAATTAAGTACTATTTCAACGCGTAGCCTACAAAAGCTTATTGCCTTGCTCTTGTCAACTTCACCGATATGCCAGTACTGTAACATCGGAAATATGCCAAATAATGACAGCCATGAAAGTAATAAAGCAAGTAAATTTTAACAGGTTTATCATATTAGAGAATGTAGGCTATCCCGGTGGATAGACTGAACAAGAAGTTCTCGGGAAGACGATGGCGGAGATAGCCTTCGAAACGTCGTATCTAATGATTGACATAACCCGGGTGAAATCCCGAGAACTTCTTGTTCAGGTTTATCATATTCTCTAATTACCACACGGCAATACATAACATCCGTAACAGGAAAATCAACATGGAAATTATCAATGCCATACATTAAATGCACCATGACCGTAGGAAAAACTGTGATATTGGCTTGGGTCCCAGGAATCATATTCGACACTAAAAAACCCATAAACGAATAAAGCACACAAAGGAATATTTTAGACGACTGCAACGCTGCGCTTATAAGATCTCATACCCTGATCGATATGTTGAAATATACCTGCAGTGATCTCCACGAAAACGCTAAAGACTTCTATAATCTAAGTAACAACAAAGATTTTGGAAGGAAGGAACAGTTTGCAATCACCAGAATAAGAATTGGACACTGAAAATTAAGCCCCACTTATCTACTGGATAGATCCATCCCACCTTTAGTCTTGCGATCTGTGTAATTCTGCCTTAAATATAGACCATATCATCAATCAATGCCCCAAATACCACTAACAAAGACAAAAATACCTTCAGGCCAAAAACTACATATCTATTTTGGACTCCCATGAATGCCAAAAAGACATTATTAAATTTTGTAAGGACAGTAATATTTTTGATTTAATTTAAATGTATTGTATTCTGTGTTCTCTTTTGTTAAAATTTAAAAATCAAATGTAAAGAAGATAAATAATTAGTTAGTGGTAACGAGCAGAAAAATGGACATTACCAGTATTTTATTATGTAAATTTATAATTGTAAATAATGTGTACATAATTGTATAATAATATGTAAATAGTTGTCGCTAATGACCAAGCAGTCGATGTGACCGTTATAAATAAATTAAATATTTATATATATATATATATATATATATATAACCATGTATAACATTCAATTATCATTTTATAACAATTCGAAGAACACTGAGCGGTGGTAAAATATTAATATTAACAAAGCTCACGCAACTACTGGATCTGGTAATTAATGTACCACGGACATTCAATAATTAGAGAGACAAATAGATACAGAAATCATTAATACAAATCATTAATACAGTTGTTCCAATGGTAATCTAAAGAAGCTTTCGTCTTGTTGTTTGAGCTACTTTCCCACAAATTCTTTGACTTCTCGTTGTTACTGAACCTTTTTCTGTGTAATGCCTCCTTGCTTGAACCAAACTAATATAATTGGAGAGAGCCAAATCTGTACTGTGTGGAGAATGAGATAGTACCTCCTTACCCTTTGTTTCAATGGTTTCTTGGGTCAGCTTTCGGAACTCAATTTCCCCTTATTTTTCTGTACTCGACCTTGTTACTCATAACGTTATGATTGAATACACTGCATTTTTGTTATATACGTCGGAACTCGGGAATAATGCGGTCAATAAGGCTTCAAGACATGGAATTGACATTTCAACTGGCCGGCCAGGATGTTGCGCGTCAGCTACTGAAATTCGACCGTTTTTAACTGTTGTACAAGGAATATGCTTATATGGAATCCCTGATCTAGGACATCAACTTCTTCATACTAACGTAAAACGAACGTTATTATTTAAGAAAAATATTAATTCGCTGTTTTCGTGCATACAAAACGACTCCGGTTGACTCTATACAGATGATCATTACAGCCATTCCTCCAATACACTTGACTGCGAACCAGTGGGCAGCACTGTACCACTTAATGCGTAAGAATTCAAACATAGTCCACCAAATTACTAACAAAACTGTAGAATCCAAAGATACATGTAAAGATTGGCTGATGAAACAATGGCAAACCAGATGGAACAAAATTGAAAAATCCCTTTGGTCATAGAAATTAATACCCACGGTTGAATTACGATTACAACGCAGCTTCATAACTCCAACAAAAGAAGTAGTCTCTGGACACGGACCATACGATTGTAAATTAAAGCAGTTAAATTTAATATAATTTTCTACATGTTCTTTCTGTAAACAGGAAGATGAAACACCTTATCACATTGTATGGGAATGTGGTTTTTGGAACGACACCTTTCAGGACTACTGAAAACTAGAACCTTCAAAACTTTTAGGATGTGAGGAAATTTACCAATCATTTATATTAGCCTTGACACAATTGGAATTTCAAAAACAAATAATCGAAAATATAAACCAGATAACAACCAGATTTTATTCAAATTAACTGAAGGTTTTTTAGGGCAGTGAAAATCCCCCAAATCCTGCATATAGATTCATTAATATGAACCTACACTGGACGCATGGTAATGACATGCGTTAGGGGGTGAGGAGCGGGAACCCTCGTAACCTCTCTGGGCAACCAGCAGTAAGGGACTTTTTCTTTCAGAGAAATTTTCCCCTGGTAAGCTTCATTTAGAATATAAAATGGAGCCAAAAAAAACTTTAAGCAGACTGTAAAATTATTCAAAAAAAGATTTTAGCCGGTTTATCACACTCAGAAAGCAAAACCCGAATCTCTAGACGTTGTTCAACTAACTTGCAAACCACAACCACAGACGCCATAGTTAAATACAATTTTTATTCCTTACTTGTTCTCCGCTTATCTCAGCGATGCCAATTTAAATTCATGACAGTACCAAACGCGCCCTAAAAAACGCTTTTTTCTGCATCAGTCTTTTAAACGTTGAGTGTAGTTCTAATTTTTTAGAAAATCCTTCAGAGACTGAATTGCCGACCGTCCAAAGTGTTTTAAGGTGTATTTAATTTCTATAAGAATGCATTTGGTGGATATTCAGTAGTACAGGCAAGTCAAACATGCCGCAGTTTACAACTTGATCTGAGGCCCTCGCATACAAGAAATTTAAACAATGACTATAAACTCAGACTCGCGAGATTTCCCATAATTCATTTCTCACAATCCATATTATAGTGAACGCAATTTGAAATGAATTGTTGTCAGTTTATTTCATTCTGGTAATAGTAAATAATTAAAGAAGGTCACATGTTTATTAAAAATTGAGCTACTGATAATGAGACCTTTTCAGTATCTTTGAAAGATTGACCACAGAAATAAAATAAATGACTAGTGAAAATCTTTCAAGAGTGATGGGAACATTTAAACGTGACATTGGCAGCCATCACCGAAGAAACTTATTCTTCTAATCTTTGTTTTACTCAACAAAATCTCGATAACATTTTTTAAGGAACACATGCAAAGAAACCGTATCATAATTCATAGGATCAGAAATCGTGCAGCAGCTGACAACTTGAAGTATACCATTTCATCAACAAAAAAATGAGAATAATTGTGGCTTGTGAATTTTCCCAGCGAAAGCCTTGAACTGAATTTTGGACAAAAAATCAGTAATTTTCAGAAAAAATCCATTAATACAACAAGCTCAGTTTCTTTTAGACTGGCTTTCAAAGACTTAAGGTAATCGCTTTGGTGTTTTGAAATAATGTGGTTTCCAGGAAGCTTCCATATTTTGTTAGCAAGTATTTCAATGAAATTTTCAACTGAAAAAACATTTGTTTCCGGCGTTTCACGATGAGTTCATTGTTTGAATTTTATTGATCGATCTGAATCCCAGTCTTTGAATATTTCTTTCAAATGTGCAATCAGTCCTCTTCATTCGGGCAGTTTTGGCATCTCTGCAACATACAATCTCTGACCTTTCGGATGAAAACTACCTTTTCCATGAGCATCTTACAATCTTCTTTAATTTTAGCAAAAATAATTGAATGCACATTGAAGCATACATAATTGCAATGTACCCAATTTGAAGCCTTTAGACGCCTGAGATGAAATTTCAAGTCGACTCTTTTAATGAGTTTAAAACATGCTCCTTCTAATAAAATCAATTCAAAATAGTTTATATTAGATAGTTTTTCATAAAAGTAGGCTGTAAGTATTATATTTGGCGTTTTTGCAAAAATTGTCAACTTTGTAAAACTCTGGAGAGCAGCAGATAAATGAATTTTTACATTCAAAGACCTTGTGATGCTAGTTTATTAAGTGCAAAGTTTCACATTTTTCGTACATTTCTTTCCAAAGAGATAAAAAGCCAAATTCTTACTCGTTTTTCACACTTCAATTTTTTTGCAATTTATCTAAGCAAAATTACTTATCAAAATATTTTTTATATATACGTTTAAAAGAGCACAAAATACAAGACAGTCAATATAGTTTAATATAATAATATACTGCGAGAGTCTTACATCTCAAAGTTGCTGAAATATCAGAGTCATAGCGTAAATGGTTTCTATATAGAGTTAAAGAAACCACAGATATTACATTGTAGAATGTGGGAGTTCATAGAGGACAGGTATCAATGTTCACACAAAATTTTAGCAAAATCCTTAAATCAGACCACTCGACACGGAATAACCCAGTAACCTGTGGTTGATGCGACGTTAAATAAATAAAATAACAATAAAAGAGGACAGCGGCCTCAATTTGTTGTTATCCTGTCTATGTTTATTCAATGATAACTATGTGTATTAATTTTGATTTACATTTTCCAATTTATTGTTCATAATATTATGCAGTAATTTAAACACGGGCGGAGTTGCATTTCGTTTGAAAAGCTTTTGTTAATATATATTAGCACAGGAGTCTCCGAAAGACTTGTATAGAAGGCCGAGTGACATTTATACGGCGGGACAATAGTTCTTTTGTGCTGTCAGCATTATCGAACAAGTCGCCAAACCAAGCGCCGATTACCCTCTGTTTTGTAACGCCACTCCCTTCACCCGTCGGGTAATTTTACACTGCTACGGTCCATTCTCGAGTTTTATTACACTCTGCACCTGGCAATGGAGGGGGCTTTTAATTACAGGATACTTATTGCACCCGTCCCACCCACGTCATGCTCCGAGAATTCTAATAAATTTTGATTGGTTTTGCAGCGGCGCGGGGGTCGCGAGGGGAGTCGGACAACCATTCAATTCCACTGAGAAGGGGGGCCGGGGGTCAAGTCCGCACAACAGGTGAACGAGCGGCCGCTTTTGTGGGGTGAAAACAAATATCTGGAGGACGTCGTTTGTTATTTATTAGAATCTAATGTTGCGTACACAGAGGAGCGTTGCGTCGCGTCGCGAGGGGTACTTGGACGCCAAGTCAGCGGAAGGGAGGCGCCCCTTGTGCACGTGCGACGCAGATAATCGCAGACGGATGTCTCTCTTCCCCAAATACCAGCCACACTTCCTGTGGAGTTAACTCAAGGGCCTATCACAACACTGCTTTACTCAATCTTCCGCTAAATCGGCTACTTTCGTCGTCTATTGTTCAACGCCGTATTATTCACGTGAATGGAACAGAGCGAGCATAAATTATAGGGACAAAAATCTCTAAAGCACGATATCATGAATTCCCAGAATAAATGAGAGCAATTTTCAAGCTGAAATAATTCCCGTTTAAGAATAATTTGTATGAACGGAAAAAAGGTCTTATGCAAGCTGACTTATAAAATTCAGCTGCACTTACTTTTCTACTTAGCTGCAAAAGAGTAGTTCAAAGGCCAGTTACCGGAGCTGAGTGTAGCTAATTAGGTCTATTAAACTTTATATATGTACATATATATATATATATATTCGTTTCCCTCGATTTCATTGACTCTTTTAATTAATACTTACTTCCTCCGTCTTAATTATTATTACCGACACCAAGATTTTCTAGCAATAAACCATTCCACATCTTTCTGCTTCCAATTTATTTTCGTGTAGTTCTTTGAAACATTCCTAACATATGGCCTCTTTTCAAAAAATATTAATGTTCTAGTTCAATTATATTGTTATAAATATATGTACAGCAGAAGCAGAGGTAATGGAACAAGAGTCTAATAAGGTAGAATGTCTGTTGAAGCATTTTCGAACAAGGGTTTCTCTTCAGATTTATTATCGGGGGTTTCCTTTGCGGATGCCTTGAAGTCCCTTTGGATTTTTTTAGAGTTTCTCACAAGCCGAGGCACCTTCATCTATTGTAGGTGTATGTACTGGGGTCGAAAAACTTGGGCATGCGGTAAGAGTTGTCCATTGGACCAGTCGGACAGCTGCCTCCTAAAACTGGCGGGGACATGGAGAAGGGAATGCTGCGACCCCACAGCAATCTCGTCTCCCGTCATTCGGAAGGGCGTGAGGATTGTACCCACAAGCCCGACCTACCTTATGCAGGTGTTCTGGGGTTTTCCCTGCATCTCTTTTAGATTTAAGACCGGGTTGGATCCTTAAACTATAGCGCGGGGGCCCTAGTCAACCCTTGGCTACCTTGCTCTACCGTCCCCATCCCCATTTATATTGCCTTTCTATGCTATTAAAGGGGAGTTGCTTGTTTCTGTATCACCCTCATGCAGATTTTTCTCCCACCTCCATCCAAAACAAATAGAAGGTCTGAAATTTTAAAATTCAGGACACGTTGAAATAGATGATTTATGAAATCTACATGAGTTAACCAGAGTCTTCTATATTATAGTTTGATGGGCGTTATGGTATAGTAATGAGGACAGAGACAAGGACTGCGAAAACGGTCAATTCACATTGAAACAGGAACATAAATAGGATTGTAGTGGCTAACTTTAATTAATGTAATGTAGGGAACTTATATAAATTATCATAAGAGCTCAAGAAAATATTGTGCTCAGCAGTAATGCCTTTAGAATTAAACTGATCATAAAAATGTACATCATATGGCAGGAGTCATTATAATAAAAATTTATCAAATACTTTACGGGTGTCCAGCGTTTCCCACGTACTTATTTGTATTTTCTGAATACCACGAAATTTAACGAATAACATATCAAGAAATTTAAAATCCTACTCGCAGAAGATTTCATGCTCGAAGTATGAAATATGTACAAAAAACTTTTAAAGAAATAAAGAATTTCGCCAACACTTGAAAAAAATACATTGAATTATCACTTGAAACTCTATCGTCAGTCTTAACACAACGTAAAATCTATTCAATTGTTGTATTTGAAAAATATTAGCTATTTTTTAATTAGCGAATACTATTTCCTGTTGTTTGTATTACAGGGAACTATTAGGGAAAGGTAAAGTTTGAAGACACATTCATCTGTCGTATTTCCGTGAAATACGTCATGTTAAAGAATGGTTGTAAATAAAACGGAAATATATGAGCTTGCGTATTTAAAGATAACGTTATTATTTTTCCATCAACCTTCCGTTTTTCTCATATCGGATATAACTGATAAAATGTGAGAGTAGCAGAATGTAAACAAATATCCACGATATTTCACGTAATTAAATATGGCGGATTCCCCTGTATTGTCTCTCTGTCGCTTTAGGTTTAGGAATGCTGATACTTTCATATATTTAGGAAGTATAATTCCTTTCACGTTTATCACTCCTTCCCCAGCGTCTTTCTCGGCTTTTTTTAGAATGTGTGTACCAAGTTTTTTGAAATTCTCCATGCGTTTTTAAGTTTATATTAAGAATAAGTAAACAGACATTCAACATACATGCATTGTTATAGTCTGCATACTTTTTTATATGGGATTATTATTATTATTACTAGACACTTTTCTCTTGCTTTCATTAATAGTTTCCACATTTTATAGTGAAGGTGCCCATCGAATTCCCCTAATGCGATAACTTTAATAATTTAAAGTAACTGAAGCTAATGGGGTGATGAATGTAATAAAATGTATTTTTCTGTAGTGTTCTGGAGTGTCAAAACATAATCAAAAGAAGTTATCCAAACTGGAATGGTAATTGTGCGATGATCCAATTTCGATCTCGTTTTGTAGTTACATAATTAATCATCAGAAGAAATTCATAATTTCTTGAAAAACTATTTTTAGGGGTTTCCTAGAAACTCGTGAGATGCAGACCAGAAATTGTTAGACCCACGATCTACAGCCTTTTAAATAGAGGCATTATTGCTGCAATGTAATTCTCTCAACTATATGTTCGGCTACTTCAAATTAACTTTAAATATTGGAAGGAATTTAAAATTTCGTTACTGTTGAATAAACTCGCATGTTGCTGTAACCGAGAACTAATAACTACTTTTGAAAGCACTGTAGGGGGAATAACGTTATCTCCAAATTCAAACCGGAATAAATAAATATAAAAGCAATTCAGAGTGTTTTCTTGACAGGAGAAACTGCAATATTCTCGGCTCAACGCCATATTGAACCGAACCTTCGACGACTCAAGTGGAACAAAAGACGCGCAATATCGACGCTATAAATTGCTTCGCCAGTCAAAACCTCTGAAAGGAATCCTGCATTTTTGGAGAGGAATTACATTTCCTCAAGCGCCAAGCTTCCAAATATAAACCCAATTTATGGACGAAAATATTTACTATCGGAACTGATCCGAAATATATGAATTCGTGAACTCCATTAAATGCATCAATTGGCCACTAATTGGAAATTATTAAAATTTATAATGTATCAATTGATTTAATTCGTGTTAATTTTGCTTGATTTTGACGGTTTCGTATTGCTTTTAGAAAATGAAATAAAAATTCTATGATGTAACGAGTTAACAATATAATGTTTAAGATTATGAGGCTTGCGTATAATTGTTTTTCCATTTCTACATAATTTAAATTTAAGAACAATTTACAACTCAATTAATTACGGACACTTTTATGAATTATAGATGAATATTTTACTTGAGTAATTAAGCAATCATTGTGATTCGAAGAAATGAAAATTATTAACTGGCAATATGGGATGATGGGGAATTTGAATATGTAACCAAAAACATGTTACGTTAGACAATTATAACAAATGCAAGGTACAAATAATGGAGACTACTAATAACGAAGCAAATGTACTCCATTAATTTTTCGGTTTAACATGAAATCGTTAATGTATTCATTCACTGATCAGCCTGAAATTCATTCAAAACACTTCCGCAAGCCTAATAGCCTAACACATCCTGTCTTATCTGCTTAGCGTATTCCATTCTTAACCTCCCTCTTCTGTTCTTACCTTACACACTTCCTTCTTTTTGAAGATCCTCATGTCTCGAAACGTGGTCAATTAATCTATCCCTTCTCTTGGTCAAAGTGTTCCATATTGTTCTCCATTATCTTATTCTTCCAATTTAAGTGTTATATTGATCCTCAACTTCAATTGAAGCCAGATAAGAAATAATTTTAATTATAAGTTTTTGTAATATTTTTAATATTTAGCTTGAACAATGTAATCATGTGTCCCATTTATATAAATTCAAACACGGCCAAAAATCAACTACTTTTTCAGCCTTAGAAACTAAGGACATATTTTTAAGTTTAAAATGATATTCGCGTCATCTATTGGTATTTTATTTACTCTATGCAACCTAAAAGCTACACCGTCTTTACTTTGAAGTGCTCCGTAATGTTAAGAGTGTTAGTAATCTTAACTGTATACCTTTTAATTTTTTTCAAGAGGTTTATCTACATCCTTGCAATAATTACAGAAACGAGCTGATGTATTGTGTGGGTAAAAAACGTGTAGTGTACATATACAAATATTAAGGGGTTATTTTAGTTCATTTTTAATTATATAATATTAATCTAAATTTCCCGAGCTGCGAAAGTCACTGGGTCCTTGAATTTTCGGGTAGCAAGAAGGCCTGTCTGGCATCAAAACATCTATAGGAGTGGTCCTTTTTAAGGATTAAGAAACCGCTGGCCCTAGAGTCATAAATATGTGTTCGATGGAGCACGTCTAAGACTCTTCCACAGAAAGTTTAGTGACCTCTGGGGCGTGAATGTTCGCGACTTTCGGGCAGACATATAAACCCCGGATTTGCTATTTAGAAAATGTTAGACGAAGCCGTATTGGGTAAAGTCGGGGATTTTAGTCGGGATAGTGGAAAAACGGAGGTATTGCGGTTGGTAAAAGATTGTTAAAGAGTTAGTTGTTGAGTGGTCGTGAAGATGGAGGGATGAGAAGTTGAGTTGTTGAGGAGTCGTGGAGAAGGGTGGGGCTAGTTGTGGAAGTTAGCTGCGGAGAGCTGAAGAGTAGAGTTGTTAAAGAGTTGTAGAGTGGTTCTTGAACGGGCGAGTGAGTTAGTTGGAGGAATGATCAAGAAGAACGATGTGTTGAGAAGTTAGGGGGAGGTATTCAGCCGGACTTCAAAGGCGTCGGAATCAGCCGAGTCTAATTCCAAACACTGCCTCTTCAATAGTTCAAAAGTTTCCAAACAGATCTACCTACGTCGTTGGTAAAGTGAAAATCAACCATAAATCCATCAATGCCGTCTATTAAAAGCCACGGTAGCAATCACCACCATCAAGCACTGTTCCGAACATAAAGACCGCGTATTTAGCCTTCCATCCTCTGAGAACAAGAAACAGTTTTCTTTTATTATTCAATTTTAATTGTTAATTCATTTACCCAATTGCTTATTTTTAAGAGATGGAAAATAAGCCTTTTTATTTATTAGTTGTTTTCTTTTGTTAAATATATAAAAGAAAATTTTAAACATTCTTAATATTTAATTACCCTGCTCTTAACTTAAATAAACCAGAACCCCATTAAAACATTACTAACTAAATGGGAAACGCTTGATGATAGAAAACAAGAATATGGAGAAAACGGCCTGGACAAAAATAAGGGAGCGTATACCCACATTGTTTTTACTAAAAACTATTATAATTATGAAATAAAGGAAAGGGACTAAAGAAGGGAAAATATTTCTTTCTTCGTAAACAGGGCAATAAGGGACTGGAAAGCTTTGCTTGCTGGGATACTCAGAGGCTTTCCCTAGGAATACAAAGGTTTTCAAAAGTAAGATAGAAACACTGAAAAGTTAAGTGCTTATTTTGTAAAAAACGGACGTGAAAATATTATTTAATTGTGCTTTTAATTTCTCTTGTATAATTTATCTTTTCTTTCCTGTAATTGATCTTTTTACTAATATTTTATCAACAAACTGCCATCAGGCAAATGCCCACCTGTAGTAATAATAATAAACACAATACATTAAAAGCTTTCTACCAGGTACATGCTCTAATTCTTCTACTGCACAGTACGTAATTGAAGGTATGGTGATGATAAAGTGAAAGTAATAGATGTTTGGACACTGCAGCTTCCCCAATTTATTTTACTACAAATCCTAAACTTTCGTAGGTATTTTTTAAGTTATACGAAAATATTTAATTCTGAACAATCGTATTTTGTAGGTATATAAAAAGGCGGCCAATAAGTCAGAAAAATATTTTCTTACTATTTAACTATCCTTTTGAGCGGAAATTTAGATGAACCAAATAATAACGTCTCAAGAATGATGAATGAAGTGTTATATATCAGGTGCAACCCTCATGCACTGAATGTTAAAAATGATAGGAGTAATTTGCTCAAGGCATACGATTCTCTTTTGTTATAATAGTTTAATTATTTTTAAATCATTCTTGCATTAATCATTGTTACCACGTCATTACGGCCGTAACCGTGGCGGGAGATTGTCCAAAATCCTCTAAGGTAAACAGTTCATGCATTTAATAATGTTAGTCTGTCAATTATTTACTTTATATTGAATATTACACTTCATATATTAACAAATTAATATTTAATTTATTATTTCTTTGGTGTATAGTTAGCTGAAGAAGTTCACAAAGTTGGATGGAACGTAGTATTTGTATTAATTAAATAGTAATAATATTTGCAGAATTATTAGTTGTCTTTTTATTTCTTTTAAACTTCAAGTCAGAAAATTTTGTTAGCATATTCTGCAGATCTTCTTCGCAGATATAATGCAGACTTAATGATAAGAAGATGGAAGAAATGCTTTCTCAGTAGCATTGTGCCTGCAGAGTACAACTTAATTATTTCTACTTTCCATGGCGGACCCTATTCAAACCTACCAATTTCGGTTTATAACAGGGTAATTCAAATTGTTTTTTAACTTGATGCTCAGCTTGATGAGAGTAAGAAATGTACAAAAAGGTCGTTGACTAAACTATTTTATTTAAAAAAATATTTGTTATTGGCCGAGCAGTGGTTTAATTTATGTGATCAAATTATTTTAAATTTTCAGTAGTTTGTGAAAGTTAGCTGTTTTTCTGCTCCTATAATTTATTCTGCCGTTCTCTAAACTATTCTATTATACTCTGTTCACATTTTTAAGTGGTATAAGTAAATCCTCTTTCTCGCCAGTTCGTCAGTCTATAATTAGGCGACGTAAGACTGATGTGTTCATTTAGAAGCTAAGTTTTTCTTTCTCAGCCTTACAACGGAGGGAATAAAGGTGCTTTTCTAAACGAGTTTTATTTTCGAATTATTGTCTTCGTCAAATTAATCCCCGATTTTCCAACTTTTAATAAAAGAATCATGTTATTGTATGTGATAATTACGATTCGCGTTCCTAGACATTTGCTGAATGATAAGGCCATATCTGTTAGATCGAGACTAAAGCCGATTATGATCGGTGGATTATCCACGTAGACCGTCACCCGATTAACCTTGAGTCTCTGCGGCACATGCCACGACAAGAATAACTCTCAGCCAGACGGCGCCTCCAGGATAGGCCGCACTGTAAAATAGCTTCGCCTCCCTTTATTTCATATTAACACTTCTTTTCTTACCGACTTTAAATGTTGCGTGAGTACTTAAAGCGAAAACAACCGGTTTATTCGCCATAACAGTTTAACCAGACCGTATTTTACAGCTATATATTCAGATAATTACGTACCACATATTTATGGTCGTTTGATGAATGCGGTGGCCATAAAATAATATTGTTTGAATTTTTTTCAGAAAAATAGAGCCATTTGGATATTAGTAAAAAAATATTTTATAAACGATCAAACTTTTGTTACATATAATTGCATAAAAATACAAGTTATTTCTCTTTATTCTTTAAATAAATATTGGTATTTTTATAATTAATCGTGCTCACTAAGCGAACGCAAGTTCTGTTGTATAAGATTTACACCGTACCCAATAAGCCACTAGAACAACCTGTACAAGTGTTTCATACTCACGGGACTCTTTCGGTACAAATTCAGGACAATATGGTTTTCATCGAACTGTACTTTAATCTTTTTTTTCCATACAAATATAACTATTAAATCAATTAATGTCTTTCTTACAATAATGAAATGAATTAGATTGACTATTAGTTACAGAGAAATTATTTTCGTTGCCATATTTGGTCTCTATAAAAATGGTGGGAAAATATTGAAATTTTATTTATTAAAGTTACAGGATATTAATAAAATTGGTAATAAGTACTAACAAAACATAAAATTTTGATTAGGAAAAGATGCCAAATGCATATAAAAAATTAATTTGACTGCATACAAGGGTAGCTTCAACAACCGAAATGTGGTGCATAAACGCATGTTGTTGTTGTTGTTGTATTCAGTCCTTAGACTAGTGTGATGCAATTCTCCATGCTAACCTATTCTGTGAAAGGCTTCGCTTCCGCAAGAACACGCAGCAACAACGTAATATAGAAACTTAAAATGTAACAATAGTTAACATTTGGAATATTCAACTGAGTTCATTTAACAGGTAAACTAAACAATTTAAAAACAAAAATATCATAAAAAATTCGAAAGTTACTTATATATCTAACTATTTTGAAATAATAATTGGTAAAAAGGTCTATAAGTCTGAAGAATTATTCAATTTATTGAATTCAGTTCATTACTCGACGTTTCGTCCTTTAGTTTTGGACCTCATCAGGAGCTCTACAGAAACAATGAATTTGAACAGAATTTTCGGTCTCTTCCCTCGTGCGACATGCAGACGAAATTTCTTCTGTTTAAATTTTTTGTCTTTCAAACATCAGATGAGATCGCAAACTAAGGGATGAAACGTCGGGTAATGAAATGATTTCAATACATTTAGTAATTATTATTACTCATAGGCCTCTTTACCATTTATTAAAACAAAAGTGTATCATAACCTCTCAATTTTATAATAATGTAACCAATCATAAAAATTAAACATACAATAATAAATATAAACAAAATAATTTAAAAGATCAATAATGAAAATATTATAAGTTAAAAAAATAAAGGATAATATTACTCAATTTCAAGGTATCATTATAAGCCTCCTAGGATCCTTAATTTAGTTTCTATATAATAATGTATGTATAATGGGACGTGGTTTAAAAAACAAGAATAATAAGTAAAGGGTGGAAAAAGTTTGTCATTTTGTTGATTCTATGTTTAAAAAATCGGTAGACAAATACATATTCAACCAAAAACTATATTAACCGTTAATTAAACCTGAGATATTTGCTGGTGTTGTACCAGAGAACCTCTTCAGCACAGCTTTATGGATGGATGTTTCTTAAAAAACATACATTTGTACGGAGTGATGGGGCACGATTGTGGCAGACCTCTATTATTTTTTGCCTTGTTTATTCTCTTTTTCTTGAGAGAGAGGAATATATTTTTCTGAGAGAGTAGAGAGATTTTTATAATTTCAACAGTCCCATGAAAGGCATTTCACAGTATGGTTGAGAAATCGCGAAGTTTGAGGTCCCGATAGTTTAGATGGAATTTATGAAGCGCAATTTCTGGGAGACAGTCATGGAGTATTTAAATTTAGACTTTCGGGCAACAGTTGTGGAAGGATGTGCAAGATGTTGGTGGACACAGTTGAAATTTAGGTGAAGATGATGATGAAACACTTTTGGCGGATGCGTTTAGGAACTTATGTGAACGATAGAAACCGATGAATCTTTTTTCTGTACCATTAGGGATTTAAGGTGTGAAAAGAATAGAAACGATGGAGCGATAACCTATTAATGGGTGTATGAAAGGAGGATAAACATAAAAGAATTTTCAAACGCCAATTCATTGACGATCAAGATTTCAGCTAGACTAACTACATATTAATCAGTAACGTTCGGCTTTAGCAACGTTTAATCGAACACGTTTAGCATCTAGTCTGTAGTTTTGGAAATTAGACTTAAATGCCACTACAAGGGCAAAGTTACAGGCAAAATATTCATCGAGAGATGATTATCAGGATAAGTACTGAACTATGATGAAGCGAGTAAAAATGGTACTAATGTATTTTTATGATTCAAAATGTTCTACTTTCCCTGGAACACGTATCATAAATCAAGGTCTGATTGAAAAGCATTAGGGGATTGAACTCTCATCCAATAATTTTTTACAATAATTTTATTAGATAGGCCTATAAAATGGGAGCAGAGTGCTGCTTCTTTATATTATCCAGGTAGCCAAGTAGAATATTAAATTCGACACCAATCTCTTAGTCAAAATGTGATTTATTGGGCATTAAAAGCATCATTTTGTGAACTTGCTACCTGCCATGCTTACTTATTTTTGTTTTACCATAACCAGCGTGATGACTCACAGTACTTTAATCAATTCATGCAATATCTAAGTACATAAAATATGCACGCTACTTTAAATGATTATAAAACATCACGTTGCAGTGGGAGAGGTACAAAAATTGAGTAAAACGTTCAACCCGAACATTGAGTGAAGAATACACGAGGTGAAAAAATACGCTCTGTCCCTGAAAGAAGTAGAAAATTCTCCTGGTATCTCAAATATATCCTGTTTCTATGTCGTTATCTATTTAATTCCCTCAATCTTGCCAAGATTATTAGAAACTGTACAATCAAAAGGTGTTTCTGAAGAACACGAACTTTAGCGACTCGTGGGGTAGCACAATCTTTAAAATTCTACGTGCGCAGATGATTTGAAGTTTGGTGTATCACTTCTGGTTCACAGTATAAAACAAATGTGAAAACTAAATTAATTTAGTTTGAAAAGAAGAAATATTAAATATTTGTGACTTAAAGTGTTTGAAGTAATCACTTGAAATTATTTGCTCGGTTTTTTAAATTGACATTACAACAACTCAATTCAATTATATTGATTTAAAAACGTTACCTGTTACATTTTTATCGCCCTTTATTATTTCCTCAATTTCTTATTGAAGTACATAGTAGAGAAATACGTCACGGAAAAAGGTGGTTCTAAATATAAACCCACGTCTTTTGAAGATTTTCGTATTGCTTTTATCATGCTTCAGTGTGTTTATTATGTTCGAATTACAGGATATAATTTATCAAATGGGGAAAAAATAGTCAAGCCGTATTGTGTGCAATGAAATGTATATATTTTTCCTAAATCAAAGGGCTTATACATGCTGTAACATTTAAACATTTTTTTAACAAAGTTCCTCGATTTTGTAGGGGTTACTCACCCCATTTTCTGCTAGTGGTTTCTCCAACTTTTTTTTAACAATATGTGTATCAAGTTTTTTTTTGCAATCTGTATACATGACAAATATACAGATTAACATATAAAAGAGAGGTAATTTTTACAACTAAAGAGAAAATCCCCTTATTAAATAGTGAATTGACATCGAAACAAACTATCTATGGGTGATTGGAAAATTAATTTTCTGGCTTCCTGCTTGTTGAGCACAAGCACGTCAGCCAGCCACCATTCTCCACAGCTTCGTAGCCAGCCAGAGCCTACTACTCGTACATACGATCAATAATGTCATGTGGGGTCTAGGCAGTTGCGAACCACGCCACCTCTGCATGATGTCGACAGTCGCTAAATAACATCAACTAGATTTTATGGAATATGGGATAAACCGAACAGAGATTTTTTTAAGTTATCTAATAGATTAAGATTACAATTAATTTTACACAAACCAAAACTTAAAGTGAGAAGATATGACCGATTTTTGTTGCTGGGAATAATAGACAGGCGGCCATCTTAACAAAGGCAATGAACTCAAAACATTGTGCGAGGATCTCCCGCTTTGAAGCCGAAGCACGGAAAGTTATTTGATAAAGTAGTTTACATTTAAATTAGATAATTTAACTAGCGAACTCTGGTTCTCCTTGAACTGAAATGCAAAAGATTTCCATATAATATTAGCTTTCGAGTAGAACTCACCCTATAAGTAATAAATTTTAAGCTATTTTTTTCTCTCATTGACTATGAATGGAAGCTTTTCAAAACTGGGATAGCAGAACGTATTTTCGTACTGGTTTACGACATTATCAAATTTATTACATTCAGAAACAGAATTCTTTTTACGAAAACCAAAATGTTCACTACCGAACTAGTCGCAGGAAATAGAGACATTTTGAAATTATATGATTTCACGGTTGCCATGAAGCTTCTTTTTGTCTGATAGAACTGTAGAATGTATTCTGCATTCTTGAAAAGAAAGGCTGTCGGAAGATTCTTTATTAGGCAAGTGACAAGAATGCCGCGGTATTAGAACCGTAGGACTTTATGAGCACAATAAGTTCTTATTAAGGCATTTAAGCAGAAACGGTGAACGACCCATCTAACAATACTTATCCCAGAATTTATTCCTTTACAATAAACTAATTAAATCAGCTTATTGTCAGTTTTTTAATTTAAATATTAAACATCACAGCTCTTCGTCTCTCATTTGAGACTTCTTCAGGTAAAAATTTAGCTGAACATGGAATCTCACTTCATGACTCTTTCGACTGAAAAAGATGTTTGCTTTAACTCATTTATTATATATTTACTTTTCTGATAAACTATTTAATTTATTCCTTCACTTTAAACCTTCAGTTTCCAAACGTTTTCTGTAACTATTGAAAGAATGATGAAATTTAACTATTTCTGATCGCGAGGAAGATCAATATAATCCTAGTTATTGTCCACCAAACACGTCTTTCTATGTATATAATTAATTAAAATAACTGTTGTGAATTGAAAATTTCTTCATATGCAGTCAAAATAAAGTAAAATTCTTTAAAACACGACTTTTCAAACAGAATGAAGTAAAAAGGAAACTTCTGCAGTCATCAGAAATTTTGGGCCTTTAAATAATTTTTGGTTTATATTGGCCCTATATGACAATTTCTAATCAAAGGGTATATATGGGCCTTTCAAATTAAAAAAAAAACAGAATTTCGTTAATACCTCACAGACAGCTTGTTTTATTCCATTTCAACATCGACCCGCTCGTATTGAAAAAAACTACACTTATTAATTAAAAATATGTAAAAATATCCATCAGCAGACTGACGTTTTTAATATCAATTCATAATTGCAAACCGTGTGGATTTTTTAATCCGACGTTGATAAATGAAAATGTATTTCAGGGAATATGGGACAGCTTTCGGAAATCACATCTATATTTAAGTGAATATAATTAGAGGGTCAAAACTCTCCAAGAAAACACCTAATTTCAACCGTCAAATAGTATCAAAATATTCACAAAACTATTAAGTTGATATATTGATATATTTTGTTATTCAAGAGTCGTAAATGAACACAGTTATTAATAATATACGTTAAAAAGGTCTGTAAGTCAGAAGAACTATAAAATTTATTGATATTGGCTCATTACACGACGTTTCGTTCCTCAGTTTGGAACCTCATCTGGTGCTTTAAAGAAACGATAAATTTTGGCATGCGAGTCGAACGAGAATTCTGACTAGACGTTTTATAGTTGTTTCTCATGACTGTCACTTCGGCTTCTAAGATAGTGCGACATGAACGCCAAAAATTTCATCCGTTTAAATTTCTTGTTTCTTTAAAACAGCTGATGAGGCGTCAAACTAAGGGACGAAACGTCTTGTAATGAACTGATGTCAATAAATTTAATAATTCTTCTGACTCATAGGTCTTTTACCATATATTATTTCAAAATAGACATATAGTATAACTCAATCACATTTATTAATGCAAACAATAGAAGAGGAACTTCAGTGGAATATATAAAGTTGAAATATTTTAACTGGTAACATCCTATCATTTATTTATTTTAATAAGATTTAGGACCAAAATCAATTTAGTATATTTTTCACGTGCAGGCGTGTGATTAAAGATGCCACTGAAAGATCCAAGTGAACGCTTTTAGTTAATATTGCATTTTCTGGCTTTATTGAGTGGGTAACGATCGCTTCTCCACCCTTAGTCGCAACAAATGAAACTTCATTCGTCGTATAATTCTCCGGTGCAGAGAGCAAGCAGTATCTCCTGCGTAATGGAGTGGCGAGATCGTGTTCTAATCCCTGGCATAAGTCAGGCCATTAAGTCGCCCGGACGCGGCCAATGTAGTTCCAGGAATGCACAGCCATCTTCTGGCCACGGCAGCACAAGATGGAGCTCTCCCCTAGCTCTTTTTTCTGCGGCAAATATATCTTGTTGAAGGCTGCATTTCGGAAAGCAATCTCCTGCCGGTGATTCAGCGGAATGCCTTAAGCTACATTTAGACGACATTCGTAAAGAGTCGTCACGCGTCACTCCCATTCTATTTTGCCTCGTCTTCAATGAAATTCAACAAAAAGAAACAGAAACCTACTAACTCGCAGCTTAGAAACGTTCCAATGATAATTGCTTGGCATTAATCTTTTCACACATTTTTTACCCCATGAAATATTTTCTTTCGCTCATTCACCTACTCCATTCAAACAATAATTGAAATTATACTTTTAATTATAAACGGAGTTTGATGGAAATCATGTGAGTATATTTTGAAATATGTTCATCAGGTTTCCCAGCCTATACTCAGTTCTTTTATTAAGTTTTCTGCCTGATTCAGAAAAAATGATTAAAGGTCTATTCCCGCAAGTCAGTGCCGCGACCGACACGTGATGACAATAGTCACGTGGATAGTATCCCTGTCGGATTTAAAATATTGGTCCGGTGCTGAACAATATTAGTGCTTTAGGGCTGGTGACTAGGTCGTTCAATGAAAATTCAGTCTACTTTCAAACGATTTTTTTTTCACTTTCACGGACGTGGCTTTTCTTGACTACATTCTTTCTTTATACATTTCTTCTATTTTTTTCATTTTTTCTATTCTAATTCATATCATTGCATCAGTAACTTATAGTTAGTGAGCCACTGTCCCGTCTTAAATACATGGACCCAGAGTCCAAGCGTACTAACTGGAGCACAACCGAAGAGAAAAAGCAAACGACTGCTCAGAAATACATGTACCAAATATTTCTGTACATACCGTTATTATATTCATCAGGATTTATATTGTGGTATTCAGTCCATAGACAGGTCTGATAGAACCCTCGATGCTTACCTATCTAGCGCAAGCCTTTTCATTTCCGTATAACTACAACATCCCACATCCTCCCTAATCTGCTTAGAGCAATTTATCATTTGTCTCTATCTTCTGTTCTGACCCACACAATTCCCTCTAATGCTAATTTTACAAGACCCTCGTGTCTCAAAACATGGTTTATTAATCTATCCCTTCTCTTGGTCAACTTACTCCAAATTGTTCGCTCTTTCCCTATTCTGCTTATCCACCCATCTGATTTTCTGCATTCTCCTATAGAACAACATTTCAAATGCTTCTATTCTTTTCCTTTCCGCAACTCCTATAGTCCATGTTTCGCACCCATATAACGCCACACTCCATACAATTTTAATATTCACATTTATATTACCCGCAAGTAAATTCCCCTTTTATTGCGAAAGCCTTCCTTGTGTGTGCTATCCTACTCTTTGTGTGTACATCCCTAGTTATGCTGCCCAAGTAGCAGATTTCCTTAACCTCCTTCGCAATATCCCTTCCCAATTTAACACCGTTTGTTATCCCACTGTTTCCCATACCTCCATTACCTTGGTTGTCTCTGTATTAATCCCCTATTTTAAGCTCTTTCTCCGGGACCACGTTTATGCCATTTATTATGGTTCCCAAGTCTTCTTCTGACTTCCCTAATACTGCAATATCATCAGCAAATCGTAGGGTTTTATTTCTTCTCCTTGCAGTATCATTCAGGGTTTTTATACTCAAGAAATAAACCAGAATCAGGAGTGAAATAGTTGTCAAATTTCTCTCTAACAGAGAATGTATGTCATTGCGTTCTCTTCTTGAAAATGTTATTACAAATTATTTAATCGACATACTTATGAAAGGCCTGAATTTTCTGATTGTAATTCCAAAAGCATTTTCTTGTTATTGTCCTAGCACGACTCAAACAAAAGCTGAGCTTATGAGTCCATTATCCAACTTCTTCTCTAGATAAGATCGTAAGACTTAAATAAAAAATCCTTCGCCACCTACAATAACGTACAAACCTTTTTTTGTATTTGCTATGTTAGAGTTGTACACTTGTCTTAATAGTTAGTTAAACGTATTTTCCGACATTCTGGAGTACGCGTAAAACTTTCATCCGTCGTAGATTAATTCTTCATAAAGCTGATATGCTTCTTCCTGCCTGATAGACCCCCTCCATTCTTTCCTAAGCTCTTCCTTTCCTTCGTTCAAAACCAGAGCAATCATCAAGAGCCACTGAAAACAACGCCACATCGGATGCTGAAATGCTCTGGAACCAACACTAGCCAGTGTGAATAGAAATCACTGTGAGATCACGGGAATACAGTTTAACAATACTAAAATTCAACTTTCTTGTGATATACCCCTTTATACTCTTTAACATCCTATTACTGTTACAGATATATAGAAAAATGAATAATTAATTTAGAAAATCTCCAACTTTTACGAAATAAAGAAATTAAAAAATTGTCAATTCGGTGACAGAGTTATTATAATTATATAAAAAATTCTGTAATAGTAAATGATGGAGGTCATCATTACCGGCGATGAAAATAGGTAGAATTAAACACATTCGTGTCAAGCAATTTACGATCATTAGTGAGAAGTAAGTAAATTTGTTATTTTAAAAATCAATATTTTCGTGGGCTGCAATTCTTAAAAAATATGTGCAGTAGGGAATTCATAATAAGGTAAAAATTGACGTGTGTTGAAACTGAAAACAATACATACTAATTTTTACAGACACCTTACAAAATGGCGAGAATTTGACGTTTCAATGAAAACTTTTCATCTTACACAAATAAATCATAAAGTAATATAGTAAAGTTTTTTAAGAGCCATTCGAGTAATATGCAAAGCGGACATCTAAACGTCAACATATCTAAATTTATTAATTAGTTTTCTCTATTTTGTAAGAAATCCGTAATATTGATTTCAATCTAAAAGTCAAGTAATAATTACGCATCCGTTACGTTTTAGCTAATCTACTGTCGTTAGTGTCATTATTTTATAAATCATTAAAAGACACTCTAAACATAAACCACATCCTATGAAAGAAGGTGAATTTGTTTAATAAACTGTTCTCTAGGATGTAAATGTAGTGTCTATTAAACGGTTCCATTGGCACTTCCCTTTAGAATCGATTGTTTGAAAGACCTTGCACTATTTTGTAATGTGATATGCTATTCATCCGCATAAAATACAGCCTTATCGTTTCGAATGGTTGAAATATATTTTTATTAATTCCGTCCGTAAGTGCACAGTTTTTTACTTTGACATCCACGGGGAAACCTACAGTAGCTTACAACTAAACCAAAATAAATGCAAGTTATGTAAAGTACTCGAGTATGAGAAAATAGTTCTTACAAATGTCAGAAACAACTGCAAAAACTATTGTCATGGAAGCCTAGATGTGAATTTCACATGATTGTGAATCAAGAATCGTTAACAATTATAATTATGTAACACCAACACTAGAATTTTCCTAATGCTAAAATTCACTGACATTTTATGAAAGTGTTTTGATTATTTGTGTATTTAACCTATGTTTTTTAATGAAAATAGAAAAATTATGGAGACTTGTAAACATATAAATAAGATTTATTAAAGAATGTACGGATTTTATAATGTAATAATTTAATTCTTTAGTGAAATGAAACTCTTTGAAAGTTGAAAGATCGTTTATTTAATCGCGATACGTCCATTGGCTGACATTAACTTGTAGGATCTTACGTTCCTGCCAAGGACGGAAGCCCTCTAAGAAGTTCTTCCCTCCCCATCTCAGCAATAGCTAAGCGTACAGCTTACAATGTCGGCCATAAATTATCGCGTCCACGTTTCTAATTGCCGGGGCACGCAGCTAGCCAATGGCGGAGCTGACCACTCCCACCACTGTCGCCATAGCGACCGACCTGCCTGCCTGCCAGCCTGCCGGCCACTGCTGACGTCACGGAAGCAGCCCTCTATATGGGCAGCCATGCTGGGGTGGCTGAAAATGCACACCTAACAATTGACTACTCGACGTTCACGCAAACTCAAAATGTAAACTGTTACGAAAACCATACTTTTATAAATAAATTTACTTTTAGGTAAATGCAATCGATGACACGTTAACACAAAATATGATACGTAATAATACAATATTAGATATGCTATAAATAAACAGAATTATCCTCTACAGAAATATTCGTAAATAAATATTAATTATACCGTAGGCTCCTTGTGAAGGGATTTTACCGTATTAATATTAGAGAAATGGCGTCAGTATCTTCTGTAGCAGTATTTTTGTAACTGGTTCATATCCTGATATCACGAAGGAGAAGAAATCAGCCACAGCATAAAGATAAGGGAAACCAGTAATAATTGGTCCTACCATCGTTCTTTAACAGCCTCCGTACTTTTTCCGACAAAAAAGGTATCGTTAAAAATATACAAATGCAACCTTTAAGAATGACATGGTACACTCGATGATGCAGTTATCTCGTGGTGATTGTTGCATTTAGGGACGAGCTGATGGTTACTAGTACTTCAAAATATTTCTAATTACTATTATTAATTTAATTGATAGTATCTCTTATCTCTGACATTGGGTAATATCCGGATAACCGTAGTGTAATTTGGTTTTAATTATTCCCGAGCCATCGTTTCGTAATTTCTTGTAACAAGTGAGACGAAATGTTGTTCACATTTTAAATTATCTGCCGAGCTGATTATTACCTATGACAAATAATGTAACAGGCAGTTTGAAGAAAATATAAGTGCAATTTCAAACCATAATTTATTGATATTTGCAAGCTATCCTGTTTTAAAGCAATAATTTATGACTTTCAACGAAGTAAAGATTTTATACTTTAAAATCATTAACATGTTGCAAATTATAATTATAGCCGCTCCTTAAACAGAAAGGTCATCGTTCAATTTATTTCTCAATATAAATTACTGTCTTTACTAGATAAATTCCATTTCATTCTCAAAAAATTGGCAGTTCATCGAGCTAGACAAATTTGATTTCCAATATACTAAAAAACTTCCCCGCAATATCAATATAAAATATTCTAGAATTTTTTTCTTCAAGTAGAAAACTGTTAAATAAAGTTATACATTAGTGGTAACAATTACTGTACCATTAGATATATTCTGACTGTATGTGATGGTGGTAGGATTGAAGACAGAAGACGCTGTCCAGATTGAAATAATGCCACCATTTATTTGTGATAAAGTAACTTAAATATAAGGAATAAAATTTAAAAATTCACCATATAGTTTAAATATGAACCTTAAAGATGAAGTAAATGAAGTTGCCTCCAATAAACGAATAGAAAGTAATCGAGTTTTACTTTTAAAAAATTCTTTACAGTGAATAGAGTAAAATTTCCGGATTGAATCTCATTGAAGCAGGATTGAATTTACGAGAAGCTTTACGATATAGTCTTACTGCAATAATTTAGAAAATAACAGGTTTCCTGAGTATAGTTTAACTCGTTAAATAAAGTCTCATGAGAAGTCCATAACAATAAAACCAATTGACTGAAACATTATAAAATATTGTTCAGCTGAGAAAATACTATCACAAAAATGGAAGTATGTGGTGTGAGAAATAAATACGTTTTTACTGGAAATTAAGCTTGAAATTCGGTAATAAAAGGTAATACGTATAAACAACTCTCCAACATATGATTTGAAAAGAAACAACAGTGAATCTCTTTGGAAAGATGTCTACAATTTGTAAGAATTCTTGAGGTTCTAAGGTTTGCTTTTGCATCATGTTAACATATAAAATTCTACTTACAAAGTTGATTTAGGTTCATAAATTCAACTTATTAGTGAAGCGGCTTCATTGCTAACTGCAGAACGTATATGTTAAGAATAATATTATATATTTATGAAAACTCAGTAACTCTGCTTTTTTAATATTGATTGCGGTATACCACGTTAAAAATAAATGACAGTCAGTGATGTTAATGATTTGAATTAACTGGAGATTAACAGTTTCAGTTGCAAGAACTCTAATCTAAAATCTGAGCATGTTTTTTAATCACGTGTTTTAAGTGATTAATTGATTGGTGGCATCCAAACAAACTTAACCTTGAATGTCTGATGTCTCCTTAAAATTTCTGACAATCGAAAGATGCGCAAACAAATCCGTATCTAAAATTTTCCCTTACGAAACGCATTACTAGAATAACTTCCCCCAATGTAGTTTCGAAATATGATTAATGATTGTATTTCATAAATCGTTTTGTTAGAGTTGTCATATTTCCATACGAAAGATACGTTTATGAATATGGAACATGCTTTCATATGTAAGAGTCGCTAAAATTAATATGCTTATTGTTTATGTTAGAGATTTATCAGCACGTATAGCCTGAAAATCTATCATTTAGTTGGAAAACATTTTTATTATTATTTGGAAGACCTCACCATAGTTATGAAATTTTCAACTCTGAATATATGATTTATAAGAAGGGAAATTATATATTAATGACATTTTATACACTACTTTAGACTGAAATTAATTTTATAACTAGCGTTTCGTAAATAATATAATGGCGTAAAGGACTTTTCATTTTGAATCAACGTTTTTAAAATTGTGCTTTTAAGTCTACCGAATGACAATGAAACACCAAGCAGAAATCACAAGTTTTTAAAATTTAGTGACCAGTTTCAGACTGTTTCTTTAATTAATTAAAAACCAACGTTTCGAGTATTTTATGCCCAGCAATTATAATAAATAATGTCATGTGAAAATAACAATAAACATTAATTGCACTTGAAAATAAAAAAATTAATTGTATTAAGGAATAAATGAAACAACGTGTTCCCGAGATTGTTGTGCGGTTTTACAACCCTGACCAATAATTGTAATAGAACTTTCATCTGACGTAACGTTAGAAGCTGAAATTCAGAACTAACTTTTTCTTGTCTCTTGAGCAGACATAACAAAATGTTAAGAGCTGTTTAATGAAAACTTTCTCCGTCACATACAAGTCCTTGTAGCTTAACCATCGATAAGTTATCGTAACACCTGTCGTAATTCGAATCTAGCTTTCTAAAATCACAGCGAATGCTATGTGATGAAATTAAATTTCACAGTATAGGAATCTGAGGATGTATCGAACTTAATTTCTTGAGGATTTTCACAAAATTATTATTACCGTTTATTATTATCCATCGTCAGTTGGTTCCCTTTACCCTTGAGCATTTAATTGCTATGAGGCGAATATATTATTAATAAATTCATTTAACCACTATTGAGAAAATTGAATACGGAATTTCATGATATTGCAAAACTCTGATATGTTAATATAACACAGAAAATTTTCGGTGAATATTTTAATTAAAGATACAGTATAATATTCATAATCAATTGATAGTGTTAATAGAAATAAAATTAATAACTACCTTCCACGGAGCACACAGAAAGGGACTTAAATTTATTAACAGAAACTATAGTCACTAATAAGGTAACAGTTTTATTACTATCTAATTAATATAAATATGACGTTTCGTTTCCCTTTTGGGACTTCATAAGGCATAAAATTTAGTAATTCATGTCCTTCACTCTTTGACTCCCTCGGCCGAGGAGTCAAGAAGTCAAGGAGTGAA
This sequence comes from Eucriotettix oculatus, assembly GCA_034510155.1. Classification (NCBI taxonomy): domain Eukaryota; kingdom Metazoa; phylum Arthropoda; class Insecta; order Orthoptera; family Tetrigidae; genus Eucriotettix; species Eucriotettix oculatus. Next base: position 182,755,890 of record CM067377.1, read on the forward strand.
TTTTATACCTAATGAAGTCTCAAAAGGGAGACAAAACGTCGTATTTATCTTAATTAAATAGTAATAAAATTATATGCTGACTTATTGGCCATCTTTTTATTTTTTGTAAATTTAATTTTTAAGAAATGTAAGAAACTGGTAAATTTTAATTATTCATTTTAGTGCATTACGGCCGTCCAAAGGAGAAAGACAGTAAGTCTAAAAAAATGCTTCTGAGAAATCAAGGGATAAAGTTTTTTTGAACTTCGATCATTGCATAAACTCGTTATCTCTTTGAAAAATGGTTTCATCCGTATTAATAAATATGAATTTGTCTTTATAAATAAATTATAAAATTTGTGATATATTTTCAGAATACGAAAAGTTTTACTTACTGCCTTTCTGCTTTGGACGGCAGATTAATACTGTATATTTTCAAAAAATTTGTACGATTTTTGTAGTAAAGTGAATAAATTACAAGATGAAGTTCGGTACATGGTGACGAACTTGGGATGAATTAAATAGGAAATGGTCTGTAATTGGTCGCTAATTTATTTAATTTAATTGTTGCGAAAAAGACGTTAAGTGATATACTATTATTAAATAATTTCTTATGGATATATATAAGAATCACTAAGCAAAATAATTTTGGAAAGAGCCAATATTATTTCAGGACAGTTAACAAAGCCGTTCTACCAAAAATAGAATTTATGCATTAGTAGTTTTATAAATATATTCGTGTTTGAGAATAGTATTTCGTTCCTGTGCTGGTGGAGCGCTGAGTGCGAGTCCTCAGAGGCGGAGTCCCATTTGCTAATTGCCTGTTTGATTGCCGCGTCGCACGCCACGTCTGCATCTGATAGCACTCTCGCTGTCGGCACCGTCTTTGACTTTGCTGTGCGTGACGTGCTAAAGTGCGCCTATGGTGGCTCATTCCCCGTCCGCCATAAATAAGCGCACTCCGCGGTAGCAAATTCGCTCCCTCTTCACTCTTACCCCTGACACTAATATGCAACGCTACCGCTTTCAAAATTCAAGCTGTCCTCACAATATTATCCATTCCGCTCGTATATTTATCCTTTCCTTGTTACAATGAGACACGAACGAAAAACCTTCATGATTCATTAGATTGTCTCATTTATTCATCAAAATAATCAGTTTTGATAAGCATCGCTCATTCCTCATACTACCTTTCACAGGAAATGGGAACATATAATGAGAAGTTTCCATGAAATACGTGATTAGAAGCTTGTTTGGATGTTTGCAAAACGGACAAGCCAGCGGCAATTACGAAACGACTTTCAGGAAAGTCGCATTTTGACAATGACGGCAGGTAAAATCCATCTTAAATACATACAATAAATCTCTATTCCAAGAACAAAGCTACATCAATCGTAATCTCAATTATATCATAAACTTTTATAAATGAATTTTAGATTATTGAAAATCTATAGAACTACAGTATGATCAGTTAAAGTGACTATCACCGGTATTCCATAAGATAATGTTAACGGGGCAAAATTAATTATATATCTCAATTTAATGAATTTACAAATATTTTACAAAAATCTGACTTACGAAAATAAATAAGTCAATTAGCCTAATCGTCAGGAAAAAAATTAAAGGAAGCTATTAATACAAACTACTTACAGCAGTATCAAAAGCTCCTCATTCCTTTTTTTGACGTATAGGCTGATTGACATTTATTTACAAATACTTTATACTCCTTTAATCCTTTAAAGAATTATAGTGGCTTGAGAATAGTTTTATTTACCAATTAATTCTGTAAACTCAATTCAATTCATAAGCAATAAATTTTTAAGTTTTGAAATATGTATGCAAATAGTTGGACGTCCATTTAAAATGAAATAGGACGTTAAGGAGGAAACGGAAAGCTTCGCTGAAGAGCTCTCACATGTGCGTACAAACGTATTTAACGTTCGCGTATGCGTAGTCGATAAAAAGAGCAAGTGTAAATGCCTCGAAGACTCCATATAAGGAGCACAGGAATGTTGCTTCAGCGTACATCACACGACTTTCCTAAAGGGTATGGTACATGCTGGAAAAACTTCCGGTTTGTGTCGTATTGAAGCAGGAATGAACCTACGATAAAGCTCTATTCAAATTATTTACAAAGGAACGTCTTCCTTGACTGCAGCTTAGTTCAACAAATATTCCGAGAGGAGAAAGACGAGTAGATATTAATAAAGCCGACCAAGACTAATTGCGAAATTTTGCGCAAGACTAATAAAATACCACATAATTGGGAAAATCCTATAGAAACGTCGGAGTATATGAGGTGTGAAATAGGAATGCGTTTTCAAATCGTTTTTCGAAAATTACTGTTATAAATAAAATTTTAAGCAAAGGAAAAAAAATAGTTTGGCTTAAAAACTGTCAGGAAAACATTATTTATATTTGGTAAAATACTTCCTGAATATATAAGTTACACGTGTCACCTTTTTTTGGATTTTCTTTTCCATTCTGTCAGCATTAAATATTTTTTATTGCATCATCTTTCATTTACATAGGCTAGGCTTATTCTATTTATTTGTGAAGCAGTTTCATTCCCAATTTAAGTAAATATTCCATATTAAAAATTAAAACAAAATTTTCAGTCATAAATTGTATTAAAATTTGCCTGAAACGTTTTTGCACATTGCTAAATAAATAACTATTGAGGTCTACGTTTAATGTTATATCGGTCCTGTCTTGCGGAAGATAGAGATTCAGTACACCGTCTTAACTGGTAGCTGTTCCCCTTTTTTCGCGATTCCCAAAATTTTTTGAACTGAAGAAACAAATTTAATAGTTTTAACATATGATATTGACGGTACGTGCTTTCAGTTTAGCGTGCAACCAATTTATGTGTTTTCAATTTTGAAAAATACGAGTTCCCAAAAGGGAGCTTTTGAGGTTCTTCCTGAAGGGTTAGAAGCTAGCCCAAAGCGGCATAGAGCACAAGCCCAGCCAAGGTCAAGATGGCCGGTCCTCGCACCTCAGTTTTCCGCCGGCCGCTCGTTACGTTTTTTCCGCGAGCCGAGGGACGAGTTATCTGCTAGGAGCGGTGTTTAGTATTTGATGTAAACGTGTAAGGCGACGTATAGAAAACACAGGTACCGCGGGCCGAGTAAATAAAAACAGCAGCAGCAGCAGCATCTGCGCCAACAAGAGCAGCGAGTCATGGCCACTTCGCGGAAAGGCCGAGCCACGGGCAAAAACTCGCGCCAACATGGCGGCAATGAGTTGTCGGCGCGGCGGCCGATCAAAGGCCCCAGGAATGCGCCAAGGACGAGCTTCGAACCCCTGTCCGATTTGAGTATAGTCCGACTCTGGACATTCCTCCGTTATCGGGGAGCTGCGGCACGCTCGCTCAAATTAATCAGACGTCCCGCTGCAATACGGAAGCGCATATGCAAGAGACCGACGGCCCGCTCAGGGAAAGATGACGCTGAGAGCAACGTGGCCTTGTCTAATCACTTACCGACCCTTAAGGGATATCCATTAATTGTATGAAAAGCCAATATCGTTAATTGCATTTCTAAACACGACCGCGTGCCGAGGCTGGGATTACGATATGAAGGTTCCGCTATTGCCATTAACCTGAATTTAAATCACCTCACAAGGTTAATAATCATTTACAGACTTCTAAATGATTCAAAGATAGACATGGGCTAGTTTAGGTAGGCCAAGCTGAAAAATATTTTATACAGATTGGTAATCAACCAAGAAACTATTTAACAAATAGGACCTAAGAAAAATTTAAATAACTTTAGTGAATTGCGTTAACTGGGAATAAGTTGTCAAGTTGAAAAATAACGAATGTTACTAAGATAGTTTTATATTAATTGTTTAAAAGAAGTTATTAGACTATATTTTTCTAAGAAATTTGAGACAGACCAATTCATGTTTAGGTGCTGCAGCAAATCGGGGTATTTTGAAATATCTGTCAAAAATAAATGAAGTCGTTTGCAAAAAAAAACCATTCATACCATCATAATCTACATAAAAATCACTTACAGTATTATTCAATTTTTTTAAATGACGTCTACTAGGTGGCGTCCTTTTCTTACAAGACAATGCGCCGATGAATTCTGCCTTCGATATCCCGTAACATGTGCTGCGGTATCCTTACAATATCTGGACGAATGTTTTCTTTCAGCAGATTCAATGTCGTCGGCCGTTACTGGTAGATTTTACTTTTCAGTAATCCCCACACAAAAAATCGCAGGTGAAGAGGGGGCCATGGAATCGTTTCAGACGACATTTTTAAAAATTGAATAATATTGTAAGTGAAATATAAATACTTTTCTATGTCGATTATGATGGTATGAATAATTCTTTCGCAAACGCCTTAATTTATTTTTGAAAGTTATTTCAAAATAGACCGATTCACTGCCGCACCATATATATGTGTGTGGGGGGAGTGGGGTGTAATAAATTGGATTGGACAGGAAAGAGACACAGAAAATAGCCGTTGACTTACCTTACACTGATAGTAGGTCACGACCGACGAGGAAGTAAGAATATGTGAATTTTCAATATCCTATGCTACATTCTTCAGACAGAGCATGTATGAACGCCTTGGCAGACAGACTCTGTATATTTATATCCATTTGTGTCATTCATAAGATATAATTTTGGTGAATAATGAAAAAAACAAGTAACGTAATCTTGAAAATTTGCACAATAACCTTCCTAGGACAAACCCCATAAAAATGCAGCAAGTTAAATAATGCTTTTACTTTTAAGAAAAATGATTTTGAAAAATTATGTTAACCAGAGAAATGAAAAAAATGAATTCAGACAATATATTAAAAGAGATCAACAGAAAACTGTTCCGCTGAAAAGCAGAAATTTACATTTCAATGAGCTAACGACAAATAATTTGAAAAATAACTATAAAACTTCACTGTTTTAGAGGTAATTTAAATACAGTTTAAAGATAAGTAACGAAAGTAAAATACAATGTCTAAACCTAAATTAAAACAAATGTGAATAACTTCTTTCAAATCTAATTTAATACTCAAGTTGTTAAATGACTGACGTGGCTAGCCTATTTAAGACAATTTCGAGTAGCCATAGTAATCAAGTCATTTCTTATTACTATTTTTAATTTATAAATGGTTCTTTCGCCGATAGCAACAGTCATGAGCAGATTTAGCAAAATTATAAAAGCTATGTTCAAATTTGGTCCTATTTTAAGGGAAGCAATAAACCTAAGAACGTCAATTGGATGTATTTTCAATGCCTATTTCGTCAGACAGTTCTAAAAGGTCAAGATCGAAGAAACCAACATAAGTCAGAACGTATTCGATATTATTTTTGTTTGTTCATTATTTCTTGCCGTCATAAATTTTGCCGCCGTAGGCAGTCCCCTATTATTAACCTAGTGTCAGGACTCACGGTTATTTTGTCAGTCTATATGGTAAATAAACATAATAACTAGGCATAATCATGAAAGATGAAGTATGGAAAAATAATGTTAATATAAATAATTTTTTCGATATTTATAAAGTTGAGAAATATTTTTGAAAATAATCCAAATAATTGAATTTTAGTGAGTTGAGAAATAATTCAGCCAACTGGTTAGTTGAAATATGGCAGAACCTGTTTAATTCTGCCGGCAAATAACGGTCTATGAGACAAGTACAAGTACACGAACGCCGCAGACAGAGGCGGGTAATATGCACGCCAATAAAATGTTATTTTGCAGCAAGAGAACTAAAATTAGTTAAAAGTCAGCTAAAGTTAGCATGCCGAAAGAAGAAGACTGGATGTTTTTATCTTAATATATTGAAATAATAAGTTTGTACTTCCTAACGTCCTCGCTGGAATTTGAAGAAACACATTAATTGCGTTGCGAGTAGGAGTAGAGAAAACAGACGCTTCTGCGATCCACTTATATCCTGTGCAACATTAACGGAGCATAATAATAATGAAATGAAACCTATTACTGCACTTACTACCATTATCGAGGTCATATAGATATCGTAATGTCTGTAATAGCAAGGCACATTACTCAATCGTGGAGGTGACTTTCCTGTATACAAACTATACTCCTGCATGGATGAGTTATCGTCACGTCCTATAGATATGCCGGTGAGTTGAATAAACATCAACTATATATAGATACTGCGATGATAAACGATTTACTGAACTAATGAAGAAAAATTATTCCAGCACACGTCTCCTTCAAGCAGACTGCATCAAAGCACCGAGTGGTATAAGTACATATATTATTCAAGCAGTGGCGTCAATGTACGTTTCTCAACGTAATTAGTAGTCCAACTGCACGTGCAGAAACACAAACAAACTGTTAACATCCATTGTTCTAGAACTATTTAGTAACTGCAAAGAACACAATTGCACCAACGGCAATGAAACGACTTTTGTTGACTTCTCATTAATAATAGCTGACGATAATCATTCAATTGAGTCTTGTGTGTTATTGCAGACAGCTGTGCTTTAATGGCGTTTGCCTTGAAATTAAATGATCAGTAGTAAAAACTGTGTAAAACAATAATTCTTTTTATGAATTTCTCGACGACAAACATTCATAAACATTTTGGAACCGTCATGTTTGAATTTGTTTCCTTTAATGGTCACTTCTATAAATTATTTTAACATGATTATGGTTTGTTGTTGTCATATAATTAACTCTTGCAATTATCATACACTACGAATGGTCCTCCTGAAGTAGTCAATTTACAGAAAGAGACTCAGAGGTTCATTCGTTTTTAACGACTATTTTCCCAAATAATTAAAATAACGTAAAAATCACTGGATAAAAAAGTTATTTTATTACATTCATGAGACGTTTCGTCCACAATTATGAGACTACTTCATATACGCAATCATTCTAAAAATTACAATTACCGTAACCATCTCTGGACGCAGTCAATGGAGATAAAGTTTTATCAACTGTAGTGGCATCTACTCAAAATTTAGCTTCCAAATAAATTGATTACGTTTGTGTTTTCTGAAGCCGTCCTAAATTTGTAGACGAAACGTCAAATATAAAAAATAAAATTTTGTGCGTCAGTGAATTGGTTCTTAATTTGACTAGATGAAATATAAGTAGTTCACAACAATACCGATTGTTGTGGTTCGGAAAGGAAGCCGTTAATGAACTATGTGAAATATTTTAAGTACATGATAAATAATTAAGAAAGTATAAAACGAGAGTTAAATGTATTTTTTAAATTACCATAATTCAAGGTTATTGTCAAGAAAATAAAGGCACTAATGTTAGGATGGAGAAAGGTTAACCACAAAAAAAACGAATGGAGACTAATGTTCAGGAAACTAGAAGACACAGGGTCATGCCTGTACATCACTTGAAAATTACAAATTGTAAGTAAATATGCTACAATTTAAGTTAATGTCTGGTTTCCTTCATAAAAATTATATAAAGACAAATTAACACGACCAATTTACATACAAAAAGAATTTACGGCCTGGATGTTGTGGCAGAAAAACGAAATTTCAATAAAATTTTAATAATAAACTTATGGGGTCTCGAAGTTTGGTGGCGAAAATTTTTTAAATTCTGCCATTTATGAATTTTGGCCCTTCTTTGTATTTTATTTATAATATTAATTCCGATTAATTATATTATTTTATTTGTAAAAAAGTTTTAATATAATACAAATGTTTTCAGAAGGGCGGGTCGATGTTGAAATGGAATAAATCAAGCTGTATGTGAGTTATTAACAAAATTATTTTTCTATATGATAGAACTTACATAGGCCTTTGAAATAAAAAAGAATTTAATACCTCGCACACAGTTTGTTTAATTCCATTTCAACACTGACACGCCCTTATTGAAAAATCCCATAATACTGTTCCGTCCTCACTCTTTGACCTTAATCATGCAGAAATAAATTTATTCATATTTTGAATTATGTAATTAGCACTAATATTGACAAAAAATTAACGGTCAGATGTAAATTGTATTGTGTTTTGCTGTATCACGGACAATTAAACCCTAAATGTGATTTTGAGAAATTTTATAATTGGATCTTCATTTTTGATAAGATTAACGGTTAATTACATACTTCAAAATTTCAAAAACGTAAAATAATATTTTTGTACCTGATAAAGTATGAAACGCAGTAGTATTTGAATAAAACATCTGCTTCGTCTGTAAATTGGACGCTTAAATTAACCTTTATTAAATATACTAATTCAAAGAAGCAAGTAGTTATAGATGAGAATTAGGCTGAAGAAGAATTGGAATACACCACAGACGTCGTCTCACTTATAAAACAACGCAAATCTTCCTTCGTGTCAGAAGCAATCTTCGTAATAAACATTTGTTTTCACACTAAATTATTATTTATTTAGATATACATCATTCTCCATAGGTTACTTTATACGCGGATTTGTTTCAAAACAAGAAACGTAAAAAAGTTACATCAATGGCGTACAGTTCCGTGAGTCGATTTCTATACAACAATGAAAAACGGGGCGTGTATAATTTGAAATAAACGGAAACTTTTCAAAAGAGAAAAAAGCATTTGAAATGGAGAGCCATGTATGTAGCAAGTGTGTAGTCTCTCTAATAACACATTTATCCGGTATTTTAGTATAAGCGGAATGGAGTAAAGTAGTCAAATGCAAAGTAAAAGTGCTACCAAGATGTGGGTAGAACAGGAGAAACTCAGAAATTGTAGCGACCAGTTTTCGGATCAAAAAGGTGTTGCTTAAAATGCACGACAGTGCAAAGAAAATGTTTCTGAGAACAGTGACGTATTTATCTGATATAATTTTTGACAGATTATGTCACGAAGTGTTGTTTTCTGATGTGCGAAATTTTTATTGAACGGGTCGACCATTCGACATGTGGCAAAGGGTTTCTGAATGATTATACTGATAGAAAAATCGTGATGGTAGTAATTAATTGTGACGTTGGTGGTGAGCGCAACACGTACCGGCCATCGACGCAGCCGGGTAGCCAGGGTAGGACGCCGCGTCCAGGTGGTGGGCGGCGCTCTGCTCGTGGTGCAGACGGGCGCCGTGTCCCGCCGACGCCCAGGAGTCGCCCTTGCCGGCCGCCGCTGCGTACTGCGGGGGCAGACGCGGTGCTGTGGGAAGCAGCAGGCTGCCGTACTGCGCCGCCATGTTGTGGTGGTGGTGATGGTGGTGGTACTCGTGCACGGCCCTGAACACCACAAAACAATAAGTCAAGTACGCCGGCTACACCAAACATTTCACTCATCATTTATTATTTGCTAAAATTATTTTTATTTTTTAGTAGCATTAACTTCCACCGCCTTCAGTGACTAAATATTTACAATTAATCAATACTGTTTACTAATGATTACAAAACAAAATTATATTTATCAAAATATTTTGAAAGTACTATTTTTCAATTTACGGATAAAAGACTATTACTTTCATAAATTACAGAATTTAAACTTGCATCATTATAAAGTTCACTATTTCGTAGATTTATTTTCCTCTCAGTACTTTCCTATGCTCTTCGTACTTTGTTTACCCAAGAGTATCTGCTGCATCGAGATGAATGTGAGTTAGTTTGGAGTGGGGAGTCTTAATTCTTGAAATGATATTTTCTATCTGCGATTTAGATTCTGGTTTGTAGTTAATTTGTAAAAAAAATTGTGATGGTTCAATGTATGAATTTATATTTTCACTGTTTTTCCAATTCCTCTACCATTACATTCCAGACGTCATGGAAAGTGTTAGTTGAGTTTGGAGGAGAATTTATTGGGAGTCCTCTAAAGGCTAATTTTACTACTCGTTCGACTGTTGTGTTTCCTTTTATTCCTTAGTGAGGCGGTATCCATGATACTGTACTTTTTATTCCAGGTTTGTTATACTCCTCGATTATTGGTATTAATTTCAGATGTTTTATTTTTTCCCATTATCTACTGGTTAATTGTAAGAGTGTCGGTGTATATAATGTCATTTATCGTTTTTGTCTTCGAGATGTGCCATCAGTAAAGAAAATATTTCTGCGGTTTTAATTCAGGTGTAGGGTTTGAATCTGCTTTGTACTTCGATTATTTTCAATTATACCGAACGACCCGTACTATTAGGGTTTTTGGCCCCACATATATTTCATTGTGGTTTCTGTCTCACTATATGGAATTCGTTACCCCATTCATCCGAGAACATACCATTTCGAAAAACACACCGCAGGCTAACTTTATTAAAATGCGCATAAAGATACAACCCGGAGACGGAGATAAAGGGACGAGCCTAAAAGAAATATGCGGCAGACAAATTCTTGTAAAGAGAAAACGTTTTTCATGAGCTGTTTGGTACTTTCATGACTTCATGTTAGCTCAAAACACCCGCGAGATAAAAAAATGTTTGTTTATAACCTCAAGATTGTATTTTACGATGGAGTGTCCGTTTGAAGTGATCCAGTGTTTTCCCCTCTGAAGGTAAGAAAGGTCGTATGATTTTACAGTATGGTGAAAGTTGTATGAACCGCTGAAAAATTTACGACTGGATAGAACAGTTTTAAAACAGTAGAAACTCGGTGAGTGACGCGCAACATCCTGGCTGGTCAGTTGAATTGTCATCTCGTTTCTTTGAAACCTGAATTGACGACATAATTCGTGAGGACCGATTTATTGCCGTTGATTATGTAACAATCAACTTTGCAGTAAGTGTTGGCACAACTCATAACGGTATTAGTAACAAGATCAGGTGCAGGAAGTTGACTCAAGGATCCATTTAAGAAATGGGTCCAAATTTGGCTTCCTCCGAGTTTTATTTGATTGGTCCACTTGAAAGAATTACGTTGATTAAGCAACAAGGAGGAGGTGATAGAAATTGTGAGAAAGTGGCTAAAAAAACTTCTTTACATCAGTTGAAAAAAAAATAGTTCCGCGTTGGGACAATTGTATTGAAATTTGTGGGGATTATGTTGACAAGTATTAAAAGATTCATCATGTAATAGATCGATTTCTTCAATTATCGAATGTCTGTCGTATAATCAAGAGACACTTAACTAAAAGGCAATGTTTCCAGTTGGCTCTGTCGACTGTATTAGCAATGTTATGAAATATTATAAGGAATTCCTTTTCGAACTATATTTACAAAATTGTATGAAAAATCCAAAATATACTATTTTTAATAAAAAGAAAATATATTCAACGGTTCATTTTGACAATTCAACAACTGGAGCTGCCTTATGAGTAAGAAATGTTCAGATTGAACGAGTCAGTCGTACAGTTTTTTTAAAAAGGAAGAATGAAGTGTCGTGAAGTCCTTTTGGTTTTTCAATTCTTTCAAACCGGCTATATTTTCTTCGACTTATCTAATCATTTCTTCCTTCAAGAGTGTCCATTTCCCTTCTATATTGTTTCTTTCTCCTTTCTCTTAATCTACTCTGGATATCTTCTTTGAAACTTTGAAGCACCTCCTGTTGTTTCAGTTTTTCTAATTCCCATATTTTTGTTTCAATTCCTTTCTTGAGATTCTTCATTTTCAGCCTGCATTTCATAATCAGCAGATTATTGTAACTATATGTACCTAAAATGTTGTATTTTTACGTCTGATTTTTGTAAAAATAAGTAAAAATTTGCGACCACTTTCAGATTTTATTTTTCACAAGTTCCAATGAGGAAAAAGCTACGATTCAGTACTTTTACCTTCGTGAGGTTATTAACAATCATCACGTGTCAATTTTAAATACACTATATTTATAAACCAAACCATAAATTTTACAATATTTTTAAAAAGTCTCCCTGAGGCTACATCACAAATGTACCGCTTGCTCAGTTGTGGTAAAATTGGAAAATAAAGTCTGAAATTGGTCGTAAATTTTAGCATATTGTATCTTGCTTTATTATTAGACTATTGGATCAATACTATCTCTTAGTTTTAGTATTTTCTCCAAACAATTTTATTCGATTCTTATTGATGAATACGATATTCACATACAATTTCAACATCATGCAAAAACCCGAAAAATTAATTAATTTTTTGTTGGCTAATTTATAACAGCATTAAGCTGCAAAAATAAGTGTTTCTTCGTGTTAGTGTAAAGGAATGCTTCCTACAAAGCGGGCATTTTATGAAATAGTTGACAAGACTGAAAATTAAAGTTCAGGTCAAGTGAAGCGTGATCCGCTCGTTCAGATTCTGACACTTCAGTTTGATTTTTAGTGGAACCTATAAAATTGGCGTTTCAAAAATACTGATATTGTACGTTTACTAATTTTTGTTCTCATGGTTTCTGCTGAATTTAATATTATGTTTATATTGATTTCTTATAAATATTTTCGTATACCTAATTTGTTCCACATATATTGTTTCTGGTTTTATTCTTTTTAATAAATATTTATTTTAATTTCCTCTATTTTAGAAATTTTGAGTAGGCATTTAAAAGTTAACCAATTATTTTCTCGTGACATGCTAACCCAAATCAGTATGTATTTTGTAAAATTTGTAATTCTTGAATGGTAAATGCATAATTCAGGCATGTATTTTTGTAGCTTCTGTAAACTTCACTAAACTGCCATTCTGATTAACAGTTAAAAAAAACAATGGAAAAAAATCAACGAAACATAGAATTTGATTCGCTTAGCAATTTAAGAGGCGACAAAAATTGCAGTCAATTAGTCAGTCACGTGGGGCCTACAGGAACCCCGGCGTATTTCTCAACCTTGCTAAACGTAATATACTAGTCTTATGATCCTGCGGCCCTGTATACCTTTCACTCGTACGTTAATCTATGTTCTAGGAAAAGTAAATGTGTAATACCGTTAGCCATTACTGCTTTAACAAGGATTGTTAGCGTTTGAAAACTTCTAGTTTAATCACGTGACTGCTTACGTTGGTTTTCGTTTAGAGTTCCTCATTGTGGACTTTTATCAACGTCATTTCAATCTAATGCTGAAAAATAGTCAAAACGAAGTGAAACGGATTCGTAAATAACTGTAAGAAGAAATATTGAATGACGGAGCAGATTCTGACTAACTGATAATTATGAGTAAATATTTCACGACAGTTCCACTGAAGCAATTGATAAAAATAGTGAAACCTCTGAGAATTCATACAGTGCAAGCGACTTTTATCTGAAATGATTGACAAAATTTCCTGAGAAGAAATGCGAATATAGCTGTAAAAAGTTCCGGAATGAATGGGAAATCATCTATTGAGTATTTTTCTTGAGTGTACTAGGTGCAAATGCTAAAATCCGCAGTCAGTTCATATGTGTCTTTAATTATTAAGCTACTATGGACACGCCATTTTCTTTTATGAGTTAGTTGCCAGTCAACAGTACACATCATCAGGAATTTTATAGTATAACATGCTTTGGTAATTATATCTATCTTTTTACCAAGAAAAGAACATACGTGGGAACCTCTGAAATCAGTTACCGAATCGTATAAAATGCTTCTGTATGCCTCTGGTGACAGTGTTTCATCTGAAACAACGTTTAAGAGGTTGGGCTCGTCGGTTCAAAGACGGATATTTTAGCTGGAGCGATTTGAAGCGTTAAAATCGGTACAGTAAGGTCGAGGACCACCAATTACATGCTCATTTGGACGAAGACAATACCCAATTTTAAAAAAAATGCTTGCCAAGCAATTGAATATTACACAACGAGCCATTTCCTTGGAAAACGTTCAAAAGAACGAAAAAATGGGTGCCGAATGAATTGAAGCAACGAAAAATCACATGCAAAATCTTGCTCGCCAGACTAAAAAGGAAGTCGTCATGCATCAGATTGTAGCCAACGATGAAAATTAGGTGTATATCAAGTATCGTAATCGTTAAAAATCGTGGGTTGATCCCGGAAAACCGTCAACATACTCCGCAAGGCGATGATTTGCGTTTGGTGGGATCAGCAGGGTATCGTATACCATAAACTGCCGAAACCAGCTGAAACTGTCCAACACTACCATAAACATCTGATCAAATTGCACCGTGCACTATGAGTAAAATGGCGCGTTTATCAGCAAAGCCATGACACGTGTCAACAATAGTCTGAAAATACTATAGTCTATGGTCCAATAAGGGAGGACTACAATACAAGACCTACTCCTTGCAGCTTATTCACAGGACCAGGCGACTTCCAACTGACACCTGTTTTCGTCGCTCGTTAAGCGGCACTTCAAATCTTACGAAGACGTCCTAAAATGGCTTGATGAGTCGTTTGCCTCGAAAGAGAATGAATTCTTTGGCGTGGCCCAAGAGATTTAAAAAATATATAGCTAGAGGACCTGTGCTTTAAATAGTTTCCTTCTATGAAAACCGGTGGATTTAAGCTTATAATAAGACATAATCATGACAGATTTTTACATAGACACTATTTCAGGTCAGTTTTCAAGAGAAACTGACGCAAAAGGAAAAATTAAAAAAGAAATAAAAGACGATAAAAACTTATAATACTTTCATAATTCTAACCTAAATATAATTTTATCAATGGGAAATACTTCAAAGGAGTGTCCTCCTTTAATTACTTGGGAGCCCTAATAACAAACGATAACAATATAGGAAAGACTGTAAGGGAAAGAATACAAAGGAACACAGGGCCTACTTTGCAAACATATAACTGTTCAAAAATAGAGTTGTTACGAGAAAAATAAAAGTGCTTATATATAACTCCCAAGTCCGCCCAGTTATCACATACGGGTCGGAGGTATGAACGCTGACTGAATATGAAAAAAAAATGCACTAAGAACTTTTGAAAGGAAAATTCTACGTAAAATCTATGGTCCAATAAGGGTGGAAGAAGGTTGAAGAATACAATATAACACCGAATTACAAGCAATAATAGAAGGTAGGGTCATAGTAAAATTTGTGAAATCGCAGCGAATACGATGTCTAGGAAACGTAGAACAGGATAGAATTCCAAAGAAAATAACAAACGGTGCGATCCATTCGTCTAGGCGAAGAGGGAGACCTAGAAGAAGATTGAGGACGTAATAGAGGATCTCAACTGTATGGGAGTCTGGGGGTGGAAGAAAGCGGCAAACAACCGAGAAATATGGAGGAAAATTGTCGAAGAAGCCAAGGCTCACCAAGGGCTGTAGCGCTACCGAAGAAGAAGAATAAAATACGACACTTTCACACGCAACTAGCACCTTTCTAAGAAAGCACGGGTAGCTTGCATGAAGAAGATTACCTGTGGTGGGTGTACTGCTGGTAGTGCGAGTGCCATGGGTCGGACTGGTGGTGCTGGTGGTGATGGTACGGGTCCGCAGAGTAGAGGTCGTGGTGCGCGCTGCCGCTGGGCCCAGCAGCGCTTCCTGCCGCAGCCACGTAGTTGCTGTTCCAGAAGCTGGGAGGGAAGTTGCGAGCTGACATAGGCGACGATTCTGCGAACAGGCACGAGGACTCTCTTCAATACTTGACGACTTTATCCATGATCGTAGTAAGAAAGTCGTTCAAAACATTTGGACTACCAATCACGATTCTACAGGATTCTGTAGATATACTTTCGTATATAACTTAAATGTATAATATCTATAATTTAGGAGGAAAATGCACTCCGTATTGTACTGACCAGTTTAACAAGCGGCGTATTCATGCCTACTACCTCAAAATATTAATGCAGCCTTCGTCCAGTGAGAGGTGTAACCAAGATGTTTTGCGTGTCATATTTCCGCATAAAAGAAATAATTGGGGCTCTACTAATATTTCAGTTAATGGGTGGCCACACACGAGCAGATTTCATCGGCAGATATCTGGCAAATTTAACAAATCTGCCGCGAAATCTGAAGGTCGTTTACACGTCAGTGGAGGTCGGCCGACAATTATCTTACGATCGAGATCTGTGCTCCGCAATTCATTTGTCCTCTGCAAGGGGATATTTGTTTACTATCTTAGCTAATTATCTCTAATAATGAAATAAACAAGTCAAAGGACTACTTTATTATTATAATAATAAGAAATTATCATTACAATTAATTATATTAAGAAGCTAATTTGTTTAACGATTCAGTGAAATAGTTTAAATAATATCATTTTATATTAAGTTGTTGACATCAAGCTATATTATATTTTTTAATTGTCATAATAACAACCTATTCTAGCTTATTTTTCACAACTACAATCAACAATTTACGTTATAAATCTTCTAATATGCTTGAATTCAAAAGAAGGGCTAGCGTATCTGTAACAAATTGATACGCTGATAAATCTGTATTTCAGCGCTTGACGACCATCAATTGTTCAGATCTGTTCTGTACGTGTAAACGCAACGCAGATTTGATCGTTCAGACAATTATCTGCGATCCAATCCGGTGATTGGTCGGCCGATCAGATCTGCCGATGATATTTGCTCGTGTGTGGACACCCATTAACATCCTAGATTTATTGATATCAATAGCGATACGAACTCTATTTATTGCATCATGAACCATTCATCAAATTTTGTAAGGGGTTGTTAAATCCTTCGTTCTTTTTTCATATTTATTTCTCATTTGAAAGTATATTTGATTCAAGAGCTCTTAAATAAATCGCCACAGTAAAAAAACAAACATTTGCTTAAAACATAGTGTCAATTACAGAAAGTCCTCTCGAATTAATTAATGACGGTGCTAGAGCGTATCATTAAACGTTGTTACAGCGACACTTTTATCAGTTTCGTAGAATCAGAGTGTGTGTATAATAATCCTCATATGGTCCCGAGTGTGAATTTCGCCATGAGCATGGATTTTTAAACTTGGGGATAAGACTAAAATCTCTCCGTTAGTCACGTACCAAACCAACACAATTACGGAATGTGTAATTATATATTAGAGTCTGGCAGTCGCCCAGGTAGGTCAAGACCCCAAAGGGACTGTAGGGAATTATAAACAGTTTCTACTAATACAATAAACGGTTATGTCAGGAAAGTGGAAACTATTCAGTGTCAACCATTTTTATTCAGTAATATCCCACTATATAACACACAATTCACCATATTTACGTAAAATAGCAATTGCACCACAATATATGTAAAAAAAATTCTGAAAGCAAATTTGCTCATACGCAAAGTTTTGTTTAAAATTAATTATTACAAACTATTGAATAATAATAAATGTAGTACCTTAAAATTGTGTATAATTACCATTATTCGTACTTATAGAGAAAATAGAAATCTTATTAATCAGTCCTGGATTAATTGGTTATTAACATTTTCAAATCGAAAGCTTACGGCTTCGGTGTCACATTCATTCCAAAATTCACCTCAACACATCGTTATTTTACATTATTTTCAATACGTCTATATAACCAATATTCTGTCAAAACAACCGTTTGAAAGTCTTTCGTAGACTGATTAATCAGGTTATTAGCTATCTTATACTATCATTTACAATCCAAACTGTTTCGACCGAAGGCGTCAACTATGTGCTTCTTCTTTCCGCTTTGTAATGAATGAAGGTGGCGATTGCTACTTTATTCAACAGTTACTCTGGTTGACGTTCCTTATTGTGGCCAATCAAAAGGCGAGAACATGCCAGCCAAGGAGACAGCTGAAACGTGCGAAATCCTAGGTGCCGGGGATTAGTAGATGTTACATTCTCAGGGCTTTATATCCCCCCGGAATTTCGAAGATCGTTTCTTCCTCCACGAAATCAAGCTGGAAATTTGATTGGAGCAGGGCGTCATGTGATCTGACATCCATCCTCATGGTTTTGGTAGATGAGAAAAGTTGGCCTGAGACGAGATAGAGAATAAGTCAGTGTGGGAAGGAATTATGAAGAAGGAGAGTGAGAGGAGACTGAGTGGAGAGGTAGTCTGGACTGAAAATTATGAAAAAATAGAAAGATATTTGGAAGATATAAATTTAAAACTGTATTGTGCATGTCTTTAATTGTTGTAATGAAATTGAAATTTAATAATAAGCAACGGACAGCGAGCCAGTGAAGAACTTATTATACACAAAAATTACTTGCACATAGGTAGGCCAAAATACTGATAGTTCCACACTCCGTTGAACTCATCAAGTTTGCACTGCAGTGTTTATAATTAATTTTAAACCGACTTCTTGGTTGTTACACATCATTTTATCGAATATAACGCAAAAAATACAAGCACCCGTTACATTTAGAGTGAAATATGAATCAACTCGATTTCAAAACTCTTCTACGAATCTTTAGAAAATGTTGTTACTCCACTCATTTTTTACGATCTTGAAAGTGCGAGTACACAAACGGACTAAATTGTCATCAAGTAACTACGAAACGACTTCTGATCAAACTCAGGACCTAAACTAGGACACAAAATTGTTTATCTTTACTGTTATGCAGCTCCATTTGGGGATCTACTAGACTCCAATTCAAATGAAATTCAAACCAAGCAACACAGAATCCTCATAATCATTTCCAACTTCCCCTGGTACCTTCGAAACTCGGTAAGTCACAATGGCATCCAAATTCCGCTGATATTCACCACGATTAAAACATGCATATCCTCCTTAATCAAAAGCTGCATCAATCACTCCAATGACACTGGGCATAGTCCTCTTTACACCTCCTCCTCATTCACACAACCGCAGACTTAAACGAAAACTACCAATAAACTACATTCTTCCACTCTCTCACTCCGGTATAACCTAACAATAATTTCTCTCTCGGTTAGCTGGCATCTCATTCTCCGTTCTTCAAACAACTATTCCTTTACTTCTCTTCATCTGATTCCCCCTCCTAGCCTAAACTCTATTAATTTTCACTGCCAACAATAAATCAATCAAATATTATCAACTACAATAACATAATTATGTTCACAGCTCTGTCGATTCCCTCACTTTCAAATAATTGTCAATGGACTTTACAATTTCTTCAAGCAATAATGTCAATTATTTATTCAGTGAATAATTATTTATATAACATGTAAATAAAACTGTACTATCTTCGGATAAAATTATACGCAATTAAAAAAAATTGTTTTGCAGGAATGTTAAGAAAGAATTTTCTTATAGTAGTTGAAAATTAATATCCTCATTCATTATTTCAGTTTTCCCTCGTTTCCACTATAACCGCAGTATCACCAAACATCAATGGCAACTCTCAGTCTGACGGATAATTCACAACAGTTTCCATACCGTCTTCGCAGTGTTTTCGTTTCCGTGCAACGTGGTGTACTTCAAAGAAAAGAGTAAGTAACATTTCCTGATGACAAATGAAACGCTCCCAAGTTTCTCGTACCCAATCGTGGATACTGACAGCATTTCCTATTTTACATTCAACCAGAATTGATGGTAATTTATTGTGTGTTTAAGACGTATGCACCTGCAGTTTGCGACAAGCCGCAGTAAACAATGGCAGGTGCCTTGTGTCAGGCAAATGTAAATGCCAGCTACTCTCTCTTCCCTCAAAAGAAAAAAAAACAAGACTTATTCTGCCCTCATATAACAGATTGCATGTGCACGATTAGCAAATTAATGCTGCTACTGTGGCTATTAAAATGTAGGTCACCGTTAATGCTTCTTTATACTAAAATCGTCAGAAGTAAATTATAAAATCACATTCGATGTGACTCAAACACAAATAAGATAAAAGTAATTCTTACCCCACATTTATTCTTAGTATTAACGATAGAAACAAAACCGTTTTATCCCGTCGTCTAGTGGCTAGCGTCGCTGCCTTACGTCACAGAGGTCCCGGATTCGATTCCTGGCACGTGCTTGAACGTTTTGTTTGAGAAACCATACTATGATACCCCAATATAAATACAAGTTCCCCTAATTGTGCTCAGTCACTAATAACCTTGCAGTTGGAGCGACGAGAACCAATTTTTTTTTAAGTTTTTGTTATAAATATCTGATAATACTTTTGAGTAAAAAAAGTATTAAAAATTTCACCAAACTGTATAACATATAATATTGGTTTCATTGAAGAATAAAAATGTTTTCCTTCCATTTATTCCTTTTAATCATCCTAGCCCAATGAGATAAATATATTTTTTTCTGATGAATTTTTCACAGAACTAATTCTTAAATCACGATTAATATTTTTACTTTGTTATTGCCCGAGCATAGTAATAAACATAAATACAGTGTATACAGTTGACAAACTAATTCCGTTAAAATTAGTGTTTTTAATTTTACCGAAGTTAGTTTGATAGCCAAAAAGAGAAGAAAAATTAATAAATCAAAATCAGCCATTATTTTATATAACTTCATGTTTCGGTCCTGATCTAGACTCTCTTAAGGTTGAACTAAAATTAACAATGCACAAAATTATTAAATTACAGATATAAATGTACAGCAAAAAAATAATTTAAGAACCAAAGAGCAATAAAAATTTAACCAGTATGAATTCCAAACATGAATTAAGACGTTAAGTATACTACTGATCAAAACCGTTTCCGTTTTTTTACATTGAGCCTATTGTGAAGCATTTGAGTAACTTAACGGGTTTTGTAATCGCCGTATTTGTCTAAAATTCGGAAAATTTGCACCCACTGTAATTGACCTACTCAGCCCTCTACTAACCTCTGTTTTCTATTGTTGGTTGTTGCTGAGTAATCATAGTTCCTTAAACATACTTCTTTGGGGATCTATTTCCTGTCAGTCTGAAAGTAATTACACTATTGTGTCACACTAGACGTTCGCACCCTTATCATTTTACACATTCCAAATAGTTTATAGAGACCCGTTTGAAGATGCAGTTCAAGTTAAATAACGTCTTAACAAATGAGTATGAAAAGCAACTCTAAAAACGCGCGTGACTTCAACTTCTAGGATATGATGACTATTGAAATATTACTGCAAACAGATTCGAATATTTAATTTTTATTTTTTCAAAAATGACTATTATTCTATCTACACCAAATAATTTATAATAATTATATGATTTAAGATTTAGCCGTCAAATCAATTTAAACAGTTATAATAATAACATCTATTATAATCTAAAAATGTTTGATTTAGATGATAAATAGTTACGTATAGAAGTAGCCTATTAAATGAAAAGAACTATTTTCTAAATTAATGCAGAGGACGTTATTTAGTTTATTTTAAGTCGTATCAACATCTGTAGCTATTAGCGACTTCTTTACCATTTTGGAGATTTTATCTTTCATTGTAAGGGTTGCTCGTTTTGGGAATACAAAGACGAATATAAACATTCTAGTCCGGGACCTCTGTAGTACGAGTCAGCGACGTTATCCACTAGACCACAGAGGCCGGTTCAAAATTTTCCTCGTGTTACGAAAACAATTTCGAAATACGAACGCTTGCTTCCAGCTTTATTCTTTAAATTCTCATCTCGTACATATTTTTTCTTTAATACAGATTCATTTTTTGAATTAATTAGGAACGAGGTACAAATATGCGCTCCATTAATGAACTTACAGGTTCGCGGAATACGGAAATATACGACCGAACAGTGTATGTTCATCAGAGTATGAAAGGTTTGAAGAGAAGGCACCTAGAACTCACGTTGTTGTGGTATTCAGGCCTAAGACTGTTCTGAAGCAACCATTTAGGCATCACTATCACATCCCACATTCTCCCTAATCTGCTTAGAATATTCCATCAATTGTCTCCCTCTTCAGATTTTACCCCACACATTTTCCTCTAATGCTAATTTTACAACACCCTTATGTCTTAAAATGTGGCCAATAGTCTGTCCCTTCTCTTGGTTAACGTCCCCAATATACTTCGCTTCGCTCTTCCCCTATTCTGTTTATAACTTCCTCGTTAGTGATTCTATCCATCCATATAATTTTCAGCATTCTCATATGGTACCACATTTCAAAGACTTCTATTCTTTTCCTTTCTCCAACTCCTATCGTCCACGTTTCGCACCCATATAACGCCACGCTCCATACAAACATTTTTTGCAACGATTTTCTAATATTCACACATATTACCCGTAAGTAAATTCCTGTTTTTCGTGAAAGCCTTCCTTTCTTATGCTGTCCTACTCTTTATGTCTACTATACTTCTACCATCCGTAATTATTACGCTTCCCAAGTAGCAGAATTCCTTAACTTCCTTCAAAATATCCCTTCCCAATCTATTCCGCTGTTTCCCGTACTACATTCAATTACCTTGGTTTTCCCTTGTTTTTCATTCGGGAACACACACATATATATATTACAGTTATACATTGCTTTTATTAAAAATAAAATCATTAAAATTAAATATTTTTTAAATTATTATGCAAAAACTAGAGTTATTGCTTAAAAATAAAATCGGCTTTCCCCTCTCAGTAATAAAATTATCATTTCGCACACAAATTCTTAAGCATCCAATTTTAGACATTACAAAAATTTTTGTGCAAACTATAACAGCAATAGATAATTCAGTATATACCATTTTGCTGAGTGTCTTGACAATATATTTTAGTTTCATCTCAAGCATTTATGATTTATGTGATTTGAAATCAAATCATAAATTTTAATTTTACGTATTTTTCATTAGTAGGAGATTTTATTGGTTTTAATCTCTGACATACTACCGGGAAATTTATTTTAACTCCAATGATGCAAGATTCTTACATCAGCTCTATAGTTAAAGGGTTCAGTAATGACCACAAAATTTCGTGTCATTACTGGAAAATTAAGATTATAATAGAAATACTGTTGAGGCCGCAGAAATTAATCAGCACTCATGATGGATTATTACAGATACTGCAAAGATGTTATGAAAAAGTAGTAAAACAGAATATATAACTAACAGTAACATCATCAAAAAATGATCAAATGATTGAGCTACTGTTTTCTGTTTTTTTATGATTGTTACTGTCCAGAGGAATTCTACATTTATAAAATTGAAATCACTGTACAGCGATATTTAATTAAGGAACAAGGATTCAGTGGCTCACATGGCAATGCTCCTCACTCAGCGCAATAAAGATCACAGATCACAAGAAGAGACTGCAGATTTGAATTCAAACAACGTTTAATAGGGCAAAGTCCGTAGTAGCAGTAGTAGTAATGCTCAGTTCAACTGGATCATAAAATCAGATAGAAAAAAAAACAATGTAGAGTGTAATAGAGGCCATCGCTATTCGATTGCTGATCAGGGGACATCAGCTTTGCAAGTGAACAGATTGCCGGAGAATTACTCAAGAAATGCTGTTCTACCCGATCCACATCTGACTCTAAATGATCCCATTTCAACTAAGTACGTAATATCATGACTGTTCTGAAAAAAAAGACGTATTTTCTAATCGGCAAATAAAAAAACATACAAATGAAACTTCCACTTGATTTTATGGACTTTAATTTATTGTTTCTGTAATTATTTATTTTTAGCCCTTACACTTTACGGCCTTTTTCTTCTGAAGAAACTTGTCGAGCTTCCAACCAGATGATGACGTTTGCACAAGATCTGCACTTATTCTCCATAAGACTACGAGGGTGCTTGATCGATGAAACGTGGTATGAAATCCTCTTGAAGGAAATCTTGAGAACGTTCTCAGTATATTATCCTTGAAATTAAATTGTTTCCTACGTAGACGTAGTCCAATGTATTGTTCAATAGACGGACGTCAACATTCCATCAAATTTGTATGTTGCCTCATAATTGGCTTTATTTTATTTCACAGATGTTACTAAGGGAAGGGATATTTTGACGGAAGTTTAGGAATTCTGCTACTTGGAACGCGCAATAACTAGTGATGGTAGAAGTATAGTAGACATAAAGAGTTGGATGGCACAAGCAAGGAAGGCTTTCGCGAAAAGAGGAATTACTGAATATTAGGTAATCTTTCTTAAAAATGTTCTTATGGAGCGTGGCGTTATTTGGGTGAGAAACGTTGACGATAGGAGTTGGGGATAATAAAAGAATAGAAGCCTTTGAAATGTGGTGCTATAGGAGAATGCTGAAAATCAGATGGGTGGATAGAATCACTAACGAGGAAGTTATAAACAGAATAGGGGATGAGCTAACAATGTGGAGGACGTTGACCAAGAGAAGGGATAGATTAAGAGGCCACGTTTTAAGGCACAAGGGTCTTGCAAAATTAGCATTAGAGAGATGTGTGTGCGGTAATAAGAGATGAGGGTGGCCATGGATGGAATACGCTAAGCAGATTAGGGAGGACGTTAGTGCTAGTTATAAGGAAATTAAAAGGCTTGCGCAAGATAGGTTATCATGGAGGATTGCATCAAACCAGTCTTAGGACTGAATACCACAACAACAACAAAGGTTTAAGTTTGAAAGAATTGTGTACTATCAATATTTTCTCAATGTTTCTATTTTACAGGTCGCATCGATTACCTAGTCATAAACAACCATAGTGTTAATTAATTGCATATTATTTTATAATTTTGTATTTTCAATATATGATATTCGTATTGTCCTGTTCATATTTATTAACAAAGGTTAAATTATTTGGTTAAACAGTTCACGGGTTTCCACCCGCCACGACGTTTCGTTGGCGTACTCTGCCGCCTTTCTTAGAAAGATGGAAGAGTACGCCATCGAAACGTCTGGACTAAAGCTTAATTTAACCCGGGTGGAAACCTAAGAACTGTTTATCCAGGGAAAATCTTCCATCTTTGATTAAATTATTTAACTAGATATTTTTTATTCTTCATAATTATTACATAAATCCCAGTAATATTTTAAACGAGGCTATTGCAATGCTACGTAATTATTCTATACATTGATACTTGCCATGATTGCTTGTAAAAATGCGGAAGCGGAAATTTTAACTAAGGAAATTAATATGTAATCTGAAGTTGGCCTTGTTGTGGAACAGTTTTATTTTATTCAAATTATAATTGAGACAAATATATTTAAACCATAATAGGAACAGTGTATCGAGTACTTTCTTTCTATGAAACCTCTTTAGGTCTGAAATTATTTTTGGGAATTTAAAAAAACCAATAAAACTTTTTTTGTTTTTATATAAGTAGTTGGATTTCCACACGAGTACACCGTTGTTAAAAACACGACGTTTCCACGTCCTACAGATTTGTCGTCATCTCACTTCGTCTGGGAGTTGACTACAGAACTGTTGGTCGGCGAAACGTAGCGTTTTAATCATTGCTGTACCCGTGTGGGGAATCCGGGAACTTTTTCTACAACAAATGCACTGAGAAAGCCTTTCACCTTTGATGTTTCCTATGGATTTAGCATTAGGGGGAAGTGTGTGGGGTAAGAACAGACGAGGGAGGCCAAGGATGGAATACGCTAACAAGATTATGGAGGATGTGGGTTGACGTAGTTATAAATAAATGAAATGGCTTGCGCAAGATAGGTTAGCATGAAGGGTTGCATCAGACCAGTCTTTGGACTGAATACCACAACACATGGATTTCTTTGGTTTATGAAAATTCAGTATTTTTTATTACGGTCTAAATGTTTTTGGTTTAAATAAAAGTTAATTCTCCCTAAATTGACAGAGTTACCCACTTTTTTAATCGAAATCAGATACACGTAATTCTTAATATTTTATTTAATGTTGTACAAACGTTTGGTGTGAGAACTTCAAGAAACTATTTCATTACCCTTCGTTTAAGTTCACGCTTCAACCGATAGTCTTTGCGGATACTTTACTCGTCCTATTCGATTTGTGCCATGATTTGAAACGTGGAATTCGGCGTTTTATTTGGAATATAAGATTTTATTGTTTGCGCGTCTGCTGAAAGTTAATTCTGCTCAATATTAGCACGAAGTGTCTTTGAATATATTAATGAAAGTAAGACTGACAAAGACGAGAATTCCGTAGACTTGAAAGTCTGGAAACTGCAAAGTTCCAGACCGTCTGAGCCGCAGCCGCCATGGATGCTCTTGAAGGATGGTACTTAGCAATTTTAAGAGTGAAATACTTAATCATTAGTTTGAAGGGTGATTTGAAGCGATGTTTTGTGCGTGTAGGACGTTGTAGTTCCCACGGCTCTTGCAGATTGACTCTGCAGAGCTTGAGACAGGCGATTGCGGTTATCAGCCATAATGTCCTTTGTTGCAGCGCCTTAATTAATTTCGGGTCCAGATTCTGTCCGTGTTATCTGAGAAGGCGAGTGTCTCAGAGCGAGCGTTATTAGTCAACAGGGGTACGACTCTGCTCCCGACATCGCATGAATAATTCATCCCTCACGGCTATCGAACAGGCGCGGGGGTGGCTGAAATAAGTGACATACGTTTACAGGTGAAAGAAGGAATAATGCATACGAAATTCTTAGACCGAGCACGTTGTTCTCTAAGCGTGGCAATGAAACTAAATTTTAATGTATAGGAATTAACTGACAAACGCAAAACTTGTACATAATATATTAATGTGCGCACTGTAATAATGATTTGTCTTCCATGGTACTCAACGGTTCACAAATTAACCGCTTTGTATTGAAATTTATTCGAAATGATGAAACAAATAAATATAATTACCAAATAATCAGAAAAGATTTATCAATTAACAATGTGATTGAGACCATAAATAACAAGTTACGCTCTTATAATTAGGCCAACGCCAAGTGAACAAAAAAAGGTTAATTTTTAATGACTGATAAATATAATAGTTTAAAGTATATAGAATATTCTGATAAACTCATATGATTAACTAATACACCTTTTCTGGCTGTTAGACTTTTGTAGTTATTTACTATAAACCGTTTGATTTAATCCTTTTCACCATAAACTATTTAACAAGGAATTCATAAACCAATTCATCAACAGTTTTATTAAAATTTAACCTATTTATAACTAACTCGACTGCGTTATCCACATATTTGTTTTACTTCATCATGTTCTTCACTTTTCTTAAGGATTTTGTTGTTTTTCGTGGAGCCAAAGTGGTTTTACGACACCTGTTTCAACTCAAGATGACAGCCGTGAAAGCATTTCTTGTTCGAATATTATTGTAACGTTATTAAAAATTATAATTCACCAAAACTAAACATTTATATTGACGTTTTATGTGCCTATTCTTCCTTAAATAATTTAATTTGACTCCATTGCATTTATAGAGGTATTCTTATTATAGAAATTACTTTCAAAACTATAAATTATTTTATTATTTTCAATAATTTATGTAAAATTACTACCTTTTATGTAGTATTTTAAATCGTCTCTTAAAATTTGTCAGTTCTTGCGACCTCTAAAACAGTTAACTATTTATTATTTGTAATGCATTTTTTATTTTAAATGTTTATGAAGCTTATCTTTGAAAACGTATTAAAGCTAGGGTATAAAAAATGCTCCGTGCCTTTTGACACGCAGAAGTTGTTGTTTACCTTTTAAATCATCAAGGAATTAAACGCCAGAATCAGTACGTTGGCCACTATAGAGCTATTGATGCCATGATTAAGAATTATTCAGTAAACAGTAGGCTGAATATTGTTATATTATCTATGCCCGAGTCAAATGTAATATATGTGAAATTAATTTGGTAACATTGCCATTTATTTGAAAATCATCAGAAAAAATATAATCAAAGGGAGAAGAAATGCTTCACTTCAGGCTGAGGTGAAGAGCGTATAGCTAAATTTAGAAGGAAGACAGGAATGGAAAAATTTCTACCAGACTCAGGACTCGAACCCTGGAACTCCCGCTAACCGGGCGGGCACTCTACAACTGAGCTAGTACGAGAAGAACACGTCCCAAGGATCGATTCAACATCCCTCCATTCCTGTAAACCTAAGCTAGGCTCATCTACAATTTACTTATCACATTATACACAACCTAATTTATAGGAATTCAGAGAAGAATGGATATTGCGTTAATTGGTTAAAGGTGCATGTAATTCAGTCAATGGGAGATGAAATGCTTCAATCAAAGCTCAGGTAAAAAGCGTATAGCAAAATTTAGAAGAAAGACAAGAATGGAAAATTTTCTACCAAACTCAGGGCTCGAAACCAAGACCTTCCGCTTAGAGAGTAAACTTGAAGAACTATGGATTTAATGTCTCTGAGGTCAGAAAGTGGCGTTTTTATTCTACAATATTCTATTAAGCTATACGTCTTCAAGGAATTAATTTTTCGTAAGGTCTATTTGGAGATCTTTACGAGGACCTGTTATATATTTTCTGAATCCCCACAAACAGTTACGTAAACTAAGTGAATTATAATTTTTTACTCTTAAAATAGAGTTTTACATTCTCCAAGTTGAATGTTTTAAATCCTTGCGTTTAACGTAATGAGCAATCTTAAATAATTATTGTCTGTTTATTTTCTCATCTGCAGCAATTGTGACCACGAAAGTTACAAATAGACCTCTTTCATGAACGCCTTAAGATTTATATGTGAAATTATATATTTGTGGTTTGTACCCAATAAAGATACACAGATTTGATCAGTAGTTTCTCCCGGAATTCTTAATAAAAATTCTCTTTCAGTTATAGCATTTATCAAACTAACAAATTGTTTAATTTTTTGATATGAAATTGTTTCCTTTTGTTTATTTGGTAATAAAACCTAAAAAAGACAATGAACAAAAGCATGTTGATACGTTGGCTGATAAGTACAGCATTGTGTTGCAAAGAAGGAACAGGACAGTTTGTGTTCTTCCACATAGATCTTAGGAAACAAACGAGATTTGCTGCCCCGTTCTAATTTATTTTTCTAGGTGCTAGTATTCTGTAACCTGATATTGTCTCGGACGCGATAAGGCAGAAAAGAAGTAAAAGTGTTCCCGGATCGGCAGATTCTAAAGCGCGGTTTTTTATATTTCAATTCCACAACAATAGAAATGTAAACTGCGGTTTAAACTGAGTCGTTAATTTCACCAATCGCAAAATACAGGAGGAGAAGCCACGACCGCGGGTCCGGTGTAGACAAAAACACGATTATAAATTCAGGTTTCCTTTTTTTTATTAAAAACGTAAGCCCGCAAAAGAAACGAAAAAGTGGCCGCGCTCGTGGTGTGTTTGTCCTGTTCTTTTGTCGTGAGCGTGGCGCCGCCCTGGTGGTGATAAATCTAGTGAGCGGGTTCCCACGCATCGCGGCTTTTATCTGCCATGCTGTCAGCATTCCACGATGCGTTTCCTAATGTTAGTGAGACGTATCGGAAGACCAGGACGAGGGAGACTTATAGATACATTCCTCTCCTTAGGTGCATTGGACGTACCCTGCGACTGCGACTGTGACTGTGAAGTACCGCTGAATATGGGCGACGATTTTACCAACGGATTCTGATATCCCTAAAAGTGCCCTCATTAGAACGAAATTTATCGACCAAAGGTAAAGGAAACTCCAAATTAGTAATTTATAAAAGGGTTTAATTTAATATGTCACAAACTCAACCATTCTAAAATTCAATATCTCGTAAGAGAGATTCAATTGACATAATTGCAATTGGAACATCATATTTTCTTTAACAATTATTACCCACGTCTAATAATTTTTTTAAATTTATTGTATTAGCAATCACAATCTACACAATAAATAAAATTGACGTGTATATCTGTTTGACAGAATAGGATCCGAAATGACTCAATGGATTTCAATGAATTTTTGAGGGTTTGAAAAAGGCAATTTAACTTAAATATTCGTGCATACTTCATTATGATAATGATATATATTTATTTTTCTACGGGAAGGTTTTCTTGAGACGTTCGTTAAACCCTCCAAAGTCGTGGTGGGTTGCCACTTGATCTGTTCATGCTCCGAAACGACTCAGATTTCAATGAAAAATCGGGAGACAACTTCACAAGTTTGTATTTATTATGGGAAAGATTAAGTGTGTGTATGTTGTTTTTGGGTTGATCAAAGGGGATTATTTCCTTTAAACTGGAGATACTTTCATCCAGATCTTGAATTTTAGGTGATAATAATTGAAGCTTTAATCTAATGAAAGTTATGTGATATTTTTAATTTATGTGGAAGAAAGGCGTCTTGATTAACTAAATGATATGTTAACTATGAACTCTATAATTGTAGCCTCACATGTGGACGACCATTTTATTTCTGATGCCTGTCCGAAAAGCAAGATGAAAAGGAAAAATCTTAGAAAACTTTAGAAACCATCCATACGTTTCTCTCAAATTTTTTTTGATCAGTGAATTCCGTTAGATTAAATGCAAACTACTTTCGTAATTTATCAAGTTTTGAGAACGTCATTCCTATATTCACTTAACCACAGTATAGCAGTTGAAATGAGAATCTTATGGCATTTCATGATTTTGATTCACCTGAGGAAAGCAACAGAGATTACGAAAACGTTGTGTGGTATTTATTATATATTAAAATATTATATTTATTTTATATTGAAATAAAAAATTACATGAAATAAATTACAGACCAATTTTACAGGAACAGTTTTCATTAGATTAAGCGACGTTTGGGACATTTTCGGGTGTAACTACAAAATTATATTTTAATACTTTTTAATGTAAATATTTTATATAAGAATATTAACAGCATTAGTAATAATAAATAATAATAAAACACACATTCTGAAATTTTGATGATAACGTCGTTTAAAATAAACAAAAAAGTGCTTAACAAACTGGAATTTAAATTTGCTATTTGAATATTGTATATATTAAAAATTAACTTATGCGATTTATTCCATGTTTTCATAGACTAAAATTGTTACCCCAACGATGAGATCGAGGATGAGTTACAGAGGGATTAAGATAGAACGTAAGTACACTCCTGTACAATTTAAAAAATATGCTTATTTAATTACGGAAAAGGGAAGTAATTAGTTCCAAATGCCAATATTTAAAATTACATAATTTCATGTATGTAAAATACAAATATATTTTTAATGTCGGCCTAATGTAGTTGTCAGATGAAAAGTTTGGTACTCAAACCACGCAAATAAAGAAACAGAACACTTCAACTCTTAAACTTATCTTTAGAATTCAGTAGGAGGTAAATTTCTATGAAGCAAAAAAACGATGATTTATAGTCTTTAGATTATTTAAAGTTTTACATATGATGAGATTTGCATATAAGTAGAAGAAACGATGAGTATTATGATTTTTGTTTGTTTTTACTATATTATCAATAGTAAATCTATACTCTCACTGGGTTAAGTAAGTGCTAAATCAAATATTACTGACTACTAATGCAATATAAATGAAATTAGAAGTAAATTTCTAAATCAAATATGCAATTGCGTAAACTTTAACGTAGTGAGTATTAATAGCACAGTCTTCAAGCCTAGTTCTCCCTTTAAACATCTTCATCCCCCTCTGATTATACTTCTGCTGCAATGGTATTATTCTTTTCTTATTATCCTGGCAGTCCAATAATTTCGATTGAATGTTACCGTCTAGAACTGTAGCGCGTGGGGTCATCGAACTTCCCGATGCTAAACTAAGTTTCGATACTCAATCTAGTTTTGATAAATTTGGCAGCCCTCTTGTTTGTTTGGAATACCCGCCACTCAATTGATATTTATTTACGAAGACAATAACTATTTTCAGTTTCTGTCAGGTGTAATTCGAGGGCGATGAGCCTGATCATTCTAGTGGCGAGATTCTGAGTAGTTTTAGTTGTCTAGTTGTATCTCATGTTTATTCGAAATTCTTCCACTCAATTGGCTTTTTTTGGGTTAATAGGCTACATGAGGGTGATCATGAAACAGGCAACTCCCCTTTAATAGCTTAGGAAGGGAATTGAAAAGGGGGGATGCGAAAGGTAGAGCAAAGTAGTCAAGGGTTGACTAGGGTCCCCGGGCTGTGGTTTAAGGATCCTATCCGGTGTTTCACCTAAAGAGATGCAGGGAAAACACTAGAAAACCTGCATCAGGTAGGTGGGGCATTGGGTACTATTCTCACGCCCTTCCAAATGACGAGAGACGAGTTCGCTGTGGGGTCGCAGCATTCCCTTCTCCATGTCTTCACCAGTTTCAGGAGGCAGCTGGCCGACTGATCCAACGGGATCAGCGGAAAACTCTTACTTTATGCCGAAGGTCTTTGCCCCCGTACGTATTCCTCCTAAAATAGGTGAAGGTGTCTCGGAATATGAGAACTTTGATTTAAAAAAAACAGAGCGTACGAGACATTCCCGACATAATCAGGTAAACGCTGCAGTCACTCTGGAGGGGGGGAGGAAATGCCTGCGAGAGAAATTCCCACAGGCACCTCTCATCTCAAAGGCCTTTTTTTGGGGAGTATGGGGTTAACAGGCTGCATGAGGGTGATCCTGAAACAGGCAATTCCCCTTTAATAGCATAGGAAGGGAATTAAAAAGGGGAGATGCGGAAGGTAGAGCAAGGTAGCCAAGGGTTATCTAGGGCTCCCACTCTATGGTTTAAGGATCCTACCCGCTGTTTCACCTAAAGAGATGCAGGGAAAACCCTAGAAAACCTGCATCAGGTAGAGTGGGACATTGGGTACTATTCTCACGCTCTTCCGAATGACGGGAGACGAGTTGGATGTGGGAATTACTGCGGTATCTTCATTGATCTCAGTAGAAACGTTTCCGTATATTTTCGTTATCACAATTGATTGCATAGTATTGTATTCTACTCATGATTTTCTTTAATTTTGTGTTTATCATATATATTACTAATTAAACTGAGTAATAAATTTTCATGAATACTTGCGCAATGCATTAATAGCATTTCAAAATTTTAATCTATTATGTGAAGGATGTAATTATGAAATCATAAATTATATGGTTTGAAGAATTCTTTAGTCTAGTTTTATAAATGGAGAAGAAGTTGATATTAACACCTTGATGCTTTCCCATTGCGTGGCTTGTAAGCACGTTTACATTAGTTGACGAGTGGACCTCTGAGGGAAACTAATGCAGTGTAGACAGCGGTGAGTACTGAGTAAGCCTGGCGGCCAGGACACCCCACGCTCAAGAGAGCCACGGATAGTTTCCCGTGGGATATTTGGCGCGAACTCGAGTTACCGCAACAATGCGAGTGGGAGTCCTGATTCAGCCGCATTCCGTGGCATGCCGCCAGCTTCCGTTGTCAACATTCGGGCTACCTTCTGGACCGGCTTAGTCACTGCGTAAGCATTTGGGCTAAACCTCCGCGACACACTTACTAAATCCTTCATTCAAAATAAATATTCCCACGACCATGTCCTTAAACGTTATGACGCAAACCTAAGTTGAACGCCTTACTTGCAGTGAGTCTATATCACAAACTCACATAAAAACTGTCATACCATTCACATCTAGCAAGCGCGTAATATTTCAATTCAGAATAATTCTAGTAGTAAAAATAGATTATTATCTATGCAAATCGTAGACACAAGATAAATAGCCATAGCTGTGAATTTATGATGGAAGGGAAAATAGACACAGCTTATAATAAAATCAAATAAACATTCGGAGATATTAAAAATATTAGCAAGGACATGAGGAGAACTGATGGTAAGACAATTCTGAATAAAGAAGGAAAAGCAGAAAGATGAGTCAGTAATAGAAGAAGAGGAGGAGGTAGATGATGAAGATTTGCGAAAAAAATTTGAAGGCCAGAGTTTGATTGGGGCGCTGACAGACCTGAGCAGCTGTAAAGCACCAGGAATTGATAGCATTCCAGCAGAGTTGATAAGACCATCGGACGAACAAGGAATATCATAGCTGTTCAGAATAGTTTGCAAAATCTACGAAATTGGAAGAATACCAGAAAATTTTAGTAAAAACATAATTATACCCATACCGAAGAAGACTGGGACGAACATCACAGGACAATTAGTTTAGTATCCCATGCATGCAAATTAAGTAACGAAACTATTATATAGGATGAAGTAACGTCAAATAGAATGCGAGTTAGGACAAAATCAGCTTGGTTTTGGGAAGAATGTAGGAACAAGAGAAGCAATATTGACTCTGCGACTAAGTTTAGAAGACTGGATAAGATAAAACCGGCCTATGTTCATGTAGATTTATAAAAAGCGTTCGATAATGTGCATTAAGGATTTTGAAGATCACAGGAGTAAAATATCCAGAATGAAGACTTATACATAACCTCTTCAATAGGCATTCGTCAGTAATTATAATTGAAGATCAAGGAAAGAAAACAGAAACGACGAAAGGAGTAAGATAAGAATGCAGTCTGTCGCCCATGCTGTTTAACTTATATATAGAACAGGTAAGGAAGAAAGTTAAAACGGAATATGAAAAAGGAACCACACTGCAATGAGAAAAAATAAAAAACCTATGATTTGCCCACCATGTTGTAGTATTAGGGGAGTCAGAAGAAGACTTGGAAACCAAAATAAATGACATGAATGTGGTCATAGAGAAAGAGTTCAATATGAGAACTAATTGAGGCAATGTAATGGAGTGAGGTATGGGAAAAGTGGAATAACAAAGGGTATTAGATTGGGAAGGGATATTTAGACGGAAGTTAAGGAATTCTGCTACTTGGGAAGCGTAATAACTAGGGATGGTAGAAGTATAGTAGACATAAAGAGTAGCATAGGACAGGCAAGGAAGTTTTTCGCGAAAAACAGGAATAAATTACGGGTAAATAAGTGTGAATATTAGGTAAGCGATCCTAAAAATCTTCTTACGGAGCGTGGCGCTATATGGGTGCAAAACGTGGATGATAGGAGTTGAGGAAAAGAAAAGAATAGAAGCTTTTAAAATGTGGTGCTATAGGCGAATGCTGAAAATCAGATCACTAACGAGTAAGTTCTAAACAGAATAGGTGAAGAGTGAATAATATCGTAGCGTTGATTAAGAAAAAAGATTAATAGGCTTTGTTTTAAAGCATGTGGGGTAAGAACAGAAGAGGGAGGCCGAGGATGGAGGACGGTAAGCTCATTAGGGATAATGTGGGATATGCTAGTTATACGGAAATGAAAAGGCTTGCGAAAGATAAGTAGCATGGACGGTTGCATCAGGCCAGTCTTTGGACTAAATACCACAAGAACAACATTCACTAACTCGTATTACTTTGCTGACGAATGCCAACCCAGGTGCAACTGCGTATACAGAATTAACTTAGTTATCCATCAATACGACAATAGTCTTCCAAAAATTAATATTATGCGATCTATTCATGAATGTTGCTGATGAAGGACTTGCCGATACTCGTGAGGAAATCTCAAGGATCCTAGTAATGATAACTTGTGTTGGGATTTATTGAATATAAACCACAACATCGAATACACATTATCGATGGCAGGGAAACTTTGGGTTCCACAGACACGGCTGTAACGGTTTCATATTTTACGAATACTTTCAAAAATGTCCCGAGGGAGGGTAGTTTTTGGAGGTCGCGAACTTGAGGAAACGCTCGTAAACTTAGGCATATGACTCCTCTATCGTTTTTGCTGCTCTTAGATCCGCACTAGAAAGCGACAGGAATTTGAATTAAATGTTCAGCCAAAAATTACTATTAATTATTGGAAGTTCTTCAAGAGAGCTGCAGGGTCATTGAAGAGCTCTGCTGTTCATTATACTGTAAGATATTAGAACTCGTCGCACGCTATAAAAAAGGGGAAAGGTTGTGTAACTTTGAACTCTGGCGATCTCAGCTGGGGCTTCACGTTGGTTCCTGCCTCTGGCGCAGCTGGCGTAGGTGGCTGGTTGATAGACCCTCACGGCTACATCCTTGAGGCGCGCTCCACTAGGGTAACTGTTTTTTCTCTTCTAAGACAATTCGTAGCCTTCATAAACTACCTCCACCTCGGGAGAATTTTGAAAATTCACGTGAAATATAAAAACCCGCTAGCGCCGTGGCTGTGAAACGAGTAAGTCAACATTGTGAATCCGGTTCACACTAGTACATCGAACACCTGACCTCAGGACACGTCAAAGACAGAACTATACCATTACTAAGCCGAAGGGTCTTCCGGTATCAATTTACCGTATTTGTGACGGCGACAGTTTATAAAATAATATAATTTAGTAATTACAACAAAACTATCAGGGCATTTTCCCTTAATACAATATCATTATAGTTATCTAAATCCTAGGTCCCATTAAAATATTTTTCCAGAACAGTGTTGGCTATCTAAATATTCTCTTAGTGATTTCCAGGTCGAGGCAGTCCTAAATTTTGAAAATTACTTACTTCTGATGTTCGGTTTTTATTACTCATATTCTACTTTAAATTACCCTAATTGCCGTAGCTTGATTTTAAGAACTTTCTAACAAATTAAATCCAAAACAATCAAGAACTTGATTTCAGTTTAAATAAAAATTGTATATTTTAAGTAAGTGCGTTACCCAACCTTTCAGAAACAAATTCATGTTTCGGATGATTCTTACCACTAACTACTTATCGATATCCTAGTTCGATCGTTGATGATCAACTGCAAATATCTGCATCTTTGATCGTTTTAGAAGTTCCCGTGAATGTAATTGTGAATAAGTCGAGAAAGAACAGCCGTTTGTGGTGTGGTGATATGATCAAGATTTCAGCTTTCCGTTATAATTAGTTCCGTAGAAACCTGACCCTGCATCATTAATATTAAACGAAATTCAATGTCACATCGCTTACTGTTTCTTTCTTAGAAATCTGACGCATGTGGTTTATTGGCGACTGGATTCGTATATTGAATACCAATTTGTCATTGGTTACAACCGAGGTAAATAGTCTCAGTTGCCGGTTAGCCGGAGTTTCGAGGTAATTTCACTATTAGGCAATACTAAACTCAATTAAAATAGTAAAACCAGGCATTTACTAGAATTATGTTATTCAGTTACTTGGAAAACTTGTTTAACTGTTAAGTCGGCTGAATGAATATGAGCTAATTATTTATAACCCATAAAATTAATGAACCCGAATAGAAACGTTATTTTAAAAAAAAATTTGACGCCCAATCATATCCAGATGCATAAAGATGAATTTCTTAAATTTAACTCAACTGGTTTTGTAGTTCAATGTATCCATTTTTCCCCTTGGTTAGAATACGTCATCCAAGTAACGGAATAATTTATTAGTGTATGTTGTTAACGCTTGTATTATTTCCACGATTTAAGAGGGATATGGCGGCGTTATTGAATCTCGTGACTAAACCGCCAGATGTAATTCTCAACCAACAAGATATGGCGCATGCAATGGAGTCATGCAAATATTTAACCGACTCGCTGAAATACAAGAGCGACCATTTCAACGCGATTATAATAAAAACTGGCAGTTTCTCCATGGAAGACAAGATTAATTACACGTTCTTCTATTCAAGCGGAATAATAATTGAAAAGGCATTATTTGAACTTATCACTTTTATATGTTAATTTTGTGACACTGTACTAAAAAATTACTTTGAAGACTAGATAACTTCTTACAGGAAATAATAAACCCTGAAGAGTGACGGGAAGACCAATCAAGGATCACATTGGCCAAACACTTAAGACTGAAAGGTCCAATCCATAAGAAATAATAAACAACGTATAACAAAAGAACTTCATTGAAAACAATTTGTAAAATCTTATTCTTTTTTAAAAAAAATAGACAACGAGTTTTGCACCTAACCAACAAGGATCAAATTAGGATTTTTAAAAGTTATTAGTACCCACGTATTTAAAATGTACAAATTATATTTAGTTTTGATTGTTTTGGATTATTAGAAAAGTTTTCAAATTAAGTTACAGCGCAGAATTTCAATTCTAAGCAATTCCAGAAATGTAAATCGGAACATTAGTTATAGAAACCAAACATCAGACGTAATTTTTTTATAAAATTGCCAGTAGTCAAGTATTATTAATCATGAAAAAAGAAATTATTCCATAATATGGCAGTACTTTACTTTAATCGATATTTAACACAGCTTCGGAGTTCATATTCTGGTGATGATAGGAAATTTAGTTGGTACCTACCAAACATTTTTTGAACTGGAACTCGCGAAGTAACAGCATTGAAGCAAGGCCAACAAAATCCAAATATTTATACGTAAGTAGACTCGTGCTCAAGGCAAACAATTTATTGTAAGAGCGTATTCTGAATATGCCAGGACATATTTTATTTCACTAATTGAGCTACTAAGTAATTAGAAATGGATCTCCAGAGATTACTAACTGAATTAGTAATCCAGTAAAAATCAGAGCATTTCAACTATAATTTAACATATATATTAATAACGATATTAATTTATATTTTTATTCATAAACCTATTAATTTTTCGCATTAGCTCCGAAAAATGTTAATTGATTCAATCAATAATATATTATGTAATTTGGGTTGATAGGTCTCGTTCTTTCTTTGGCGTTCCTGCCAACGTTTCGCTCGATATCTCCGAGCATTTTCAAGGCTAGGCCAAGACTGTTGCTCTGTGTGCACAGTGTGGCTTAAATATCCCCAGGACGTTCAGGATCACTCCCACTCCTGCCCATGTATTGCCCTTTATTCCTAGAATGAGATTGTTTTGTTAGATATGCGCGCAAAACCGTATCCGTTTTCCTTGTTAATTATTTTTACATATTCCTCATTTAAACTGTGTTTATTAATTAAATTCAAATAGCCATACAGATAACTGAGACCAATGTAATCCTATAACGTTGTGAAGTAAAAAATTAATGGGACATGCTACTATAGTAATTGTATTCAAAAATATTTATTTTTTTCTGTTTTGAAAACCACTGAAAGATCTTTATAATTACAGAGGCTTTGGATCCATATTCGCATATTAAAATAAAACTTTAGTAGTACTAGACCCCATTGTACTTTCAAGCTAATAAAAATTCTTTGCGTTAGGTGAATTAGACTTAAGCTTCGCTAATTGGCACGATGCATTCAGCGACAAAGGCCGGCAGCTTTGTCCAATTACCGCCAAAGCCAGACACTCGTTAGACTAAATTTGGAACTGTCAAAATCTCTTGATCCTTAACCGCCGACACTCGTTGCGCACAACTCTATTAGAACTTTCGCAGTAAAAATTTCTGGGCTCTTTCCATTACGAATCATGTTAAAGCACAAATTAACCGAAGATGGCCGGCAACAATAAATAATAATTCATTAGAGGATTCCTTAAAAATCTATTAACTGACTAATTGGCTATTATCGACTCTTAAAAATTCGGCTTATACTATTACAATTTCAAATTACTGATCAACCTGTCCCTCGATGTTTTTTAAATTTAACTGCAGGAATCCGTTTGATTTTGCTGAAATTTAAGACAAGTTATTGTTCTATAGTTAAGTTATTTTGTTAGAATTAAATGATGCTATATATAGGTAAGCAGAGAAAATAAGTATTCTAAGAATAATATGTTTTAATATAAATATGTTCTCAACCCGGTGTCAATCGGAAAAATTGGTTACGTCATTACGAGAAGGAGCACATCCACGTTCAGTTTTGTCCAACGTCAACTATTTTATTGACCATCTTAACAGCTGCTATAAAAACATCTTCATAATGTAAGCAAAAATTCTGAAAATATATTCATCAATCGAGCACAATTGTCAACGTCAACGATGTGTCCCCTCAATTTTTTCAATTAATCTCCTTCACGAATATCATTTTTGAAAAATTATTATAACTACAGCCAATTAATTGCTACAAAATATACGCTGATATCGTTAAAGTAGCGTCTAGAAAAAGCTTACCCGGTTATAGAAGAATAAATGTAAAACCTGCGTCAGGAAATAATTTACCCGATGGAAATAAATATTCAACAGTGTTGTCTATAATACAAAATAAATCGTGGAAACAAAAATTCAACAGTGTTGTCTATAATGCAAAATAAATTGTGGAAACAAATATTCAACAGTGTTGTCTACAACACAAAATAAATTGTATTTAAGGCATATTTTTTAGGCCAGAGGTGGCCAACCTTTTACATACCAAGCGTAAATTTTTTGAATGAAGAGTTGAGATACGCCATATGATTCGAGTACATTTCATAGGATGGAATCTGCTTCACTTAGAGAGATGAAAAGGAATAACTGACACAGTTAAATTAATTTATTTACGCCACTTTAATTAAGCACCAATAAACAAAGTCAAGAATGGTGTTCTGTACGAGACGGTAATAGCTTAATGATGATAGTGTGGACTACAGCTGTTGGCACTGTGAGCGAGAACTTAGAAAAGTCTGTTCTCACTTTTTGCCAGAAGAACTGTTACTAAATTCTTTTATTTCTGAATTTTGTACATTCATTGCATTTATTTATAAAATTATTTATAATACATGTCTAAATCGGGAATTCCTCAAGGCTCTGTAATCGGGCCATTACATTTTTAAAAATATTTATTAATGACTTACCGAATTATTTAAAGTCAGGGGTAAGGCTTTTCGCTGACGACTGCATCATCTACAGAAAGATAACGAACGAGCAAGACGCTATATTATTACAAGAAGATCTAGATAAAGTCAATAGCTGGGCTCAGGAAAATATAATGAAAATTAATGGAAAGAAAAGC
Organism: Eucriotettix oculatus; assembly: GCA_034510155.1. NCBI lineage: Eukaryota > Metazoa > Arthropoda > Insecta > Orthoptera > Tetrigidae > Eucriotettix > Eucriotettix oculatus. The sequence continues at coordinate 182,795,968 of CM067377.1, forward strand.
AGCTAAATTTCGTTTACAAAACGCACGTTGTTAAATGAGACAGAATATAGAATAGGAGGAGGAACTAATTCCAAGGGTAATGAGCTACAAATATCTGGGGATATATTTCAACAATAGACTTGGGTGGGAGGAACAGGTGAACTTCACGGCCCGAAAAGCGTGGAATTCCTTACATTTCTTTAAGAGGATCTTAAAAATGGGAAGTTAAAAATCAAAGAAGGTGGCAAATTTATCCTTAGTTATACCAATTCTGAAATACGAGGCGATTTGTTGGTATCCCTATAGAAAAAATAAAGTAGACTGATTAGAGAAAGATCAGAAAAGGGCTGCTAATCTTGTGCGAGTAGGGCCGGGTCATAGGAGTGAAAAAGTAGAACAGATAGGTTGGGAGATATTGTCAGAAAAGAGGGAGAAAGCAAGGCTGCATTTGCTATTCAAAGCTTATACGGGGCAAAAACCATGGATTGGAATTAGCTCCAAAATGCAAAAGCCCAGTTATATAGGTAGATGGGATCATCAATTCAAAGTGAAATGTAGAAAGGAAAAAACAGATGTTGGCAAAATCTCATTCCTAAATAGGATCATCAAAGACTGGAAATAATTTACCTGTGGGAGTGTTTGAAGGAAATCCTCTTCAGGAAAACAAATTCAGGACAAATCTCAAAAAACGTGTGAAGTGAAGTGGGTATTTTGAATAATGTAAATGTATATTAGAATTTAAAAATTATAGTGAAGTGAAGTGTTAATATAATTCTTGTAGTGTTTCTCTTTTTTCTTTCAGGGCTATAGAAATTTTAAACCAGAGTGATTAATTTTCTTTAGATTAGGAGTATTTATGTTTAAGAAATTTCATTTTTTATCTGCCACCGGGCTTGAGTCCAACTGTAGACTAACAATAAATACAACTGTACTATAGTTTCTAACTATGTAAAGCGATTTCTTGTCCGAAATACTAACAGGATGTAATGCGTCACTTTTAATCGTCCAAAGCGCCACGTTTGGCGCATGTGCCACGGTTTAGCCACCTATGCGTTAGGCCAAATTATACTCAGTTAATTGTAATAAATTGCATATTTGGTTTTGCTATACTAGACGCACTTAATGCTTCGTAAGTGATACGACATTGTTTATTATTTGCATTTAAATTAGTTTATTTCTTTAGACAATTTTTAAAAAATTGTAATATATTATGAAAATAACGTAAGTTACTTGAATTGAGATGGACGGCAATGAAACTGAACGGAACCTTTTTAGCGGAATCTGATTAACAAGCTAGTGATTTAGAAAGTCCTCGTAGACAATATTTACGCATTTCCAATAGGCAGTCCACAGGTTTGATGTATCGTGGCATTAATCAGCAGCATTGCTTTGGACTGCCATATATCATGCTCGGGGCATAATTACAGGCGTGCAGTTTGCGGTGAGTTACTGCCCGTGCAATTATATCCCCTGGCGCTTTGTGCTCCAGTAAATGAAACGTGTCGCCGTCTGTCGCCACGATAATACACTGCATCGCAAATTTACTTCAGCCAGTCCGACTCGACCGAAAAATTCTACCGAATAGCACACATTTCTTCCGTGGAAAAACAGACGACACAGCGTTTGGAAACGAGGCAAGCCGACAAATTTAATTACAGTGTGCCGGAAAAGTTGCAAAGATAAAAGGTTCATCAAAAGTATAAACATTGAATACATTATGTTTAAATTGAAACTCTGCAGGCTGAAATTACAGACTTTGCACTATTAAAACTTAACCATCGGAAATTATAGATGAAAGATCTTCACATACGAAGATTGTAAGTAGTCTTGTCCTGGTTAATAAATTTTTCATATAATTATTCACTAAATGTCATTAGACAAAACTGACGTAATATACTCTTAACAAACCAATAATGTCCAACGGACACATTTTCAAATTGATTTGCCTACTGAATCAAGAATATATAGGGTTTATAAATAAGGGGGAGCCAATGTTGAAATGGAATAAAGCAAGCTAAAATTTATGAATTAACGAAATTCTTCTTTTATTTGAAAGGTCATACATGGAAAAAGCTTTACCTATTCTCCTCCAATTACTTGAACAACATGATGAGTACATAACTATCTTTAGAAGCATAATGTTAATTGTTGATTCATCAATGTTTGAAAAAACCGCCATTATAACCCTAAAGTGTTCCTTAGACACAAGAAATTTGTTAGCGTTTGCACGTTAGAACCTTTGGAAACTTTCATGTGATCCGGTTTCAAAGTAAAGTGTTGTCGTTCTTGTTGATATGAAAAGGACCATTCGACATTTGCTCAAATGTTGTAGATATTTTAGACTTTTACTACTGTTTATGAAATACGTGCTTCTCATTTGTAACGCGCGTAGTATGTATTTTAGACTGTGTTGTTATAAGCCTGATTTCTTAAAAATGGGTAGAGATTTGACTCGTCAAGATATCCGACGTCCTCCAAAAGAGAGTGGCGATGAAAATTATGCTTCTATTAAAAGTGATACTCTGGATAAAGATTTAGTTTCAAGTAATTTTTGTATTAATTTTACGGAAACGGCATCTGAAGAAGATGACTAGCAATTGTGCAGCAATGACGAAAATGCAGTTGATGTCGAAGTGAATAATCCTAATAATTTAGTTATTGAATGTAATTGGTAATCATATAACTGTTTGAAAACCGAATAAAAACTAAAATACAGTATTCATGAAGGTGATCTTCACCATGACAGTTTGAGTTTTTTATTTATCAATACTGACTGGTTTACGTTCACAGCTCTGTCGTTTCCCTCTCTTTTAAATTGATGGTCAACGGATTTTACAATTTATTCAAGTAATCATGTAAATTATTTATTCAGTGAATAAATATCTATATACATTGTAATAATAACTGTACTATATTTGGATAAAAGTTTTCGCTATAAAATAATAAAAAAAACAATACTGTTTTTGTAATCAGTCGAAGACTGATATGATGCAATCCACTAATCACTAAACATCTAAATCATTAGAGGAAGAGCTAATAATATGGAGGACGTTGACCAAGAGAAGGGATAAATTAATAGGCCATGTTTTAAGATATGAGGGTCTAGTACAATTGACAGTAGAGGGAAGTGTGTGGGGAAAGAACAGAAGAGGGAGGTAGATGATGGAATACGTTAAGCAGTTTAAGGAGGACGTGCGATGTGGTTGTTGGCAAAAATGAAAAGGCTTGCTCAAGATAGCGTGGTGGGGTTGCGTCAGACCAGTGTCAAGACTGAACACCACAACAACAACAACATTCTTTTATGTGTTTCTTCATCGCCTGTTCTATATATAACTTAAAGAACATGGGCGACACACTGCATCCTAGTCTTACTCGTTTCTTGATTTCCGCTTTCTTCTCTTTCCCTTCAATTCTCATTACTGCTGTCTCCCTTTTGTAGATGTTATGGAAACCTGTATTAATTATTATATTTATTTTAAACTTAGTTAGAAAATTATATTTGACTTACGGATAACTCTTCTTTGTCTAAATTTTATTTCTGTACTCTTCAAAATCCGTAAAGTGCGTTCCAGTATATATTAACAAATGCATTTTCTAAATCTTCAAATGCCTGTTTAACCTTAGTCTTCAAAAATTAGTGGCAGAGTCAATATAGCTTCTCTTGTTCCAACATTCTTCCTAAAGCCATACAGAACTTCTCCTAACTCGCATTCTATTTGACGTGCCATCGTCATTAATATTTTGCACGCATGAGCTACTATACGGATTATCCTGTGGTCTTCTCGTCTATCAGCCCCAGTCCTCTTCGGTACGGGTATAATGAGGATGTTCTTAAATTTTTCCTGTATTTTCTTCCTCTTTCGTAGATTTTTCAAATTATCCTGAATACCCATGTTTCTGCTTCTTCGCCTGATGATCTTATCAACTCGGCTGGAATGTTATCCATTTCTATCGCTTTACAGTTTCTCAGATATTTCAACGCCCTATCAAAATCCGACCTTCAAATTTTGTTCCCCAACTCTGCATTATCCTCATCCTCTATTACTGACTGGTCTTGATTTCAATCGTGGCACAACTCTTCTAGATATTCCTTCCGTATTAACACCTTTTCTTCTTTATAAAGAATTAGCGTCTCGTCTGCTCTATTTATGTTATTACTAACATTTTTCCTCTCTCCGAATGTTACTTTGATTTTCCCATCAACTGATCATTTTTTCCCTTTCACCATAAAATATGCAACCGATTTACATTTCTCTTACAACCAAGCTTGTTTAACTGCTTTGTACTTCCTTTCTATTTCATTCTTCACGTGTCTGTACTGCTATTTACCATATTCATCTTTTACGTTTTTATATTTACGCTTCTCATCAACAATTTTAATTTATCTTGTGTTATCCATGCTTTCCTATTGGTCTGAACGATTCTTCCCATTTTTCGTCGGCTGCTCTTGTCATTTCTTCCTTCAAGAGTGATCATTACTATATTGTTTTTTCATCATTCTCTAATATGTTATAAAACTTTAAAATACTTCTTAACCGATCAAATGGAAGGACAACAAAGAAATTTGTGTTACTAATTTTAAAAGTTTTTTCCAGAGTTTATACAATTATTTCTTGATGTTATGGTTCATAAGAATAACCATTAGTGTCAAGAATATCTGTTACAATTTTCAAAATGGAAGAATTGTAGTAATCTTTAAACAATATTTTAAATTCCATAGCCCTTTTCTGAAATGCTGGATGCCTGGAGAAATAGTTAACTCCTCTACTACGAAATGTAGATTTTCTATACCAATTGTATGTACAGGCTAAGTCTTAAAAATTTTCAATAATAATGTGCTTACGAAACAAAGCATAGTAATTTTTGAAATCCTGTTAAAATATGGTCACAGTTTCAAGTCTCAATTTTCGCATGATTATAAGTAATGGAGAGTAGTATGGGAAGCAGTAGAATATCAAAGGTGTTAGATTGGGAAGGGATATTTTGACGGAATTCTGCTACTTGGGCAGCGTAATAACTATATAAATATAGTAGACATAAAGAGTAGGATAGCACAAGAAAGGAAGGCTTTCCGAAAAAAAAAGAATTTACTTACGGGAAATATAAGTATGAATATTAGGAAATCATTGCTAAAAATGTTAGTACAGAGCGTGGCGTTATACGGATGCGAAACGTGGACGATAGGAGTTGAGGAAAAGAAAAAAATGTCGTGCTATAGGAGACTGCTGAAAATAAGATGGGTGGATAGAATCACTAACGAGGAAGTTCTAAACAGAATAGGGGAAGATCGAACAACACGGAGGACGTTGACCAAGGGAAGGGATACATTAATAAGCCATGTTTGAAGACAAATAGGGTCTTGCAAAATTAACTTTAGAAGGAATACGCTAAGCAGATTAGGGATAATGGTAGTGTGCTAGTTATGCGGAAATGAAAAAGCTTGCGCAAGACAGAAATTTAGTTACAGCCTTAAAATACACAGTAATAATAATAATTTGTAATCCGGCGTACGATGACACTGGGATAAGACGAATTTTGTATTTACATTTTAAGCGATATATTCTAGATGAAAATTTTCAGAGCTTCAAGTCATTAAATTCTACATTTATTATTATTTATAAGAACATTGTCGACCGGGACCATTGCCAGACTAACATCTTTTCATGACATATGTCGAATGTTTTGGATTGTCACGTGGTCAGCGTAACAATTTTCCGTAAGTGTTAACCCCAGTTTTCATGACAAAGCTGGGATTCGAATTTTTGCATATCTGTAATGTGAATCAACCAATTTGCGTTTTCTGACATATGTTTATTTTTCCGACGGATTAAAAGAGCCGCCCATGGGGATGTTTGGGAAAATGTTTACACTCATGAAAATCAATCTCAGCAGTTATATGTAACGAACTTGTGTATGGAAAACCTTGAAAATGCTCGAAACCTCAGCAAGTCCCGATTTCTTCCTGTCTTATTGGTAAGACCTGCATTTCTCTATGACCTTAGCGCCAAAAATCACGATAAAGTATATATTCCCAAGTCACTAAATTTAAATTTTTTACAGCGTATTCTTTTTTCAGTCTTAACAAAATTAAATCACCTTATGAATTAGCAACATACTTACATTTTTCAAGAGCATACAATTGACACTATTGGAATTATTTAAATATTGTTTGTAAAACCGATTATGATTATTTAATTAATTATGGTACGTATTTAAGGTTTTCAATCAAGTGAACCTTCTCAAACTGGTCATATACATAATCAAATAACGATGTATTTTAATGTATTGAACTATTCACCTACAATTCAAATGAAAATGAGCGAAAAAGTCCGAAAGTTTGTTGATTTAAGATACAATTTATAATATTTATTAATTTTATACACGTGGTCGTTCCGTGATATAAAGTTTGGGTTTTAAAGTCAATTTGTGACTTGTGACTGTTTAATTGGTTTTCCGTTACTTTGAAAATTTTTACAGTACTTTTCATCATTTGGAAACATCTACTAATGCTTATCAACACATTAAGATAGGAAACATGACGTTTTTTTAATTTTACTCTACTTTTTGGTTGGGAAGAAATCAGGTCGTTTCCGTTTGTTTACCTCTGAACGGCCGGGAAGGAACCCGGTGATCAGTTCTAGGAATAACTAATCGTCCATTATTGTAAAGTGACCGAAAATTTTCAAAAAATACTTCATATGAAGTCAAGTGAATTCATTCATTAGGCAGGCTCTCAACAAAGCAAAATAAGAATTTTACTGACCAAGTGCGTATTTTGGACATGAACGACATTCTCAGCTCTATTCCAAAAGTATCGTTCCGTTATGGTGGCTGCAGTACTTGCATTCCCCCCACCCCCCTTACAGAAAGCAGTGCTAAGCCACTTTCATGTATATTTGTAATAGCATGCTCCATTTATTTGCTACTTTGTAGATTTTTCTAATTTTATTTGATACCTTTGAGGTGCGGGGAGGTGAGACCCGCCTTGCTGTCGGCGTAGGACAAGGCTCTGCTGAAGTGTTCGTCCACGACGGCTGCCACGTCCCCTGAATAGTGCGTGAACACGACGCAGTTAGCCGACACGTACTGCGCGCATCGGCCCCCGCTGCCGCCTCCGCTGCCACCCCCGCCGCTGCCTCCTGCGCCAGGGGTTCCGCCGTCGTCGTCGTCATCGTCGTCGTCTTCGGCCACCGACACGGAAGGCCCGCCCCCAGGTGTGCCACCTGCGATTCAATACCACTTCATGGATAGGCTGTGATTTGCCTTAAATTATAAATAATTCTCAGGCTAACAAAATAGTTTCAATTTATTTCAGAAACTCTCAATATGAAGGACCCACACTACGTGTTCAGGTATGATACAAGTGTCCCTGAAGTTGTTACAAAATTAGACTTTGTAGCTTAACACAGTCCTCAAAATCACACGCAATTTAATTTTTTTAAGTTGGTGGACACTACGTTACGAGAAAAAGGATTCTAAACATGGGAACCAATAAATATAAACGCGACCAATCTGTGGTAATCCGTATTAGTCCCTGTCAAACACGTGATAAATAATGAGCGTCGGCCATGTTTACAAAATTGTGTCATTTTACATTTTAATTGATAGTAGTACGTAAATTTATTGAAGGAAATCATTATATATTCACTTTGAAAACAATATATAACAAGTAATGATAGGCAACTTCATTAATTTTAATGACGCATTAAAGTGGACAAAAAGAGGGTGAAACCACAGATGCTCATAATTACGCCTAATTTAATCGACAACATAGATTTTTACTGTGTAATAAACTTAATTCGAAACGATAATGCGAATCCCTTCGTCGTACTTTGGGAAATTGTTGCAAAAGTTTCCAACTTCACTCTAATCTTAATGACAGAAGTAATGACTCTCTAACTACCTACAATTTAGCCTGGAGGGAATGAAATAAATTATTTTCAGGGAAACCGTCGTCATATTTTTCTGTATTTTTCACGAACATTTTCTTTAACAAAATGCCCAAGTACATAGTTACTGAAACTGTCTGTAGAAATCGAAGTTTCGATACCCTTTTCCATCATATCTCAATTTAGAAACAGATGGTACTTATTTAAAGACATGTTATCCTCACCAAACATACAGCGAATGATCTCAGCACCATCTAAAGATAAATGAGTTTATATGAATCATCTAAAATAATCGTTATGACTATTTTTTCTACAGCCGCCTCTTCTCAGAATGTTGGTTACTTATCACAAAAATTACTATCACTTTTAGAAGTTTCAGCTCGAGAAACGCAAGGCATATTCTCCCTCTGTTTCTATGACCGTACTAAATGTTCCGGAACGCCTTTTGTTATATATGCCATGTAATTTAACTTTCGCATTTTTAACCAACACGTCAACTATTATTTCTCTCCATACGGTTTACTTCTAACATTCTTCTGTATTACAATCCTCAAATTCCTTTAATTCATCCATATCAATAATAAAATTGACATGTCTGTATAGGATTTCAAAATAAGCGCCAAAATTTAAGTGAAAACTGTTATTTATAGGTTACCTAGTGATAAATGTCTGTTTTTAAAAGTTTTTATGACTGTCTTCCTGAAAGTTTGTCACGAACAGACTGGACGGATTTCAATGAAAATTTTATGGATTATAAATGAAATTTCTATTAAAATTTTTGGGTATGATCCATTTCGATAACTTGTAGGTTTCAGGGGTATGAATATTGATATTTGTAAAAATGATATTACTGGCATCTAGCGGATGCCACGAACATTCTGCCCTGTGAAAGCAGGCTGTAATAGAAAATTTTCAGGGACTGACAGTTTAGTTTTTTATTTCTTCCTTTTTGCGCTTCTGTCGTATGAAACTTTTATAGTGAGAAGTTTGATTTTTTTCCTGTGCCATTTTCAACTGTCGATTTAATTTCCTAATAAATAAGTATAGATTCTACTTCAATTAAATCATGTCTATTACTTTTGTATGATTGGTGAGTTCTTTGGTAAAGAAATCCAAATGTGTATTTTAGTCATATCGAAGAGAGAAAAAATAAGGTCTCTCATCAATTATTTTGAGTGGAAAAAAGAAAAAGGAGACAACTGGAAGAAGAATCTGTTGAAGAAAGGGAGCATCGGTGCGTACGAAATCGCGGGCACAGTTTGTACAGTTCAATTTCATACAGCTAACCGATACACACCATTACAAAATCTCCCTGGTACCTTAGAAATTCCGTCATCCACCATAACATCAAACTTCCAAAAGTAAACTCCGTAATCTCCAAATCCATAACCTCCCTAATTAAAAGCGCCCTCAACCACCCAAACCCCACGATCCAGCAATTCCATGACAATCCTCCTCCACCTCCACGCTTACGTCGGCTCAAAAGAAAACTCCCAATCGACCTCATCCTTCCCCCTGAGCATTCAGGCACACCCTAACCCACCTTACCATCATTCCCGCAGAGCACATATCGTCCAATAATCAGTTCACGGCCTTGCCACATCTATACCTCTCATATTACTAAAGTAGGTTAATTAAATAGATTAACCTACCGCCCTGTCTCCATATTAATTATATACGCTATTTTAATTTTATTTTCATTATTTTAATATTGTGTATACAGGATCATTTATTGTGCAAACTGATAATCTTTTATGATAACATTTATTTATAAGAATAAAAAAACAGCTAACCGTAGATTATATAGACATTCCAAATAGAGTAAACTCGTGTCCACACTTTACTGAATACTGATTTGACTATTTCGATTCTGTATCTAAATCCTTACGCTCGCTCAATGTTGCTCTGCATCGCAACAGACTGCTCGAAACACTTAATAATTCAAATTGCACAGCAAATGCTGATAATATAGTCACGGAAAATGAAGTATCGTTACAGACAAACAAAACGGCAAATGCCAAGCATTTCCATTGAAATCATATTAATTAAATGTCTTGCCTCTGTAATAATCCCCGATGCTTTGAAAGCCGCTAAAGCTTCCAAATCGCCGTCTGATGTATAAAATGATATTTGTCCGCTTTCTACTCTCACCAAAATATTGGAGAAGATAATCGGCATAAGTTTACTTACATACTTGAACAAACATAACATTTCAATTTCATCACAAATTGCTTCCCTAAAACGAAAAATCTTTAAATTGTGCAACGTGCAAATTTGTACAAAATATTCATAGTTCATTGCATCTTGCGTTAAATATGTCTGGAATTTATGAATGTCTAGCATGAAACCATCCTTTACAATCAGATGATTTCTAATATATTTCATTATCAATCGTACCTACGACGTCGTAATTACAGTTACAAGTATTAGAGAATGTAGGCTTTCCCGGTAGATAGACTGAATAAGAATTTTTCGGAATTTCACCCGGGTTGTGTCATTTGTAAAATACAACGTTTCGAAGGCTAACGCCGCTATCGCCTTCAGGTTACCTGATGGCGGAGTTAGCCGGTACACAGTTACAAGTTCCTGCCCTGCTTACTGATAGAATGTATAAAGTTACTTCCGTCGTATTCCTCAAATATTTAGGAACATCTGTGTTGGCAACAGAATTTTCAAATTGCCGCTGTCGGTGGGGAAATTTCGTATTTCACATCTTGATGTAAAGGAATCCAGATAATTCTCCTTGCTGAATTTATTTTCATTCTGTGAACGAGTTAGTCTATCTAAATGTAGGTAATAAGGATGAGTCAACCTGTATGAGTTTTTCCAAGTCGCATGTAACAATTCTTTTATCGTCACGCATAGGATATTTGGTTGTTGGTGAACCTGCAAATACCTAAAGAATTTATAAGTATCGATGCTTTGAACCCTAAAGAGATTTAATCAATCTGAAATTAATTTTTCATTTAATTTTCCCCCATTTATTTCTATTTACCGTGAAACTGAGAAAAAGTTAACTAAAAGGAAGTCAATATGGCAATGGGGTTGTGCTAGAATTCAAGAAATTCTTACATGCCTTTTTTTTCTCCGTGGCTCTACAGCCCATTGAGGGCCTGGGCCTACCGAGTCGACTGCGGACTGTCATCTTGCATGACACATTCCGAATTTGGAGCGTATCGATCCTCCAACAGTCTTAATCCCAGTCTTGTCGACCATGACAACACAAACATCCAAGCCCATGCCAGGATTCGAACCCGGGACCTCTGGATTGTTAATTATATGCCTTACTACTAAATTTTAAATCTATTGTTTTCCAAGGCGTAGAAAAATACTTTCCGGTTAAACAATTAAAGAAAAATTCTAATCGCTATTATTATAATCTCGCGAAGAATTTTCAAAAGGTGAGATAGAAAATTATATAGTGTCACAAGAAATTATCATATAGTTAAGAAATTCATAAAGAATCAATAAAAAACGGCAGAAGATAATTACTTGAAAATTTTATCTATACCATTAAAGAAAATTGAAGTTTCTTTCTGTCTGTATGTATGTCTCGAATAGACTCCAATACGACTCAACGGATTTTAAAGAAAATTTAAGGGGTTTAAAAACAGGAAAATTAAATTATTCGTGCATATTTCATTTTGATATATTGCAGAAGATATTAATATAATATAAATATTAATTCTCCCAGACGTTTTATTAGCATACGCGCATAGCATTTCCAAAAGTTGATGCAGGTTGCCTATACTATTGATATATGCTCCGAAACGGCTTAACGGATTTCAATTAAAATTTCAGGGATAGAAACAGGAATTTTAACTAAAAATTTCACGTATTTTCCATTTCGATATCTTGCAGAGTGTAGAAGATATTAATGTAAATATTTATAAATCCATTGAATTGCCACGCGAAAGGCGGTGTGAAAACCAACTGCGAGTTATAAGTACTATTACGAGTTCCTGTACCACTTCATCCCAATTACTGTGTTATTATAAGCGTAATTTTGGCAGCACAAGGGAGGGGTCAGCAGGGCGAGTATTCTTACTCCATCTATTGTTGCAGCAGGATTTGTGCCGTAATTAGCCTATTGTTAGCAGAGAGATAACTCTTTAGATAGTCGATACGATTTATACGTAAATTGGTTTTTTGTCGCATCAGGTGAATTTCAATATTTAATATTTGCTCATTTTTAAAATAAAATATAAATATAATTGAAGTTTCTGTCTGTCTGGATGTTTGTATCTAATTGGCTCCGAAACGTGTGAAAGCGGGACCTGTTATAAAATAGCTGTTAGTTATAAGGTTTCCCATGAAGCGATATTAAATAAATAATACCGTACTTTTTATATATTCAATGAATTCAACTTTATCAAAATTCTGTACCCGTTGTTTCGTTTCTAGGGCAAAATAAAAAGAGTTATTTCCACGCGAACGAATTCGCGGGCATAGCTAGTTCATAATAAATATAAATGGTAGGAAACACAAACGGGAATTTAAAACATCGCCACTGGAAAAGGACTCTGTTCACATTTGCCGCTTAAACCAAGTGTACATCCACACGTGATATACACCGTTCGTGACCTTCAAGGGAGGTATGTTATAAATTGACAAAATCCATGATATGGCGCTGTGTGAGCAACGCAATCAATTGTTCCAACAATGAAATGTCTCGGTGACTTCAATTCTGTATTAATGGTCTGCAACTTCTTTCATAAAAGTGGGTACCAATCGTGTGGTTAATTTAATGGCTGGGTTACCAACCTTTCGTCGTAAACTTGAGTTTATACGTCAATATATAATTGTTTCTTAAGCTTTGATCCATCACTACACGACAGAAATAGTGACATTTGGTCCACAAACAAACACAAACACGGCAAAGATGGTGAAATCATCTCGGAAGTTCATGACCAAGCTTTTCTGGAATTCACGCTAAATTTACTAAGATCGGCAATTTAGATAAATGTAAAATATGTTGGCTTTAAATATTGAAGGTTTTCCCGAAGTATTGCTGAAGAAAAGAGTTCTCGGGATCCACACGGGCGCCACAGCGAGTACACGTTTCGACGACCGTAATCTATGGCATCATCTTCGTCAGGAAGATAACAACATAGCTTAGGGTCGTCGAAACATCGAGCTTTAATCGCTGTGGGGCCCGTGTGGAAACCCGAGATCTTTTCTTCAGTAAGTGTTGTAGTTAGACAGCTTGAGCCAATAAATAAAGAAAAGCAGTCCACTTTTGGTCAAGAAGGAAGAGCACAAGAAATTGTTTTTCGTACAACACAATGAAGTTACTATGGACGAAATTATCTGATTTAAGTGTAAATATTAACGTTTCCGTCGTACTGAATAACTTGGGCCCCCATCGCGGTTGTTCTATTTCCTAACGTCATAAATAGGAAAGCGAAATTTTAGGAATAAAGAATGGATTGCTTCTAAGACACACATCATGAAAATGGAAATTATTAGGAGTCATACAATTTAATAAACACATACAGTATTTTACGTTTGATATGTGAGTGTTTATAAATGAGAACTGGGCAAGACCGTCCTTTCTCGTGATCGGAGATATATATATATATATATATATATATATATATATATATATAATTTATTAACAAAAATTACGAACATTTTTCGTATTTATTAGTAAATGAAGAAAAATTATAAAAATAAAATGAATCACTAGTTATTTTGCATTTATAATTAACGTTTTGGGTGGTATCGAATTGTTTCGGATTTTATCTTAAAGAGGAACAAAATTGCTGAAAATATTCATATATACGCTTGTATTGTAATTGTTAATTCCTCTCCCTCCTGCATCTGCCGTTTTAAATACCTTCCTACGTTTTAAGGTGGAGTTGCGACGACATGGATTACCCTCCTCTATCTCGTCACTCAATAAACGTAGTTTAATGTGTAACCATTTTAAAATATGCAGAAACGTCTTGGACTGCGTCATTAGTCTTAAAGCTTCTGAATTTATTTTTTTTGACTGTATTGAGCAGTATTTTTATCGTCTCTCAATATTGTTTTGTACCAATCTTGTTCGTACGTCTTTTATATTAACATTATGATGAATTCTACTCCGATATAAGAAAATGAAGTTAATTAGTAATGTAAATAAAAGTAAAGTACAGAACGGAGCGAGAATACGTGGTCCAATAGATTACAAACGGGATTTTTTATTATTTATATAAAACATTTATCGAATTTATTTCAGGAAAGGAATTTATACGATTATATTCTGGACAGTCAGATAAAAGAAAATCATACTAATGTACTGTAATACGCGATTTCGTCACTTGAATATGCGCGGATAGTCACTGTAGCATTCGGCGGGTAAGGACTTATTGTGTTTCGAGGATACCCCTAAAATCAGGTCATATGTTTTGATGTTGGACGTTCGTTGACCTGGGAGCGGTTCGCGGTCAGGGCGGACCGTAAATTTTTATTTGAAAACCCTCGAGAACTGGGGCAAGTTTCGGAAGTGGTACATAGAGAATATTTGTGGATGTAGATTGTTGTTTGATTGTGAGCGGCGATTGAGGACAGTGTACTTTGGAAAGAGATTGAGTACAGTTTTCGAGAGCGAAGGAGATGGATTTGCATGGAGGGTGAAATAATATTCTTGTTGTGAGTGGCGAGAGAGAACAGCGTGTGTTGATAGAGTACCGTTCTTGTGGAGAAATGGTGGGGTTGAGTGACAGCCAATGAAATATCGAGGCTGTTGCGATTTGGAGCGCGTGTCCATACGCGTATGACCAGCGTACCTGAATCAAGAGATTGTACCAGCCGAACGAGTGGACATAGTCGCAGCTGCAACGAGATCTTCATACCGTAGGCCCTCCCCTTCCCTTTATTTTACTACGTGTCTTTGTGACTACTAAGACCGGACGTGCCACCGAACATGATAATTCAGGATTGTTATAAATATTTTGGTTTAGCTTAGAGTAGTATATGTTTAAGTGTGTATGAATGGGAACAACATTTAATGATTGTGGAGCCGTACGACTAAACTGGGTCTGTAATTGTTGAATTAATTCGTTGAATTTTTAAACTTTCTTTAATTATCAATAAAACTTCCCGTCCCATAATAATTACGTAAAGCCAAGACCGCTGAGAGTCTCATTCTCGGCTCAACAACTCATGTGTCTTTGCTCAAAGCTGGCCAACTCCCTCGGGATCACGCGGTTCGCGATTGCCATTTTCTTTTATTACAGATACAAATATATTAATTCTGCGTATGCAGCGGCGCCCGGGCCGGCATTGCGACGTGAAAAGATCCGAGAGGGATCTACAGTACATGTACAATTATTTGTTTTAATACCATTCAATTTAATTTTGCCAAAACAATCAGCCCACGATAATTGATCCAAAATGAAAGGGATTCTGATTCATGAGTGAGTGATTCGAAGAGCAGGTAGCTCTGGGATCTCGGACAACCCGATCTGGTTCATGAGCGAGTGATTCAACAGGAAGTAGCTCTCGTTTTACAAGAGCGCAGTGAATAAAAGAAGCTACTACTCATTTTTATCAATGTCACTAACTCAGCAGAATCAGATTTCGATCAGATCTTCCATCTCTAGTGTTTATTGGCCGACCTTCGTAACACTTCTATAACGACTATCGATAGTAATGCCAACACAATACGTCCTGCCACTGACCTCTCCATCAATGAATCCATGGCCAGATGCAATATCAGTATTTACCTTCTGCCGAGCTCCTGGCGACTTCCTCCTCCTTGTGGCGTTGGGACGGCGGGGGCGGCGATCCGGGACTGCCCCCGGGGCCGGCGCCGATGCTGCTGGCGACGGAGCCCGCACTGCTGTGGTGAGAGGAGAAGTGGTGCAGGTCCAGAGAGCTGGAGGTGGCCGTGGAGTGGTGGTGAGCCGCCGCCGCCGCGTGGTGATGGTGGTGGTCCAAGGAGCGCTGGACGTTGAACTGCGGACCAACAAGCAACTCGCTCAACCACAATCCAACTAGCCCATTTCTCAAGTCACGAAGATTCATTATAAAACTTAAGCAAAACGATCGTCCATAGAATACGATTTAACGAAAATTTGTTTGTTTACTAGCTTCATTCAACGGAAATGTTCCTACTGCTAAATTGAACTCGTTTCCTTGCTTTCATTTTAAGTGGTAAAGCGAGTAATTAATTACGTTTTCATTCTAGCCTACCTACTAGCGAATCGACTTTTATTCTCAAAAACAGTATTTAAGAAAAATAAATTGGACAATTCTGGAGAACACCGGGAATAGTTGACTATAGTAGTAGGTTGACTAACTGTCCAACACTCGACCCACTCGAAAGTGCTGCGTTACCCTACTACGCTGGAAAATCCGCTTTGAGGAGCATGTTATAGTCATGTTCTATAAGGAGGACTTCTACGTGTCAACCCCAGCCATTATGACTTTAATCTCCTTTCTGATCAAAACGAACCTGTTTGAGGCAATTTAAGATGTGTCGTATTTCTAGCCGTTAATGATCCTAGGGTTTAAGCGTCTCTAAAGCTTTAATAAAAAGAAGTGTATTTAAAACAATGCTATCACATTCTAAGACTCTGGAATCGTGTCAGTGAATGTAGCAATTACTTCAAAAATTTATTACTCTAAAATTCCAGACACTTTTCCATAACCCTACGACAGCACGCTCAAATTAGATGATTGAAGTGGTAAATATTTTCAATATTTGTAAAAGGTTCAATTTAAGAACAGTGTAAAATCTTTCCTAATAAGTTTTAGTAAAATTTAATGATATGCTTAAACAATAGAAAAAATTAAAATGTATTTGTAACATAAGTTAATAAAAATTTTATTAACTCATGCGATTTTTCACCCCCCATTCAAAGGGTTAACACTTTCGCGAAACGACCTGAGGAAATGGTTTTCAGTTTTAAGGATGTAAGTATTTTCCACCCTTGTTTTCTTGTTATATCTTCTGTATGCTTCTGGAAATTACTTCAATGGAAGTTTACTGTCTATAAAAAAATATTATTATGCGTTTCAACGGAATTATTTCATCACAAGTCGCCTTATAAAAGTTCACAAGCCTTAAATACAATGAGTCTCGTATCGTAGATTACTTATTCATTGTTGAAAAGCCATTAAGTAACATATCACTGCAGTTAAGTACACCCGTGCTCAAGTTAAAGCCACAGTTTACCACTGTGCGTGAATACGTAAAGATGTTTATCTTCAGAGAGATGACAGTATCTTTGATCAGTTTAAACCCTTCTCTAGCATATTTAGCACACCTTTAGTACATTGGATTCTCTTTCCATTTTCAGACGCAGGATTTCTAGGGTTTCCCCTGCAGCTCTTTAGGTGAAACACCGGGTAGTATCCTTAAACTATAGCCCGGGGGCCCCAGTCAACCCTTGGCTACCTTGCTCTACCCTCCGCATCCCCCCTTTTCAATTACCTTCCTATACTATTGCCTGTTTCAAGATCACCCTCGTGTATTCTGTTACCCATGCTAAAAACTAGAAAATTACGTATCTACGTCATTGTCATTACAGGTTGAAAACTACGTGGTTAAATATTATAGCGGTTAAATAAATGTAATTCGGTGAGTTAAATATATAAACATAATTAATCACTCAAATATTTAAGTGACGTATGGATAATATTTTCAGCCACATGCGAAAATTAGCATATAAATAATGAAGACGCCATTAAAGAAAGAAAATTAAACAATAAAAAGCAAAGTGTGTGCGAACCTTGTTGGTTTCGTCAGCTGCAATAAATCGCAATAGCTGTAACATCATAAAGGAAAAGTTAGATTAATAATAAAGGTTAATAGCTAGTATTGAATTTTAGTGCATAGTTTGTACGTTTATTACATTGTTGTTAGGTTTATTCAATGTTTTATTTATTATACAACAACTACAATTTTAGCAGTTTCCCAACCCAAAAATATATTGAAACCAGGCCCTGTTCTAAAATTTTATTCTAAATACATCATATTAAATCTCTCAATAGTGTAATTATACTACGAAACTTGGAATTATTACCTTACTTGCTTTTTAATAAATATATTTACCTTTACTTACACCGCCTGGTTTGCGCTTTTCGTCGATGTTAAAGTTATAGGGATTTTAATACCTTACAAAAGCAACAAGGTTTCCAGAAACGTCATGTGGTACTTTTTTTAACGGTTAATTTAGCCTATTTATCGCATAAATTATTTATATGTTAATTTTAATCAAACACTGGTGTTTACATTTTCAATATGCTAAAACTATTAAAACTGTATGATACAGGATAAAAGGATTTTTATATAGTTGTTATGAATGAGTGAAAGTCAAAAGATGCATTGGGTAGCCAGTATTTTGCCCCACACATTTATAAATTTGAAAATATAATAAAAATCGCTGATCATTTCATTAATTACAGGTGCTACATAAATTTTATATGCATATATTATTATATTTTTTCTACGCCCTTTATCTTTATCCAAGTTCATATCGAAATGTAATGTCAATTAGGTGTGACCTATAAGTTTTACTTAACACACTTATCATGCATATACCGGTGTTTCAACTCTAAATATTATAAAAAATAATAATGAAAATAATTTACGATTTTAAAATTAACTAAGTACAATTTCTCTAAGTAGGGATTAATTCCCCTTCATCGAGTGCTAAATAAAATAAGTGTATGTTTTAATTTTATAAAGTAATCAAATACAAATTTAATATACGAAGCACATTTTCTTTTTGAATTTTAGTTTTGGCAGATTGTCCTGGTGGGAAAGGTCAGAGGGTAGGATTGTAAGTCAGCGATGTAGACACTG
Organism: Eucriotettix oculatus; assembly: GCA_034510155.1. Lineage (NCBI taxonomy): Eukaryota > Metazoa > Arthropoda > Insecta > Orthoptera > Tetrigidae > Eucriotettix > Eucriotettix oculatus. The sequence goes on from CM067377.1 coordinate 182,814,634, forward strand.
GATGCAGACTGCTCGGCTACCAGCTAAGATTAGATTGCCGCATTCCTCTAAAGTTGGCTGCACTGCCACAGTCGTCGTCGGCTCTGCGGTTATTAAATGCTTGACTCGTTACCACCGCGAAGCGTTTCCGTAAAGGACGATTAGGAAGATCAACACAAGTTATTATGGAAGAGAATTACTATTTTACTACATAGCTCGAATACACTAATTCGTCGAACAAAACCGTGACTTTCGATTAAGCGCTTTAATTTTTTGGTGCATTATTTGGTAGCTCTAACTCGGAATCAAAACAAAAATTCGATTTGAATATCAATCATAAAAAAATATTATGTTCGTAGGCTGAATAGTAACTCTAATAAATATTTTAATATTTTAGGAGAAGAAAGCTATTGCAATAATTCTTAATTGCAAATTACACATTTTACATGACTTAGAAGTGATACCAATTTTAAATATCATGTCATTTGAGACATTTTAATACAATAATAATCTAAATGGTTCCTCGCGCTTAATATTTGGTCAACATGTAAGATATATTGGAAGACGGTTAAAAGGGATGGGCTTAATGTCTATATTTCTTAATTTATATCAGTAAATAACAGGGAAAGATTGAAACATTTTTGTAAGTAATCAACGAAAAACTCGTTTTAAATTCTCGTAACAAATAATATTTTAAGATCTGTGAGTTTTTGCTCATAAGTATTGCGTATTGACCATTGCCATTTACTGATAAATTTCGGCTACGTCTTATTCATCACCCTAAACTTCTAAAAAAAATTAATGTGCTATTACATGTCAATGAATGACTTTTGTCCATCATCTGTAAGCATATATAGGCTTCTGTTTTCAGATTCGCCTGGTCTCAATTGCAAAATAAATATCAGAAAATGGTCCATTCGGACTGAACCGTTGACCTCCGTGGTTTCCATCATATGTATAATTTTTTTTAGAAAAGAGACTTAGTTTACAGACTAGAATTACTTATAATATATTTTAAATAAGTGTTATAGTTGCGACCTACCTGTAGGTCTTTGTCAGAAAAAAAAGATCTAGATAAATTTTGCATGTGAGAACCGAACAAGTAAAAACAAACCATCATTTTTAGATCTTTTGTTCTTCTCAGGGCAAGTAATTATGAGGCGGTAGGTTCTGTAGGCGACTGTCTACAGCGGTAAAATTTTGGAGCGACAAAATAACCTGAGCTGAAGTGAAAAGGAAAATCACGAAAACGTCTTAGCTGAAGGTGATTCTTCCAATCTTAACAATTTAGAACTGTCTGAAAAAATAGGCCAAGAGGCATAACAAAATTTTCTTATTGTAAAACTATACATAATTATTATACAACAATCTCTACTCAAAATCACCCTAATAGGTTAGCAATGCTAACTAATAAAGATGATTTGAGTAATAATCTGAATTAAGTTACTAGATATGTTACTGGTTTAACTTTTTATAATTTTAACACCTCTTATTGTTTTAAATTAATATTTAAATTATCTGGGAAAATAGAAATTACCAGTTTTACATTGCAATTTCATTGTCGTTAGCTAATTGAAAAAGTAATTTATTTATTTCCATTAAAAAAGTTTTCTTGATAATAGTGTTATTAATCCAATTATGTACTTTTAAAGTTAAAATGTGGTTATGAAATTTAGAGGCGATATTTTTCGGGACTGCTACGGTAGATAAAACGCTATGGTCTATTCTCATATATATTCGACTCATCTACATGCTATGTTTGGCAAGTCAGTAATTCTAGTGATCTTTGTAAAAAAATTGTTAAAATTTACAGTCGTTAAATACATATGTTTATTAATGTTTTTAGTACCTAAATTATTTTATTGAATAGTTTTAAATGATAGTTAAAAACTCGCATAATTATTTATTAAACGAAATTACCTTCGATTGCTAATTCCATTGCGAAAAATAACTTAAGGAATTTTTCGTCTCTTCCAACCAAATAATGTTTATCTTTGTATTAGGCGAGTGAATTAACCTAAAAGAAATTATTATTACGTAAATAAATTTTGAGGGGATAAAACTGATCATATTTCAAACATTTTTTCTAGTGTGTTTCTTGTTTGCTAACAAGCTTTAAAATGTCACCAGAAAGTATTCAGCTTTATACGCCACGTGCATAAGTATTTTATAATATACAAAAAGGCTTCGTTACATGTGATCGCGTACGTTTCGAAATAAATTGAATACGACATCAAATTGGCTGTCTGAAATATATTTTTGGAGTGTTGAAGGACCAAACGTCCAGTTGAGACACGTTACTCTGGCCAACGAGACTATCGCTCGTATCGCGATAGAAATCTTCAACCATTTACATACGGGCGCGATTAATCCCTCCTCCAATTAGTCAGGACTAATAAGCGGCTATAACAGATAATGGCGGCGACCCTCGCAAGCGATGACATGTCACATAACCGCTATTACCGTATCCTCATCATCTGTCAGCGGTTGTCATCTGCCTCTTTACAGATAGTACCTTCTTATTTTACTGCCCTGGAAATAGCTTTCCGTTGCTCGTAAAATGAGCGTAATAACGCATACTAATCAAATCGGATTGCACACCGACTTCTAATTAAATTGCACCGCTTAAATTAGGTAAGTTGTAGAGGCAAATAATTAAGTTTTTTTAGCATGGGTTGTGACCGCTCGCCACATTCCACCAGCAATAATTTTTCAATTACGTTCTCAACACGTGAAGTCTTTCGTAGACAATCGTTAGGATTCACATGGCACGTATCTGAAGTCACATTACCCGAAAAATTTCGTTTGATTCCATCAATTTAAATGAAACGTTTAATTCACTTCATAATTAACCATCGGTGCAAAAAAAAGTTTCAAAATTTAAATCAACTAATCTATAATACTAAAAACCTTCGTCGCAGCTATTGGCGTCTAAACTACTGCTCAGAATTTAAGCGAATTTGGCACACTTGTTTCTCATGGCCCGAAACAGCCCATGATATTTATTTTTTTAAATATACTGAAATTATATATGTGAAATAGTGACACAAAACATTTTACGTAAACGTTTTAGTGTCCCATAAACGCATCGAGATCTTCTAAAATTGATGCAGGTTACCTATACTCCTGATTAAATGACATCTATAATACTATAAATCTTAATCAGTGCGTCCGTCAGTAAGTACGTCACAGCTACTGTTCCAAATTTTACCACACGCGTTCCTCAGGGTCCGAAGCTGCCCATGATGTTTAATTTTTTCAAATATACTCAAGTTTCATTAGCGATAAAATAGTGAAAATATTATATCGCACGTCTCAATTTTTTTGAATTCGTTTAATTCAATTTGTCATTTTAAGGTAACTTAACCTTGCGTTGCTACCCCCAGCTATTGAATTATTATTGTATTAGCTATATTTTCATTTAGGATAAATATCCGTTTTAAATGTGCGGATGATACAACCACGGCCAGGTAATCAATTCTAGGAAGAAGCTTCCGTTAAAGTAAAAAAGCCAAGTTCCCAGAAACCGCCTTTGCCCTTACAGTTCGAATTAGCATTTTCGCCAGCCAACCAGGAAACATATAAGAGATTTGGCTGGGGGATACTGAGAACAGTTTCTACCAATTAGGGGAGCTGTAATAAAAAAGGGGGAGGGGGAACCAGGCAAAAAAATTTACACAAAGTGAGAAAGGCTTTCTTGGCTGAGATTTGACGGAGGGAAGATCGGTGGAACAACGGAGAATGAAGCAGATGCCCACGTGGCTGAAAGAAACTGGTGTTGCTTCAAGTACTTTAGCAGAAATCCTTAGAGCATAGCCGTCGGAATTTTATTTCCTGGAAGTGTTTCGACGGTGAGTTTAATTTTCTTTTGTCTAAATTCCTTTCTTTCGAGTTTCCATCCTAAAACACGATACCCTTAGGGGAAATAGTACCAAGTTGAGCAGTCGGCAATATATATTTTTTAATTTGCCTATTTATTTTGTAAATATTTTTCTTTTAATTTCGTTGAATGAAGGTATATTTGAAACCATTAACTTTTATTTTATTTAATAAACACGTGGTGAGTCACAGTATCAACAATATCCGTTTGTAGGTACTCTCGGGTTGGCTGAAGCAAAAATATTTCTGTTTATGCAGAAAATGCAAGAACTCTGAATTTGGTGTCCCCTCAAGAACTGTAATAAACTTTTATTTAATTTGCGGTACTTTCCTGCATTATGGCCGAAACTTCATGGAGTGAGGTCCATGAACAGCTTAATTTTTTATTTCATAAAATCAACTGTAATTTTTTTAAGTATACCTGAAGAAGTCTCAAATGAGAGATGAAACATAGTATAGTTCATTATTTAAATAAAATAAGGACTGAAAAAGAGGTTGTTATAACTCATTTGATATTTAATTACATTCCTGCTTTATTATTTACGTAATCTCGAGCAACACTTTATACTTCAGCTAGTCCACTTCTACAAAAGTGACACAATATGAAAACAAAAGTTTTATTTACTCGCTCCACTACAGTTCGTGAAACTACTGAACGTAATGCTGGAAGAATGTGATAGTAATTTTTATATTTGAATGTCAATTTAACCCGACGACAGTACATAAAATTACCAACTTACAGCAATTTTCTCCAACGGCTGTTAAAAACTAACATACATTGCAAGAGTCAAACGTTTAAAGTGGCAGTATGTACATAGGTAATATCTTGTCTTAATAAAATCCTAATTATGCTATCGAGATTCAAACGGCAAAACGAAGATATTCTGTAAACCTATATTCTTAACTCGAGTTTATCATCTATGGAAAACAAATCGGATCTTAACGCAACCATGAATATTGAAAGCGTAAGCAAGAACGTTTGCCAGAATTTCGAAGATTTGTCTTTTCAAATTATCTTCGCCGTGCCGTAAATTAAGTCGACCACTAATGAATTTAATAAATCACGCGGCGTGCCTCGCGACAAGATCTAAATAGCTCGTTTGGCTCCTGCGTCGAAAGGAGTCGCCGTGAGATATTCGGCGAGAAGAACAATGCGGGGAGGTGGCAGTGGCCGAGATGGTTCAAACGCAGATAAATAAGGGACACAAAGAAGGCCTCGCAAAAAGACTGCGGGACGCTGGCCTGAGGCGGGACCGAGGACGTAAAAACAGCTCCTGGACGGGCCCGAATTATAAACCTGTCAGCCTGGGGATGACGCCGTCGTAATTATCAGATGTCGACGCCGCTCCACACCGCGCCGCGCCTCGCCTCACCTCACCTCGGAAGGGAAACTAAACCGCCAACTCTGGAAGACAGGTGCAAATCAAACCGAGCACTTGATTCTAAAAAACTGTTTATTACTTTGGGTCGCAGTAAAACCCAAAGGCGTTAAACCACGCGAATAAAAAGGAGAGTAGGAAGAATAAAAACAATTACTTGTAATATGACTCTCATTTCCTTTGCCAGAAAAGAATGACAAATCGAGTCAACCTGCAAAGTCAAAAGTACCTTATTTTGTTGGGTCATTTATTCCCTAAAGCAATTTACATTCTTAATTGTAGGATCCTATAACCTGATAATATAGATAATTTTCAATAAACGAGACTTATAAGAATAATACAGAAATTATTTAACAAAGAAATGCTACTCACTCCTGGAGTGGTTCCCATTTCATAAACTCAAATGTTTAAATAAACTCTCCTTAAATTTATTAACATTATTACAGTCCCTAAATTCTATTGGTAACTCGTTAGATTATTTTATGTCTTTAATAAATATACCGTTTAGCTTTAAATCTAGCCTAATTATGTCTACTTCTAACATTGTATGAGTTTCTATCATACCTATAAGCTGAATAATTATGAAAACAGAACGGTAATTAATTTTTGATACATTTGTAGAAAAATATCATGGTATAAAATTTTACATATTAACATCACTGTGACCTCAAATATTTTCTTCTTACAGTAGATAATTCTTAATGACCTACTTTGAAACTTGTTAAGTCTGTCCATTAGATATCACATACAACACAGGACAACAATAATTAAAAAGTGGTAGTATAACACAATTATAAATTACAATTTAAGATTCCTTAGTTTAAAATTTTCCTAGTCTACATAAAAAACCTAACCCCGTGCTATCTTTCTATCTACAAAATCTATATGACAATCCATTTTCAAATATTGATCCAATATCACTCCTAAATATTTCAAATCAATAACTCTATCTTACTATTGCCTATAACTACTTCATAGCTACGTTTAATCTACTACAGATAATTTTCGTGTCAATATAATTGACTTAAATCTATTTACGCAGAGATGCATAATCAATTTACTTAAAGAAAGTCTGAACTAGACTAATTTGATCTTTTCCAGAATCATCAGCACATAACTGAGACTGGCATCAATATTTTGAAAACAACAGTACATATCATTTATATATAAATTAAAGAGTGTAGGACCCTAAACACTTCCCTGTGAAACCCCCAATATCACAGCCTAATGCCTGTGACTCCACTCGGTTTATTATTGCCTTCTTGTTGCTATTTGGCAGGTTACTTCAAAATCACGCAAACCTCTTGCTGCATAAGTCCATAATTGTCCAACAACAAGCCTCAAATTCTTGCTTTAAATCTACAAAAACTACAATTACCAAATTTCCCTAATCAATTTCTTCTTTCCATAGAAATACTCTTTCCAAAATAGCAATTTCACATTAGGAGCTCGTCCTAATACCAGATTGAACGTTATTATACAAATGGCTCAATTGTTCCTCCACACACATTTCTACCAACTTAACCTCTAAAGACATTTTGACAGATCCCTTTACTTTGACTATAGCAGCTATTGAACTTGTCTGGTAAAGACTTGTTTACTAATTTTAAAGGTGTACTTTTAACTGGAGCATAAATATTTTTCAACAACTTAGCAATCCGTAGTTTCAGAGGAGCTGCATTTTAACCCATTTAACATTTTATCTAATTTTGTCTCCGTTTCATTGTGGAATCCCATGTCTCTCAGGCCTCATCCACAGGCATATAATTCTCCCAGTCTTCTAAACTCTCAGCACAATCCTGTCAACCATCCACTTATACATTACATCAGGGAGATTAAATGGATCGTGAACTTTTAACGCACAATCCTATCAACCATCCACTTATACATCACATCAGGGAGATTAAATGGATCGTGAACTTTTAACGCCGGAGCAACTTGATAATTACAAGGATACGGTAGTGAGTAGAACATTCAGCCATCGTGAATTAAGCTGAGCCTCTTTTCTCCTACTCGTTTTCCTAAAATCTGGGATGAAACGGCATGACACATTCTCGTCCTCTCCTTACACGAAAACAGTTCCTTATTCTTCAAAGGAATTCGAAGTTGCATTATCTGCTAAAAATTTCTCTCTTGTACATGACTTAGTCCTCGGGTTATTCTAGCAATATGATAATGCACAATGGCCATCATCTTCCTGAGGATAATTTGGCTCACATCTACGAATCTTGAAAGAAACAAAACACTTATACAGACGTAAAATACGAAACAAACTCTAATAGAGACTTGTCAGATATCTGGAAGACTTTTACATGAGCTTTCTTGTAAACATAAGTTAAAGTCTGACGCCTAGAATAATATTTTGCACGCCTTTACAATTTATTTTTTAGCTATACCAATGTAACGTCCATAATATTTATTTAGCTTTTAACGCAGATATATTTGAAAGGTTTTTAAATTACTGAGCTGTCGGAAATGAAGTGTTCATTAATTGGAATTCCAATTAAGTGGAATAGAAAATTTTGATTTCACAATCTGAAAACGTATCATTAAAATGGAAACATAAAATTGATTACGATAATGTATAAATAATAAATAAACTAAATTATATAATTAAAATAAAATTTTTAAAATCAATATATTTTTTATAAATGATGGTATGAATTCCAGGAAATAAAACGATAATATATTAAAACACTAGGTTTTAGAGAAATCAAAAATTTAAAGTTAAAATTGAGAATATTTAGTTTGTGTTGGAATTGTGTTTATTCTTCAAGACTCGATAAGTCGTTTCTAATCTTCACGATAAACGTAGACCGTTTTGTCTTTTTCTTAGTCAAAATTTAATTTTCTGGACTCATTTAATTGATTTTCAATGTAACCTTTCGACAACTCGTAGAGGTATGTTAGCTATTGTGTTGAACTTTTAACTCCAAATTTTCGTCGAATGCCTTGTGTGAACCAACACAATATGGAACCATATAGATTCTACCAAAAATATATAAAGCAAAAAATTTAATATAAATATTGGGATGAACGGGTAAATGTTGGCTATGGTAATTATACCAAAAAAGCAGACCTCTATAATGGCAACTTTTATTCAAATTGTCTGTCACTGTTACAGAAGCTTTCGGCGCTAAATCTGTATGTAACAACACTAAGTCGTAATCAAATAAAATACACCCTTGTTATACACTTGCGTGCCTTGCATTGTCATTAATAGAGGACTTTTTTGGGGGGGAGGGGGTTATTAACTACAATTGCAAAACCTTTCATTTGAAAAATTACGGTATGTATAGTACATTGAAAATTTAAACCAATTATAAACAAATTTACTGTTAATATTGTATAAATTTCATATGCATTGTATTTTGTAACGTCTCAGTTAATTTTTTTTTAATTGCAGGTGACTATGGTTTGCACTATTTCCGTCACAACTAGTGAGCTTAGTATTTCGCAATAATGGTCTACGTGCTAGCCAACAACAATTATCAGTCAGCCAACTGCCTCCTAAAACTGGTGCCAAAAGCTCTAAATTATAAAAGATTATAAATTTGGTTTTTATTAAATTTGTGGCCATTTTAAAACGAAGGGGATTCATCATAATATTCAAAATTAAAATCAGTCATGTAATAAAAAATTATTTATTGCGGGTATTTCGTTTTAAGTATTTTTAGACTTTGCTGCATCATTCACAATATGAATTCAATCTAATGTTCAATTTGGTCACGGTCACGAGTTCCTTGATTTCTTGGGAGTCTGCACGGAGATTGGCTTATATCCGGGAATCCGTAGTTGAGCCGGATCGCCCAACCGAAGAAATTCCAGTAGCTATGAGCAATTAATGTACGCGTTGTAGAGGCGTCCTGGTGGAAGAGCGGTAGCCAGGCTGTCACCGTCGTTGGCGCTGCCTGATGGATGAGATCTGCTCCGCCAGGAATGTGGCTCCGTCCCGCTCGCTGCGGAAATACAGCCACACCTGTAGTATCAGCTCCGTGCGCTGCATGACACCTCTATTACCACATTGCGCTTTCAGTAACGACCAATCACCTTCACTTTGTGCTAAACTCACAGAGTGTTGCGAGTGGAGAGCCGGACGAGGTCAATTGCTACGGAATGCCTAACTTTATTATTCCTTCAACAGTGACAGGTTGTAGAACACTATCATTACTTTTAAAAACAGACTAGTACAGGAACAGTAAAGTAGCAATGGGCAAAAATGGATATAAAATTGTTAGATGATCACAATCCGACTGTCTTTGTAAGTCATCAAACGCAGGATGCCAAAGTATTATTAGTAGTGTATCTCAAAATCGTTTACTAATTTTTTCCGGAGTTTGTACGGTGCAAGCAACGCATAGAAACAAATAGTCAAGAACTATGACCATAAAAGACCAATTTGAGAGGATGGAGGGAGTTCCAATACTCAGTCACCATGTCACCATATCACTACTGTTTCTGTAAACACATGTGTACTGTAACAGAAAACGCCCTTAAGGTTTTGAAGTAATTTCGAAATAAAATTGAATCAAATACTGTCAGTACATCAGACATGTGAGGATGACGGTAAATTAAGCCGAGTGTTTGGACAGAGTTCTCAGCTTCGACGAGTTCTTAGCAGGTTAATTTTGCAACTTGGAATCAGGTCAAGGGTCAAATGTTAGCCGTATGTTCAATAGAGACTATTGTCAACAATGACCTCTCAAAGCGGGTCTGTATCAAATTTTTATTTTCTATACTGTAACATGAAAAGTTACACTTAACAATGCGGGCCGGCTTGCGAGTTGCAATTGTTGAGGAACTGGCGCAACCCGGGCCAACAATGTGGTCTGGCGAGACATTGGGAGTCGTCATGGGGTGATTGGAGAAGCAGGTTGTGTCGGCGGGACGACGAGAGAATGACCACGCCCTGCAGATATAATTTTTTTCATGCTCTGATTGAAATTAAAACTATTAAAATCAATTTTTGGTATTTTTATGAAAAATACCTGGCGCCCTAAAGGAATTAAGAAATCCTCGAATACGGCGGAACGACGTATCCGCTACAATACATTTTTTTTTAAAAAAAAGGTTTGGGTAGTTTCTGAAGGCTACTAAGTGCGGAAGATACTCGCGGTGTTTTATAGAAGAAACGTTTAGCAAACGGGTCCCGTTAAACGCGTCTCTAGGTTGCAGCCGTGAAGATTCTCAGAAAATAAAAGCAATCCGCGAGATGTGCCAATGGTACGCGGCCAATTACTACTGGTGACGCCGCGCCCAGATGGCTGGAGATCAGATTGAAGCCCTCCATTTATCTATATTTATTGCGGGTTTGCTCCTTCTTCATGGGCGTGCTAAATCTGAATTGTAAATTTTGGCAAAATATTAAATTATGATTCCAGAACTTTTTAAAAATAATTTAATATAGAGTATTTGGATGTCTAAGATTTTCGTATTTACTGATAAGTAAATTAATACAGCATACACAGAATACACATATAATGAAAATAATTGGAATTAGAAGGAAAATGAGGCAAATGACTTTCTGGCATACGGGCTGCGTGATCTCTAAGGACACCGAAAGAACATTCCCTGAAAGGAGTCACCGATCTTCATTTCAGGTTAGCCGACGCCTTTCGCTCTGTCCTTTAATTAATTTCATTCTGATCTTCTAAATTCAGTTTCATGCCTTTTTTTAGTTGAACTTCAATTCGCAGCAGTTATTCTGACTTTAAATTGTTTTAATCAGTTTGACAGTGTCACATTTCCATTTACTTATTTCCTGCGGTATAGCAACTAACGTCGCTTCCTCACAACGTAGAGGGTCCGAGATCGAACCCCGGAAATGTAATGGATGCTTTTGAGTATATAATTCATTTTCAGTATCAGCAAACCCATTGTAGAGTTCTCGCTGCCACGTTCGCACGCTATAGTACTGCAAGGGTCCATCATTAACCGGCGCAAGGCAACGGAAACCAACCTTAAAAGAGGAAAAGATTCTCTGTAGACAACTTTCCTCCCTTTGACATGCTGTTCGGTAGAACACTAATTAATTGAAATAAATCTATAATTTTGTGTGTAATGGTCATGGAGAGTGACGGGAAACTCTATTTCCTCAATCGTAATGTAGTGACTATTTACATTGTTGCTTTAGTCTTTTTAATGATGAAGAGAACACTTTTATCATTCTCAGAGTCACTCATATAGTAACATAAAACAAGATCTGTATTGCAAAATATTTATCGTCGCTACTGCATCAATTAATACAACTAATTTAACCGTTTGCGTTGTAGAACATGTATGTAACATGCTAATCCAGCACATCGCAGAGTGTAAACAAGACATTACAGCAGGTGCAATTTGAAATATCATTTTATTATTGTAATCCATCGTGCAATTAAGTCAATTATTCAGTGAACATGACAGTGATGTAGACTGAATATTTAACCAGTTCAACAGTAGCTCAATTATTTATTGGAAACTAAGCGACGTGATGTTAATTATCAAGGCAAATAATTAATTTTTTACTCTAAAGAAGCTCAAACTTTAGTTACATCTGATTATAATTACCTTACGATAAACGTAGGATTGTTTTCTAGTTATATCATAAATTTAGACCATTAAATATATTAAAACGCTGACCACGTATCACTCCAAATTTGGAATGTGTCATGCAAGATGACAGTCCGCAGTCAACTCGGTAGGCCCAGGCCCTCAATGGGCTGTAGAGCCAAAGAGGAAGGAAGGAAATATATTAAATAAATATGCACCAGAGAAGGAACTAAATCGCCATATAAATCGATCTGAAGGTTTCATTGACTAAGGTCCGAGTGAGACTTTCTTTAGCAGTAATATAATTATTATTTTAATAAAACAAACAATTCTAAGTAATGTGCATATTTTACAAACGATTCATGCATTACAAAACATTTTCTGAAGGTGTATAAAAAAAGATATATCTATGTCACTGAACTCTAGAAAGTATAGGAAAACAACAATTCTCGATAATATTACCGACTGTAATGCAATGCGACGTTTCGAAGGTTTGCTCCGTCATCGTCTTCTACCGATGTATGATTTCTGTCAGAAGTAACGTACACGTGACGAGCCACTGGGGCCACGTGGCGGCATAAATAAGGAAATAAAGCGGTCGCCACTAATGTATGCATACAACTCCACACACCGAAATGCCACACTTTACTACAAGATAATGACGAAACGATACATCGAACCACCGCAATATAGGTTATATTACTCTCGGATAGAAGCCCGAGCACTATTAATACGCAGCGAATGAAATTATACCATGTACCGTCCATAGGTCTTACGCCCAATTGTGGATTATTAAATAAATTCTGTCGTTTGTTTACATTTCCTTTTCAACGTCTTCATTTAGATAATGTGGCTATGATCCGTTTTGAATTAAAAGATGTCTGCTGGTATGAAAGCGTTGAGGGAGGTTTGGTAGCCACATACACCTTCTCGATAAACATTTTCGGCTACGTTGCTTCATCCGCCAATTATTTCAAGCGTTACGATTGGTTCATTCAACGTAACTCCCTCGCTGTAATTAACCTCCTTCAGATATATTATTTGAACAGGCTCTAAATTGTGATATTATTACTGCATATTTTACAGCAGGTATGAGTAACCTACAAGTAGAAATTATTTACTTAGTTCTTAAGATAAGGCGTTAATCAAATAATATTAGTCACGCACCGTAATAGAATTGTGCATATTTCCAATGAATCTATTGTTCAACCATTGATTACTGAATTAACTTCAATTTTTATTCTTAACAACCATGCATGTACTTGGTTTGCGTGTGGTAGGTTTATTATTTAATTCTTTTGTGTTGTGTAATTTCATGTTTAAAGATTTGTATGTCTAAATAATTATTTATGTAGAGCGTGTTTAATTTATATGCATACGTAGCTATTATACTGTATCCTTAGTAGTGTTAAATGATAAAGGATCAGTTCTGTTGGACAGAAATATTTGTGCGGTCTGATGTCTATTCAAATAAACCTAAACTTCTAAGTTATTAATTGTACCTTCTAATAATTATTTTATAATTTTATGTATTTCGTCATCCGAGGTCTAATGGAATAAATCGAACAAAACAAAAAGTAACAAGTCTGCATTTCGTCGCAAATACAATTTTAAATTCAACAGGGAAAATAACGATCTCTCTGGCATATTGTGAGGGTTTCCCACAAAAGTGTAGTCAAAATATTATAATTAACATTAACGTGAGTCAAAAGTTTTACCAGTTGAAATTTCGTTCAATTTGTCTGTATTTCATTCCCTGTATCATTTGGAATTGAATAAAGTAATATAAGTTGAGACACTTTTCTTTGCAGATTCAAAGAATTCTGTTTTCATTTAAGATATGTCGATTTCAATTACTATTGAATTTGGGTTCCACGGCCGTCACTGCTGTTCATAGAAAAAACCGTTTACTTTTCCAGAATTGAAGTCGAGTTAACAACAACAGATTACCAAATGGCAGTATTTGTACTCTTCTACGACCTAATACATGCAGGTTTTATAGGGTTCGCCTTGCATCTCTGAAACCATAGTAAACTCCCAACAAAATCTCCCCGTTAGAATCCCTTCCAATGCTCTTAAAGGGCAGCTGCCACCACGCTCGTTATCCAGTTGGGTAAACTCGTTGAACTCACGTGACGTTTTAATGGTTCTAAGGCGATTCCGGCTGGAATACCATGAATACTGCACCCGATATTTCATTTTCTTGACTTACCGTGTTAGTTTCGAATTAATAATCACGTGAAAACTCATTTACCTTCCACATCCCCCCTTTCCAATTACTTTCCTGCAGGCATTTCTCTACAAAGGGATGTCTCGTTTTCTATCTAATTTCAAGGTTCTCACATGCCAAGGCACCTTCATCTCTCCTAGGAGTTGTATGTACGGGGATTGAAGTCCTTGGGCATACGGTAAGAGCTGTTCGCTGATCCCATTGGACCAGTCGGCGAACTACCGTTGATACGTAGAAGAGAATGCTGCGACCCTACAGCAAACGTCCGACCTATCTATAGGGTTTTCCCTACATCTATACGAGATCAATCAATGGGTAGGTTCCTTAAACTATAGCCTAGTCAACTCTCAGTTACCTTACTCTACCTCACACATCCCCCTTTTTCAATTCCCTTCATTTGCTATTAAAGGGGAATTCCCAGTTTCAGTATCGCCCTTATGTAACCTTTTACACACATCCCCTAAAATGAATTGACATTTATTAATTCGATAGTAATGTGCTGAACGAAAAGAATAATTGTAAGTGATGTGAGAAATCAGATGAATTAATGTATTCTTTAGTAGTTTTTAGACTGGATTTTGTTGCACATATTTCATGTAGACTCTTACTCCTAATTAAAGACACAAAGAATATGACGTTTATTGTTCTTATAGACATTTTCATTATATATTTGTTAATTTTTGTTTATTACAGACATCATATATATTTAACTGTTTTCCTGTTTCGTTCCGATTTTCAGCGAACTTCCGAAAATTTTAACCACACGAAGTTTAACAGCGATATGATATATGCACGAGAGGATCGTAAGAAAGTAATGGCTGTTTATAATTAATGTTTATCCGTTTGTTAGTTAGTTAATTGCACTCTGTAATTGCACCCAATTTTTAATTATTTAATAATAATAATAATAATGCAAAAAAGTTTTACGAGCCGCACTGCAAATTTTTTATAATTGCCAATCTGGCGCAAGAGACGGATTTTTTCTGTAACTAAAAGTCGCATCGCTTATCCAACAATCGTGAAAAATACTTGAATAAAATTTTATTACACGCTATATAATCATAAATAATTTAACTTGGCAGACTATGTCAGGGTCGACACATTATTGCAAGACAATCAGACCAAAGAGAATATATCTGCAAAGCGCGATTCAATACTTAAATTTAACAAATAATACTTCTAAATAGTTAATAAATATGAAAAATATTTTATAAGTCACAGGGCTGTTGATTGAGGTACGTTATATTAAGATCAGGGTCGCACACAGCTAAGTGTTTTTTTTTGAAGATGTATATATGTATATTCTCAATATAAATATAATTGAGTGATTCTGTGTAATTTTTTATTTGCTTATTTAAGATATTGAAGATAAAAGAAGAAAGCAGAAATCAAGAAAGGAGCAAGAAATGTATGTAATCTTAAGCCCATACACTTTAGATTTATAAATACATATAACAGGCGATGAAGAAAGTTAAAATAGAATATGGAAAAGGAATCATACTACAAGAAGTTAAAATAAAAACCCTACGATTTGCCGATGATATTGTAGTATTAGGGGAGTCAGAAGAAGACTTGAAAAGCATAATAAATGGCATGAACGTGATCCAGGAGGAAGAGTACAACTCGAGTATTTATAGAGGTAAAACCGAGGTAATGGAGTTTAATATGGGAATCAGAGGAATAACAAAGGGTGTTAGATTGGGAAGGGATATTTTGAAGGAAGTTAAGGAATTCTGCTACTTGAATAGCACATTAACTAGGGATGGTAGAAGTATAGTAGACATGAAGAGTAGAATAGCCCAGCAAGGAAGGCTTTCGCGAAAAAAAGGAATTTACTTACGGTTATTTAGAGGGAAGAGTGTGGGGTAAGAACAGAAGAAGGAGACAATGATGGAATACGATAAGTGGATTAGGGAGGGTGAGTGTTGTAGTTATGCGGAAATGAAAAGGCTTCCGCACGATACGTTAACATAGAGGACTGCATCAGCCCAGTCTTAGGGCTGAATACAACAACAACAATTTAATATATCAGTAGATTTATTTACTCATCACAGAGGATACGTAGTGATGTATGAATGGGCGTGAAAAGTTAAATTTTCAGAAATGTGACGCCCCCTTGATAGTTTAATTAATTAAGGGATTACTGTCAAATTAAATATTGTAGTGATCTATTGTAAATGAATTCCCGGGCTTCGCCGGCCACCCAGTTAATTTATTAGAAAAGAGACAAATTGTGCTATTTATCTATTACTGTTCTTACTTCATATATTTGTTATATGCTTCCCGTATAGTATTTGTAAATTGTTATTGGCCCGTTCTTAAATAAAGGTTTCCATTCCTTGCTTTAAATAAATAATTTGGTACATATGTGAATATAACATAATACTGTTGATTGTGAAGAGACTGTAGAATGCGGAACTTGAGTATACGACTAACGAAACTCAGTTTCATACCACAGTATCGCGAAATAGTTGTATATGGCTAGTTACTTCTCATATTGGTGTACTATCTTCTTTTTTAAAAAATAAGTGATTATGCATTTTTCAATTTTGCAATATGGGGAGGCTTGTTGGGATCCCTATAGAAAAAATAAAGTAGAATTATTAGAGAGAGTTCAGAAAAGGGCTGCTAATATTGTGCGAGTAGGGCCGGGTCATTGGAATGAACAAGTAGAACAGCTAGGTTGGGAGATATTGTCAGAAAGGAGGGACAAAGCAAGGCTGCATTTGCTATTCAAAGCTTATAAGGGGCAAAAACCATGGATTGGAATTAGCTCCAAAATGCAAAGGCCCAGGGGATCATCAATTCAAAGTGAAATGTAGAAAGGAAAAAACAGATGTTGGCAAAATCTCATTCCCAAATAGGACCATCAACGACTGGAAATAATTTACCTGTGGGATTATTTGGAGGAAATCCTCTTCAGGAAAATAAATTCAGGACAAATCTAAAAAACGTGTGAGGTGAAGTGGGTATTTTGAATAATATAAATGTATATTCGAATTTACAAATTAAAGTGAAGTGTTACGATAATATAATTCTTGTAGTGTTTCTCTTTTTTCTTTCAGGGGTATAGAAATTTTGAAGGACTGTTATTATTTTTCTTTAGATTAGGAATATTTAAGTTTAAGGAATTTCATGTTGTATCTGCCACCGGGCTTGCGCCCAACTGTAGACTAACAATATATAAAATGTTGTAAAAGTGTAAATTGTACTAATTTGGTTGGTGTTAATAATCGTAATAAATATTAAATCAACCGCGTGGGAAAGTAGACCTTAAATTTTTTCCACTCACATCAACCTGGAGTCGGATGAATACATTTCGCGATTATGTTTAACGTGGCATGTATTTAAAGTCGTGACGGAGTAAAGAAGGTGACTTGTTAGTGTGAAGGTATCACCGCTCTGAACGTCGAGACTCCATTCGCCCAAGAATTTGGAAAAATTGGTTGTTAGAGACGCATTTTATTAACTCGTCGCGTCGGGACGAAGCAGGTCGAGGTTCAGGGGCACGCATTCCCACAGTCAGCGAGGAATGTCAGATCTGTCAGCCGTTACCGCTGGGAAAACACGCGCTCCCGAATGATTACAGCCGTGGGGCGCTCGCTTTTGTTTTTGTCCTCCTCTAACAAGGGCAGATGTCGCCTATTACAAGACGACGCCACGGTATATATCTTGTGGAGCGGCCATCCTTTCCGGAGCCGCTGGGACCGGACCGCGTTCCCGATGCTGATGCTGATGCTGCAATTAGCTGGCGACAAGGCTTTTCAGGTCGCCGGGAGATGTGCGAACTTTATTGCCAAACCGCGACCGCTCATCACGATTGCGGAACTGCGAAATTCAAATGGCTCTGTCCCTCCAATCCATTCCACCGCAGACTAAACAATGGCACTGTAACTTATATTCGGCTCCAACTCCGTTGTAATTACGAACCAATAGATATTACGGCTAAAGCACAATTAAAAGTAATTTATTCCACTTACATCTTTAAATTATTTCCGTAATATCTATAACTACTCCTCTCAGTATCCTACATTGATTTAGCTCCGGTTTCCTAGTAGGTTTCAGCTCATGTAGAAAAAAACTCCGTCTTCATTAATTAATTTTTTGTCTTAGTAAAAAATTCAAAATATAATAGTTATTAACTTGTACGTGTAATATAAGGTTAAACAGGGTCAAAAACAGACAAAAATTAGTGAAACATAAAATATAATTGAAAAGCGACTGCATGTTTCGGTCCTGATATGGACCCTCTTCAGGTTGAACTCTTCAGGACCGAAACATGTATTCGCTTTTCAATTATATTTTATGTTTCACTAATTTTTGTCTCTTTTTGGCCTTATTTAAACTTAAAAAAATTCAAATTCACAACTTACTGAAAAGATGACTCCAATAAAATCAGTATTTGGGGGAGATGGAGAATGAAATACGGAGGACTTCATAACTGCTCTCGATCTCTAAACGTAATGTGAAAACGAAATAATATTCGAATTGAATGAAATGGAACCGTTTGTCTCTAAACTACCACCTTTCTTCAAAATCCGGTAACTTTACAATAAATAAAATTAGTCAATTTCCCAACTATACGAATTAAAGTATATTCGACCTTATTGCATGTCATTCCTTTTATTGCAAGTCGAAAACCGATCGTCCAAAATTATGTATCTATACTTGCTACTGCATATAACTAGGATAGGCGACTACCTACGGCGGCAAAATTTAGGAGCGGCGAATCAGCCTCGACAGATTAAAATTCCTCCGATCTTAAAGCTTTGGAACTGGCTGATGAAACAGGCACAGTACAACTTTTAACAAAGAAAGAATATCCAGGTGATCGTCTTTAAATACATTAATTCCCTTACAAATTTGAACATTACATTAAAAAATTTCAATTACTGTTGATAGTGAAATAAATATAATTAAATGATTAAGTCAGCCTCTTTGTCAGTATTTTTAATTTAAGTATTAAATTTTTTAGTACCTGAAGAAGTCTCAATTGAGAGACGAAACGTAGTAATATTTAATATTTAAATTATAAAAATACTGACAAAGAGGCTTATTAAATCATTATTATATATATGAAATTGCCAGAAAAATTATATTTATTCCATAATTATTTAAGAACCGTGTCAACTCAAAATGGATTAGCCTGTTGGCCACAGAACACGAATTGAGTAATAAATTAAATAAGAAAAATGTTTATCGCGAATTTTCAGGAAATAAATATTGAAAGATTTTTACGTTAGGTTAAAACTTAATATATTACTTATCTACTTATGTTTATTGATTTATACTACATATAATTGTTTTAAATGTTACCAAATTATATATTAGGAAATTACAAATTGTTTACTTTTATTATCAAAAGAAATATAATTGTGTTTTGAAGGTGTTTACGGCAAAATATTCGGACGATAGTTCTTTCGCTTCAAAATTTAAATTTTTGAAAGTGTAGATAAAATATTTATCGATAAAAACCTTTTATCTTATATTATGTAAGTACCAAAACTATCATATTCTTAAGGATAATAAAATTAATAATTATTTTCAAAATTCATTTCCTCTTTCCATCTTTAATTTATTGATGTTTTAAATTGTCAACGCAGTTAATTTGAAATTATAGATGAACTCTACATTTCTGTCTTATTTTGACACACTAGATTTAACATCAAATAATTTTTTCTCGAGGTTACATGTTATTGCACCAATTAATATTTACTAACTATATTTTAAAATAGGGCGTGTACTATGCTAGCAATCAAATCATAAGTTTTATTAAAATTAACCTAAAGTTATAATTTTTAGATGAAGGAATGATCGTAGTAATGTACATAATTTATGATAGCATCATCTTACAGTATAAATCCGATGATGCGAGAAATATCAGAACTTTTAATGATGAATTTGACATGTATTAATTTTAACATAAGTGTTCGTAATTGTTCTCCACCTAAAACGGCTTGACCAAATTTTCCGCCTGACCGTTTCAATAATCGATGGCAATTGACTTCTGTTCATTGCGTCGTAGCTTTGCATTGTTTGATATGAAACTGCATAGGCCTCAAAAAATATGTTTTGTAAATGTGCGCATACTGAGTGTATTAGTTATGAATTAATTCAACACTGAACAAATGAAGAGTGCAGATCTGATATCTGCATTGTTTGAATTACGATTCATACACATCTTCATGGTGGCATTCCATTTAACCTAAAGACATTTTATTTCCGGGCTTCGGTTGAGCGATTTTGATTATAGAGTGAAAAGGTAAATTTGATGATCTATCTGATGATTTAATCACATGTTGATTGCTGTCGCGCACCTATCTAGTTCTCTATGAAGTTGCCACGATATTAAACTCCTCAAACCCCTCCAGCTTTGCCAGGTGATAGTAATCCTCTGCCAATTAATTCAGCGCACATGTAGATTCACTGGCAGTCACTTCAAAGCTGGTTTTCTGAACGTTTCCCAGGAAATCACCAGGATTGGTGTTTAAGGACACGCGTTTTAATATATGAAACGGAAAGTTATGTTGAGCTATTTTTAGAGGGGAGGGGGAGAGGATGGGAGGCGGGGGTGAAGCCGGTAATTCATGGAAACCTATTTCTCTGTCAGAGCCGCGTGCACTTACTATTAATCCTAGGCGATGGTAAGGCGCTGTCCACTCGCTCTGTCTCCCGAACGCGTCCAGGGCAGGGGGACTTCAAAAGCATTCCAATCAAATTCCCCGCTGTAGCGTCCTGCCTGATAAATCTGGAGGCCGCTTTGAGCCAGGGCCGCCTCGACGTAACCATGGCAACGCGGGTCAACGGCGATAATTGCCTCCCGGACCTGGCAAGTTATTGGGCGATGGGGGGGAAGAGGGGAGGGGCACTCTTATATCAACATTCGGCTTCCGACCTGCGACATGCCATACGTTAAATAGAGTAGTAACGTATGACTCTTTAAGTACGAAATATAGTGTAAAGTGCGGAAACTAATAAGAAGAATGTACCGAGTGAAAGGCATATTAATAAGAAAGTAGAATTACAATTACACTCATGACTTAAAAAATTAAATTAATCACACATCTTCAATTTTTCGTTAAGTGGAACGGGAATCTGAAATTCTAAAAATTTATTTAAAAAAATGTTATTGGTTGGGCCTACATATGAAGTCAATAGTTTATTTTCCGAACGTAAGCGATTGTCAAATCTATACCAATAAATAAAATTGTCTAACCGCCTGTATGTCCGTATGTTTGTCTCGAATAGTCTCCGAAATGGTCTGACGGATTTCATTTATACTTTGAGGAATGACAAAAAAAGGCAATTTAACTTAATTCCTAGTGAATATTTCACTTCGATAGTGATATTAATATATATTTATATATTAATTCTACGTGAAGAATTTTTCTGGCGTGCGTTAAAATCCTTAAAATTAATGAGGATTGCCTATTCCCTTAATCTGTTTATGCTTCGAAACGAATCATCGGATTTCAATTAAAATTTCAGGGAATGAAACAGGAATTTAAACTTAAATTTTTGTGTATGCTTCATTTCTATATCGTGAACAGTTCGGAAGATGTTTATAAATCCATTGAATTGCTGCCCGAATTTCTCATTCTTATTTTTTTTGGAGGGGGGGGTTAACCGGTTACATGAGGGTGATCCTGAAACAGGCAACTCCCCTTTAATATCATAGGAAGGGAACTGAAAAGCGGGGTTGCGGAAGGTAGAGCAAGGTAGCCAATGGTTGACTAGGGCCCCAGGGCTGTGGTTTAAGGATCATACCCGGTGTTTCACCTAAAGAGATGCAGGGAGAACCTGCATCAGGTAGGTCAGGCATTGGGTTCTATTCCCACGCCCTTCCGAATAACGGGAGACGAGTTTGCTGTGGGGTCACAGCATTCCCTTCTCCGTGTCTGCGCTAGGAGGCAGTTGGCCGACTGATCCAATGGGATCAGAGAACAACTCTTGCAATATGCGCAAGGTCTTCGACCTCAGTACATATACCTCCTAAAATAGGTGAAGGTGTCTTGTCATACGAGAACGTTGATAAAAAAACAAAGAGAGTACGAAGCGTTCCCGACATAATCAGGTGAACTCCGCAGTAACTCTGGGGAATGGGTTGATCGACCAAATTCCTCATTCTTATTGGCCCCGAAACGTACGATAGCGGGACCTGTTTTAAACCAACTGCGAGTTATAAGGTTTGCCATGAAGCGATCATAAGTGGATGATATCGTACTTTTTATATATTCAATGAATTCATCCTTATGGAAATTCTGTATCTGTTGTTTCGTTTTTAGGGCAAAATCGAAACAACTATTTCGGTGCGAACGAAATCGCGGGTGTTAGCTATTTTAAAAATATATAGAATATGCATATAAAAGAACGTAGTCTGCTGATTCATCATTATAATCTACGATGTTTATAGTTTAAAAGCTCACAGTCAGGCGGCGTATTTAATTCAATTTTTCGTGCTGTTGGCTGCTTTTTAGTATTAGTTCACTCCAATTTAATTTCCTTGTTTGCCTTTTTTCTGATAAATACTTGTAGTTTGGAAAAACTTTTGTTTGTATGCCAACTTTCTTTCCTTAACTCCATTATGAGAGTAGCTTTTTTCTTACAAATTATTCCCATTCTACTTATCTGAAAAAAACAGAATTTCACTTCGGTCACGGACCTTTTAATACGACAAAACTATCATCATTATACTTAAATTTATCATATTTTGTTAATTATGAAATTTATACAAGAGAAGTTCATAATTAAAACTCGATTGCTAAAAGTTTTTATAAAATAATTTAATTAAAAACTTAAGAAATGTAAATGTATTAAACAAACTAACTCGTCAATTTCATAAAAGGTTGGTAATTATGGTCTTATATATAGGATTTTGCAAATTGTAAGTAAATATTTTTAAATATAATTTTCATTTGTAGATGGTTTAAGTATAAAATATTAGTAATGGAGTTTTACCTTTTTTACTGAGACTGGTGGTAATAATACACAAATACCAAGTTTAAAAATCAGTCATTTAAAATTTATAATTATAGGACAAAGAATTGCCAAAAGATAGAAATGCAATAGTTTATTTTAATTCATTTCGGGACCATCTGTGCTCTTTCTACAAAAATATACATCGTATTTATATAATTATATAATATTAATTATAGATACAGGTATAATTATATATTTATATAATTCAACTATGTATATTTAATTATATAATTTTTTGTAGTATGAACTAAGCAGGTACCGGAAGTAGAGGAAGGAAACGTTTTTAATACACTATTCCATTTCTGACTCTTGGCCATTCGTTTTGTTTTAATTCAGATAAGTTTAATTAACATATTTATAAAATTTATAATATTTGAGAAAATAACTTACGAAAAACCTAGACCGGGTTTCACTCACATATTTTGCTTATGAATTATTTTGTAGCGTCTGAAGAGGTCGCAAGTGTCAGGGTGAAACGTTCTTCCTTATATTAATAATTTTAAATGTAATCTGTTAAATATGAAACGGCAATTTTTTAGTAATCAACTGAATTTATACATTTTTCTCACTCTAGTGACCAAATATAATATAAATATTATGGTTGTCGAATTTAATATCTATTATTGCTGACGCAGTATTATTTAAGTATTGAAAAACAAACGATCGTATTGCAATGAGGTAATAGTAAGAGGGCACAGAATATTTGTGAGGATTTTAATGTTGCCGGACCTGCCATGGTAAAGAGGATTGTCCTAAGGTCGAAAAGGGGACGTTTGACGTAATTTACTGCAGGGCGACAGTTTTTACCGAGTGTGCAGTGAAAATGAGACAGAAGCAGAGAGGATCACCAAACTGTTCGGAGAACAGCAAAATAAAATAAATTAATATGTAAAAAGAAAACGTTAGTGCTGCAGGAAGAGGGTAAACTGTTGTTGGGAGAGACAATAGCCGAGTGGACTGCGAACCAGAAAGACAAACGTAAAAATAAATATTACGAGAGTCGTCTTTAGTGGCTTACACGACGAAGGGAGTTTTTGTAAGTAAGGAAATATAAGTGTAGTGAAATTAAAAGCAGAACTAAGTGTTTTATTGTTTATTATGAGTGTCTTTGAAAGTAATGTCCAAAGGCGAAGAAAAGGAAGAAACTGGACTACAGATAAGTCAAAAATCTTTTAATTACAGAAAAAAAGTCTCATAATTGTCACTCAATATTTTGCATATATCTCTCCACTAAATAGTACCTTGGAGAAAAGTTTTCATTTCAATTAAATAATAAAAAATTACTAAATTTATATTCTCGTCTCCTTGTTAAAAAAGTACTAAAATAACTAAACAATTTAGCCTAATAATATAAAGAAACCGCTTTAAATATCAAAAATAAATATTCACATCACACATTTAGTTCTGTCTCGTGTGCATTGAAGATTAATATTCACCAGTTTTATGAACAGACTGCTTAACTTTCCTCGATATTCTATTATTCACTTTAAACAGTCAGTCATATCAAGAATTTATTCGATGTGGTTGCGAAGGGTTGTGGTTGTAGTAGTTATTGGTCCTCGTCACTACTTGAGTGGTGGCTGAAGTGAGGTTAATTACGGCCGGATCCACAGCCTGGCCACTGGATTCCACGTGTGGATTCCTGGCATCGCAGTCCTGATATGTAATGTAGGGGGGTCCGTCAATCCCTAATCCCGCAAAAAGAAAACGATTCCCACGATAATAATGCCACAGAAATAATAAATATTGTATTTTACAATGGGCGAAGTTCATTTTACGGGCTTATAGTCACATTTGGGCCCGTAAAATTTAGTGTGTGGGGAGTTTGGGAGGCAATTTGGAACTATTAACGGTACCATGAAAGGAGAAACGTAAATATCAACAGTGGTCTTTTCCGGCAGAATGATACGTATTTTCCCCTGTTTGAGATGTTTGATTTTGATTTTTTCTACAAAGGGTCGCTGAACCCTCTAGGTTTTGTCAGATGTGACGGCCATGGGGACTGTCTACATAATAAAATTTATTTTTATTTCAATGGTATGAATATATAACACTTATACAAATTTCAAATAGTGGAAAAATTACAACAAAAATGAGTACACATACTCTTAGAAACCACACCGAGAGCGGGGGAGGGGTGAGGGAGATTGAGAAACCCCTAGCACCAACTTGGAAGGAATTATAGTGAACGTGTCATCATGGATTGAGACAGTCGTAATACTAAGAATTTCATTTTTTTAGTTTTATTTACAACCGCCTTCTAATGACATATTTCACGGAACCACATCACACATTTCATACCCGACATTTGCCCTATTATATCATGAAATACAAACTTTATAAAACGTAAAAGAGTGACAAAAATCATAGGCAATATTTTTTAATGAATGTAATTTTATAATTTGTTGTCAGCTGAAAACCCTGGCGGAATTTAAGAGTGAATTATAGGCAATCTTACGTCTTATTTTTAATTTTGTAAATTTATTATTAATTGTTGAACGTAATTTAAATTTAATATAAAACTTCTCGGGTTTCTATCCGGGTTATATCAATTGTAAAACACAACGGTAGAAACCCGAGAACTTTGTATTCAATCTACTCACCGGGAAAACCTACATTCTCTATAATTAAAATTTTCAGCAATTTATTAGATTTTATACGTAAAGCTTCGGGAAATAATTTCAAGTGATAAAATCAAGGAATTAACCACATTACATATAACTAATACTCTTCTATTAAGAGTTGATGGATTTAGTTCTTTCACATTTGTTTTATGCACTGAATCGTAATTCATACTTTTAGTATCCAATCTTCTGCGAGCTAAATTTCGTGTTCTTCAGATACATGGACGATTTGTGATTGTAGTGCAAATATTGAAGTAATTAAATAAATAGAGGATTCTTTTACTTTCTCAAATTACCGGGGATATTATCACTCTCTCAGTGCACAAGGATGTTTTAGAGTCATTATGCCGTGGTTGAAGAAGTAAACATTCCGTCGGGGTAGGTAAGCGTGAAAAGGTTAATGTTCAAAAAAGTGATGCGCTCGATGCCAGTTAATTGTCAGGTTGAGCAAAAAAATAGTATTGAATTACACCCAGATATTAAAAATAATTTCATGTGGGACATCGGGTGGTCAGCTATGTTTATTATAAGATACGAAGAAAAGAAGTATTATCTTTGGAGAGAGGAGACAGAGAACTCGGAAACCATCCTGTCCGATTGATATTAAAATTATTTTTCGTTTCAGAATGGAAAAGATTAATGAGTAATTTATTGTGAAGGCGATATGTAAAGAGAAATGTTTTGATTGGCGACGACCATTAAACAGCAAGATTGGATTATTATTGTTATAAAATTGGGTTCAATATATTGTTTAAAGGTATGTAAACTTTATTTATTTGTAGTTGTAGTACGTTGTATGATTGTAGAAAGCATTTGAACCTTGAGAAAGAAGCTATAAAATATTTCGGATACGCGACGTAATGACGTCATCAAAGTTAGTTTTCAATCGTAACATACAAAGAGTAATTCGTAATATTTGGTCGGAATATTACAATATCAGATAGGAACAACTGTGAAACAGGGATAGAAAATTCTCAATGATAACAAAAAATAAATTAATAAACTTGGTAAGCTTAATATAATATACAGAACATAGTCTCTCAAAGAACTGAGACAGACACAGAATGAAAGACAGTTAAGAAGACAGTTTTAGTAAACATAAAGAAGCATAAATCGAGAAAGTTAATAAAAGTTAGTAGAGATAGCTGAAAATAAAATGATGAAGGTAAGAGATAATTAAGTAGTTCATTTATTAAGAAACACATTCCAGAAATAATATACAACAACTTAACAAATTAAGTCAGTTGGAAATTATTACATATGATTGAAATTTTGGAGAAATCTTGAAATGGATTTATGAATTATCTCATCAGTTAAAATTGTTACATATAAACAGTGTTATTTTTTAGCATAAATTACAATTATTGTTATTTAATACTCAATAAATAAAAATTAGGAATATTACTTGTCTGTTCCCCGTTAAAAATTAAAACCTCATCCACAATATATGTAAGAGAAGTTTGTTTCTTTGTGCTTGCTCCGCCTTCCACATCCTCACTTTTCAATTACTGTTTTAGTAATAGGCTACATAAGGGTGGTTATGAAACAGACAACTCCCCTTCAATAGCATAGGAAGGTATTTCACATAAAAAGATGCAAGGAAACCCGTATAAAACCTGCATTATGAATGACGGGATATGAGTTTGGTCTGGGGTCGCAGTGTTCCCTTTTCCGTGTCTCCACCAGTTTAAGGAGGTCTTTGGCTGACTGATCCAACGGGAGCAATTTTCAATTCCCTTCCTATGCTATTAAGGACGGGTTGCCTGTTTCAGGAATATCCTTATGCAGCCTGTTACCACAAAAAATTGTAATTCTCTACACAAATTTAAACGAAGAGAGAGATGCGACTAAATGTCCTTCAAATATTAATGAAAAACACTGGCCTATAGCAAAAACGTGGAAGAAATTAAATTTTTTAAAAGAATGTGAATTGTAGTGTTTCTAAAACGGGATATTTTAAATTTACTTTAATAAAACAGAGTGTTATAAATTAAATAATTTATAAATAAAATAATATATTTAACAACAACAAAAGAAAATTTTATCCTGTTGTGTCGAAAGAATATATATATATATATATATATATAATGAATCAACAATTTGAGCCTGGGCTTTAAGACTTTGGTCTTAATATTTGCAATATTGTTATCGAACATAAAATTGGTTTTATAATTGAAGGCTTTGATGTATTTACAGTCTTACGAGTTCTGCTGCGGTAGATCATTATCGGCGGGTCCTTTTTGTTGTGTCGGCTGCCTTGACTTTCTTTTCCAGCTGGTAAGACTCCTTTATCACGTCCCTTAGATTATTCAGCGTCTCACGTCTCGTCCATCGCTAACTTTTTTATCATTTTCCGTCTTCCTCGAAAACTCCGTTAAGCACAGTTCTCCCTTCCAGATAAAAAAATTGGCCAATGACTAGCCATATTCAACTCCAACAAGTTCCCAATACGTGACAGCACGTTTCTATCCATAAACGCTCAAGGATATTCCCTTTTCATGTGGGAAATATTTGTGCGTGCGAATATTGTGACAACCGAGATTATCCCATGGATGAATTTATAAATCTGTGCTATATCAAGGCCGAAAAGTTAATCCTCTCACATTGCCGAAATAAATGGCGATTTACCAGATCTTCGGAAATGATCGCACACGCTAAACCGTTTAAGTTAATAAAAATTAAACTAATTTATTTCATTTCAAACAAATTAAATAACCCCCCTTTTATTTTATCAAACGTATTTTAATTACCATATGTGTGCCCTCGTAAGAGTTTATAACGGCCCAATCATGGAGCCAGAGAATTCCGCGACATGAATAAAAGAAAAATGGCTCCAATTATTTTACAGTGTCATAATCCCGCATTTGGTGCCGGCGTTCTGTGGTATAATGATAAGCGTTACTGCTTCGCATCAAAGAGGTTCTAGGTTCGAGTTCTGTGTTCGTCACGGTCATGGGAAACCAAGGTTAAGACTAAGGGAGAATCGATTTTTCGACCACGTTTTATTCTAAACTAGAAACATGTCTCGGTGGACCAAAATCCCAGAAAAACTACTGAACCAAGAAAGTAATAAAATAATAACCTCACTTTTCATAAATTGTATTCTGCAAAATACGAACACACGGAAGGTTAATGTGAAGCAATGGAAAATAATTTTTAGTGCCCGATACGAAATGTCAAAATATCAAAGAGCGATAACAATTCATATATTACAGATTCTAATCACTATATTTTAATGGACTTGTTGTCATTTGCAGAAACAGAAGGGATAATTTACCTGTTTTCTTAAAACCATATTCTAAAGTTAGAAATTAGGTTTTCTGTCCTAGTGGATTAAATGTAATACATGTTTCGGTCATTCAAAGATAATTAATCATTACGTACATTATATAAATTGCATTGTTTTTAATTTGTTATATTATTCAGTCCTTGGACTTGTTTGATGTATCTTTCCATGCTAATCTTTTCTGTGCAAGCCTTTTCATTTCTACGTAATTAACACATGCTACATCCTCACTAATTTGCTAAGTGTATTCCATCCTTAGCCTAACTCTTCTGTTCTTACGCCACACACTTCCCTCTAATGCTAACTTTACAAGACCCTCACGTCTCAAACGTGACCTGTTAATCTCTTCTCTTAGTCCATGTCGTCCATAATGTTCTCTCTTCTCTTATTCTTTTAACAACTTCTTGGTTAGTTACTCTATCCACCCATATGATTTTCAGCATTCTTCTATAGAACCACAATTCAAAAGCTTTTTCTTTATGCAACTCTTGCCGTTCAAATGTTGCACCCATTAATGCTACACTCCACACAAACAGTTTTAGTAATGATTTCCTAATATTCATACTTATACAGGGTTTTGATAAGGAAAAGAAGAAGAAAAAAATACTTTCGTTAATACCTAATACACAGCTTATTTATTCCATTTTAACTTCGACCCGCCCTTATTGAAAACCCTATATTTGCCGTAAGTAAAGTCCTCATTTTTTTGCGAAAGTCTTCCTTGCCTGTGCTATCCTACTCTTTATGTCTACTATAAGTCTACCGTTAATAGTTATTATGTTGCCCAAGCACCAGAATTCCTTAACTTCTTTCAAAATGTCCTTTCCCTATTTAACACCCTTTGTTAAACACTCATGCCACTTTTTGGTGGTCACTTTATTAAAATGTTATTCAATTCAGAAGATTTCGACAGTTGTCCTCCTCAGCTATGGAACAAAATATATACACATACAATTTGTTTAATTGTGAGGAAGTTGATTGTATTACTATGTATTGAAAAGTTTTAAACAAATTGTATGTGTATATATTTTGTCTCATAGCTGAGGATGACAATTGTCGAAAAATTCTGAATTGAATAACTTTTAAGTAAAGTGACAACCAAAAAGTGGTATGTTTTTTTATTAATTAAAAACAACAAAGTTGTTATTGTGTTACAATATTATTGAATTGAATAGGTGAGCCAATCTCCCTTTGTTATTGCACTATTTCCCATACTACATCCCATTACCTTAGTTTTCCCTCTATTAATACTCTTGTTAAATTCTTTCTTTTTAATTTATAAATTCTAATGTGGAAACAGTCTAAACCAACTGGTGCAATTTATTGTTCCATTATTGTTATAAATAATAAAAAGTATTTAGTTTATTGATTTCCTGTTATAGAACTTCGCACGCCGAAATCGACACCATCCAGAAGGAGTGAATCATCCGAACGTTAGAATGTAACATAACACACACGGTTTCGAGACCGTGTATTTTTTATATAAAATATTACCAAATTTATGAGAATTTACAATTTTCTTTCTTATTGTTTCTTTTTAGCCAACTAGCAAAAATGTTAGTAGTTACGTTTAGTATAAAACTGAAATATTCATAAATGAAGTTGAAGTCTATTGTCTCACTTGAATTTCGACTATTTTCTTCAAACTAATTTCTTACATTTTATAAAATATTACTGGACATTTTGACGTCAATATTATTTAAATTTGAGACATTTCTATTATTTTGAAACCAACAGCTGAGAACTTTTGGCCCACGCTATTTTTTCCTGGAAGGTATTAATAAATCGAGTTTCTCTCTGATATTAAGTGTAATAACTCACAAGAAGAGTTAACCCCGTAGCAATTGAGCAGCGTTAACATTCCCCATCTTTTCATCGCACGCAGCAGTCGCATTTTAATTTTGAAAACGCGTCCTAAGACGAAGACCGAGAGGGGGAAAACGACTGAAATATTACCAACCTGCAGCCCCCCAACGACACAACAACGAGAATTATCGGATTTCCCCACGCGAGCCTTTGAGCCGCGTTCTCGCGTTATTACGGTTGGCATTCCTGACGGAATACCGAGGACTTCTTCCTGTAATGCAGAGCGTCGACGCTCATCTTTGGAAGCTCTGCGTAAAGAGAGAGAAGCCGACGAAGAACTTGCAAATGAAGCAAAAGGAAAATTTAACAAGCAATATTCAAGCCTGTGCGCTTCCTATGCGCAAAATATTAAGTGGCCTTAAACTTCTCATAGTCTACAACCAAAATTTAGTACAACAGTTTTGAGGAATACTTTAATGGACGAATTACCGGATCTGTTTCTGTTTAGATCTTTGAATCACCAAATAATTCCCGTTGAACGTGATCTGAGCAGGCAGGAATTTATTTCAGAAAAGTAGTGGACAATTCTGTAAAATACCTTACGGGGCTAGAGACTCCGTGTGAATTTCTTTAGTGGTAAGAAATTCATAGAATTCATCAATGATTCCTAACTTGTAAGGAACAATTTTTTTAGTCTCATCCCATCCATTATCACGTACCCGGTATTAATATCAGAAACAGTGTAATAATCTTTGAGATGTGTTTTAAGACAATAAAATTATTCAGATTTAATAATTTGAAGCTATTATATTTTCAAACAATTTTAGTCACATGAAATAATTTTAAAAAATGCAGCCAACTTTCTTATTGTTATGCCTTTCATTAATATATTTTATTAAACTAAAATAATTACGTCTGTCAATTTCTACCGTTCTGCGTTCACTAATCTAACTTACACGACGTCTTTTCATTTTCATAATTTAACCATTCTAGGTGTAGGGTCAGAGAGAGCATCTTTAGTATACCACATTAAATATTTTATATTTAACGACGGTTTGCTATTTTCCAATAGCAGTATTTCGTAAAATTCTCATTCTTACGTTCGCCGATAAACCTCACAGTGTTTGTAACTTTAAGACTGTGTACTGTATTCAAAAATTTATCCTGATTTAACTATAAAATAAAATCCTGTATAAATGAATGGATAGACTAGCTGTCAACAATGTATTCGTCCTCCAATAGCTCTCTATATTAAGAACCGGAAAAAGACACGATAAAAAACAAGTTTTTGCAGGATAAATTTGTGTCTATTACAAAAGTGAATGTTAAGAAATTATAACACATTATGCAGTCATTTCATAATTTAAAATAAAATATTAATAAATATTATCATTTGCATTTGTGCTCAGTATGAATTATTTGTTCCAATCATAATCTGCTCTGTGGAATATTATTGTTTTATTGGCTTTTTGTGAAGTATTGTTTTATTGATTATTTCATGTTATAAAGTTATAAATATTAGTATATTTGTTAAATGATAATTCCGTTCATTTTTATAATTTGATTTTTGAAATGCGGTTAGTTCTATACCCTTTTATATACTTTATATTGAGTAGAATTATAAAATTGTAACCAAGATATATCGATGTAATGATAAGAGACTAGGAATTTCAGTTGGTTTTATGTAGAAAATATATATATAATAAAAATATTTTTCACCATTAACTAAAACATTAACCATTAATCAGGTCTAGTCTAGTTGTTAAAATAAAATAAATTCAAAAATCTATTACGAAAGCAGTTGAAGGAGAAATACAATTGTTGACAAAGTTTGTTTTACTCGGGACTGAACTTAACTTATTTTCAACTCTTCTTTTAAACTTATGCATTTATAAATTATTCATACTTATTTCTTTTCTCTATCATGATTCACACTTTTCTAGTCACACAATTTTAAGTCTTGTGTTAATGACGAAGGTTCTATATTGTACTGGGTTAACCAGCAAGGCTAAGAACACGCATTAAGTATCATAAAATGTAGTAGCATAATTCTATACTTTGCCGATTCGGAGGTAATCGAGGAAGAATAATAAAACAATACAGGCATAGTAATGATAATTCAGTAAATAATGGTGCGTACTTTTTATCCTGCCATGCTATTACCAATATTATCACATCAACTGTTCGAATGCAGATTTTATCCACAAATGCATTGAAACCTAATGACTGTGGGAAAATAATATTTTTATTACATACTGTATTAATCGCGTTTACTTTATTAATTAATCGCTTACTTCTGAAAGAAGCCCTTAATTGGACATTGGATCACTTCACATTTTTTTCCATTAATATATAACACAATCGGGCAATTAGTTTAAAAAAATTAATTTCAATGCACAACAGTAAGTACGTTGCGTTCCTTAAATTTTGGGATCCTATCAGGTGTGATTTTAAGTGGAATCAAGAGATGAAAGAGAATGAAATTATAGACTGAAGTAACTTGAGCAATCCTTTCATTCTTGTGCAGAAACTGAAATCAACAAAATTAAGTCGTTTATATTGTTGTACATTGTCAAAGGAAGTTTCAAATGTAATTAATGTTTGACATTTCTATCGAGTATCAGACTTGTTCCACACGAGTGATCCGTAGAAAGAAATATTAGGATTAATCAACGCAATGTACCAAAAAAAATAGCCTAATGAACACGTGATGATACCGAACATTAGTTTTAGCACTAACTGGTTCTTTAAGAGCGGATTTACGATAAAGTCATCTTGTAAAATGAAATCAAGATTCGGCTAATAGATTTACAATACATATGGCCTGTAAATATTAGTTTTTTACATACGTATAATATATGTCAAACAAGCTGCACAAATTAAAAGTAACGTAAAACGAAAAATAGAAGTCTATCCCGTTTAACTATTAATTATTATTTAAATTACACGTTAATAGGGGATGTTTATATTTCTCTATGATCGCTTGCACTAATTGAAACAAAAGTTGATGTAAAACTAAAGGGATGGATAAAACGACAATCCCACGTTTCTTTTAAACGTTACACCACAATTCATACTTTGAATTACAAATTTTGAATGAGCTCAGAATTTTAAAGTTCGCGTTACGCAACGGCTTTTAAATAAATCGACGCAACGCCAAATTTCGTGTTCTTGAGGAACGGCATTTGATTGAGTGATTGTCGTGGAAAGACAGGTAATTTAAGTAAATAACAGAATGGTTCTGTAACATCATTAAGGTATACTAAGTATTTTTCTCAGCGTGAATTCTTGACTTCCTTAGTGTACCGGAACAACTTTTAACTCCATTAAAATACCGGGGATATTTTCAATCCCTCAATTCACCAGGATGTTTAAGACTCGTATTTAATGTGATAGATTTATTGTATCGACTTAAGTACTGTAAGCCATCATGCCGGTTATAATTAAATAAACATTACATCGGGATACGTAAGGTTTAAAATTTAAGTGCACAAGAAGAAAACGCGCTCAGTGCCAGTTAAATCACACTTTGACTGTGGAATTAAATACTGTATATGACTAATTCTAATATGTGCTGGGCATCGCCGGCAACCCAGATAGTTAATAATAATAATGGTATTATATTAAGCTACTATAGCTATAGCCTGGCAAACCTGATTATTAAATACTGAATTCCAAGTACTTAATAGAAATTATTACTTACGGCAATAAATATTCTACAGACAGTTGCTTTGAATAAATTTACCATTCCTGTAATTAATCTACCTTGGGTATAAAACTAGAAAAAATATATATTTGATTTCTGTAAAGCTTTGTTCCTGAGAATAACATTGTAACAATTTTGCCCCGCCTTTACAATAACAGGTTGATAAATCAATCAGTTTCTTCTTTGGATAGTTCATTGTCAAAGAGATACAAATATGTGCTTTTAAATTTCTGGAAGCAATAGAGCATATTTTATAAATTGCTTGTTTCGGGGCTCATTTGCCAAGGATGCCTGCGTGTGTACTCGGGAGAAATCTCTAGTAGTTAATTATTTGCTGTTTCTAACTACTGTTGGCTCAAGCCTGAAGTTTCGCAACATGCGAACTATGTGCACTGAAGACAATTAGACGTCTTCCCATTTATAGTTACACAAAACGTGAGCACGGCGTTTTATTTCTCATTTGGTCAATACACCATTTATCGGTGAATGTGCGTGTTATACCACACTAAGCTTCAAGTTGCAAATTTATTAACAAGACAAAATTACTTCATAATGAAAATCTGTTTGAATTCAATATTATAATCGTAAAGTCAATCAGTAACGTGATTGCTTCATCTTATGTTCAACGTGAGTAAATTACTGCAGAAGATTGGAGATTTAACCGTCATCAAAGTGAACTTATTAATATCTTTGAAAATTATGACATTATTACAGGTGTACCTATTTAATTAATTCAATAGAATCGTAAAGTAAGCCAGGTTATGTGTACTAAATCCAATTATGTAGATGTAAAAAAATTTTCATTTCTCAGTTTAATTATTTTATCATACATTACATTTGACAGTTATAATCTCAATACATTGTTAGTCCCTTAGTTGTTTTTAAATAATATCGGAAGATTGAAATTTTTCATACTTCTTCGTTCATTGTCTTCATATCGGCATTTCTCTCTCACACACATTACACCCTCAAAACTACTTTTAGTTTGTTTCTCTATTTCCACATCCCCCCCTTTCAATTCCCTTCCTATGCTATTAAAGGGGAGTTGCCTGTTTCAGGATCATCCTCGTGTAGCCTGTTAACCCAAACAAAACAAAAAAATTCTCCACGCTCCTAAAATAAATTTCAGTTAATCAAACGGTCAGAATCAAGATTACAAAACCCTAAATCTTTTTATTATGAGATCGGACAAAGACAACCTCCATTTGTTTTGTAATGTTCATTATTCAGGAATAAATTGATATGTTAATGTGAAGAACATTAGAAATATTCACATCTTTTCTTAACAAAGATTGTCTGTATAAGTTGCTCATTATTCTATTCTTATATTTTTCTGCAATGTATTAAATTATATTTCATACAAAAGATAAGAATGTGACGTCCCTCGGTATTCCTATTTTCGTCCATTGACATCGCTTTTGTTCATTCTTTTTCTGTTTTACTTTTCAACCGTTTCAGTAATTTTTGATAAACTGCACTACGAAGAAACTTAAATGAGGAATTTGTTTTTTTATTAATTATTTTATATTACATGCTGGACTTGGTGTGTTTTTTAGGAACCATTTTTGCAGAAAATATTCCTATTATTTTCGTAAATCTAAATCTCGGTTTTATGTTAATGTTTTATTATTACATGTGAAGAATAATCCTATATTGTTGCACTGTCATACTTTTATCGAATCCTATTTCCGCATGAGTATATTTTATTTTTAGTTTATCTGCCATTTAAATAAATATTAAAATTAGTCATAAAAGCCTCTTTCAATTTTTATTTTATTTAAATAAAGAACTATGTTTCGTCTCTCATTTGAGACTTCTTCAAGTACACTAAAATAAAAAATACAGTGGATTACATTAGGCAATATGTAACAGTTTTAAGTTTCAAACTATGGGTTGTATTAAAAAAAATTGTAATCGATTGTAATTTCCATCTTAGTATTCCTGAAGAAGTCTCAAATAAGAGACGAAACACAGTATAGTTCATGATTTAAAGAAAATAAAAACTGATGAAGAGGCTGTTCTAATTAATTTAATATCTATTTTATTTTTATTTTAATCTGAGAGTATTTTGTAAATGAACAAATATATATTCTTTTAATCCATACGTGTAACTTCATTTTCATTTTTAAAAAATGAAACGATCTATTTTACTGTAGCTACATATCTTATTTTCAAAGAGAATGTTACTATATGCTTCCTCTAATTTTATCTTTATTTTCTCTTTATTCATTTTTCTTTATTTTCCTTAATTTTCTGTCATTTATTATTTTATACTGTCCATTTTCCACCTTAATATGTTTATTTCTCGTACCTTACCCAGATACATATTAGTGACCTTCGCATTTTTAATTTTAGTATTCATACGACAGCAACAAAACTAAAGATGAAATTTCATTATTTTATTCTCTTAATTTAGTATTGAAAGTATCGAACTTAATAACTTAAACAGAGCTGGAATATTTCAAATAAATTTATTCTGGGGAAGAATGAGTTCACAGAAAAGGAAAGTAATATGCCAAACCGACTCGAGAATAAAGCTTCTCTAATAGAGACGGATGAATGTGTGTAATAAATTATACTCCTTTACCTGCGGTGAACACACAAATAAAACTTACGTGGACTGTCTGTGAGATACTTGAACAGAATGTGTCAATGTAAATTGAAACGTAATTTGCCTTCGGGACACACATTTTTTAGTGAATGTTATATCACACGAAACGAAAATTACAAAGACGTGTGACAACGAAAACAGATAATAAATTAAATGACTGACTGTAAATAGTGAAAAAAAACAACGTGTTATTAGTAGTAATGTGCAAGGCAGTGTTTCAGATAATTATTAAACCACTATTTTGAAAAAGGTAAGAAAATATAAATGGACCATGGTAAGTATAATATGCTTATTGGAAGGTTTTTTCAGAAAAATATTTCAAATCAATTTATATTAAAATTGCCGCAGGGTGGAAGGTTTGTGAAAGTGGCAGCCACCTCCTTTCAAACTTCGGTCCTGGGGCTGAGAGAGGAAAAAGGTAATAGGCTAGCAACTTGTACGCGTTCGTTGTCTATACTAGGCGAACCAAAGCCAAGGCTCTAATGGCCTGGCGTCCGTCCAGGCGCTAC
This sequence comes from Eucriotettix oculatus, assembly GCA_034510155.1. NCBI lineage: Eukaryota > Metazoa > Arthropoda > Insecta > Orthoptera > Tetrigidae > Eucriotettix > Eucriotettix oculatus. The sequence goes on from CM067377.1 coordinate 182,852,153, forward strand.
ACAAGAATAATTGTGCGCCGAAATACAAATCGCGCCTAAAGCAGACGCCATATATCGTTTAACTCCTTGCGCGCGACGTCGCAGCGCTTTGTTTGCTCTGATTTAATGTCCATTGCATTCACAAAGCCGGTTGACTATTTATTGCGACGGCTAGCTGTTTTTCACACCGCACTTTGCGGATTTGATTAGCCCCCGATATTTAAATAACCTCATCGCAACTCGTTTCAGAGCATCTGTAGGACGCCGTTATTTATTTTCTTTGACTAGCCGACTAGAAATCGTAAATCACTCATGTAAAATAGGACTGAATGAGATTCCATTTATGAGAGAACGCTCTTTTCAAGTTTGATCTTTTGTCGTATGAAAGAGACTGTAACCAAGTGTTGGCGCGTGAAAGAATCACAAGCTATGGAACCACCATCAAAAAGAAGAAACATTTAGTAATACAATATACTTCGGCTTTTTAATTGCCTGCTTTACAAAAGATTTTTTTTGGGTAACATGCTACATAAGGGTGATCGTCAAACAGGTAACTCGCCTTTAATAAAATAGTAAGGGAATTGAAAGGAGTTAACAAGTCACATGTGGGTGATCTTGAAACAGGCACTATCCTTTAATAGCATAGGAAGAGAATTGAAGAAGGGGGATGTGGAAGGTAGAGCAAGGTAGCCAAGGCCGTGGGGCTATCATTTAAGGATCCTATCCGGTGTTTCCGATAAAAGAGATGCAGGGAAAAGCCTGTACTCAGCGAGAGTGTCTCGTATGTTTACTGAATAATTGACAAAATATAAAATTACGTAAGTATGATAGTCATTTAAAACGCGTTTACGTCACTTAATTTTATTTATAGTACGTTTTTATTACACCTGAAAATGTTACAATGGCAGGAACGCAACGTAGTGATGTACTAAATTTTTATTAATAAACTCTATTTTATTTTTCACTCACTAGGCTATTTACCCATTCACTTCCTTCACAATTGGCATAAAATTACAAATTAAAATTATTTATATCGTAATGATTTTATTAAGTCAGTTTTTGTCACCATTGATTTAAAATGGAGAATCATAAACAAGGTACTAATAAGTGGCCAAGAACATTGAAAAGAACAATTACTGAACTTGAACTTTTTCATACAATATATTCAGATCCAAATAACATCTTTTTTTACAAGAAACCGAATATTTTCGACGAATATGACGAATCGTAATTGATATCGGAGGCGTATTAATAGTGATCAAGAATTATTTTATGTAGACTATAGATAATAATTAGTTTTTTTATATTTAATTCACAAAGAGTTTCTATCATTCGCAATTTAAACAAATAATTAACACATTAATATGTGTGTAAATAAAAATTAAAGGGACCAATTTATAGATTAAATTGAAGTTATATTCAATTATTACGAAGTTTCGTCCTCGCATTTGGAACTTTATCAGATACATAAAAATTTCCGTTAAAGTTTTAATTAATAAAAAACTTAAAATATTAATACTTCTTTCATCGAAATGTTATCTTGATTTAATACATTTATTTTTGTAGCCAAGAAGTTAATTTGTATCTGATGAAGAATGCGAAGATGAAACTTAGTACTAATTGAACAAAACCTATTTTGCCTGTAAATAAGTCGCTTTAATTTATCAGAATATATTTTTTGAAAGAAACAGACAAGTGAAATATTTTTGAATAAATAAAATCGGAGCGTTTGGAAAATATTGCCATAAAAAATACTGTTTACATCAATATGGCAACGTTTGCTGGAAGCTCCTGTTTTCAAAATTAATTTTAAATATAATACTAAATAGTATTATTTAACATTCTCCCTTAGCAGGACGACTGGGTCGACTGCGGACAGTCATCTTGCATGACACATTCCAAATTTGAAAACAGATTCCCCAGCAGTTTATTTAATATTCCACTATTGGGGACAAAGTACTAAAATATACAAAAAAAATAAAATACTTGGAAGAAAATTGTTTAGATTATATTGAATACGAAAGGGGCTAATGCATATTATAACCAATATCATTATCCTTTTCTTGTAATGAAAATATAGTTCCTATTGCATCCTGCAGCAGAATAACAACTCATCTAAATAGAAAACTGTATGTGATGTAACAGACTAGACATCCAGCTTCTTTTACGCAAACATAATTTTTATAATTGAAATTATATCCGCAGATATCCTAACTTAAATGCCTTGGAATAATATTGGAAACGTTGTTCTGTGACCAACTACTATATTATTACTATATACACCGGGTATTTATGGTCCCAAGTATTGAAACACCATAAGATTAGATAAAAATATTCCCTGTTTTGGAACAGAGACTTTGGTACAAGCTCGATTAAAATATTGACTTCAGCAATATTTTGAAAATAACCCCGCTGCTAAAGGAAAATTGCCAATAACAAATATGTACTTGAGTGCCAAAAAATATTAAATTTAAAATAGTGAAACTAGTTTTACATACTATTGATAATAGATGAGCTGAGTTCGCATTCATTCATAAATATTCCAGTGTCATAATAACTACGCAAATTCATGAAAACAATGATTTTTGCTGTATTGAATAATTCCTCAGGCCTCTTAGTATTTTCTCTGTGATCCATGTGATCTCTGTAACCCTTGTTCTCATCGCAGCCACTTTATTGCTCCGATCTGCGGTCGAAAAAAGGCAAATACCACTTTTGAAGTGTTCGGAGGAATCTCTGAAGTGTTACTGTTTCTAATTTTTTATATGTCTGAACTGTGAGGACCACTACTAAATGTTAGAAGCTCTGTGTGCTCAATAAAAATGCCGATCCGATGCTTTATTTGGCAAGCGAACAAAGAATGTACGTTTGAATTGTATCGACTTAAGCTTTAAAGAGTTCCTGAGAGACAGTAATAAAGTTTTGTCGCATCATAGTAGAAAGGATTGATTAAATTGTGCATTCACGTCGGTTCAATTTGATCAACGGCCGTAGTCCTTAAAAAAGAGGCCAGAGATAAGTCTATATGAAGAAATAATTTTTAAGTTGCCAGAGAAGTAGAATTTCCGCTGCACTCTCGAGAAAAAAAGAGCTTGATGAGCTTTGAAGGGAATAAATATTAATTTGGCACCCAATGGATCGTGTATTCACGTTTATAAATTATACACGAGAAAAATAGAAACCCTCACTTTATTAAGAGTACTATAAGTTAAAGTAATTCATTTTGATGTTTGTAAGTTTCTCAGTTATGAAAATATTTACTGACAAAATTTCTTCAGTGACAAGGTTCCCATTTAAGATATAGGAGAATTTTTATAAACACATGGAAATACTAATGATACACGTAAACAGGACAAATTTACTCCGTAAATAATAAATTGTACAGGAATTCCGCATCTGGACATAAGAAAGCTATCATTGAATATATTTCGGGAGCTCCGCTCAATCAACCTCAAAATAGAAGACAAGCGGAAGCAGGTCGATGATTCAATTACCAAACGTTAGCAGATGAACTCATAAAATAACTGATCTCGGGAGATTGGACCAAGTATCATATTACATGTTTACTGTAAACTACAAAACAGTCAATAAGCTAATATATTATTCAACAAATTGTATGGATATATTACAACGGTTCGTCTACAATTTTGAGACTTCCTCAGGAAAAAAAGAAACAATCAAATTTCTCATTGTGTCAAATTATTGAATAAATGCAGACATTTTTAAAAATAAACATTTAACATCAGATTAAATTTTACTTTGTATCATTTTACCTGAAGAGGAATCCCAAAATTGTGAAATCAACGTTATAACGCATCTATGAATTTTGTTGAACAATATAGTTGTTCCAATAGTGAAAGTAGTTTTCCTCGTTGAACTTGAATTTAAATATTTGGTAATAACAGATTCGGCCTTATTTTAACAGACAAACGTTGCAAAATAGATATAACTAATTTACAAATTTAGATATGCCGACATTTCTATGCTGGCTTTGCATCTTACTCAAATGTCTTAAAGTAAACTGACTTTTTAAATTAAGTCATTTTAGCAAGGTGTAAAAACTTTATCTAAAAATTTTAATTAGTTCTCTCTATTTTGCAAGGAATGTCTGTTGGAATAAAGTCGTATCTATTAATATCAGCAGACTTTAATTTTACATTAATTAATTTTTTACTGTACTCTCTGTGATCATAGCTGTTAAATCTTCTGGTAACAAGTCGAATAAAATTTTTAAAAATTATTCCGCACTTAATAGACTACAATAAAGACAGTCACGAAAACGTAGATTTCTCCTTACGCTAATTAAATTGGCTTTCATGAATACGAAAATAGTTGTCTAAGCGTCTCTTCAAAAAATTGTGTAACTATTTAAATTTTAATTGTATTTAGAGGTGACGTTTACTGAACGTATTATCTTAAATGTAATATAAATATATCGTTAGAGTCTCTTAGCTATCTAAAAGTTCGCACGTTATCTTAACGAAAAGGAAGATAATACAACTCGGCGCCTTTCTTTGCTAATTGTGAAGCGTCACGAAATGCACGTTTAGGGGTTTCTTGAAATTATTTGAACTAAATAAGGAACATTTACTGTTTATTTGGGTTACAAATTAGTCAAACGTAAAAATTTATTACAATTAACTAAGTTAGAATTGGATACTTAGAGTAAAGAATGTCAAGATTCAACAGCGAAAGAAGATAAACCCATTTCGCTTCAATTTCACAAAACCAATAACGTTTCTAAACCTGATTCAGTGACTGTGGCATGCTCCTTACCGGACATTTACTGTTACCGTGAGTTATTAATGAAATTACTTGTTAGTAAGACAAGTTATTAGGCTAGTGCATGGCGCGTATCCTTGAGGGAAACATTACTGTAGATTCGATTCCACATGCAGTCGCACAAAGAGGGTCTGTTATGTAAGGAAACATGGTGACGTATTTCGTGAAGCAGGCGCTATGTACGGTAGGGAAACTCGTTTCTAGGCGCGCCGAGCCGCCTAATGAATCCTTAATGCAGCAAATTGCCCAGACGGGTAAGCAGTGAAAGCTGCGAAGACGAAGAAGCTTATGGCTGTGAGCGCGAATGCATGGAAAAGCCTCATTTCAACTCCGTTCTGCTCCTAAGAAACCAGATCCGTTCATCGAATAACGCCTTCTAGCGCGCACACTTCGTAGCATCCTGAAATCCCAATGATATCAATGCCGGGGCTTTCTAGAAATTAGAACTTAAACGGTCAAAAAAAATTATGATCTGCTACACGTTGGTGAACGTTCTCTATAGCTGATTGACAACATACAGTCTAGATCAGTGGAGACTCGTGAGTTTTTAAAGTTATGTACTACCAAGGAACAAGGATAACATAAGATATTAATAATACTACAACAGCTACGGTGTTTATAATACCCCACGACCCGTAATATGCAGCATTTCTCATTTAGTCTACATAACGTGCAGTAAGGACGAATTATTAACACTGTAAAAATATAAAATTAAAGTGGCACAACTTCCTAACGCGAAAGTATTTTGACTTCGTACATATTTCGAATAAATAAAGTTAATGTTAGGAAGAAGCCCCGTAATTAATATTTTGTGTAGGATCATGAGATTATTTTCTGGGGATAATAAAACTCTTGGAAAGGTCGCGTCACAATAACTCCATAAATAGTAATATTTTTATTAATCCATCAAAAACAATTATAACTGTAGCCTGACGTGGCCACCTCTGACTGCACGCACGGCCCGGCGCTGTGTTCTTTGTAGCTCAAATAATTCTTAGTTTGTTGGTGGGCAGGGACGGTGGGATGAAACACTATACAGACAGTAAATGTTGAGCTACAACGCAGGATAGACACACAATCGTAAAATTTATGATGCTTTGACCGGAGGGATCACGTCGGCAGTTTAAAGACTTAGAAATGGAACCAGGAAATCACACTCGTCTAATACTACTATTTTAAAGGTTCTTAAAATTTCTAAACAAATAATTCTTCCCTGTGCCTTGTGTACACATAAATATCAGTTGCCACTGGCTAGATACCATTAAAGTAGAAGGGACAAGCTACGGCAATTACTATGCAAATGGAGGTGTTGTATGTCTGCAGAATACTTTAAGCATAATACGACTTTGTTAGGCTTTTTCACTGACAACCGTTTACATTTTGTTTCATAAAAATCTATCGAACGCCGTCTTTATTCTACACAGGAATCTCGTTACACTGGATAAAGAATTGACTCGTAGCACATAACGTTTTAGACATATCCCTCGGTGCAGAAAGCTCTTGAGGTGCAGATTTGGCTTAACCCCTACCCATATACGGTATGCAATGTGTGAAAACTGTATCAGGGAATATTCAAATAGCTCAATTTATAGTGGGAATCGGGACGGAACGGGATAGCGGGGTAGAACAGGATACCCTATTTTTTAATGCATAGTGCTGGAGGTTAGTAAATAGGGGTGCAACATTGAAACTGGCCAAGGAGGAAGTCCTGGAAGTCCTGGAAGCCGACTTGACCAACTTGTGACTGCGACTTGTGAATGAACTCTTGTTTTGGCATCTTACATGTGTGACTTTACAATTTTGGCAGCATTTCGACAAAACTCCTCGCTTTTAACTCTTTAATTAGCTGCCTATAAGTTACGTATACGGTTTAAAACGACTCGTATTAAGGGTAGGTAAAAGTCCTTAAACTGAGATTATCGAGCGGATACGGCTAAATGTAATGTGTTCCTCAAAAAAAAAAACAGGAGAAACTGGCAGACTCAAATTATAAGAATGAGTTACAGGATATAGTACCAAAAAAAGTAGATGAAGAAAGAATGGGAACGGAAAAAAGGGAAAGTAAAGACAGTGCAGTTGCAAAAAAACTCTTTGCTAAAGAAAAAATTGATAAAACGTTCAATCGTACGCAAATTAAATACAAAACGTGTTAATATTTTTCTTAAATTAAATTTTATTGCATTAATTGTAATTAAAAATATCCAGTCCCGGGCAGTTTCTTTTTAAAAATTCATAAGACATCTAAATTTGTTGTTTTAAGTTACATCGCTATTAGATTAAGTAGGCAATAGAACAAACAAATGTTATATACTTTTATGAAATCATTTTTATTTTTCTATAATTTTACAAAAACGGTTAAACAATAAGTGTCCTGTCCCACCTTCCCATGTACGAACAAAAGCCAATAATGGTCAGGATCTATCACAGCTCTTGAGAAATATGACAAAAAACTTTCACCCACTGAAGATCCTGAATATGACAACATAAAAATTCCAATGATGTAGACAATATTTTCATCACCAATTAATATCAACCTACAAATAATTAGTGTTCTGACACGCCAAGCAATCTTTTGAAAAATATTTATGTATGAGTAGGTACTCTAGATGAAATTTACCAACGATTTTGTTTCTGTTATGTATTGCTTTGGTGTAGCTGTAGAGAACAATAGGGCCAAAATAATAAAAATGTCATTTAGTCAGTCAGCGTCTAATATTTAAAGAATCTATTGCTGAGCTGAGGTTAATTTGTGACCGAGCTTGAATTCTCCAAGTCAGTTATTAGCTCAATACACTGGAGAAAACAAATGCACAGAATGTGGCTCAAAGCTTGTAGCTTAAAATAAACTTCTACGCGTATGTATTATTAGACAGTAATTAAAGTGGAATTCAAAACTAGAATACAGTAAGGAAAGCTAGACAAAGCTGCCTCGGAATATTCGGCTAGAGCGTTGAAACCGTTTTTGTCCGAAAGAGAAGAGACGAATGATGTAGGCAGTTCACCATCGATAAAATCCTCACTCAAGTGAAACGTACTTTTATACGTTCTTTTCCTCGTCTTTTATTTCTTAAATATTCCACTTCCCGGCCTTATATCGCAATTCCGACAACTATTGTTTCGTGGAACTGTCTGCGCCTGGGCTGGCTTCGGTGTGTAATTTAATATGAACAGTAGATATCGATAAGACAACAGCACCGTCTCGTCTGACTTGTGGTTCGCGGAATAGAAGACAGCAGTCTAGATTCCAAGTTCCTGATTCACTGCGTGAGTGGAATGAAAGTATCTTTCACAAAGTCGTTAGAACCTTGTCAGTCTCAAGGAATATATATTTATTGAAACGGAATGAAAAGAAAGACACTTGGTCGATTTATGTTTTCAGTCGGAGCACACGGCCAAGTTTGCTTGGGTAACAAATACAAACCTGTAGTTGAACGCAGGAAATCTACACATTTCTCAGGATTAAAAAGACTAAGGAGGTTGACAGACACTGCAATCATTGTAATTATTGGTAAACTAAATAAAATACAGAACTTGTAAATAATGACCGTTTAGCTAACGATTTTAGTCTTAGAATACGCTTACCTTTTAAAGAAGGCTACTTTTCCATAGAAAACTCATCAGTGAATAACAGCTGTTTTTAAACCAAACAATCTTTTTTTAAACTAACAATGACAGTAAAAAGTGAGCGTCCTCTCATACAAATTTGCCGGTGTATCGTCTTAATTATTTTTTATGAAACAGTCAACTTAATCTCCTACCCGGTCGATGTTAATCAGTTAACAAAAAAACCTATTGCTCACTAATTACAATTCAAAGGAAAACAATAAAAAAAGTAACAAATGACATCGTTAAATCCAGTGTGCATAGATTTAAATCATGCATAAAAGAGAAAGCATAGTGGTTCTAAAGAAATTATGTTGATTTCTCCAGAAGAAGTGAATTTAGAACACGTAAGGTACGTCATAACTTATTTGTAACTCCATACAACGATAATAAGTTATTGCCCTTCTTTTAACGAGAAGTATTTTGGTAAATATATTGATATAAATAAATCCTTACTAATAAATAAAATTAAAGTGTAGGATTGAAACAGAATTTTTAACTTAAATTTTCGTATATGTTTCAATTTGATATTTTGCAGGGTTCGGAAGATTTTAATATAAATATTAATAAATCCACTGAATTGACGCGTGAAAACCGGCGAGAAAACTGCGAGTTATAACTCTTATTAGGCGTTCCTATATCATTCGTGAAACTTTGAAGACACAGGTCATTATGTTGTTATAAGCGTTATTTTGGCAGCATGAGGAGAAGGGATGACGAGCAATCTCACTCCATCTATTGTTGTAGCAGAAGTTTTGTTGGTGGTCACGGCATTGTTGTTGAGACAATATTGTTAGTTCAAATAAAGCACCGCGCAAATTTCTAAATCAATAATAATATAAATTAATAATTTAATAATAATAAGTTAAACGCAGTTTAATATCCGACCTAATTGGGTCAATGATGTTTTCCGGGGACAAAGCCGAGAACACGATCGCAGCTGGGGTTTGAAACACTGAAATGACCCCGGAAAACGAAGGTGGAAGGTCACTTTAATGTAATTGAAATCCCGGGAGTTCATGTTCCGAGCGATCGAAGTCACGTGAATAGCTATAAAAGTAATATATACGATGAAAATGTTGCAAATCACAACATGAAGAATAATTTAAGAAGTAAGCAATTCATAATTTTTATCTAAGAATTTCCATAAAATATTAAAATCAGAGGAAATAATGAGAAATAACAAGTAACTCGTGTATTACACGATCTCAATACGCAAGTATGTAAATTTTGATGATGAATTCTATTTGGGTCACAAACGCATAAAAATTGTACGTTATAAAATATTTAGGTTGGGAAACTATATTTTCCTTGCATATTAAAAACAGAGTACGCACCGATTTCTTTAATTTGATAAATAATATACGTTTCTTAGTGTGGTACGCATTTCCCTTTATTTCGGATACAAAATGACATTAGTTACCAATGCTCATGTTCGTAGTGGTTAGTAAATCAATTTTATTATGTTTGTCACGTTTGAGGACAAGGACACTGATAGTGAAACGTTAGCGCTCTACTAAAGTTTGAAGTTGGAGCAATGAATCACTCCAGACTCCAAGTACCTCATGCCGTAATCGCTATATCGCGGTACGTTTTCCAGGTTCCATTAAATTAAAAATTGACAAACGAGACGTATAAACTCCTTGAACGGTATTAAGCACAATTTAGCTCAGAATATTCGTAGTTGTTAAGGTGTGCGATGAAAATTAATTTTTAAGCTTGAAAGTTTACTGCGGTTCAAAAGTAATCTGGAGATAACTATTAGATTTTTGTTAATGGCGACATATAAAAAGAATATCTTTTGTCGATTAAAGATAGACATAGGCATCCAACGTCCTCCTGTGCATGTGAAGAAAATCCGTTCTAGCATCAAACAATTCTCGGCGGAACTTTAATCTTATCTTTCTGTAACGTAAACTGCTGGAAATAGGTAATGACGTCAATTATTTATCGTTCCAATGATAACGCTTAGGGTTCCAAACAGTCCCAAAGACATAATATTTTGTAACGCATTTTTTCCCAGCATTTAAACTATAAATTAAATTAAATAGCTAAGAAACATATCATTTAAAGAATTTCTATTTGCAATATATTCATTATGAAAGATAAACAACTACAGAAACAGTAATTTACATTTATAATACACATCTTGTGTACAAAATTATCAGTACATTCGTACAGGATTTTAAAAAATCACAATGTTACAACAATTACGAGATTATTTGATTACCTCAGAGTTACCTTACGAGTTATAACGATTAATACATGTAATGATTGCATTTTTTACCAAATTGTAGTGCTTTGTCATCTAATATAATACACTCCTTTAAAATCGGCTAAATACTGCCAATATTAAACTTGAATCTGAAAATCTTACTTTATAATATTTCATTTGAGGTTCTTTGGTTCTTTTCTGTATTTAACTGTGAATTTAGATAGTTGTTTTACTCTCCAGTATAAACGCTGTAGGTGAAGACGAAATGCCGTGTGGAAACGTCCATCTTTTCTTAAAGCATATTGTGTAATTATTGCGCATAGTTATAGTTGTTTGCAAATCGAGGTCGGGTTCTTTATCATTCTTTATCAAAAATACATTTATTAGTATTGGTAATCAGAATAACATATTCTAAAGAGGAAGACACGACGGATGAAACATACAGAAAAAATATTATACTGGATGAAAAAATAAATTTTTTATTAAAAATAATAATAATAACCACCGATACTCCCTAAAGTTATTGTTACATATAATTAAACTCACTTCTCTAATATAGATAGCATTACGAATAGTAATTAATAAATAACTAAATGTTCTGTTACTTAAGTGTAATGAAGGATGTTACACACAATATACCAATTATGAAAAATATATTTCACTTGCCAGTACTGGTGGGTATTTATTTAACGTAGTAAGGAATAATTATATGTAAACTAGTTTAAAAAAAGTTCCGGCAATTTTATGAATGAACATTGAATGTGTGTTACTCTGATTATAGACTTATTATGGTGACAAATAATTTATTTTCTGACTTTATAACTATCACATCATGCACCTATATCTTCCCTGCGGTAATTACAGCATTTAGAAACGAAATTCTATAATACTTTAACGCAGATAATATTGTTTTCAGACTTTAATAAACGGTTTATGTTTTAGCGTTCTAAATTTATTAATTATTTAGATAATTTTCTGCTACACAATCTCTTATTCGTTATACACTGATTACTAACAACTGCGTCTACTTGACCTTAATTCTTGACACACTTTTTTCTAACAATTTCAAGCCATTGTAGTAATTTTCGATAGTAGATTAATTTTTTATTAACTCACTAAAGCCAAAACGTAATTATCCTATCTTTGATGAAGCCTCGTAATAGTTTTTAAATTCCAAAATAAAAAAGGAGTCTTAAAAATATATGATAAAAACTAAAAACAGCGTCCGGCGAAGCCTTTTGAAAATACATTTATTATTCTTTATATTACAGAATCTGAAAAACATCATAATTCAATGACTGGCTTCTGTGTACGGATTTTGTCACAGTAACTGCTGAATTATATATTTTATATTTTGAACAAGTTGTCTAATAAATATTAACATTAATCAAATAACAGTGGAGTATAATATATAACCTCTATAAATTATTTAAAAGACATACACCTATTCAATAATACGTAATATATCTCTACTACTTTGTTTTGCCCCCTCTTTATTATTATAAATTATCATATTGTGTATATTATTATAAATATAGGAGTAATTTTAAAGTGAACGTTTTCACTAATAACCACGTTGGTGGTTGATGTGACAATAAACAAAACAAAAAATAAAATAGTGGAGTATTAATTCCAATAAGGTTTTTCAATATTTTTCGCTCATATTGGAAAATACATAAGTATTTATTTAATATTGTTTCATGAAACGTAATTTATAACTCAAGGTTTAGATTTACGAATAAGCTCATGAAGAATAAACAAAATACATTGATACTGCAATTGCAAAATGAGGTGACATCTTAATCGTCTTAAAACAATAATTACTTTATTGCGCTGAGGCTATTACAGTGTTAAAATAACATAATAAAACGACACTAATAAAAATAAATGGAGGCATTCAGTGGCGAAATAACGGAACACTGATAATTTATATAAATTTAAATTAGAACAAATTTATTTTTATTCTGTTTGTTACACATGAGAAGCGCAATCCTTCCGTTGAATTAATAATTCCACGTAACGTAAGCTATTTTGAGGTTCTCCAGTAAAATTTAAATATTTACTTGCCCTTAATGTTTCATTTTAAAAATAAAACAAGACTGCGTCCATTATACACACTCGTATTTTGATACACTAAATTTTAAAGATTTGTATTCAACTGAATTACGTCGGCCTATTTATGTTTCCGTTAAGATCTAAATCTATACTTCATTACAACAATATAGATAAAGAACTCAACTGCTTGCCTATATATAAATTTTTATTTTAAATTCCGCAACTACTTTATGGTTGCAAATATATATATATATATATATATATATATATATATATATATATATAAGATGCAAAAAATTGCAGCATTTATATCGTGAATTTATTAAGTCCGTTCAATTATTTACATAGGCTTCTAAGAATAAATTTTACAGAATGAACCGTTGTCAGGTACCTTACTTTATTAATTTTACGTTAAAATAGCTTTCCTCTAATATTTCAGTTACTATTAAAAATGTTTTATGCTGTTAAACAATTTGTTCGTTAATTGTTGACGTCGGCAGCGCCATTGTTTTGTTAAATGAGAGAGAACGGCCCTGCAAATAAATGGGGGCAACTCATCCGTGTCTGTGTTAACATGCAGAACTAAAACCGGCGTCGCTTCTGGCAAGGGGGGCCGCCCACGCGCCCCGCGTTATGATGCATGGAGACAAGAACACTTAACAAGCAACGGCGCATCTTTCAGATCTCTATCTGTGCAACCCGAGCATCCTTCTGGAAGGAACTCGAGCCACTTACAACCAAAATTTCGCTTTTTATATCGAGGACGGCCCCAACTCAACGGGCTGATCATAGACAACACTAAACTCGAACATTGTTCTGAAACCTAATATAATGCGTTTAGAAGCAAACTATAAAGACCACTTATCACAAGAATCTCACTGTCTCTACGGGAGTTTCACATATTACACGGAAATATTCTTTAGTCTCCTACGATTAAATAACATCAACATATACAGTAAAATTATAAAATTTCATTAAATATTTCACACACTACTATAGCTTATTTTCAGCGTTTCATATCCTGCATGTCCTGAAAATTGAAGTCATAACATGACCAAAGATTGTCATTGACGATACTTTTCAGATACGTTTAACTACTATCAGTGCTTTTTCGTTTGTCTAAATTGGTTTCATGTTCCTCATTTTTTGCTAGAATCTAATAATTTATTTTTTTACAGATATAATTATCGATTTATATGTAACACGAAGTTTATTTTTCTTTAATTTCCATGTTATTTGTACATTTCAATTGAATTATATTTTATGATAATGATTCCTTACACAAAAATAAAATCTTAGCCGTCCGCCGCAACAACATAAATCATTTGAACATATCGACTACAAATATATTATATTATGAAAGTCGTCATTAAGAACTCAAACTGCTCCTCCTACCGATAAAATGTATTTCTAATTGGAAATTAAAATAGGAATTTAAGTATTATCATGTTTATTACAAATTCAAAACACCCACTGATTCGGAAATGTACTTAAAATAATAATTCAATACTACTTTAAGATAACCGGGGAATAAGATAGCGGCTATAAAATCCATACTATTAGAATATTAAAATTTATTCTTAAAAGAGAAACATGCCTCTCGTATAATTGATTATTAGTGACCAGCACATTTTTTCGTCGTGTTTACAAATTCTAATTGAAAAGCATTCAAAGTTGCAGTTTTATTCCGCATATTATTTTATACCTGTGTGTTTATAAGTTTCTTTAAACGCCATTTAAATACTAACTATATATATGGGGGTTATTGAAATTCATAGATAATCAGTTTCACTACTTGTTAAGTAGCATATAAACATGTTAATTTCAACAGTTGAAATAGCACTAAAACATTTAACTACTCCACGTAATTCAAGGATGCAAACGGAAGCGATGACCGCTCGTGTAGAACAAAAGCTCGTGATTTATTCAAAGGTGCTTTGTTCCAGATGCCAGAGATATTTGTGAAACGACATTCACTATTTCTTCCTTAATGTCTATGGTCAGTCTTTAATGGGTCTTAAATCAACATCTTAACTGCAATTTCATTTGCAACCACAACACTATTCTTTTATGCTCTACTACACTCTTAGACCATGTAACGAGGAGAAAAATTACCTCATAGGCCATCAATTTAGAAGATTCAATACATCATCGAAAATTTATGTGTAACAAACGTGGAGAAGTATCCTAACATTATATTATGCGGGACGCTTTTTAAGTGGAACCAACAGGTTTCTGGTGAATAATTTTAATTTGTCCTTTCGTTTTCCCCTTTAGGACTTCATCAGGTCAGGTTTCTGACTACAAAAATATTGTTTACAAAGTTATCAAATTAAAAACAACAATATTTAAATAAATTATTCTAATTTCCAGTTTCATTGTGAACTTTTTGAAAATAAATAAAAAATATTACTTGTACTTTTGAAGCATGAAACTAAACACTTTAAGGCCCAAATTTATATTTTTTTGTGCTTGACAGTGTCCATGGACGGAGACAACTAAAAAGTGATTTAGGAATACGGAACAAAAATATATTGTAGGTCAGTAAATTTGTTAGTGTGATTTGTGAGAAAGTAAAATAAAATTAGATCAGTATATAGTAAAACTAGATAATTGAATTAAATAAAATATTTTAAGCATTATTCATGAACTCAGTTCGAGAAAAAAAATTATATTTGGGCTTCAAAATTGTAAGTGTATATTTATTTATTTTAAGAAAATTAATTAAGAAACTAGAAACTTGAAAATTTATTTCTGTATTTTAAGTAAATTTTTTTGCATTTATAAGCCTGACATGATAATGGGAGCGGACGAAACTATGTATATTATTTTTTAATAGAACCTTAGTTAAATAAAATATTACTTAGTCAATTTTCCCTTTGCTCAAATTGAAAGTAAATGATGGATAATGAAGTAGGCGAAAATAGCTTTTAAATGTATGTTATTATATTCTTTAATTAATTGATAAAAATACCGAAAAGTGCTACTAAAGTACATTAACAGATATGTGCTGCCCTTACAATGAAAAAATTAATACTAAACCTCTCTCGATTTATGTAATACTGATCAAATGGATTTAAAATTAAATATATGGGCCTAGTAAATAAAATTGTTTCGAACAGCTTAACTGTAAAAAGATGCTTTCTAAGAGATGCATCTATATAACTACTTCGCTTTGAATGCTTTACAAAATGTTTAATTATGGAGGATGCCTTTTAGTTCAAATCTTTATTGATAACGTAGCCTATGGTGCGTTATGATGCGAATTTGTTGTACGTTGTTGGAACCATGCAGAAAGAATAGGTCACTGATATAATGATAAATACTTAATTGGTTGTTTTTAATTACAAAAAATGTTTTCCTGAAATTAGTTTCTTTATTTAAGATTTAAAAATTATTGGTGAGATGTTATGATAATTGAGAGTACATTTATTGGTATCTACTCGAATTTATCCAAAATTCGCAATTTCATTACATTGTTGTAAAAACCCTGATAATTTAATGCATTGTTCCTCCGAATAAATAATTAAATATAGTCCTGAATTTATTTCATATATATAATACGTATAATATAAGTTGAATTCAGTTTATTAATTTTATTGCATATTTGTAACGTGATTTTTACAAGTTCAGCGAACGTTCACACTAGAACGTGCCCTCGACCTCAGGTTCTTAAAAGGAGTGTATTCAGACGTAAAAAGACAGTGGCACTGCGTCACTGTTAAGGACGATAACGAGGAAAAGACTTTTGGGGAATGAGAGGCGAAGTGTTTTGGTTGGACAATGCGGCGAGCGGGCCGATTACTCAGCACCTGGCCGGAGGCTATTCTAGGCCGGGCTTCGGGCCAGCGACACCCCGTCCTGCAGGGTGAGCCATCTAACATGCCACGGGATATTTCAAGAAACAATAATCAATACAACTGTGCAATCACTACTTTTAAAATCTTGCGAGGTATTCACTTCTTGCAACTCTCGGAATTTACGCGGAAATCTAATAGCGAAGAATAAACTGAGCGATTCTTCTTACAGCTGCTATACGTTATATAAACTATGCTATTCAAATAGGAAGCTGTGAATAATGAAGTAGAAAGGGAAGCAAGAACAAGGAATGCTAACTGAAGACCTGTGCTGAAATGAGATTAATGGCGAAATAATTATGTGATAAAGAGCAGATCAGAACCGGTAGCCGCTACAAAATTCATCGCATTGGGTGGGGGTGAAGGGGGGTTAATCATCCTAAACTTTGGGAACTAACAATACAAATACAAAACATCAATTTTCTCTTCAATCTCTTCGTAACCGGGCTCTAAACGGATATAATATAATTCCTAATGTAACAGTCATATTTTTTAAAGTGTAATATATCAATATTGTATTGTTAGACTAATGAAATAATTGCTAAATAATTAAAAGATACGTCAATTATTAAATCATTTGAAGCGGTTTATTTGATCATATGTAGTAGACAATTAGAAAATTTTGAGTTTTATACAGATAAATATTCACTTACGAAAATTTTATATTTCAGTTAATTTGCCCATCAGATTTTCAAAAGATTCCTAAGCGTAAATTTGTATGTTTACCAATTTAATCAATAGCTTTTAACATTGTAGTTGGCTTGTATGTGAATACGCGCTCCTACATCCTCGGACGAAGCAAAGGCTAGTGACCGACCGTCTTTGTAGCGGGCTTCATGCGTTGTATTGGTGCTGAGCTATATTCTATTAAGAGGAGGTTCGTGCGTTAAGCCGGGTGATTTGCGTGTTATATGGGCTCCTGGCAGCACGTCCAGCCTTGAGCGATCACTCATATTCTCCGTCCGCACGGCGGAGGACTAAGCCTCGTTTATTTTTAAATTAGCGCGTAATGGGAAGAAATTAATCAACTTGACTCCCTGTAAATAATTTGGTTCCAGTCCAAAGTCGGACAATCTGTGGACATAGCGGTGTTAATTGCCTCGACCAGAAACCGACGTAAGATTGCCAGGTGTGTAAGAATCCATTGTTCTTAACATTCTAAATTATATTCATATATTTATACATATATTGTCTCTTAGCTTCAGAATGGGCATATTGAAATGAAATTAGTGAATTTGTATACAATGATGTTTGGATTAATTAACGGATGCAATTACTTGTATATTTTCTTCCTGAAATTCATCTACTGCGACAAATATTTTTCAGAAAGGTAGGAAAGTTTTTTCGAAGAAGTCAATTTAAAGGTGGAGTAAAACAATATTGTAAAAAGAAAAAATGTCTGATAAAATAATTATTTCGTCACATATTATTTAGTGCATAGTAATGCAATATTCGATACCAAATCCGCTTGTACGTAAGGAAGTGAAACACAGTCGTAATTTAACGTCCACATTGAATTTCATATTATATAATTAATAAGAAATATTCATATCAACACGGATGGGATTAAATAATTTAATTAGATGACGTTAAAAGGAACGCCGATGCATTAAATGTGTATTAATTAGATGAAATGGCTAAAATAATGTGTATATAATTTGAGGAACATTAAATTTAAGTTTTCTGTACATCAAAAATAGTTCGTAAAAGTTATAAAAATAAATAAATATACCGTTGATGTATTCTAAATAAAGAAATAAAACTTTCGTTTATAAACCACAGATTATGATGTGTTTTCTTTCACGGTGGTCTTCAACAGCATACACAGTTTAATGGCCCGAGAAATGTATTAACGGGGAGATTCCTCATAGAAGCATTCATTCCCTCAAAAAGCATATGGGAAAAGTTAATAGACTCAAATTTCTGCAATGTTCCCGGTTATATTTTTTTTTGTCTGCCTATGATTCCTATCCTAATATTGTTATGTAGAATTTGTACTAAAAAAAGGAAACATGTCAATAACTGCCTAAATCGTCTTCAAGCATGTTACCATGTAATAACAATATGGCAGTGACTTCGAAACTGCTGTGACAAGCGCTTCTTTCATCTTCATAAATTGGTGGTTATGTTTATTATTAATTATATCCAGAATGGCTCGATATCTATAATTTGTTGTTTATTCCAATTTCCAGAAGAAGTATAAGTCTTTTATTTATGAATATTTGCGACTTATTCGATGCACTGTTGTAGTAGTAAAATGCCAACATACCCGATCATATTGCGAGAAAGCCGGGAATGCAGGGGTTCTACTGGAAGCTGCGGACCCCGCGGTCGCCCTCTGGTAGAGGTAGGGGTAGTACGCCTGGTACACCACCTCCGGACAGCTCATAGTCATGCAGGTATCGTAGTCAGCAGCCACGGTCGAAGCACATGGCCTATCTCACATGTCACAACAAAAAACTACCACCCAAACAAACAACCAACACACACGAGCGAGCGGTCGCACCTTGCACACTGTTCTGGTCGCCAGTCCGCGCCGAACTGCACGCTGCCCTCTCCTCCGCACGGCGCAGGCTCCCGGGCCACGTGACCACGTGCCGCCCCCTCCTCGCGCCATCGACCACGCCCGCGGGCCAATCCTGGTCACCCGCAGGGATCAGGAGGGCCAATGGCTCTCCATGTTCCAACTCAAACCACGCCCATCCTGGCATTCCACTGGTAGACTAGCTCACTTTTCTCCGCTAGCAATCCATGCCGATGTCAACAGTTTTTTTTCCGTTTTGGGTTAAACCTCCCCTTCCATCTCAAATCAACTTACAAAGCGAGACACCACCATGAATTATGTAACAGTTTCATCAATAACCACCCTCTGTTAATTAACACAGAACGTAAATCTGTCGAATAAATGGGTGTATTCAAAGGAAATAGTTTGAAGCCCATTTAGGAGCAATTCAAGAGAACGGTTGTCAGCCCAAGGTGGAATCAAAGTGTGTAATAGCTTTCGTTTGTCCTTTTATTGTCAGAATACATTATCAGAACCGTTGCAAAAATCCAATCAACTCCAACTATCATTAATGAACACTTAAATATAGGATTTTCTATGGCAAATAAGGAAAATATGTATAAAGCAAAGTACTCTATTAAATATAACATATAAATAGCAGACGAGAAGATGATAACCTCTCATTTTGGACACTAATAAATAATAGGTCATTTGGGAATGGATGAGATGAGGGCAGAATTTAACTGTAGTACCCTAAACTATTACTGGCAAATAGCTGTTTTCAATAAATAAATTACCTGACAATCATAAAATTAACAAATAAACAAAACAAAGAAAGTCAATATATCACATTTTTGCACTATTTAAGTACTCCACGACATTTCGTCCAATTTTTCAGACTTATTAACATAAACCATAAGAGAATTTATCTTTATGGAAAGCGTTCTCAGACATTCAAAATTTAACTCAAGTTTAAAAAAAAATTATTAATGTATCACTTATATCACACCTGAAGAAGTCCAAATATCTGGACGAAACACTTTAGAGAACTTTAATAAATAGTATAACTTTAAATAAGGCCAAAAACAGACAAAAATTAGCGAAACATAAAATATAATTGAAATGAAACTACCTGTTTCGGTCCTGATATGGACCCTCTTCAGGTTCAACATGTCTGTTTTTCGCCTTATTTAAATTTATATTAGTATGAGTGACAAATTACAAAATAAAGCACGCTGCGTGGAGCGTGAAATACAGTCCTAGGACAACAATGAAAGCTAAAGGATGTCATTGGACTAATTTAGCTAATAAGTAACTAGATATAACAATTAACAAAATAAAACTAATGGTTGGTCTCTACAGACCAGTTTTAGTTACGGAGGTGGTTTTTAGTGGGTAAAAATCCCACACACCGTGAAGTACGGGCTTCATGGCGTCTTTCTGAAGATTTTCCACCTGCCAACGCAAAAAAATTATATTAAACGTACATACATTAATAAATATTATTAATAATCTGACATATTCGCTATTTTGTTTATTTGTTAATCATCCATTTTGTTAAACCTAAACCTGAATCGGCGATCAATCATTTATGCTAATTGTACATAATAATGAAAAAGGATTCCGATAGCATCCCGTGAAATTATGCCTGTGTAAAACAAGACGCCAGACTATTTTGTATATTCAAATCCTATTAAATTTAAGACCAATAAAACGATATTCATTATAGAATTTTTTGTTCAATTAGGAAAATATGTTCACACGCTGTGTCACAGATTTTTATTTTGCGGAAGCAATGAGAATGCCACCCCAATTTAAAGAAGCAAACTAGATATTTTTTCTACCTTAGTGGGTCACGATTTTGCAAACGTTTTCATCGCTAATCACGCTACTGATTAATGTTATCAATTTAATTTCAGTAGAAGCGATATAATGCGGAGTAAATTTGATAAACTCAAGCTCTGAAATGAGATTGACACGGAATAATAGTACTAATTAATCAATTCTGCCTACCCTATTTACCGTCCAAATAAATAATATTCTCCACACACCGTAAGTTAATTAGATGATAGGCTAATTTATCAAATAGTAGAATCGTCAGGACCTTTTGTGGAATCAGATCGAGATAATTCCTCATACCGGATGGAGAAATGAAGAATTTGTAACTCAGGAAACGTCGTTGGCCTAAATCAATACGAATTGACAGATGCGACACTAGAGCTTGGAGGAGACAAGATTTACGTAAGAAAAACGTGGTTTTTATGCATAGCCGGAGATTATCTCAGAGATAATGCCATCATTCTTAACATCATTGAATTGAAAATTATATTATCAAGTATAACAAATAAAAAAGCATTTGAACTTGGGTGAAACAATTTAAAGACAGAAAATAATAGGCACATATTACAGGCACTACTTATAACTTATAACATTTCATAAATGTTTTTCAGAGTAATTTTAGGATTTGCGATTAATGGTAGTGGGGGAAGAGCAGGAGATAAATCGTATTTAGCATTAATAAAATGACGTATGAAAAATGATACTATTAGATGACCTCACAAAACTAAGGATATTAATTGATATTGATATTATTTTAATTTATTATCTTGTGCTATCAAAGCGACTTTCCAACTTTAATCATTCACGATGTATTTTGAAAACCGTAGGTTTTTTAGACAAACACAAACATGGCCATGCCAGGATTCGAAACCAGGACGTCAATAAATGACGCTGACATCTACACTACAGTAGGTAATCAAATTGATACGTGTAATTACATTCACTTTGGTTTTGAGAGGATATTTATGATTATATCAGTGTCAATAGTAAAGTCCCCGTCACTGGAAAATCCTAAATTTTCACAAGTATCATTCCCATCATTCAACATTTTCATTAACCATGTTCTCTCTTTTTCTTTCTTATGCTAATCAACGATATGTTATTTAAACAATTTGTCTTTCATATACACCCGAGTATCTGAAAATCAGAGTAATTGAACAGAAAAGGTAGAATAGATCAATTATTCAAGAAAACTGTAAAATGAGTATTTATAGAAGAAAATCTGTTGAATACAGATTTATGTTTCCATATTTGTATCAGAAATTTAAACACACGGAGACATTGAAACAAATCTTTGTACACATACTTTTTAATAACACGGATAAATACAGAGGGTAGAAACCAGTAGCACGATTGTCGAAGGAATTATTATAATTACAAAAATATATGGGACTTTGTAAGAAACCGCAAATCTGTGA
This sequence comes from Eucriotettix oculatus, assembly GCA_034510155.1. Classification (NCBI taxonomy): domain Eukaryota; kingdom Metazoa; phylum Arthropoda; class Insecta; order Orthoptera; family Tetrigidae; genus Eucriotettix; species Eucriotettix oculatus. The sequence continues at coordinate 182,874,404 of CM067377.1, forward strand.
CGTCACTACGCATTGGGGACAGAATACGGATAAATCCGCCATATTTAATTGCACCTAATATGGCGTTTTTATTTACAGTCTGCTACTCTCATCCTTGATCAATATATCCTTCAACATGAACACCAAGAACACACAGAAGGAAGACAAAAAACAATATGAAATAGATTTTTAAAATACGAAACGTTGCATAGATCCCACTTACTTTTTATTTAGATCCGCCATTTCACATGACATATTTCACAACTTTGTGTATTTAATTAATATTGAAAGAAAATTAAATAGATTTGATTGGTGATGTGTAAAGACTGACTAAATAATTTCAAATGCAAATTCCAAAGAATTAATCAATTACATTTTAATAATAAACGGGCACGGTGATCATTTTTGTCTTCTTCAGAAAAGGCCTTATGAATGGTTATTATCAATTTTACGGAAATATGACACAATGGCGGAGGAATGGTGAATATGATGCCAATATTGAGAAATGAAAGAAATAACGACATAAGATGTGGAGTATCTTGTGACGCCGTTAAGGAACTGGTTGAAAATTTTCGTGCATAAAAGTACAGGGAGTATATTTCACCTCGTGTATTCTTGACTCCCTTAGTGCACCCGGAGAATTTTCACTTCATTAAAGTAGTAAGAGATTTTTTCACTCTCGCAATCCACCGGGATGTTTTAGACTCTTTACAGATAGTGAGCTAGCATATAGCTAAGCATGAAAAAATAGATGATCAAAAGAGTGACGTACTTGATGTCCGTTAAATATCACGTTGACCAAGAGATTAGAGTCGAAATTAATACTAATAAGTACCGGAGCAACGCCGGGCACCCAGTCACTTTTAAATAAACTTCTTCATGCTCTGCAGGAACGTGATTAACTAAAATCAGCACTAAACTAAACCACACGTCGTGTTTTAAACTGAAACTCTTTGCTATAATCACCCTCAATTACAGTCTTGTGGTTAATAGATCGATTGTTTTGATTGTGAACGACAAATTCATTTAATAGTTTTTAAGTGCCGAGTGAAAATATTGAAATAACCAAATAGAAAAACCTCGCTGATAAATAATTAACCTTGATGGTTTTTGACATCATTTGAAGATTTTAAACTATATTTATGCCCTATTCTGCTAATTTCTATCAGATATAAACATCTACTTTTTATTGACGGTTATATGTAACATTTACTTTAAATGTGGAAAATTAACTATTTTGTCGCAATCACACTATTTTTTTTGTGTTCTTAAGTCAGGAGATTATTGTTTACTTGGATTACCTTGGATTTTCTTTGATTTTTAATTAAGATCTTTTACATTCAAACGAGAATTCCCTCTATTTGTATATAATTCATATACGCTTACTGCTCATTTTTATTCCGAAAACTGTTCTTTCAACCAATTTCGACGAATCTCCTGCTTCGCCAATGTTTCCATTTTTTATATGTCATGCAAATCTGAAATACCTCAAAGCTGAATGTTACTATTCATTGTATTTCCAAAAATTTCCTTAGATGTAGCCAGGCGCGTTTTTTTTGTATACTTTTATAAGTAATTATCTTGCCTTATGAGGACATTTACGTGACCAGTTCGGGATTATACTTTCCGGTTCTGCAATGAAACTGTATGAATTGTAAATTTTGGTGACATTCCTTTGAAATTATCTGCCATATTTCACTCTCTGGGGTAAATGAAAGTCCCAGTTAAAAGCAAAGAAAAAGTAGAACGAATTATAGAAATTCTTATACAATGGACATTCATTGAAAGAAGGGTGATTACATCATTCTCAAATTTTCAACCCAGTTAAATTATCAAGGAAGCAACCTTTTAAGATATGTTTCATAAACTTAGAGTTTAAAATAAGAATACTATCTAAAGATAATGTAAGAGAAATTTAAAATCATTGTTAAACCCATCAACCACATACAAAGTATACTATGACAAAATTAATAATCAATTATGTAGAATTTAGTAAATTTACCAGATGTGTAAATATGAAACCGAAATTTTTTTGTCTACAAATTGCACATGTATTGTATGATGAAACATATTTTGTTAGAAATATGGTCCATCGTTAGCTACAGATTTTTCTCATCTCTCTTACAATTTTTGAATGTCACGACAAAAAACTGTTGTTCTTCTGAGGCAAATCAGTCATCGAGCTAATTTCGTACATTTTCAAAAGAAGTTAAGCGTTCCTGAGCAAGTGCGTTTCCCATCGTCGGACAGAGCCAAGTCTGATGAGTAAGCCGAATTCGCAAATATTACCCAAGTGAACGTCTCAATCTGTTCCTTGGCCGGTTTTACAGAGTCTGAAGTCATGAAGGAAAATCATTTCGTGTTGCCTTCCTTGATATTCTGGTTGTTTATAGGCAATTCTTGATTCAAATCGATTATTTGTTGCCGGTAGCGCTCAGTATTAATGATTTTAGCAGGTAACAGCAGTTCATACTAGATAACACCCTTCTGATCCCACCAAAGGTAGAGTATTGTCATATTTCCATAGCGATTTGGTCTTGCAATGGATGATGATGGTTCGCTTACCCATGACCTTTTACGCTTAGGATTCTTGAAAAAATTCCGTTTTCATAACCTGTCACAGTCCAATGCAGAAGTGACTTACTTTTGTACATGGCGAACAGTATTTCGCAAGTGGCTTTACGGTTTTCCTGTTGTCTTTAATTAAATTCATGTGGAACCCGTTTTCCCACCTTCTGGACTTTGCCAGTGGATTTCAAACGTATGGAGATGGCTTCACGTGTTCTATTTAATTGATCCACGATTTCTTGTTGAGTTTGAGCGTCATCCTCGTCCAACAATGCTCGCACTTCACCGTCTTCAAACTATTTCTGCGGTCAAAGCACAGTGATTTGCCAAGAGCATGATCACCCTAAGCTTCGACAAGCATTCGAGGCGATCTGCAGCAATTATCTTGAAAAGGTAACAGAAAATCACTGCTGTCCGCAAATCGTAATTGGTAGGCACCAAACTCGACATGTTCAACGCTATTGAGACGTTGTTAAATGTATTTTTGTGATTAGAACCTCTTTGTCAGCCGTCAAAGATATAAAATGATGCAAACATGAGGTTTGAAGGTACTGACAGCTACGGCCATCAATGGGCAAATTCCGGTTACATATTTATACACCAGTTTTCTAAAATGTTTTTTTAATTGTAAGAAATCATACATGGTCACGATGTAAAAGTATGGAAGTACAATTATAAACTCAGCCTCAAGCCGAAATAAGAAGTAAACATGTACTTATCTAGTGATTGCAGAGTTTATAATCCCAATTTCTATTTTTTATGAAGTAGAAATTCTCTATTTAAGTCGAGTTAATGCTAAGCTTAGGATAGCGGAAATTATGCATGTAACTATATAAACGTAGATACCATTATAAACTGTAGAATGTTACAGAAATTGATGCACAATATGCAGGACATTATTTATAAAATGAAACATACAAATATCAAATCTTCATCTTCTTCAATGGCTCAACAGCCCTCTAGAGGGCCTAGGCCTATCGAGGCGGCTGCGGACTGTCATCTGGCGTGACACATTCCGAATTTGGGGTGATACGTGGTCAGTGTATCAATTCCCCATCAGCCTTAATCCCGGTCCTCGCGACCATGACGACACAAACATCCAAGCCCATGCCAGGATTCGAACCCGGGACCCCTGAGTTGTGAGGCAGCAACTAGAGGCTAGCCACTACACCACAGGAGGTCGTCATATAAATATCAAATAATACCCAGAATACTGGTATTCTATTTTAATCGTGCTGAGTTTTCAGGGCTTAGGAATAGTTAGTTATATTAGGCATTGACTGTAATCAACATCAGGACTATTTTATACCAATGTTGATATTGTAAACAACGGATTTTAAGCAGACAAAGATACGCCTTCAGACGTGTTCGATGTTTTATATGAGTAAATTAAGGTTAAAATCTTACAAATATGTATATTTGATATTTAGCCAATTATAAATTATGCGGTTGTTAGACGATTGTATTTGTTTTAGTAATCTATGCCAAAAATAAAATTGAAGTGTCTGTCTGTCTGTGCGTATGTTTGTCTCAAATAGGCTCCGAAACGGCTCAACGGATATCAATAAAAATTTGGGGGTTTGAAAAAAGGAGATTTAATTTAAATATTCTGTACATATTTAATTTAGATATATTCCAGGAGATATTAAAATAATATGAATATAAATATAAGTATTAATTCTACGGGAAGATTTACTGAAATTACCGCGCGAAAGCCGGCGTGTAAACCAACTGCGAGTTATAAGTCCTATTACGCGTACATATATCTTTCATCCCACGTTCTACCTATTGCTGCAGCAGGCTGAGAAAAAATTAACTTATTTGGATCCTCGATACGATGTATACATAAATTGTTCTTTTTCTCGCGCCAGGAAAATTTTAAAATTTAGTACTAATATGAAAATAAAAAGGAAAGTATCGAGTTTGGTGTCAAAACCGGTTTATTTCGAGTTGCTGTGTTACATTATGACCTTTAATATGCGATTTAAGTAATAAAAGTAAATCATTAAGTGGGGGAAAATTTTTTTCTGTTAGAATACTGAAAATGTACTTATTCCTGGTATTGTACCGGGGATATTTTGGACTCTCTCGAGATACTGGGAGTATATTTGAGGTTCATATTATGACGTTTTTGATGTTGGTTTAGTGTTGATCAAGAATTAATTAATGTACCGGGATGATATAAATAAATACTCGGGCACCGCCGAGTCCCCAGCAACTCTGTAGTTAAATATGCATAACTGTACAAAAGTTTTAAGAATATGAATGCTTTGTCTGCTTAATAATTATTATAGGCCACGATGTGCGTTGTAGAGGAAGGGAATATTGTCGTCAGGGAGGAATCTTCGTTTTTATATTCCGTATATTGCGTATATAGAGACATAAAACACTAAGTCATTTACTACAGACTATATAGTATCATATCTTTACTTTAACAGATGAGGTCTTTGCAATATATCCTGCACTGTCTTCAAGTATTGAAAATATTTTAAAACTAGAAAGTTGCCGTAATAAAGAACCCTGTTAAAGTGATCTCCGGCCTAACACGACTCAAGTCCGGGGCAAAGGGTTACTGCACATAATACTCTGACATGGCGAGTTATTTCGCTCCTGATAATTATTTCAATTTTGATACTAAGTGTCTAGTCAATTACGACAATTCAATTGGCACACTTATCCAAAGATATTAATTGGTAAATAATCATTCTGTACTGCTCGAGATAAATAAAAATGACCAATCCGGGCGGAAGCATCTTCCTTCAATGATTAACTCTATGGGACTCAATGTGGTTTATTTCTACGGATGTTTACCTGAAAGCTGATTAGATTAATCAAATACCTTCCTTCCTCCCTTCCTCCAGGGCTCTACCGCCCATTGAGGGCCTGGGCCTACCGAATCGACTGCGAACTGTCATCTTGCATGTCACATTCCGAATTTGGAGTGACACGTGGTCAGCATATCGATCCTCCAACAGTTTTAATAATCAAATATCTATTTAATGTTTATTACTAGCTGAGTACCTTACTATACCCGGGTAATTATTTGTACTAGCCTTGTATAATATTTAATTCGACAAAAATTTGTTGGTCAACAACAACGAGTGCGTTATTGAACAGTCACCATTTAGGGCCTACTTCATCTATCTTGCGCAGAACAATTGAAAAATTAAGTATGAATTATGGTTCACTGTAGAAAAGAACGAAATTCGCATACTATTCAATAAAAATTATGTTAGTTATATGTAATGGCGTTTATTGATTGGTATTATGACTTAAAATTATTTCGTCAGTCTTTACAATTGGCAACAAATGAATTTAAGTGTAATTATTAGAAAATCTTACGCATTGTCTTTTCATCACTCTCAAGCTCATATTGCCGGATATAACTGAGCACATGTCGAGTTAGCGTGGTTCCGTGTAATGCCATGTTAAAAGGTGGTTCTAAATAAAACTTACGTATTTTTTTAAAAAATCTTTCGTAATGTTTTTTTATCATCCTTCCATGTGCACCTTGGGTTTGCATTGAAGGAAGTAAATGATCAAATGTGAATGTAAACTAATAGCCGGGACATATTTCGTGCAAATAAAAAATTCTCATTTGCCTGTATTCTGACTTTCACAGACGTCTCACACTTACGCTCGCTGACATATTTATTTAACATAATTTTTTTCCATGATTGTGCTAGGGGTTTCTGTTCTGAGCCAACCCCGAACCTCTGCAACCATCCTACTTTTTCTGAAAGATTTTAAGTATATGTGTACCAAGTTTGTGCAATTTGTTTCGGCGTTAAATTTGAATAAACATACAGACATATTCTATTTTTGATACTAGCTGGAATTATCTATAGAAAGTTTCAAAAAACGACGAGAAAACAATTTCTTCAGGTCTTACTAGCATTCCTTTGCCTGATAATGCTTGCTTTACTCAATTTAATTTTGAACTCAACTCATTTTTCATTTAATAATTCTTATTATCACCAAATAAGTGGATCTCCAATGGGAAATCCTTTGTCCCCTTCCTTTGCAGAGATTGTGATGAGAGATTTTGAAGCCTTATGTATCTCAATATTAGATTTTAAACCATTAACATACTTCAGATATGTTGAAGATATTTTTTTTGCATCATTCCAAAAACTAAATTAGATATTTTAATCCAAATTTTCAATAGTTATCATGAAAATTTTAATTTTACTTTTGAAATATACAAAATAACTCTATTAATTTTCTTCATATTCTGTTTTATTATAGCCTATAAGTATCATAACGGCGAGTTTTGTTGTTTAAAGTTAATAACCACTTTGGTTACAGACTTCACTTTGTTGTATACTTTGAAATACGTCACTGCTATTCACCTGACGATTAATATTTAACCCGCTGGCAATGGTTTATTCATAACGTTGACCGTGAAAGTCCGCACTAGGGAAGGACACACTGTAGATGAAATTAGGTCACTACTTTATCCCGCTTTGTCCCCAATTGCTCCGCATTTGCTTCCCTTAATTACCACGCGCTCATGTAAGTGGAAAGTGGAATTTCACAACAGCGGTAACTTAAAAAGAATGTGACGATGATTTTGGAGGAATTTCTAACCCGAAATAATTGTTAGCAGTTTACTGTAGATAAGTTGATAACTGAACGCTCATGCACTCTTTCATGTTTGTAGTGTGTTATGTGGACTATGGAGGAGGCTCTGTGCGTATTGATCTGCCGGACGCTCCTGCCTCTGTGTAGGAGGTGCCGACCCTCCCACAACGAGGGGAGGGGACATACCACAAAATACAACAACAAATAGCGACCGTCTCCTAACCCCAGCTTCCTTTATTCTCAAGACTGCTCTACTCTCAAACAACTGTGTTGCATATTTGTACGATAAGTTAGGCGTCACGGGTGTTCGGAGAAAAATTAAATTGAGATAGACATATTTCATCAACATAACATAAATGGAGAAGAACGATGAAGAGTTGAAGGCAGGGGTGAAAGAAAGCCGGAACACACCGGAACAACGTTCCTGTAAAATATTTGGAGACGAAACGCTGTTCCGGTTTAAAATCATCAACAACAATGACGTTGAATTAAAACACCCAGGAAAATACGAAATTAATATCATCCTGTTTATACAGGGAATTGTGAATAATCTCAGCTACAAACTCTTCACGACAATTTGTCACAAGGGACGGCTATTTAAAGTTACTGCAAAAAAAATGCCGAGAAGGTATATATATTAGTAAATACGTCTTTTTTGGATCCAGAACAATGGAATAATAATAAAATCCTCGTTTTGGAGAAACCGAAAAATCAGATTTAGCAAATCTTCTCAAAGTCAACAGTGAAGAAGTGATATTAGGTTTCATAGAATACAGGCAATGTGCAGGGTGAGTCAGTACAGAGAAATTAAAATTTTTAACTCGTGCAGTTGTCACATTGGCGGCCAGCAATGCTGACTGCGAAAGAGGATTCGGCTGCATGAACATCATGTGTACTGAACTCCGCTCACAAATAACAATAAGACACATTTAAGTTATCATGTTTATTTCCACGATTGGTCCCCCCTATAAACGAATTTGACCCAAAGTCGTAATTAAACACTTGGCTAGGGAATGCAACGGCGCGTAAAAACAATGATAATTACTACTTGAACTTGTGGAAACTATTATAATTCTCTGATTAAGTGTGTGATTTTATATTATTTTTATATTTTTGTGATTATTTAAAAAATTTCAGATTATTTATAATATAATTGTGATTATATAATTAAGAATCTTTTTTTACACTAAACAAAATGCGTTCCGTTAAGACACTTTTATCCCTGGTTAAAGGACAAAATTTTTAGATCGGAGTTTGACAGGGCACTGACATATCTGAGCATCGGTAATCCGTCGGGAATTGATAACATTACTGCGGAGTTGATAAGATCAACGAATGAAGAAGCAATATCATGCCTGTTCAGAATAGTTTGCTAAATCTACGAAACGGAAAGAATACCAGAAGATTTTTATGAACAACATAATTATACCTATACCAAAGTGGACTAGGGCTGATAGATGCGAAGCACAAGACAATTAGTTTAGTATCTCCTGCTTGAAAATATTAACAAAAATTGTATATAGTAGGATGGGACGTCAAATAGAATTCTAGTTAGGAGAATATCAGTTAGGAATAATGTAGGCACAAGGGAAGCAATATTGACTCTGCGTCTAATTTTAAAAGATACGATAAAAAAACAGGCCTATGCGCATGGCATTTGTAGATTTGGATAAAACCTCTGATAAGGTAAACTGTAACACACTATTAAGGATTTTGAAGATGAAAAGTATAAAATATCGAGAAAAAAATAATTCTGAATTATCTCTACAGATAGAAATCAGCAGTAATTAGAATTGAAGGGCAAGAAAAGAAAGAAGAAATGTAGAAAGCTTGCTGGAGTTCTTGGAACGTATGGAGATGCAGATTTCATAATAGGAGTCTCAATTATTTTGGCTCAAGGCTTCATTCATAACGCCAATCATCCTCGATGCAGCCAACGTGAAGGAGACAGAAGTAAAACATCGCCCGAGAATGCATCTGCAGTCCTCGACGGTATCGTTGACTTTGATTTTAAAGAGTTCATGTTTCCAGACCTATTTTCCTAGAAAACGTTGCTTCTTTTGGTTCACCCTACAGGTGACCTGACTTTAATGAGTCTCATGTAAGTCATAAATTTTTAATTGTTCTACCGTTTCATCATTATATAAATTTATCATTTCTATACCTTTTCATATAAATTTCTTTTGCTTACTTTTGGATTTTATGAATTTCAATTACTATATTTTGTTCTTATAAAATAAACATGTACTTGATTTTAAATTAATTTGTTGTTCTTCTTCTTATTATTGTTTCAATCTTACTAGTTTTAGAAAGGAAACCAGCGATCTGAGTAATCATTGAATACATCAACGGTATGTATTTGCTGAAGTTCATTTTCGGAAATCCATTTGTAAGAGACAATTTGTATTAAAATATATAATTCATCTTCCTCATATAATACTAGACAACAAATTGCAACACAATTTCTGTTGAGTTTCATTTTTAGCTGTTATAGAGTTAAATAAGCATGCTGATTTAAAAACTGTGATCAATTTTCTGTTCATAAACAAGGTCATATTTGTGTATGACGAACAACAGAGATCGAGAGATACGTCGGCTATAATCAAATTGGCACCAAGATCTGACTTAAAGACTGGGGATCCAAGCAAAATCAGCCACTTGTCGACAGAAAGAAAATTATATTTCCACCACTGTATATAAAATTGGATCTCATGTAGCAATTTGTTAAACCAATGTCAATTGAAGAAGGCTGTTTCAAGTTTATGATTTCGGCAATTCATAACCTGTCAACGATCCACAGATTCGGCAGCTCGTTAGAGATGAACATTTTTTTCATGACAAAACTTCAAAATAGTGCTTGGTTGACTTTCAAAAGTTCTGTCAAAAACTTTCTTGAAAATACACGAGCACAGGATTGTGCATCAACTTTTGAGGAGCTACGAAGTTCTTTGATGCAACATGAGCATCAAATTATAATTTTAACATAACAATCTGGTTGACTTCTTACAAAATGCAGTCAATGATGAGCAGAGAGAACGATTTCACACGAGATTTAAAAAGACATGGAGGCGCAGTATCAAGGTGGATGGTATGTAGGTTTATTGAAATGGGAAAGCTGGGAGCGGTCAGTTTTTTTTAATTACAAAAGATAAATAAAAAGTAGTATAAAATATTTATTTTAATGCTTTGAAACAAACTACTACCAATCTAGAGTCGTTTAAAACGCACAACTACCTCAGGTTCAAAATTCACAGAGTTATGAATATGTAGGCGTTGTCGTCCTTCAGTAATTCCTTTTGATGCAATGGCACTGACTCACTTGATATTGTCGTGCTCGCAAGCAGCTGCTTCCTTCGTCGGCACAAGTACCTGAGGTTACTTCATGGAATTTGCACCTCGATTTAGCTTATTTCCTTCCTTCCTTCTGTGGCGATTACCTGTACGGCCAATGAGACCCGGTGTTTTTTAAAACGCCTCGGTGTCGTTTCGTCTTTCCTTCTTTCTATGAGACCAACAAAATTACTAGCACGGGCAAAGATGCTCGTTGCTGTTACCCATCCTTTTCTCAAAATATCTCCAGAGATTCATAGACAACTTCTCTCTATGATGGTTCTATTGTGAATACCTATTCTCGCCTCGCGTCCCTCTTCGTTTCCCTACCGTAGGGGTGCAGAGATGTCATATGACTAATATCATCCAATTAAATTTGAATGTTGGTTCCCGATGGTCATTTCTTTTTTATTACCTCATACTTTCTCCGGGATTAAGTTCCCCTCATCGTACGCCTTTCAAAGGCTCGGATTTCACACGTCTTGTATCACTCATCGCCGTCTAAGAGGCGTCAGCAGGAATTTGTCCCCGCTGTATATCTGGCACCCAAAGGAATATATTCTTCAGAGAGACTCTACCGTCTATCCGTAGTAATTGATCAAATTCATGATCAATTATTTGGCAGCGCTATACTTAATTACAGAATGATGGCAAGAAGTGTGAATGTTGGCAGATTAAACACTCCATACAAAGCTATAAGCAAACAATTTTTCACTTAATATGTAATAGATACGCCAGTAATAGGCACCAATTGCAATAAATAAAACACAATTAGTTCGATCATTCGTCCGATTATCCATAAAAGTAAAAGATTAATTGCAAGTCTCAATATTTGAACGTGAATAATTTTCAAATAATCGTAAACTTAATTTCATGACTAAACTCAGCTGATATGAAACTTTTTAAATATTCCATGAAAAATCCTGTAAGTAAAATCCTGTCCTTTCTTTATGTTCCATTTTTTATAACGTTTTCGATTCCCACTTTTAGAAACATCTCCTGCCGTTTGGCACCTCATCCATCATAACCTTCAGCATTTGCCCACACATTAGCATTCGAATAGCCCCTATAATGCTTCTTTACATTAAAATTTTATACTTCGATCAGCCCTCGCTTAGCGAAATGAAATGAAATCAGAAATGATTACTAAGAATTATCTTAACCAAGAACCCAAATATTAACTGGGCAGTGTAAGTAAGAATACAGAGTAATATTAATAACTAGCTGGGTGCCCGGTATCTTAGCCTGGTACATATCCCAGGAATAGTCAGGAATCTTGGATTTTTTTCTGATATTGCTGTCAACCTCTTCTTCCTCCGACATCCTCCATCCCCTCAAACTGTGGAACTGTGGCACAGGTTCGTTTGCTTTGACTTCCATAACAACGAATTAGACAACTTTATCGTTATTGTATGTTAGTGATTTTCACACTCTCCACCCCATCCCTCACTATGGGAAGAATTTAGAAGCAATAATCTGGTGTGTAAGTAAGGGGTGTAAGTATAAAAAATGTATTACCGGAACGCATTTTGTTGAGTGCTAAAAAAGATTCATTATCATAACTTCCTTTTAAATTGTAAGTAATCACAAATTTGTAAATAAACACAAAAATATAAAAATAACAGAAATTCAAATATTTTCATACAAAATCATATAATTATAATAGTTTCCACAAATTGATATTACTAACTCCCGCCATTGTTGGATGGTCATATAAGAATATGTCAGTGAGCAAGCATTATGTATTGATGTTTGTCTCAATATTAAAGTAAAAGAATTTTTTTTTCATTTTTGGTAATGATTTTGAACCGGAACAGCGTTTTGAATTCAAATCTTATACCGGATTGTTGTTCTGGTTTGTTCCGGCTTCCTTTCACCCTGGGGTTTCTTTACCAGCGAGCGATTGAACCATTTTACTCGTTCTTTCTGTGAATATATCAATAACAAGAATATGTAGAAAATAAATAATATTTTATTTGTAATAAGAGCCTTATAGACAAATTACTATACAAAAACTTGGCTATTATAACGAATAAAACGGATTCGGGCAGAGTGCAGCATGTTAGAAAGGTGCCTTAGAATAAATTGTTACACAGTGCCCCGTAGCTCTACCTTGCAGTAACACTGAATTTACAGATTCACATTAACGCTCAGCAGACGCCATTTTGCGTATTGTAACATGAATTTAATTTATGATAAATATTACTTAATTTAATATATATTTCTCCATGGGTGATGCAACCCTCCATGCTAATGTAACTTGCGCCAGCCTTTCATTTTCTCGCAACTACCACAACCCACATCCTCCCTAATCTGTTAAGCGTATTCCATCCTTGGCCTCACTGTTCTGTTCTTACCCCACACACTTTCCTCTAATGCTAATTTCACAAGACCCTCATGTCTTCAAACATGGCCTATAAATCTATCCCTTAGTCAAAGTCCTCCGTATTGTTCTCTCTTTCTCTATTCTGCCTATAACTTCCTGGTTAATTACCTTATTCACCCATATGATTTTCAGCATTCTCCTATAGCACCACATTTTCCTTTGTGCAATCCCACTCGTCAATGTTTCGCAACTATATTACGCCACACTACACCAACATTTTTAGTAATTATTTCCAAATATTCATACTTATATTAGCCGTAAGTAAATTCTTCTCTTCTTTGTGAAAGTTTTTCTTGTCTTTAATATCCTACTCTATATGTTTATTATAATTCCACAATCTCGAGTTATTATGCTGCCCAAGTAGCGGAATTCTATAACTTCCTTAAAAATATCCCCTATTTCACTATTACCTATACTACACTCCATCACCTTGGTTTTCCTCTATTAATCGTCATATTGTACTCTTCCTTCAGGAACACGTTGATAAGTTTTTTATATCTTCTTATGACTCCCCTAATGCCACAATATTATTATTTCTTTCCCAAGAGTTTTGATTCCCTTCCCCTATTCATTTATAACTTTCTTCATCGCCCGTTATATATATAAGGATCATGGATGAAAGACTGCATCCTTGTCTTACTCCTTTCGTGATTTCTGATTTCTTACCGCGTCCTTCAATTCTAATTACTGCTGACTGCCATCGGTAAAGTTTATGGATAACTCTTCTTTCTCGATATTTTATTACTGTCATCTATATACATATACATGCCCAATCCATTTTCATCTTTGAGTTTTTAGATCTATAGTAATTTTCGTATAATAATCTGTGTGAAGTTCTACATTATATTTTGTTCTCCATGTGCCATCGGCTTCTCTAGTTTGTCTGTAACATCTTCGCGATGCACCTACATACGTACAAAAAATTAAAAGTAAACTTTCCATAATACGCAGTATACACGACCAATATAAAATGTATTTCTGGTTTTAAGAGGAACTTTCCAAGTTCTGTTTGTGAGTACTCATATACATGATTACTCTAATTTATTAATAATATTTATATTGCAAAACTAAGAGTGAGCTTGCAGAAAATTATACATATAGAATTCCATAACTGTTTGATTTATTCTTATATTATTATAGCACTCCAATTGAAAACAATAAAAATAAACTAAAAACACATAATTTTAATACACAATGGAAAGAGTAATTCTGCTTCATTTATCATAAATAAAAAAACTGTATGTTTATTATGAAATTACAGTGCAACAATTTCTGAAAAATGTAACGTGAGAGACACTTTTGACACTAGTCATATAAATGTTTCAACAAATTCGAAAATTGGTTAGTAAATATTCTGATCTCAATTTCAATTCACCTGAACAGCAGATCCTATTTATCGAACCAGTTTCACAATCAATCAAAACAACTGGAGTCTATTAAAATTGCACATTTAATGGCAAAGAAAATGGAACCATTTGTGAAAGGTTTCCATACCCGTCCTATGTTATTAAAGGGGAGTTGCTGTTTGAGGATCACCCTCGTGTTTCCTGTTACTAAAAGAAGAATTGAATAGCAGTTGAATAGAGACATTCAAGAAACGACGTTATTTTCCGTAGAAATAGATGAGTTTACATTGCCTTGGCAATGTTCGTTTTCAAACATGAAGTACATAATATCTAATTATCGATCAACTCTACCCGATGCTCATTTGGGCCATTGTCTAAAGAACTCGGAATTAGTGATGTGATAATTTGTCCTGTAAAACTTCGCGTTCAACATAAATTGTGTGCAATCTGTTTGTATGTAAACAATTAAACTTGTGTTAATATATGTATTTTATTTACGTTAATTTCGTATTTAAAAATTGTATTTCAAACGGGAGTTCGGTGATGTCCACCCAGCTTATAGATTTCAGAAATATGCCCCATAGTTACTCATCAGTCAACAATATATGTAAAAGATCTTGAGGGCATTTATTAATTTGGAATTTAATAATAGCAAAATAATTAAGAAGACACTCAAAATATAGTTGTGTATAAGAGGAACATTTTTATTATTCCCATTTTCGATATTTATCTTGTAATTTTGGCCAACAGAGGCGCATTAACACAATGTACCACTATATAAGCCTGGGCAAATAGTTGCTGTTACAGTTTGACGCGAGGCGTTAAACCTGATAGATGTAGGTTACAACACCACTGTATAAAATAGGTAATTCCTTCTCTCTGAAATTCACTCTCCGTGATACGTTCTTGATTATATATATTTTATATTGTAGATTGAGCATTAATGTGCTTATTTGACAATAAACTTTGAGGGCTATAGAGTGGTTTCTTAATTATTTTAATATATAACAAAGTCAATTTTTAATCAACATTTAATAATAGCTTTCGTCAATTTTCTGAGTCATATGTATTGTGAAATGTAAAAGTTAATGTTTTTAATTTATTCAGTAATGTGATCTATTTATTTAGTAACCACAGGCTCAAAGTTTAAAACTATAAATAAATTTTAAAAAAATATCTTGACAATTTGAAAAGGGCATTGAATTAATTACGGACCATTAGTGATGTCAGGATACAGATATGAACCGTGAAGATTGATATAAACATGATGGTGTAGGATACGGCATATTCTGGTAGCCAGGAGAAATGATCATTTATGAAGCAATTGTATTACAAGCCTTCGGCAAATACAAGACGATATTAACTCGTCATTAGCGTCAGATGATAACAGTTATCATACGTGTATCTGATTGTTATAAATTTGAATGGGCGTAAGTTGAGTTCTCAAGACAAGAGCTCTTGGACGGAAATTCCGCGGCCGCAGCTAAAGTTCAGCATTCCTGTTGGTCGTGGCTAATGCCTGCAATAGAGTGGAATTCCAGACGGGATGAAGACCCTGCCTGGCCTTATGAAGTCTTGCCCTCTCCATAACACTCGACCTTAATTACAACAAGGTCGTCCAACTTCAATATACGCACAACTATTCAGCAATAGCCGAGCCCTCGATCTGCTTCCCCTCATTTTGATCAACGTGCTGCATATTAATGACTACGTCGGTTCGTCATTTGCCTTCATCCATTAACTGTAGTTTATTTATAGCACTCAAAGTTCTCTCTAATTCGGAATTATTTTTTATTAGAGCTGTAAATGACCTTCTGAAACTGTATTGGTATTTTGTATTTCAAAATTATAGCTATTGATAAAACTTGGTGTATAAGCTAACAAAATTAATAACATGTATATTAGTGCATAATGTACCATAATTATAATAGAAAACACAAATTAAACTATATTCACCTTAGATTCTACTTAGAAAATAATAATATACTACATTACATTAACGTCAATAATAATATGAATTTAATTTCGTTAAGGTTACAAGACTGGCTTATTTACTGAAATAATGAAAATAATGACATTATTAATTCAATAATTCAACAGTTTAAATATTTTATTCGTAATCTAATATCGCGTATTGTGATAATTCTTGAAACATTAATCATGCTTTCCCCTTGAATAGCAGCTTAAAATGGTATTCACAGGGAGCGGAGTAGAATATATATTAATAAATTTCAATATTATTAATTTACGCAAAATTTAAAAAAATAAATACATCTTTAATTTCCTCACATGCAATTTGTGCAAAATTTGCATGAAATATTTATCTCTAAAATTATTTATCAGAATTTTATAGGCACGATAAAATTAATGTTCCTATTGGTATCATAAGCTAAAAATGTAACTTCTTAAATCTTGTTAAAAAAAAGTAGATTGCAAATTATATTGAAAATAACATTCACATATTATTGGTTAACACAATGCAAAAGTTTGGGTAAATTACCTTTTATCATTAATCATTTCAAAAATTCGTTTTCAGTATTAAAACTGATAAAATTCCTGTGCAAAATGTGGCTCAAGAATGAGTCTCTGGTCTATAAATGTCATGTATAACAAATAAAATTGATAGAATTTTAGAGACGGTATACTAATTAAAAATTCACATAAATAAAGATATAAAAAATTTTATTCATAAGCATAACTTCAATTGTAAGGGTTAATGT
Source organism: Eucriotettix oculatus (assembly GCA_034510155.1). Lineage (NCBI taxonomy): Eukaryota > Metazoa > Arthropoda > Insecta > Orthoptera > Tetrigidae > Eucriotettix > Eucriotettix oculatus. Next base: position 182,891,317 of record CM067377.1, read on the forward strand.
TTTTTACATTTCTATATAGATGATGAAACTGTTTTATGTTGCCATAATTTCGTTACTTCTCAAGTCCAAGCATTGAATTGAGCTACCGCATTTGTCAGTATCGTGTTTACAATTGTTGAGTCTCTAAGGATGATGATGCTGAATGTTGGCACACAACGTCCATGCCCTCGCCGGAATTCGAACCAGTATTAACAACTGGAATTGTGAGTCTCAGAGAATGTTGATGAACATCAATACCCCTGCCGGTATTCAAAGTCTTGTTTCACAACTGGGATGGCGAATTTAGAGGCCGATGATGTATGTCAGCACAAACAATTTCTATGGCCTCGTCGAAATTCGACCCGGGACCGCTGTGTTGCGAGGCAGCGACGCTGACCACTATATCACCGGAAGTAGAAACGGTAACTTATTGTTGTTAATAATAAAATTCGGCAATTTGTTTACTTAAACTGTGTTTATTTTTGGGTTCTTCTGTTCACAACTGTCATGTAAATGTATGATAAAAAAATATAATGTATAGCATATTGTTATTTTCTCATAGCCGTAAAGTACTTTTGATCAATAAGTGACCTAGATATATAACTATTACTTGACCTGATCATATGTCTTCCTTGAACAGGTGCTAATTTCGTATTATGGCTTTCTGTCAAAAAATCTAAAGTTCTGTATTTGTACACTTTAGTAATTAATCACCTCTGAAAGATTCCATTAATTTTATAACTGTCCCTTTTGGTTTTTGAATAAAGATTTTTAACAATAATTAGTATTACATGATTAGAATGAATAACGAGTACACAATTCCATACAATACAACAATTGTTATCCTAAAATATAAATTACCATCCCTTAGTAAGCGGCAATTTATTGGCTGCACGATATAACATAACATAATAATCATATAAACATAACATTCATATCCCTATTATTTATACATTTAATTGATTAATAAGCAGCAGTTTGATTATTATTGAAACCATACCAATAACTCATCGACATATTATGGTACTGTTCCGTACATTTTTAATCAATTTTTGTACTGTAATCTTTCCCGGTGATTTCAGTCGGGTTGAGCACTTCTGGTTTTGGGGTTCTTACGGTTGAATATTGCTAAGGAAGAAGCTTCGATCTTAGGAAAGTAAATATAAGGATCTAAATAGTCATCAATTATACGATATTTATTATGCGTAATGCAAACACGAACAAGTCTAAAGTATATACAACTTATTAAGGATTAAACGATTAATGAATTTCAAATGAAGAACAGTACTTAAATAAAATTTCATTGTCCACCAATTTAAACAAATTCACCAAAATTCTTCGAGGATTAACTACATATGCGGATTGGGTCTCCAATTTGGGTCCGCTTTTGCACACGTATTTACAATGGCAATATATTTACATTAACTGTGGTCTCCAAATGATCACATGGTTCATCCTTAACCACGCTTAACATAGGCGCGCATACAAATAAAATATTGTTTTATCATGAGCGTCTTTACTCTGCTGTTTCATGTAAGTGTTCAAATCGAATCTAGTTCAATTAGGGCAACAATTTACAATTTGATTTTACAGTCTTCTAGTGTCTAAATAATGAAACAATAACGTAGGCACGACTTCACCTTGTCTATGCACGTGTGTCCAAGAAATCGCGTAGACGGCAGCTGGTCGGTCCACGGTACCAAAAGCGTCGCGAAGCGATAGGGAGACTCGCGATGTCAACCATGATTTCCCCGGAAGATCCGCCGGTCAGGTCCGAACTATGGGATGATCCTGTAGATGTCGCTGTCGCGGCAATCATAAACCACCAGTTGTCGGTCCGCACTACACGGAATGGATGAATGCACACCAAGACACAGAATAATTCGGAAGAATATATCGATGTTTTAACATACTTTCACTGACTACTACTGTAATTGCGTAATTAAATGTTATAATTCACTGATATATATTCCAGTCGTGTTTCACAATAACGTTACTCAAGTTATTACTTGTGGAGAAATTTTCTAAGTCCCAATTTAATTCGGCAGACCAAGACGTACGCCTGTTCACCTCTAGTCACTGGAACGAAGTCTACAAATTTTGTTTTTATAATGACCTCTCCAAGAGCGTCAAGGGAAGGGATAAATGTTGTCAAATGTACTACAGTGCTGTGATCTATATTGGTGTAAGGAAAAAATATTTATTTTTTTGAATAGTAGAAAATGTGTGTGGAACATTGTAGATGGCTGTCGTCTGTGAAAGTGATATCTGAAATTATTTATGTTCTTAAATTGTGTAATTCTGTCCAAGCTTTGTGATAGTTTGGCGTCGCTGTTGAAAACAGCTGTACCTAATCGATATCACGCAACAATTGCGTCTGATATAGAAGATTTGCATCCTGCTCGTCCCATTGTTTCGACAATGGATATTGTTAAGAAATCTGATTTTAGTGTAATGTAGCGGAGTTAGAAACAGTGAGACATGTCAAAAGACAACGTGAACGGTGACCTAAATTGAGGTGTGAACCAAGTTGAAAGATTGTTTTTTTTAAAATTGTTTGAGTTGTAAGTTCCAATTTATACGTAATACTGAAGTTCTAATAAAGAATTCTCTTTTAAATCTTGCATGACACATTCCGAATTTGGAGTGACACGTGGTCAGCGTATCATTCCTCCAACAGTCTTCGCGACCATGACGACACAAACATCCAAGCCCATGCCAGGATTGGAACCCGGGACCTTTGGGTTGTGAGGCAGCAACGCTAGCCACTACACCACAGGAGGTCAGCAAAATAATTTTTTAATAATTTTATTTCGTATTATTAGATTCTGCTTTAATTAACAATGTGAATTATTTAAACTGACTAGTAGGTAAATGGAAAATACAACAATTGTAAGGAATATGGAAATCAGTGAAGAAATAAAGAAATCTTTCCAAATATGAAAAGGGAGGTTACAGTATCTTCAAAGAAGCAACGATATGATAATTATAAATTTAAGATTTTAAAAAATCAATAGTAAATCTGTTAGTTTTTTTAACAAATAATACTATTTTCCCACAATATACAATTACAGTTCTTTGCTACTGTAAAACTTGCATAAACAAACAAGAAAAAATTTGAAATATATAGATATTATTGTTTATAAACAGTAGGAAGACACACAATATATATTCAATGAGAAAATAATATGAATAAGAAAAAAGGTGTACTGATTATATCTTTATTTAAGAAATTCATCTTACTGTTGGTGAACTGCAATACATTTTTTAATCTTTTATGGAAACATACAATATATTTATTTCACAGCCCATCGACGCCAGCGAATTCTCCGACCCACTCTTCTCTTTGATCACCAACGAATAAAATATCTCTTCTTCTTATTCTGCAATAAATACAACAAACATTTCCACCGAAACCTTAAAGAGGCAATCATATATTCCCCAAACCTCTTTAATATTGACGTTAATCAATCAATGTCAATAATAATGTTTCTTACTCCACAAAAAATCGAATAAATATTACAAACAATTAAACATTTTAGATTTTTCAAACTTCTTTCATTTTCCAATTTACCTCTGGCTTTTGTAACGCATCTTTCTCATCCCTAATCTACACTCCGGCTATTTGTTCTTTTATTACCACACCTTAACTCCTATTTCACGTGTTTCTCTTTCCATACCTTACGTACCTACACCGTACAATGTCTTGTTCTTAGAACCAATAACTATCTCAACCTGCTCTATTATATCCGTGATCTATATTGAATGACTTCCAGACGAAACAACTTACTATGACAGAAGAATTTTATGATATTAAAGATACCTGTTTGGTACTTTTATCTCCCCCCCCTTTCCCCGCAGTTTGAAAAGTCAAATTAGGCACCGGTAAATTACCTTGCACCGAGACGTTTCTATTGTTTATCACTAATCAATGTATAAGTTGATTTGGTATCAACCCACGCACGAGTCACCAATGACCCTACCATTACAGTAATCTCCACTTGTCCACTTTCCGTTGTCATCAAATCGTCACATTTCACAAAGTAATCTTCATCTTCCATTCTAATAGTTATTAGGATCTGGCTGCTTATTTCTTAATGTTCTTCAGCTTCCACCATCATGTCCTCCAGGATCTCTACTTGGTCGAATTTTTCTTAAGCATACAAAGATCCATTCATTTAGCCACTCTCCGGCGATCGTTCCTCTTCCTTCCTCCTCCGCCTTTACTTATTAAACTTTCGCCACTATCTCACCCTCATTTACTGTCGTAGCTCTCGGTTCTTCCATACTGGGTCCAAGTAATATTTGATGGCTTTATCCTTTTGTTGTTTTCCATGATAATTTCCCCTTGTCCAGGTTCTACATTTACGTGCCATCAAATCAAAAGCGATATCTTTGTGGAACTGCGACCCTACTATTTCCATTATCTGTTCTTCCTTCAAAGGGTTGTCCAAATAACGATTTAACATCGCTCAACTTAACATATGTTGCAACATCGACAAACTTCTTCCAATCTCGTAACGTTAATTATAGAACTATAGAACTCCCTATCCACTTGTCCTTGTTGGTTGGATCCCCAAAATTTGTTAAGGAATAGTCCCTTAAACTCTTCATACGAAAAATTATGACCTACAATTCCTTACAACAACTCTTGTTCCATTGAGACCTTCTGGGACTTTCGTTAACTTCAAATCGTGGCAATGGCCCTTCCATACCACTCTACTCTTGTGTCGGTTTATCCATTAATTTAGGCTTCGTTTGATTTCAATGTAACATGTTTTCATCCCCCTAACTCACCCAGATAATATTATTTATTCTTTCAGATATTCTCCTTCAATGTAGAAACATTTTCTCTCCAATCTTCCTCTTCATCGTAGCCCACTATAAACTCCCTCATACCATAACATTTTCCCTCTTCATATCTACTCTTCAACAGTACTCCATTCACGCTCCCTTTCCATTCTTCGAACTCATGCAACGTCGAAGGTCCACCGTCACAATCACCATTTCCTCTCGTACCATCTTCAAGCGACCAGCATCTTCGTCCCTTGAAACAAATTCCTTCAATCTCGTGTTCACACTTTCACGTATTTTTCCACATTTGTTGATCCTAGTTATTACGTTCTTTTCAAAATCACCCCATCGCCTTTACAACTCTTGTAGACTCTCCTCCATTACTTCCGATTACTCCTTATTACTGTGTTCTTCAGTTTCTATGTCATGTGATTTTATCAGCTTTAATCTTGATCCTTACGAACTTCTTCCAAACTATGATCACTGAATCAATTCTGTTCTTCATTATATTGCCCTATTTTTATTGTGGCATTTTAATTTCAATTTACTTGCTTACTATAACCAACAATTCTGGTTAATTAACAAAATTCGGCTCCTAACGTTGGGACGGCACATGCAACAACCTCTTATCATGTGTTTAAATGATATGATGTTGTCCCCGATCTAGTTGTTGACGTGTCTAGGTGATACGGAACTCGTCCTTTTTGTGTCGAATTTAATACAACCAACGAATATTACGTAATATTATGAGAATTAATTATGATCTTTCTATCCAAAATGACTTAGGTGCTTCACCTTCCAGATTTATATATATAATGAGCGCCAGCAATTTAATTAAATCTGGGCTAAATTGCAACCTTGATAAGCATTGCGCATGCACGAAACGAATCTCAGGATTATTCCGTAATTGAACAGTGATCTTAATCAATTGTAATTATACTGATTGTATCTCTAGTAAGAAATTCAATTTACTGTCATTTAATGAAATATACAATATATTTATTTCACATTACACACTTCAGTCTACTGCCGGCAACGATATTCCCTCACACACTCTTCTCTTTGATCACCAAAGATCAAAATATCTCTTCTTTTTATACCGAAACCTTAAAGTGGCCGTTTTAATATGTCATAGTGTGCCTTAATATCTTTCCTCAAGTCAACAATACAATTTCAATGCTTTTTTCTGCGTTTTGACCAGTGCGTGAATGTTCTAAATCCTACACTGAGCCCAACATGATGATCCATACTCTATAACAGTTAGTGTTTCTGGTGCTTTTGTTAAAAACCCTGTGTACGAAGTTTATTCTTTCCATCCCTTGTTTACTTTCCCCATGATAGGTCTTTACTAAATGTTACATCCAAATATTTTCAGCTGTTGAATACTTCTATTAACTCGTTCCCTTGTATTTTTTATTTGTAAACCTAATAGCCTTGATTTGGATGAATTTATTTGCAATATGTGGATAATACTGCCATATAGATAACATTTATGTGCAAGAAATGTGATGTCAGAGCTTTATCCTTCTAAAGGCCAAATACTAATCACAAACTTCCCTGTAAGCGCGTAAGTTTCAGTATAAATTACTTTGGAGTAGTGTTATATCACTTCCATTTTTTAATGAATACCGAATATATTGCATACTTGAATAACTAATGGTAAGAGTAAACGGAATTTGTTTCTTACACTTCTTCCAAATTTTGAAGGGAAATATAATGAGAAAAATGCAACAAAATAAAATCTCGTAGTGTATAAGAATATGAGCTCATAAAAGTAATTTATTTAATTTAAGATTTAGTTGTGTGAAGCGTTAATTTATGCATATACAAAAATTTTAGGTTAATTACCTTGTTCGTTCAACAATGGTTGAAGACAAGCGATATTGCTTGCATTTTTATATAAATTTTGTTTCATTTTATTTAAAAATATTTTCAACGACCAGTTCCGGTACATATTTTGGCGTAATACAACCATTTATTTGCAACGCATACAAATTATTTCTGGTTCTGGATCAGAAGACTAAAGATCTCGTCGAAGTAGCATATAACTCTTCCTCAAATGCTAATAAATTTACTAATTTGATGGTTGAAGTAGATTTATGTAATTTTCAGGGAAAGATTCTAACATTTCTGCGGTAAAACCAAGATGGAAGCCGATGTTCTTGCAGCAACACACGGACCCGACCAACATTCCTGGGTTGCAGTTAATTCAGTCGGCTATTTATAAAGAGCGCTCTTAGACAATGGAGCGAAGCCTTTGTAGGTTGCCGCATTCCAGGTGCAATTTTAAGGTACACAACCGAATGAAAAGTCCCATAACCAGTGAAATAATTACTATGAACACTTTCAGAGTATCAAGCACTTTTAATGTATAAATGCGAATAAATTCAGAAATATTTTATCCATGTTGTATTCAACTGGGGTTTATCACCTAACTTGCCCGATTGTCCAAATATTTACTCGCAAGTGCCATATTACTGCCGTAATAGTTTTATACATGTTTTCATCTACGGATTAAGAAGTATATTTTTTTAAGGAACGTAAACCGAAGACCTTTCCCACTTATAGGAAAGATGTTCCTAATAACAATCGATCAGTAACTATGAAAAGGTTGTGGGCTCGTGGCACACTGAAAGCTGAAATAGAAAACGATATTAAGGAAATAAATCATCTAGTAGAATATTATGCCTGTATTCTGAAGACGGAGTAGAATAGAAGTTTATTTCTCTCAGAAAATATCACAGAGTCAAAATAAGTGTTCTTGGTGTGATTATTACTCCCTCGAAGTATTAAAAGATCAGTATTTTTCACAGCAATTAAAGAAAACGCATTATATGGAAGATAAAAAAAATGTCACTGGTGAATGAAATAATTTTTAAACTTCCCGATGACAAGCAACGTGTACGAAAATGTGTTGACCAAGTACACCCTTCACATTTCACATTCAGATTATATTTTTTGAAAAGAAATATTACCAGATATATTTTTAAAAAAGATGGGTTACTGATTAATCTATATATTGGATTCAGTGCGATGTACAGGTGTACAGTTTTATCACTTCACTATTTTACTGTGGACGGGAAAGTTAAATCCCCAATATGATTTGAATATAAATGGTTTAATTGTTGAAAATTAGAAAGTACAAAAGTTAATATAATGTAAAGCATTGTAAATTTGAATATGTGTAAATCTAATAATAGGTGGTCATTTTGAGAGAGTTGTCGCTTTAGTCGCTTCTTCGAGAAGGTTGAACTTAAAATGAGAATATTGCTCAATCTGAAGCACATTATTTAAAAGATTGCGAACTAATTCTATTAATTTCAGAGGCTCAAGGGTGGGGTAAAAAGCTAATCTGAAGTTTACATATGTATTCTAAATTATTAAAGGGGTTATTATTTTATTTTAATTGAATAATTTTTTAAGTAAATTTTACGAGCGGCGGAACTCGCGTGTTCGTGTCACTGTCAATTAAATGACCCAAAACATCAAAACATTTATTGAAGGAGTGGTTCTTTGAAGGAATTAAGAAACCGGCCAGCAAAAGTCGTAAGTATTTGTGTTGGGTAATAATCTTAGGTTTCAATATTTTGGCACGTTCAGAAGTTCCCACAAAGGTTCAGTAACCTCTGGTGCGTGTAATTTTGAGACTTTTCGGGCAGACGTGTAAACCCCGTATTCGGAATCTAGAAAATGTAAGAATGTTTCCTATTGGCCAAAATTGCAATCGGAAAGGGGAAATCGTTGGTTTTATGGTTAGTGAAAGATTGAGGAGAGACCAGTTTCTGAGTTATTGTGGAGGTGGAAGGGTTAGTGGAGGAGAGAGAGATCAGTTGTTGACTTGTTGAGAATTTTAGTGTTCAGGCAGATGTAGCAGTCTCTTCAAGGGTTCCAAAGTTTGCAGCCAAAGTACCTAAGAGTTCCAGCGTCAGTAACGTACCGTACTACTGAGAACATCAGTAGCAATTATGTTGAGAACATATAGACGAAGGTATATAAACCCACCATCCCACCAATCGGTAATTTAAGAAGATTGTGTTCATGTAATTTATATTTTCTCTATATTATTTAATAACTTAAATTGGTCATCAGTATTAAACTTTAAATATTAGAAGACCGTAGTTTTATTGAATATTCCTCACAGTTTAAGGGCCCAGGTGCGCAGTGAAGTGTGTACTTAGAACGGTAAGTTAAAACAGCAAAAATGTTTCGAACTACTTAAAGCAATCTCCACGGAGTTCAATTTCTGGGTTATGCAACCACGTGTGAAATTAATAAAAGAACAACGAAAGAAACACGAATAATTAACATTGGACTTCTCGAAGGTAAATCTAACTGGAGCACGTGGAAATTTAAAATAAGTATTTATTTACGTGGGATCCCAGGAGCGCTGGACGTTATTTTGACATGAGCATCCAACTATATTTAAAAGAAAAATATTGCTCTGGTAAGGTTTCAAGGATTTTACAAATACTCCGTGGCCAGGGAAATCTAGATTTCAAGACTATTTCATGTGTTTGTCTACCATGCCTGAGGAACTAGCTACCTACAATCAAGCCATGGCTTCAGAAGAGAAGGATATGTGGAAGGAAGCTATGGCCAATGAAATGAAAATAAAACACGGGAGTTGGTGGATTTACCTTTGGGAAGAAAAGCAATTGCAAACAAATGGGTATATAGGATAAAAACCAAAGCTGATGGATGAATTGAAAAATTTAAGGCTAGGATGGTAATAAAAGAGTTTTCACAGCGAAGAGGCGTTGACTACGAGCAAATATTTAGTTCAGTGGCTAGAACAGCAACAATACGAATACTACTAAGTGTTGTTGCAAAAGAGAAAATGAAGTTGGCACAAATTGACGTGTCTTCAGCATTTCTCTATGGTGATTTGAAGGAAACCATATACATGCAACAGCCTGAAGGATACTGTAAATTGGGTTTCCAACACAGTGAAGCTGATCCTTGCCTTTTTGTGATAAAGAAAGATTCAAAAATATATTCTTTGTTCATTATGTTGATAACGGCCTAATTGCAGCAGATAATGAAGAGGAACTACAAATTTTTACTAATAGTTTAAAGGAGACGTTCAAGATCACCTCTCAACCAGCGTCATATTTTCGTGGTCCAAGAAGGAGAGGATGGCTCTGTGTGTGTCAGACACACTACACAAATAATCTGTTGAAGCGATTCAACATGCAAGACTGCAACTCAGTGCCCACCCCTGTTGTCAAGGACAACGATGAAATTTTTCCATACCGGCAGACTGTTGGAGCGCTGATGTCCCTCATGTCTGGAACTCGTCCAGATATCGCCGCCTATGCTGTTATTGTGGAATCCAGAAACCTGGAAAATTCAACAAAACGGGATGATCTCAGAGTGAAACGGATTTTTCGTTTCTTGAAGGGTACAGTGGACCATGGACTTCTGTACAGGAATAACCATTGTGGAGATTCTTTGGAATGTTTCAGTGATGCAGACCATAGTGATGACTAAACGTCTGTGCGCTCAACCTGTGTCTCTACTCTGGTGCTCCCATCTCCTGGGTGAGCCAAATGCAACCGTCTGTTGCCATATCTACTACAGAAGTTGAAATTGTAGCTGCCAATGAAGCTGCACGCGAGATCACCTGGATCAAGAGGCTGCGATCTGATCTAGAAGAGTTGATATCGTTTTAATAAGTGAATAATGAGGCTGCTATTCGACTAGCTCAAAACCCAGAGTTTCGCCAAAGAACGAAACTTATTAGAAATAGACATATCTTTGTGCGGGAATTAATTACAACCGATGAAATAGTTATTTCAAAAGTGGACTCAGAGAACCAATTAGCAGACATATTAACAAAACCGTGCTTTGTAATCCGGGTTAAAGATCTGTGTAAGAAAATGGGAATGTTTGGATTATTAAATAAGGGAAAGTGTTGATGTAAATTACATTTCATCTGTATTATTGGTAACACTACACTGCTCTCTTCTTGTAACTATATTCTTTACCTTTAAGCGTTTGTTCAGTTTGCTAGTTGAATGTTAGCTGTACGAGTGCCCAGTTAATAGTATTAAACTTTAAATATTAGAAGATCGTTGTTTTGGTGAATTTACCTCACAGAATGCTTGACACACAGTGTTGAGTACTCTACAGTCGACAGGATTATTTGCTAAGGCACACACTCCGACATTCCCTTCACTCCTAACACTCCAGATGTTCTACAGAATTAAATACATGTTTTAAATTAAACGGAACGTACAGAAATAGCTGCTCTCTGTATTGCGTCCTGGAATTAGGCTGCTATTCCACGCGGGAAATTACTCGGTCTGCCCCGGGATGTATATATTAAAAACTTACCCCCCCCCCCCCGTAATTACGTTGTCTGAAAAACTATTGAAATTATGCTAAATTAAACAACCGTTGTTCATAACATTTAAGGAACTTTTGCATTAATACTATATTTAAAAAAATACTATTTCAAGTTCTCTCTTAGATTAATGTTTCTCGTTAAAATTCAAACGTGTGTAATTCACGAAAGTTAAAAGATAAAGCAACAGTTCGACGACACAATTTCCTTATTCCCCTTTGCGGCTATTTAGACAGAATGTAACGATAAAACTATTTGCGTTTTAATAAACTAGTAAATAACTTCTAATATTTAGACGTTAAACTAGAGGTGGCCAAACCGTGGCGCTTAGGACGATTAAAAGTGGCGCATTACATCTTCAGCCTGTTTGTATTTCGAACGAAAGGTCCTCTTACATTGTTAGAATATCTAAATGTCAGAAATAGAAGAATTTAGTATCAGTTCTTTTAGCAAACAGAGAGAACAGACACATCCAACTAAACCGCTCTCAGCGCCAACAACCGTAGTGCAGAGTTTAATTACTACTTGTAAAAATTAACAAAGTGGCCAAACCATGAGTTGATTGCTGTGATCCTGTGTTGCACGTAAAAGCTTCAAGAATATTCTCGAAGAAACTTAAACATTTCGACGAAAGAGGGGAAACAGTGAGCTCGATTTTAGTTGGTTCAAGCAGGTCACATGACCCAGTTTCAGCAAGATGGCTGAAACGGGGTTGTAAGACGAACAGGTCAGTCGGTGGTGGACCCGGAAGTGGAAGTAACTTTTCAGTTGGGTGTGGCTCCGTGTATCGAGTCGGGCGCGGGAACATCTAGAGTAGTAATCGTGTTCCCCGTGTTACAGTGAGTCGTGGAAACCAGTCAAACTTGGTGTAGGAGTGGGGTCAGAAGATCCTCGCAGATAAAATTTGTAGGAAGGGAAGTTCTCCTTCATCCGGACATCCTACTGGACACCGTGAAGTGAGCCGAGCAGTATACAGCCGAAGGTCCTGGCTTCGACGCACATATGTGAACTTGTGTACAGTTATATGTTAAATTTGGAAACCAAACCACTCGAAGTTGCAGTGGGAAGTGGGCCATTTGTCCTCATACAATAGCAGCAGCCAAACTAGACAATTGCAAATATTAAATTTTGTGTAAAAATTGAATATAATCTAATTAATTTTGAAGTTAGGATTAATCATTTCAATCATCCTCCGGTTAGTATACTACAATATATTAATTCTGCGTATGCATTGGCGCCCGGGGAGGACGTTTTTTTTTTGTTAACAGGCTACATGAGGGTGATCCTGAAACAGGCAACTCCCCTTTAATAGCATAGGAAGGGAATTGAAAAAGGGGGGATGCGGAAGGTAGAGCAAGGTAGCCCAGGGTTAACTAGGGCCCCCGGGCTATGGTTTAAGGATCCTACCCGGTGTTTCACCTAATGAGATGCAGGGAAAACCCTAGAAAACCTGCGTCAGGTAGGTCGGGCATTGGGTACTATTCTCACGCCCTTCCGAATGACGGGAGACGAGTCTGCTGTGGGGACGCAGCATTCCCTTCTCCGTGTCTCCACCAGTTCTTTCCTACAGGATTCAAGAGGTCTGAGGGCGTCAGTCCAACTGCGCGAAAACGTGCGGGAAGACATCCGGCGCATGGTGAGTGGCCTGACGAAACGCTACTATCGTTGTTAAGAACATTAATTGGCTTCATATGAACGGGATGTGGAGTCTGCCACATCTTTTTAGCACATGATACACTTATTATCTATTACATTTTAAGAATGCGTTTCTTGACGTACAACATATCCTGAACTGACAGCAATATATTTCCTAACATCAATATTTTCAAACGTAATTTTATACTACCAACTTTCCTCTACAAAAATCGGAGTAAAGTGAGCTGATATGAATATGCGCGAAGTTCTCCACTGTCTAGCTAATTCTCTCTAACTGAAAGAGCAGATGGTCTCGAAACGTCCAGGTTTAATTACTGTACTTTGATTGGTAATATACGTTACAGCGCTTCAATATACAGTACCCTCCGGTTTGGCTTACCTCTAAACTGCATAAAAAGCTGCAGTAGACAATTTCGTAACGCACAGTTGGTACCGTACCAAAACACATGTATGTGTGTCAGATATCGTGTCAGGTGTTCAGTTTACCGGTTAAAAAAAATACAAGTTTGTTATTTCTTTAAATCAAGTGGGAATGCTAACAAATCCTTAGGATAAGCCAATACTTAACAACCTAGAAGAAATAACAATTTCACATCAAATAAACTTATTATAGCTATGTAAATAAACTTTATTTAATGTTCACTACGAAATTTTGATGGAAAATTGCAAAACCGGATGTGGTCGTAATTCTTGAGTTCACACTAGAAAAATAACCGAAATGTCGAATGATAGTTTCTTGAAAACCGAAACTATTGTTAATTTCATTAATCGTGAATCATGCTCATTAAGGTTATGTGTAATAAATTGTTAGCAGGATGCGGCTGACACTTACTCGTGGTCTGTCGTTATTATTATTGTCAATAATTATTGTGTTAATGTGGACTTTGCTAAAACAGTCACATAATAAAAGCTTTACCCAAACATGTCATCATCCCGAAAAGTTTCAGGACGAACTCCACAGGTTAGCGGAGAGGTAATGTGATTTTCAATGTTCTAATTACTATTATTCGTAAATTATTGGAACACATTCTGGAAGCTATGAAATAATCCTGAAGGACTATGTAACCAAAATGTTTTACCAATAAAGTACAATACATATCAACCACGCCTATTCTAAAAATACTAGAAATTATATTATAACATACAAAAGAACATATATATATAAACAAAATAAAACTGACATTAGATCAAATCTATGTAAATTCAGAAAAAAAAGAGGAACTTAGAAATTATTTTCTTTAAAAATATTAAGTATAGTATGCAACCTTCGGTATACAATTACAAGCATGTGTAAATTGTTATAACTAGAACATAAAAAAGTATGTATTAAAACTGCACAGCTTTATTGCTGTTAAAAATATTTGGCTATATATTCATTTGCTCCTCCTTTTTCCTCATCATTAATCATTTCTTCTCTTTGCTTCATTTCGCTTTTGGTTTATTCTTTCTGTAGGATTTGTATTGTAGGTATTTGTATCTCATTCATTGCAGTTACTCAAATAATGGAATACTCAACATTACCAATAACGTCTTAGAAATATTCCGACAATAATCAGTAGAATTGGAAGTTGCTTGTATTGTTTATTGTATAGTCTTAGTGAGGACTTGAATTAATATTATTAAATATTCAATTTTGCTCGTAACATGAGGTTATAAATTTATTTCAAATATTATTTTTATTCACAAGTAATTTTTATTTCGTGATAATGCATACTGTACAATACTTTTAAACTTATTAAAATAGCCTGTCCTTAACTATATGTCTAGATAATTATCCTATATTTCAGCCACAACAGTCTGCTGTATTATGTAATCTTCATTTTTTACAGGACGCACAGAGTACTTTTATCACTGAGTTTAACACATTTTCTTTGTTATGGTGCCCTATGGGGTCAAATTCGTCTGTCAAGGACACTTCCTTGGGAAGCTAATGTTGAGTTCTGCTTATTGAATGAAGAACTTGCTCGTCGTGATGAAGTGTTCTTGCTTAGAGCTTTTCGAAAGCAGGGACTTGAGTTGGATTATGACAGTGGAGAGGGCCAATATATTGTAAAAGATCCATTTTTCTCTGGAGGAAGTGTACATCTCATAGTATTTGAAGAAGATAGACTTGTAAGTCATGCAATTTAAGCTAACCGATTGTTTAACAATTCTTTAATCATAATTCAATACCATGTGGTTTTCCTTATAATCTTATTTTACAGAAAATGACATAGTCAAGTTAATTAAAACAATTGAAAAGGACATGAAACAGAGATAGATAATTGGTGGCTTACCTGAAGTGTACTTATGGGAAGCACCATGTCGACTGTGGAATTCTTTAATGTTCAGAGGCACCGCTCCCTTCATCAGAAGATAGGAAAACATTCTGATTGACACTCAGTGGTCAACTGAGCAGTCAAAATTGCTGGAAAAAATTAGACCTGGCCAAGAATTTTCCATCTCAATATGGTCAGGGAATGGGGGCTATGTTAAGTGCCATTTCTACCTTATACTTCCACCCACTACAACCTTCCAGAATCCCACCAATAACAACCAACAGAATTAAAGAAAAATTAACCTGCCTCTCCTCCCATATTATCTGCAAAATAAACTGTATACACTACCTAACCTTCTACGTTGGCTAACCACCACAGCACAGTTAAACCTTCGGAAGCCTAATTTCCCATAGCTGCCCATGCATGGAGCCACAACACAAATAATTAAAAGATGTGCTCCCCCTCCTGTGCTTCATATATAGTAACCTTCGCCCCCCTCCCTCCCTTCCCTCCGCCACTGAAACGGACTACTTAAAATGCACAAATAAATGGGTTCCCATTTTAGTATGTGTTAAAATGTTTATATGTGTGTGTTAGTATGTACATGTATACCACTTTAAGTATGTATGAGTTAAGATGTGGATGTGTCTGGATAAGTGTGTGTAGGTATGCGTGCATCCCCCCAGCCCCCATCAATTCTTTGCCTCTTTCCTGACCTTTATTAGAGAGAAAGTTGGTGACCTGATTGGGTCAATTGTTTACCAGCAATAGCTAGACATGCAGCAATTTTAACTGCTCAGTTGATGGCTGGCTGCCACTCAGAAGTGATGAAAGCGGCAGTGCCTCTGAAAATTCAAGAACTGCACACTCAGCATGGTCCCTGCTATCTGTACACTTCACGTAAGCCACCAATTTTCTCTCTTTCCTGTACTTATTAATTGTTTTATGTCATTTTGGTGTTTGTGTGTGTCAGGAAATGACATTGTCATGTTAAGTAAACAATTAATAAGTTACGAAAAGAGAGATAGAAAGTAGGTGACTTACCAGCGGTTCATAGATGGTAGGCACCTTGTGAGGTTCAGAGTTCTTTAAATTTTTGGAGGCACCGCCCCCTTCATCAGAAAAAGACATTTCCAGTGATCGGCTAGATCGGTTAGTTGTCTGCTAGCCGATCACTGGAAATGTCTTCCTAACTTTCTAATGAAGGGGGCGGTGCCTCCAAAAAATGAAGATTTTCAAACCCTACATGGTGTCTGCTATCTGCGAACCTCAGGTAGGTCACCTACTTTCTATCTTCCTTTCCTTTCCTTATTAATATATAATATATATTAATATATAATATATATTAATATATAAGACACCGCCTCATTGGCTAGCCGATCACTGGAAATGTCTTCCTAACTTTCTGATGAAGGGGGCGGTGCCTCCGAAAATTCAAGTTCTCTAAACCTCACAAGGTGTCTACCATCTATGAACCTCAGGTAAGTCATCTTCTTTCTATCTCTCTGTCCTTTCCCCATTAATTGTTTTAAACATGACAATGTCATTTCCTATCTCATATATATATATAAATTCTTAGACAATTGACTGTTTATATATGTACATTATTAAAAATTATATATTTTACAGTCACATAAGATATTTTAATGTTAATTTACATTAATGGTAATACCTAAACTTTATCTACTTTTTTCATAATTAACATGGACAAGATGTAGTGAAACATTCAAATTATCAAACACTAAAAATACTTTTTTAGATTTATTACTGGTTTCAATCAATTAATAACATTAACATTAATATAGTTTATGTGACTTTAAAACTAAAGTGTTTAAAATTAATAACAATAGTTGAGTTTTAGTTCTTTGGTGTAGAACTAATGCACCTATGTTATATTTCCATGTTTTTATTTGAAAGTATTTAAATTTGTATCTCATTAAAATAATACAGCATTTCAGTTTACATGGATACAGTATAAAATCCCACATTAATTGAGATGCATTAAAATACTTCTAATTCTATTGCCAGTTTATTAAGTTTATTCAATGTATTATGAAATATATTATAGAATCGTACATGAAATAATGCTTAAATATTTAAGTAGCACTCTTTAGGTGCATTTCTGTAAAATATGATTGCTTTAAAATACTTATTAGATGTCCATAAATGGCATTTTTTTGCACTCAAGATGGTGCATTTGCTATATGCATTTATGGTTTGGCAACTTTTACTGTGAAGTAATTAGTAAATATATTACTTATTACTCCAAATTATTTAAGAAGGGATAAATAAGCAAACATAAAAATCATTTTTAAAAGGTTGCATATTTTATTTTCTGATTAACGAGTAGTTGTAATTTTGTTGCAGATTGGTATGATGCGTAGAGTTGGGTGGAAAAGAAGGGTTTTGCCCCCTGACTGTGAAAATTTAAATTCATTGGAATGCTTTCCTCCACGTTTGGCTGCTCCTCCTCTTCCTCAAAGAGAATTTGGAGGATATGTTGTTCCAGTACCAAGAGAAGGAATAGAAATTCAGAAGTACCATTATCCAGACAATTGGTGGAAAGAAGTATTACCTAAAAATTGTTAAAATAATTCATAAAAATATCAGCACTTTTATCATCATTAACTACATTTTTTTATAGTCACAATTTATGTATTTAATTACTGTCCTTAATATATTTGTGTTGCACCAATTATTTGATATATATGTATCAGAAAATGACATTGTCAGATTAATTAAAACAATAAGGACAGGTAAGAGAAAGATTAGAAAAACATTTCCAGTGATGGTCAGCCTTCTGATGACCTCCAAGAATTCAAGAATCTTAAACCCATGGTGCCTACCATATGTGAATTTCAGGTAAGTCACCAACTTTCTGTCTCTCTTTCCTGTCCTTATTAATTGTTTAATTATTTATATATTAGTATTCGGAAAATGTTGTTTGGTCATATAAAATTATAAAGGCAACAAAACATTAACATTTCATTTTGCTTTAAAAAAGTAATCTCTCACAGTTCAACATTGAATTATAAGATAATTATATGGATAATAAAATGTATTGGAGATAATAATGTTAGATCTGAATTTAAGATGTTTTCTTATAAATTTATTGACAATTGGTTTTCCAATATATTAAAATTATATTTAGATGCTTTAATTGCAAATATAGTTTACTACTTATGTGAAATATACATAAATCAAGTGAAGATAATGTCACAATGTCAAATTAATTAGCTCATTTGGCTAGGAAAGAGGAATAGAGAAAATTTGACTTACCATTAGTTGGCATTGTCAGGTTTGGAAGTAATAAAATGAATAATTTTTGATGCCCTTAGTCCCCTTCTTCAGGACAGATTGAATGGCAGGGCAGGTAATCACTTTGATTTAAGGTAAGTCAGCTTCTACCTATTCCTCTTTCCTATTAAATGGGATATTTTTAATAATGTGAAATGGATATTTGTATTTTAAATTATATCCTTATATCAAATGTAAACCAAAAATCAATTCTAGTCATTATAGTGCATGAATAATTTATAGATGCTAACAGTGTGCAAATGAAGCTTTTAAATCTAAAAAATTTAAAATATGTATTTGTTTTGAACTTTTTTCATATTTCTTTGTTTCAATTGAAATCAATGTGCAGTATAGTTTCAGAATTTGTAAGATATGTGTCAAATAAATATTTTTGTAACTACCAAAAATGGAGATAATGGACCTAAATAATGCTTCAATATAGTAGCTTAAATTTTGTTTTTATTTTGTTTTCCCAGTTCCCATTTATTATTTATGGAGTAAAGACGTCAATTGTGGTGATAAAAGTGAATGTCTTAAGTGATATGCAGCAAGGCCTTTCACTTCCGGCTATATACTGACAAACTTTCTATAATACAAAACAATTCACTCCCACAGGTAAATTCAAATGCTTTAACACTCCAAGTGTGCTAAATTTAGTTGCAATCAACTCAATTGATCAAAGAGCATAACTCCCAACATCCACACAAGAAATGGTTGGCTCAACCTCAAATTGCTCACCAGTCATCATTAAATGTACTGTGGAAACAACCATAACAATGTATTTTCAGCATCCCCCAAATTATCATCAGCAACCAACTTCAATTGTATACACAAGAACCACAGAGTTTTCTTAAACAATGAACTGGAATAGATACTAACAAATGCATTTCCTACCAGAAAGTGCTAGTAAGGAATAAGTAATGTATTTAAACCAAATGGAATTCAGGAGTTTAAAGCACAGAAAATAAAAGAAAAAGAACAAACAACTCAATCAAATTCACAAGCTGTTCCTTTCTGCAACAGATTACAAACTCACAAATCCAGATCCGAGTGTACCAACTATGACATGTGTTTCCCTTCATTAGCTTATAATATGATTTTGGACATCACTTGCATTAAGAACTACTATAAAAATAACATTCAATAATTTTTTTCTTAAAATTCTGTTTTTATACTTGCACCAACATCTAGAGTCATAAGTGACTTTCTAATTATGTAACTGATTTCCTGTTTTAGACAAGTTTACTCAGTTAGAGAAAGTGAAACCACACGCAAACAGCCAGGAACTCTGTGGTGTGCGGCTGTGATACTAGCAAATAGGTTGCCAACTTTGTTCTAGTTCTTTCAAACGATGAAAGAGGATTGTAAACTAAACAAGAATTACCAAAATTAACTATGGCAATCAGAGCTCATAATTATGGGTTACAACCATTTCTAGACACGTGTTCAAACTCTCAAGAGATCATTACAGATTACCGGAACAGCACATGGTGTGCTCCTCTTGTCTGCACCATGCTGTATTGGTTCCAAGCTCCCAGCCCATTTACACCCCTTAGCATACCAAGACAACTGTGAACTGTCATCTCTTCCACGACACATCCTAGATTTGGAGAGATACATTTTCAGTATTAACTCCTAAGTTCCCTGACTAAACTTTAATGTCCCTGCCTGGATTCAAACCAGGCTACACCACAAGAGGGCCGTGATATATAGTTCATATGTGTGTGGATTCATCCAGAGCTGGGCATATAATGCACAAGTGACTGCACGCTAGAGGTGGGATCGAAATAATGTTACCAGAATGTAACTGTTACTGAAAATAATATTTTATTTGAGTAACACCCAAGCTTATGCTCGTAGTACTAGCAGAGGGGAAGCGTGCTCCTGGTGGCCAATGGTGAAGTCAATAGCAAGTCTGATAACGCTTAAGCTAAACCTATTACTGGGTAACACATGTTATCAAATAACGTCTATTAAACCGTTATCAAGGTAGCTGTTATTAACTTCACTGCAGTTCACCAGGGGCAACTCGTGGAAGTCATTGATACATTTTAGTCTGTATTTATGGTCAATATTTTTACAATTTAACATCATATGTTGAAGATTTAATAATATTGAAATTACTTCAAGTATGGTACATCTGAAGGCAGTATTAATGTTAAAACTAATGAAATATTGCTTTAAGATAACCAAATACCACTTCTATGTGTCTCATATAAGAACATCATCATGTAATCTTCAAGAAATAAAATTAAAATGTTTCAAGAAATAACTTAAACTTTTATTAAAAGAATAGAATAAGTTAGCCATACTTTTCTTTTCAATGAATCAATTATCTGACATCTTCAATTATAAATAAATGAAGTTATTCTTGATCTATTTATTTTTACTGTTATTTATTTGGCATTAACAGCTTCAAACGTCAATTTCGAATTTTGTATCAAGGCTTATTTTCATGCTTGTCAGTTTCCCTTTTCCTCGTTATCATGAAGGCATGATATTATATTCAAAGTATGTTCCTTCTAACAATAAAAATGACTAAATGGTACGTGCGACACATTGAGAACAAGGGCGATTTTAATGGATTAAGAACTATTTATTGAAATCTCTGCTTATTGAAATAACATGTTAGTGGAACCTGTTATTATCGGGCAACTGTTACCAAGTAACATTTTAATTTTTTTATTAATGTATAAAAACTATTATCTTTACAGATTCTTAGTTGTGCCAATTTTGATACAGTATATACAATATGAAAACAAAAAAAAACAACATGAAAATAAAATATTGTATATAATTTACATGGTTACATGAGAGTAGATTAATCCGTTTGATTAACCTACTTTAGCCGAACAGGTTGGGTTTAATTGTATCTGAGGGGCATACGACGTGGGTATGTGAGGATTGACAAGCAGTGAACTGATTTTTGGAGGATTAATGAGGATGTGGTCTGCGAGCATGATGGTAGAGTGGGTTAGGGTGTGCCTGAATGATCAGGGGGAAGGATGGTCAATTGGAAGTTTTCTTTTGAGGCGACGGGAGCGTGGAGGTGGAGGAGGATTGTTATGAAATTGCTGGATCGTGGGGTTTGGGTGGTTGAGTGCGCTTTTGATTAGTTTTTTTTTATGGACTTGGAGATTACCGAGTTTACATTGGGAATTTTGATGTTATGGTGGATGACGGAATTTCTTAGGTACCAGGGAGAATTTGTAATGGTGTGTAGTATCCCGCCCCCCTCCCCCCCCCCCCCCCCCCCCCCCCCCCCCCCCCCCCCCCCCCCCCCCCCCCCCCCCCCCCCCGCCCCCCCCCCCCCCCCCCCCCCCCCCCCCCCCCCCCCCCCCCCCCCCTCCCCGCCCCCCCCCCCCCCCCCCCCCCCCCCCGCCCCCCCCCCCCCCCCTCCCCCCCCCCCCCCGCCCCCCCCCCCCCCCCCCCCCCCCCCCCCCCCCCCCGCCCCCCCCCCCCCCCCCCCCCCCCCCCGCCCCCCCCCCCCCCCCCCCCGCCCCCCCCCCCCCCCCCCCCCCCCCCCCCCCCCCCCCCCCCCCCCCCCCCCCCCCCCCCCCCGCCCCCCCCCCCCCCCCCCCCCCCCCCCCGCCCCCCCCCCCCCCCCCCCCCCCCCCCCCCCCCCCCGCCCCCCCCCCCCCCCCCCCCCCCCCCCCCCCCCCCCCCCCCCCCCCCCGCCCCCCCCCCCCCCCCCCCCCCCCCCCCCCCCCCCCCCCCCCCCCCCCCCCCCCCCCCGCCCCCCCCCCCCCCCCCCCCCCCCCCCCCCCCCCCCCCCCCCCCCCCCCGCCCCCCCCCCCCCCCCCCCCCCCCCCCCCCCCCCCCCCCCGCCCCCCCCCCCCCCCCCGCCCCCCCCCCCCCCCCCCCCCCCCCCCCGCCCCCCCCCCCCCCCCCCCCCCCCCCCCGCCCCCCCCCCCCCCCCCCCCCGCCCCCCCCCCCCCCCCCCCCCCCCCCCCCCCCCCCCCCCCCGCCCCCCCCCCCCCCCCCCCCGCCCCCCCCCCCCCCCCCCCCCCCCCCCCGCCCCCCCCCCCCCCCCCCGCCCCCCCCCCCCCCCCCCCCCCCCCCCCCCCCCCCCCCCGCCCCCCCCCCCGCCCCCCCCCCCCCCCCCCCCCCCCCGCCCCCCCCCCCCCCTCGCCCCCCCCCCCCCCCCCCCCCCCCCCCCCCCCCCCCCCCCCCCCCCCCCCCCCCCCCCCCCCGCCCCCCCCCCCCCCCCCCCCCCCCCCCCCCCCCCCCGCCCCCCCCCCCCCCCCCCCCCCCCCCCCCCCCCCCCCCCCCCCCCCCCCCCGCCCCCCCCCCCCCCCCCCCTCCCCCCCCCCCCCCCCCCCCCCCCCCCCCCCCCCCCCCCCCCCCCCCCCCCCCCCCCCCCCCCCCCCCCCCCCGCCCCCCCCCCCCCCCCCCCCCCCCCTCCCCCCCCCCCCCCCCCCCCCCCCCCCCCCCCCCCCCCCCCCCCCCCCCCCCCCCCCCCTCCCCCCCCCCCCCCCCCCCCCCCCCCCCCCCCCCGCCCCCCCCCCCCCCCCCCCCCCGCCCCCCCCCCCCCCCCCCCCCCCCGCCCCCCCCCCCCCCCCCCCCCCCCCCCCGCCCCCGTGTGTAGTATTATGTTTTGTTTGGTTTGAATTTTGGTTGAATGGGTTTAGACTGTTGTTCCCCATACGGAGGAGGCATAGGACCAGGTGGGTTGTATTATGGAGAGGTATATGAGGTGTTTTGTGCTGGTGGAGACAGAGGATTTTCTGTTTAGGAGGAGATATAGAGTTCTGAATTTTTGGTTTATTTTGGAGAGGAGAAAATTAATGTGAGGTTTCCAGGATAGTTTTGAGTCAAACATGATTCGAGTAACATGTTAGCGGCAAATAACTCTTTAGCGCATTACTATTGCTCGCTGCTCAGCTGCATGAGTGTGAGAAGGCCGCGTTGCCAAGTCGCTCCAGCGAATAATGAATATTTGGGTAATTATTGCCCTACTGTTCGCATACAAGGGTTATAAAACCCATTAAAATGACTTGTCTTTTATTATTGTTGATACTTTTCAACATATCAATACAGGAATAATTTATTAAGTAATAAATTAACACATTCAGCTATCTTTTATTTGTTCACTCCCTTCCTTTGTAAACAAATTACAAATAATATTTATATTTCATCAACAGAGTAACATTTACATATATATAGTACATTCCCTACAGATCATTTAACATTACGGTAATTTATATAAATAAAAAATAATTAAAATAACACTTCACACCATCTCTAAACTGTTAACACAGAAAATTATACACAATATAACATTAATGAACATCAACATTACTTATACAAATATGATTTGTAAAAAACCAACAAATCTTATTGATGTACTATTTTATGAAACAATCTTGCTGAAACAGAATATATCATAACTGCCCCTTTTTGTCTACATGGCACACTATATCTGTTTGAATCAGTTTGAAAATGTGTACACATTTGATTGCACATTCCCATCTTTTATCCTTATAAATAAGTAGAAGAGAAGAATTACACATTGGTTGTGACTCAATTGAGCAGAAAATTATTCTAGAACATGAATTATGTGAAAGGTGATTTAATTTGGTAAATATTTTAATTTATTATGAAGGGATTATAAATAAATACATGGTTAATGGCACTTATTCACATAATTATTCTATATTAGAATGAAAGTCGTTGTTTATTTTCTGTATATGTATCAGCACGATTGTCAATTTATCTTTGATGTTGATATGACACTAGAAAATTGTATTATTTAAACCATATTCAGCTAAAGTAAATTTTCATTACATAACATGAACTACATCATAAAACTTTGGCATTGTATCATGCACAATTGCTTTAACAGACTTCAAATAGGCCTATTTTTAACACATAGACACTTATTACACACTGAAGACAATAGAATAATTTAATACAGTATTACAATTATAAAATTTACAGTAACTTTAATAATTGAACAAATATTTTGTAATATGATAAGCTAAGCAATGAATGCTGCATTGATTCCAAACAGGTTTTTGAATTCTCCCAATCCATAGAGGCTTGATGTCAAAGTGTTGCTAATGGTCAAACATTGTGGTTCCATTATGGGTTACTAAACCCTTGGAGAATAAAAAAAATTTATAACATAATTGGAAAATGATAAGATGGCTCATGCAGAAGACCTTATGGTTCTGGCTCAATCCCAGGGTATGTCAACATTTCTCACTCTCTCTGTTTGTTTATAACATATAACCTGTCTGTGATCATTGTTGGAACAGATTAAGAGAACAGACATTACTTAAACATTTAGATTTTAATACATGTAAATGAAGTATAATGGGTTTCTGTGCTTTCTAATACAATTATTATGTAACATTTTCAAACTTTACAGTTACCTGCTGTTCAAACTTTATTAATTGAATGTGAAAATGAATTATTTTTATTCCTAAGAAAGCTATTATAATATGTAATAATTATTTTTTGTTTTGTGCTGACTATAGCCATATCAATGCATTTTTAAAAACACAAGTTATCAACTTTGTCCTCTTCTAGAGTGAGCATTGTAAATTTCTAATCATTTTGTGGATTTCAGCCTAATGCTTTAGTTTATATTTAGTTTAATCTTGCAGTCTTTGTTACATTAAGGCAACTGTGTAAAAAATTGTGGTGTGATTTTATTATGACAATTATTAATTTGAAGTGCATTGATGCTTGTAGGCAAACCAAAACATTGTGGATGATGGTGAATGACATATTACAAGCTATAAGCCTACTTTCTGATATTTACTAGTGATGAATAGAGAAATTTGTGCACTTTATTCTTCACAAATCCTAAACAATCTTTTTGTTTTATAAAGCGATTATAAAAAGTTTTCACAAAGTGTTATAGAGCTTACAGGTATTTAAATGAAAATTTATGAAAATAGAGGAACAATCACTTTGATACTGATTGTTAAGAATATTTTGTAGAATGGGGGGAAAATATCTGTTTCATGATTGTTATGCAGATCATCTGATACAACAAAGATACCATGTAGTCAAAAATGTGTATTTTACCACACGATAGCAAGCAGACACAAATACAAAAATCACATTTATATCAAAGTTATCATTCCCATTTTTAACAGATGAAAATACAACTGCAAAAACACTACCATAATTCAGTATTTTCTTCAAGGCGTTGATTTTCACTCTATATTACCCACCATAATTTTCAATAAGTTTGGTAATTCTTTAAGAGCTCCTTTGAACACATGTCTCTACAGAGAAGAATAATAATAAACAGTAAAAATTATTAGCTGTCCTATCACCTGAATTTTAGAACACCATTCCAATTGATCACTTAGAACCACAAATAACTGTAATGCAAAATATTTCTATTTCATTGTTAATATCTTCACATTAATAGTCACAATTATTGAGTTCATTTACCTACATTATTTGTTACATCATCATATTTTTGCTGTATTATTTCATTGAAATGTATTTTAAAGTTATGTTATAATTGGAAATAAAAATTTTTTCATTTCTATTCTTATATTTTTTTGTTACTGAACTTTCCATCTAAATGTATTGAAATAGCAGTAAATTGCTTTAATTGGTACATAATTTATAAAAGACAGGTAAGTTAAAATAAGATGCATCTTAAAATACCAAATACAGGCACATTATTAGTCATAAAATGCAAGAAAACATCCTTACATAAATGCTTTATTTTTATTAAATCAGTTTAAAATTTTATGAAGCACTTTGTGTAAAAACATTTAGTGCTATTGAAAAATAAGTAAACCCTTCATCACATTGGGCTTAATTGAAATTACAGGCCTTAAAGTTTTAACATATTTTAATTTAAAGAACTGTACAAAAGTTAACCGTTGCAAAGAAATTGTTGTTTTAATTCAGTTTTGAGGCACCATCACATTAATATAATGTACAGATCACTTGTTTGGTAATATTGACTCATATTATACTCGTTTTTGTAATTGAACATCAAAGAAATACACTCAAAAAGATTTCACAACCACAGAATAGTATTATTCTCACAACTAAGGACAAACAGTACACTATATGAAAATAAAATCATTTTAGAACAAAGAATGAATGTTTTTTAAACTACTATGAAGTCTGAGTGCATTGAATCAACAAATTAACTAAGTTTATTTGAAGATATCATAATATTATTATTTCTTAAATCTGTCGATTTATCATGTGCACAAAAAGAAGCATTAGCAGCATAATTATTAAGATTTTAACATATTCATAAATAATTTAAAATTCTTTTAGTAATAATGTGCATGATGTATAAAGTTGACTTATAAGAAAAAAGACACTTGCCGAGTGTATTTTAATTCTTACTTTAAATATAAGGCTTTTAAGGCACCTAAAACTGAAAGTAATCTAATTAATTATTATTTCATAGCGATAATATTAAATAAATGGAAGGAGAAGAAGTGAATGCTACTGGATTATAATATTTATGCTGCAAGATGCCATTCCAAGGAACATGTACAAGTCAAAATATTTCTAAAAAAGGAAACCACCACCAATTCATAATTTGAGAACATGTGGTATCTATTTTTATTTAAAGAAAAGTATTGTGCCCATGGAATGCTAAAGATTTTAGTGACACAAAATTACAACTAAAATCTTACCAATATTGGGAAAGTATTTATACCTATTAGCTATAGGCATGGAAAAACAGTTCCTTACTAATTTTTAACTTTAATCTGAATCATGTTTTGACCCACAGAAAATAATGTTTTAAAGTTTTACCAAAATCATATTTCAAGGTAATTTTTTAAGGTGACTTAATTGTAGTGCAATATATATCACATGGTTACAAGTAGCTTATATTTTTAACCTTTCATTCATTTACCAATTGCCTTTACAGTGAATAATTTTGCTGAAGAATTACATTTGCCTAACTTTGTATGAACAAGAAATATATGTCACTTATTATCATCACAGAAACACTACCAACATGTATGAATTCTCAAAATTGTTTAGTTTGTTCCTCACATTCATAACATAGCACTTAAGTATCACTATATCTGCTTTAGATCCCTCTCATTTCTGGATTTCTAATGATTAACAGCAGGAATAGCCATTATCTTCATCATAAACAAATCAAAACATACTCAAAATCATTGAGTTCCTTATTTCAGCATAGGTCTGCAGAATTTCTTTAATAAGTATACTCTTTAACAATTGCTTATAGATGGTTCAAAATCCACCTTCAAGTGCTCGAGGTGGAAATGTAAAGACGCACGGCTCGCGCGTCGGAAGTTGCTGTCAGAGTTCAAATTTAACTTCACGTTTTGATCCAGTCCTATGAGGTGCTGAAGGAGGAGGTGGGGTAAGTAGTGGAGATGTACAGCTAGGTTCTATTAAAGTTGGTAATTTAGCAGGTGATGCATGGCGGTAGTTAGTGAATGGTGATGTTGCTGGGAACTGGTTAGCCACTACTGGTAACCAAATGTCATTTCTTCTCCATACAGGGGATGCTCCTGTTACACACAGGAAAACACATTAAGATCATTTAAGATAAAATTAATATACAAAAAATATAAATGCCATCAGGCTTATAATAAAAGTACATAAACAATATTTGGACATTCTGAGCGACGGCCATCCATGAAGTTCACATGATTGGCTGTTACTTGGAGTGAATTTCTTTTCTCCTGATAAAGGGGGTGGTTGCCTCCAAATATTTGAAGAACACTTACAATTTACAATAGTGCCTGTCATTTTTAAATTTCAGGCAAGCCACAAAGTTTCTCTCTCTCTCTCTCCTGGCCTATTCTGTTTCATTAATTATTTTGTCAGCTTACAAGCTTATATATATAAATACATCAGGAAATGACATTGTCATGTTAAAACAATTAATAAGGAAAAGAAAGAGAGGTAGAAAGTAGGTGACTTACCGGTGCCTCTGAAAATTTAAAGAACTCGAACCTACAAGCAGAAGTAGTGAACTCTTCAGTGCATTTTTAAACATGAGAAAAATTGGTCATTGTTATATGATACACTACTTCAATTTGAAAGGTTCAAGTCCAATCATTATCAAAGGAAAACTAGATTCTACTCGGGTGGAAGGAGGGGGGTGGAGATAATTTGTTTTCAAGAAAAATATATTGGGTGACAGAGCTTAAACAATGCTGTATGAGCTGCCAGTAGTCGGCCAAATGATATGTTTTACAGCAATAAAAGCCAAGTTTCTGTGTCGACTCATAACCATTGGTGAAACAAGGGTTTTTTACTTCACATCTGAGACAAAGGAATGGGCAAAACAATGGACTGAGAGGGGAAAATCAGTTTCAATGAAGACAAAAATAGTTTCATCGGCTGGCAAGCTCAGGGCATCAGTTTATTGGGAAGTGGGTGGAATAATTTTCATTATCTTCAATAAGTAAATAAAATAAACAGTGAGTGTTATATAAACTTACTTCAATGTTTGAGTGTTTAAACCAAGAAAAAAGGCTGTATTTGGTGAAAAAGAAAGTGTTTCAACACTACAGAGTGCCAGTTGACACATCCAGTATCACAATGGCCTAAATCAATAGTTTCAAATTTAAATTGCTCCTCACACCCAGATTTATCTTCCTAGGATTATTTTACTTTCCTTTTATTGAAAAAAATGCAGATTAAAAAATTGCCTACAATAAAGAGGAGTCTGCAGTTGATTTTGTTGATTCCATGGTTCTCACTTTAAACAGGATATCAAAGCTGAAAGGGAATTTGTTGAGAAATTAGGTTCATAAAATGGATGCTCCTCATAATATCTCTTCTATCCCACTTCTCTCTATCCATCACATCTAAATACTTTGTATACAACCTACAAGACTGACTATCTTTGACACACTGGTGACGTAGCCTAATGGTCAAGGCGCTCTATGGCTACAGTGGAGACTCTGTGACGATCCGGGTTTGAGTCCCGGCGGCGCCGAATATTTTCAGTCTTTCTTTCTTCTTCCTTTCTTCTCTATGCTTGAGCATAATTCATATGCTTCAAAGCATATTTCCTATCTTTCTCCCTTAATTACTATATATATGCACCAGGAAGTGACATTGTCATGTTAATTAAAACAATTAATAAGGCAAGGAAAGAGAGACAGAAAGTAGGTGACTTAAATGAGGTTCATAGTTGGTCAGCACCTTGTAAGATTTGGAGTTCTTTAAATTTTGGAGGCACTGCCCCTTTCATCAGAAAGTTAGGAAGACATTTCCAGTGATTGACTGTCAATCATCGGCTAGCTAATCACTGGAAATGCCTTCCCAACTTTCTGATGGAGAGGACGGTGTCTCCAAAAATTTAAATAAGATCAAACCGTGCATGATGCCTGCCATCTGTGAAACTCAGGTATCTTAATTACAGATTATAAGCAGATAACAAGAAATGAAATATGTGTTTGAATCTTTGTGTATACCTTTGTCAACCAATTATGACATGGAGGTTTACACATTACAAAGATTTTATTCTTTTAGTTATTAAATTGTTTATGTTCTGTAATTATTGTCAATTTCTATAATTTTTATATTCCAAGATATTTTATGTGAAAAAGATTTGTAACAAATTGTTATCATACTGTCAGATCCTGATGTACTTGAAGTACGTCTTTGTTGCCACGCAATTGATCGCACATGGCCTTTAGTACCAGTGTGTACTGCATCGACACTTAGAGACCTAGCCATAGCACGACGCCAATGGTCTGGAGGCCTTGATCCAGCAATTTCGTTAGCACTTACACCAAGTTGTTCATTTAATGAATAAAGCTTATGTGTTATGTCCTTGCCTGCAAAAGAAAAACCAAATCATCATTTAAATTTAAAATATTAATTCTTACGACTAATGATTCTAAAATGCAATTCTGGTTTTAAATCAAATCTGTAATGAGAAAATTATGTATATAATAATTATTATATTTGATTTTGTGCTATGTAATTTTTTTTTTTTTTGAATGCAAGGAAAATAATCTCATGTTACAAAAACATGCTGAAGCATTAATTACTGTAATGTATGGGGCATGAGAGGCACATCCTGAAAATATTAACATTATGAACATTTGAATCCAGTATTTTTAATGTGCTGAGTTATTATAAACTTTATAAAACATAGTTACAGAAAGAATTAAATGGTAGAAGATATAATAGTAAGAAAACATGATTTTGTGTAGTTGTATGGAGCTATTTATTGAAAAATGGGCACCATGATGGATAGAAAAAGAATGACAAATTTCGGATGGTATCATAATTCTTGTGCTGTTGGGTTGATTTCTGGGCTGGGAGGGTAATTCATTAACTTAAAAAATTATTGTTCATTAGTTAAATAATTGAAATATGAAAACATGCACTTTCCAGCTTGTTCCTTTGCAGATTTTTTGCAGTGATCTTGGTACTTTTATCCATGTCAAACCAAGTGCTTACACACTGATAAATTTGACAGGTTAACTGTCTAGATTCAGTTCCTTTTGGACAATAATGTCCCAGAATCTTGGCACATGAAAAGGGTGATTGTTTCCACGTGTAATGGTCATAAATTGTTTATTTTTCATATGCATGTCAGGATTTGTGGGATAGTTACAAGAGTGATGCTGCTGTCATGGGAAATTGCTCCCCAGACCATAACTCCAGGTGTGAGCCCATTGTATCTAGGCAGCATACAGGATTGTTGCAGGTGCTCCTTCTAATCAACACATGGCCATTACTGACACAAAGCAGAACCGGCTTTCATCAGAAAATACAACAGATATCCACTTGGTCCTCCAATGTGCACTAGCTTGACACCACTCACATCACATTAGTGGAATGCAATCTGCAGGGCATCTGACTCAGAGCTGTCCTTCAAGGACTGTAACATTTGTAACAGTTTGTGGTGATACCCTCACTACAAATTTGTATGTCAGTCTGGTGATTCAACCTGTTGCACTTCAAGGGGGTGTTTTTCCAACAGGATAATGCTTGCCCTCATACTGCTGTTGCAACCAAACATACTTTAGAAAGTGTCGACATGTTGCCTTGGCTGTCTAGATCAGATCATTCTACAATTAAGCACATCTGGGACATCATTGGACAACAACTCCGGCATAATCCACAACTATCATTAACCATCCCTGTATTGACCAACGAAGTTCATCAGACATGGAACTCCATCCCACAAACTGGCATCCGGCACAAGTACAACACAATGCATGCAAGTTTCCATGATTGAATTCAAAATTCAGGCCAGCATTTCATGAAACTTTTCTCATGCTTCCATTAACCTAGACAAATTTATTGCCAAAATTTCATTACTCTACAATAAGCTTTACATGGTGTTGTGATTTTCTTTTCCAGCTCTGGGCATATATATAAAATAAAAAAATAATGAAAATTTTAAATTTTGGATGACTTGATGCCTGCTGTCTTAGAAAGAAATCCACTCCAATTTCTTGGAAGAGATCCCTCATACCTGAACAAGAAGCTTCCAAGTTGAAGATTGATGGAAAAAAACATGGGTACTTTTCCAGCTACAATATAAATGAGCAAGTTGTCTGCTGCACATTTTGCATTTCCCACCCATACATTTGACCCTGTTAGTTTGAATCCCATGTAAACAAATGACCTGAGTTTTAGGTGATGTTAAGAAAATAAATTTTTATGTTTCAGGCAGTAAAGGACCCTACTGAAAATTTTACCCTTAATGAAATCATAAATTAAATTATAAATTTAAATCTGTTAATTAAATTCTGTATTTGCCTTTATATTTAGAATATATTATATTATGGTATTACAAATATATCATAATAAATATGAAAGGTATACATACCAATTATACTGTCTAGAACTGTTTTTAATGGTGGTCTGTGTCTCAGCACCCTCTCAAGTCCCAATCTAGACCAGCATAAATAAAGACAATCTTGCTCTGCTGTTATTGTGACCTGAAAAACAACCTTCATTTTGAATATGGACATTTACAGATATATACGTGTCAGGAAATGACATTGCCATGTTAATTAAAACGATTAATAAGGAAAGGAAAGAGAGATAAAAAGTAGGTGACTTACCTGAGTTTCATAGATGGTAGGTACCTTGTGAGGTTTGGAGTTCTTTAAACATTTCCAGTGATCGGAGTCGTCGCCTAACCATCACTGGAAATGTCTTCCTAACTTTCTGATGAAGGGGGCGGTGCCTCCGAAAATTTAAAGAACTCCAAACCTCACAAGTGCCTACCATCTATGAATCTCGGTAACTGATCAAGGAAGAAGTCCTGGCAGTCGACTGGAACAAGTTATGACTGCACCTTGCGAATGCGCTCTTGTTTTGGCGTCTTACATTTGTGAATTTATAATTTTTGCAGCATTTTAACAGAAGGTAATCTACATAACTACTTGCTTTTAACTCTTTAATGGTATATATTCGTAAACTAGGTGTCTTTAGCTAGCTATAAGTCTCGTATAAAGTTTAAATATACTTTTATTAAACTCAGACTTACTTGCAGGTGGTACGGGTTACTACTGTATAAGGTAAAATGTAATATGCTCATGAAGAAAACAGGAGAAACTGGCAGACTCGACTTGTAAGAATGTGTTACAGGAT
Organism: Eucriotettix oculatus; assembly: GCA_034510155.1. Lineage (NCBI taxonomy): Eukaryota > Metazoa > Arthropoda > Insecta > Orthoptera > Tetrigidae > Eucriotettix > Eucriotettix oculatus. The sequence continues at coordinate 182,924,203 of CM067377.1, forward strand.
GCTGTACCCAAAAAGAATAGACTAAGAAAGAAAAGGAACGAAAAAAATGGGGAAATATTAGGAAAGACCGTGCAATTGCAAAAAAAAGTCTCTTTGAGAAAAGAAAAATTAATAAGGTGATCAACTGTATGCTAAATAGGTGTGATGAAGAAAATAAAAAAATGTGTTAAGGCTTTTCTTAAATTCAATTTAATTTTATTGCACTAATTGTATATAGAAAACATCCTATCCCATTCTGTCCCGGGGAGTGGGACAGAACGGGAAATTTTAAAGTTTCTTTTTAAATATTCATAAACAATTTAAATTCGTTGGTTTAAGTTTAACTGATATGAGATTAAGTAAGTAATAGAATAAACAAATGTTTTATACTTTTATGAAGCGGCTGGTCGCGCAGACACTGAAAGGTTTGTTCCTGATCCGGTCAACTTTTTCCATCCTGATACTTTAATTAAATTTTATAGCGTCCCAGACTGAGATTTATTGAAAACATTTATTATTTTTTTGAATTCATTTATCAATTTAACAGATATGAAAATATCCAGTAAGGAGATAGAGGCCGGCAGGTTAGGGAGGCCTGAGAGGTCGAAGAGTCTGGAACTTCGAAGAGGTAATATCCAAGTAAGTGAATATATGACATTGGGAAAATGATTGGTATAGACATTGGTATAGATGGCTAATTTGAAAATGAGGACATACCATCCATGCGTATGGGATTATGTAAACATAAATCGCACATTCTGGCGTCTGTCCTTCATGTCAAGGTAAACCATATTTCATGTCTATCTCTCCTTAGTCATATAAATTTAATGCTCAGAAGAATGCAGTAAGGAAATTAAAATATAACAATTACTTCTCTTTTAATTATTGACTGAAAGCATTAAATATATTTTACCTGAAACAAGTCATCACTAGTGCTATGGTTAGCTTCCCACTCTGGAGAATCAATGAATTGATGTGGTGAAATGAAGTGGAGGTGCGTATCATCACAGGTTACACGAAGCCTAAAATCAGACACAAACATATCTTGTAATTACTTTGTAACTATTTAAGATATAATAAATTCAGTAAATAGATATATAGATTCTGCCAGCTTAAAAATGGGATAATTTTTAAGGGTCAACGAGTCGTGGTATTAACCTCAATGCATCGAACTGACTTAGAGGAACTTAATCTCATACACGTGGGAATTGTTTAAATTAAATAATTAGACACACAGTACGTTTATTGGACTTTTTATTGAAAGAATATAGATAAATGTATAATAAATATAGTCAAAAATTGTTCATATGTTTGCCGAATACGAAAAACCCTTTTAAAATTCACATTCATCACTGGGACGAAACTTCAGAAAATTTGGAAAGATTTCATATGTACTAATTCGGTCCATTCAAAGACCATTTATCGATGCAAAGTTCAGATGGATAGAAGTCAGTTTTATCAATAATGCACCGACAACAGAATCAACAACTCAGTACCTTCAAGACATATTCAGTTCACGGCTTACCAAAAATTCTAATTTCTGATAACGCTAGTATTTTCAAAGTTTTGTACGAACCAGGGCATAGATCAAAGTTTATTACACCGGAACCCCCAGCCACTAACGAACTAGCTGGTCGTAATGTTCAGTCCGTGAAACAGAAACTACAGGCCCTGACTACGTCCACACACCCCGTACAAAGGAAAAATAATGAATTCAGACATCATTTTTCTGACATGAAGTATACTAATTAAATTTATTTCCTGACTTATTTGGCTTTATTTTTATTTATTTATTGAGAAATCAGGAAATACTAATTTGGTACTGATCCAAAACCCTTTCTTGTGAGAGATCCCCATCAAAATTGTACCACAAATGAAGAATACGCATCAAACTGAATCTCCTAAAACCACCACCAGGGACACCGTATTTTCCGAAAATCACCCCCACATTTCGTCAATTAAATGTGAGAGATCGCAATCAAGCCAGATGATATTCCTCCACGGGAAAACAATGGAAATGGGGAATGATAATACAGAAGATTGGGAAGCAGCACTAATAAGCAAAACTGGATGAATATGGATATTGCATAGAGACACATAAATCAATTATTGACAGCCAAATTACAAAAAAAAGACCCAGTCGTACTGACATATCAACAAGTGGCCTTTCAAACGAGCTTCCGCCAAAACCCCGCAAATAAATACTACAGCAACTCACGGGACAGCAAGTACCAAGGCAACTTGAGAGACAATTAGAATAGACGGGAGAACAACAGTTACCCACTCTGTGGCAACTAAGCATGAGAGAGAAGACACCACAAAACTAAAATATAGTCACTCCTTTAACAAAAGTAGTGTGTTACGTTTCTAGTCCATATTTTATATAGATTTCGAGGTTGGAGTTTGATGGTGTGAGGAGCTTTAATATATGTATAATATAATATATTTAATATAGTAATCTTCAATAAAATAAGTAATGGGTAGTGTGGACCATATTTAAACACACACATATATATTGTGACGAAACTCATTGTTCATCATCCTTGCTCAGATGGTTCTTTTGACCTCTCGGGTTGCCCGTGATAGGCTGGGTAAAACGGAAACGACGAACACGTAACAAAAACGGACAAAGTTTCATTAACGAAAAAGAAACAGAAAGTAAACATTTAAAAAATCAACGAAACAAATTAAAATCAAGAAGCTTCTAATCTCGGACCGCTGGTTCAGATCAGAGAGCAGCTCTGCAAGGCAGGACTGCAGACGACCTTCCACCACCACTGACCAAGACGTGAAAACCTCATTGCTCTCTGTTTAGGAAGCGCCAGACCAGGCTCCCCTCCAATTCTCCTACGTCACGCGGTAGCTCCACACTGTCTTCTGCCATGTAAATAGCAAACGGCTGACGAAGAGAGCAAGGCGGAACTGTGACGCAACGGTTCAGTTACTATGTATATGGACAGGAAAGAGAGACACAGACGGCGCAGGTGCTGTTCTCGTCCTCAGTTACAAGTTCCACTCTATTCAACTCTGATTTTAAGGTAAACTGCTGACGATTCTCTATCTCTTCTACTTTCCTGTATATATATATATATATATATATATATATATATATATATATTGTGATAAAAAACGCGGATTTTGTGGTATTGTGGCGTTATGAGGCGCAGTTCGGCCAACAACAATGTCTAGTCGGCTGAAAGATGGCGATTCCCCGCGGGAGACTCCCGCCGAGCGTGTGTAAAAAATGAGGGCGGGGAACCCCGAAATTTTGTGAAATGAACTGGCGGGGAACCCCGGAATTTTGTAAGGGACCTGAGGCGGGGAGCCCCGGAGTTTTATGAAATAGACCTATGGTGGGGAATTCCCGTCGGAGGATTTAAAAGGGGAGCCGATGGGTGGCTCGTGATGAGAAGTCAGATGAGTAGAGGAGAGGACGGACGTGGTCCGAGCAGATTATCAGAATTGAGACGAGATGAGGAGAGGACGGACGTGACCAGAAGTCAGATGAGTTGAGGAGAGGACAGACGTGGTCCGAGCAGAGGAGCAGAAGTCAGATGAGTTGAGGAGAGGATGGACGGGAGCAGAAGTCAGACGTGTTGAGGAGAGGACGGACGAGAGCAGATGCTGTGAGAGGTGGGCAGAGAGGTCAGATGTGGTGAGACGTGAGCAGACGTGGTCAGAGGTTTGCAGACGTCAGATGTTTCGAGGAAGCAGATGAGTTGCGGATCTGGTTCCTACTACCTTCATCGATAAAAATCCTGCAAGACGCCAGAGAGACGCGCAAACATTCAAGAGGTGGATGTTTGTAGGCCCAGTAATTGTGGGTAAGTTATTAAAAAAGCCGTGAAACTTGCTCATTGCTCTGGTTAAATAATATTTAATGATTTTTTTTCTATTTTCAGTTACTGCATACTCCATCTCTCGAGAGACCCAAAATCCCCTGAGATTAAGCCCATGTAATCACTTTAAATTAATAAATGAAAATTTTTATAATTTGTTCTATTGATTGATTAATTAATGTTTTATACCCTAAAAAGTATATTACAATATATATATATATATATATATATATATATATATATATATCGCGGCCATTTAATCACTTTGGGTATTCTGCATTCATTTGTCCGTGGCAAAAGAAAAAAAAATTATATACAGACTATGAACTTAACATGTTTAAATCTGGCGCATTGCTGTAGGGTTCGGCATATTGCCAGCTTGTTGGCAACAGAGCGTGGTCTGCAACTCTCCATTTCCTTAGAACCTCTTTTTTTTCTTGCTAAGTTTTCCACCCACCAAAAATATTGCAAGGCAGGCGATACAGTTCTCGCTTCTCGATATAGTTATGAGACAACAGTTTTATTTAATGTTATGCAACTAAAATAATCTTATAATATAATATTTAATGCTATTTTATCAATATATTTATTTTAATATCATAAATAATATTGCGACTGATTACATACGGTTACAAGACAATAAGTATAAAAATTTGGCTTCAAAGATTAGATTAACCGTGTATGCTTTTCTCAAATTCATGTAGTCTATTTTATATATAGAACAGGACATGAAGAAAATGAAAAATGAATATGGAAAGGGAATCAAAATGCAAGGAGAAGAAATAAAATCCCTAAGATTTGCTGATGATATTGTGGTATTAGTGGAGTCAGAAGAAGACTTGGAAAACATAATAAATGGGATGAACGTGATCCTGGAAGAAGAGAACAACATGAGGGTTAATAGAGGGAAAACCAATGTATGGAGTGAAGTATGGGAAATAGTTGAATAACGAACGGTGTTATATTGAGAAGGAATATTTTGAAGTAAGTTAAGGAATTCTGCTACTTGGGCAACATAAAAAGTAGGATAGCACAGGCAAGGAAGGCTTTCGCAAAATATTGGAATTTATTTACGGATAATATAAGTATGAATATTAAGAAATCATTATTAAAAATGTTCGTATGGAGAGTGGTGTTATACGGGTGCGAAACGTGGACAATAGGAGTTGAAAACAGGAAAAGAATAGAAGCTTTCGAAATGTGGCGCTATAGGAGAATGCTGAAAATCAGATAGGTTGGATAGGGTAACTAACCAGGAACTTATAAGGAGAATAGGGGAGGAGAAAACCATTTGGTGGACATTGACCAAGATTAATAGGCTCCGTTTTGAGACATGAGGTTCTTGTAAAATTAGCATTAGAGGGAAGTGTATGTGGTAAGAACAGAAGAGGGAGGCCAAGGATGGGACCCGCTAAGCAGGTAAGGAAGGATGTGGTAGCTATGTGGAAGTGAAAAGGCTTTCTCAGGATAAGTTAGCATGGAGAGTTTCATCAGACCAGTCTTAGAACTGCTTACCACATAAGGAAGTAAACAACATTTTTAATATGAAGTGATAGTTTTCTCATTAAAACATATAGTTGCAGAGATAAAAATCGTGTAAGAGCTGTGAAAACATTCATAACGGGTCATTCCTTTGATAAACGCGTAGTTAACTCATCAGGGAATAATGGTAAAATTTTTTGGGTAACTTTTTTTGTGTGCATGGAGACATCAGATGAATTATCTGTATCACTTTTGTTTCCCCTTTGAAACGCACATTGCGGCTCTCGCCTTCAAATTGCTTAAAATTATGTTGCAGCAGCAATATTTTACTCTTTTGTGTCTGGCAACCGTGGCTGTTGTCTGGAAGTCTACCAAGAACGTTTGTCATTGTATACCTTCCCTCTGCGGGGCAGCATTAATTTCGATCCATAGCATTGTTTCTATTACGCCTCAAACGTTTGCCACTCGGCACGCACAAAACATCTAAAATCATCTTTAAAATGTAGTCTACATAAGTCTTGGAATCTTTTGGATGGTTCCAATTTGGTTTTAATTTTTTAACAAGTACATTGTTCTAGTCTGATAGAAATCAATTGTTTAATTTTAGAATTTCATCAAACATTCCTAAACTAAATTATAATAGGTAGATTGAATAAAGTTACCGGTATTTTTAACATTGTGGAAGTTTATTTACAATTCTAACTGATAAGAGTCTGAAGTGGTTGAATTCTCTCTGTTGATAATTAAATTAGGGTTGTAGTGCGATGGAGTACCTCCTTAAAATAATTTTAAAATAGCTGTTCACTTACGTGCCAACCTGTCGAAAAATGCAGAGTTGGGGAATTTTCCGGAAGCTATCTACTCAACCGTCATTCGGAAGGACGTGAGACAAGTAAGCAGTAGTCCCTCTAGCCACCTTTTTCACGCTCGACGATTTCGAGGCACATTGTCTTAAAACGCCGCAGCCTGGACATTTGACCTGCGACGCCGGGTAAGAACTTGACTGACAAGGTCACCAAGAAAAGAGCAAGAAGGATTTCTCCCACTTTTCAGAGCAAACTGATTTCCAGCAAAGAGGTTATGTACAAATTATGGTTATTTTGGTTGTTAGTTCAAAATTCGATGTTAAATTTTAAATTTATCCCTAGTTAAAGTTATTGTTCTCCGTTGAGTTTAGCAAATAGCTGGCCCAATTTATATAATGAATTAATTTCTAATATATTTTTAACAAACAATTATTAAATTATTATTCAATAAAATTGGTTTACTCTTTTTTTAAAATTTCTATTCCTTTTTTTAAAAAATTAATGAATAATATTGATATTCAACCTCCACCACAATATTTTTGTAATTATTTATACAATAATAAAGGCGTTGATGGATTGCAAAAATCTTGGTGCATTTTATTAGAATTTCCGAAGTAAAATGTTGATGGGATTCAGTTAAAACATATGTGATGTTTTCTGCTGTAATACAGAGATTTAGTGATAAGACGATATTATTACAACATACAGTTTTACCTTATCGATATAAAATTGCAAAGTTTTGAGACTTGTGCACATGTAACTGGTGAATGTTTTTGCTCATTTACAGATGAAAGAAAAACGAGAGGATACAAAGACAAAATGAAACAATTGTTTAAATATGTATAATTTATAGAGATTCAATGTAGCTCATTAGAATTCTGTTATAAAGTTAGTTACAATTCAACAAAATTCTTTAATGAAGGTAATTAAATAAATTTTGTAGTAAAAGTATTAGAATATTATCTATATAATTGAGAAGAAATTTACTTACGGCTAATATAAGTGTAAATATTAGATCATCATTACTAAAAATGTTCCTATGGAATGGGGCGCTATATGGGTGTGAAAAGTGAACGATAGGAGTTACAGACAGGTAAAAAAATTGAAGCTTTTTAAATGTGGTGCTACAGAAGAATACCGAAAATATGATGGGTGGACAGAGTAACTAACCAGGCAGTAGCAAGCAGAATAGGTGAAGGAAGAACAATTTGGAGACCAAGAGAAGAAATATATTAATACGCAATGTTTTAAAACATGAGGGTCTTGAAAAGTTAGCAAAAGAGGGAAGTGTATGGGGTAAGAACAGAAGAGGGAGGCCAATGATGGAATACGCCAACAGAATGGGGAGGTTGTGGTAGTTACGTAGAAATGAAATGGCTACCGCAGAATAAGTTAGCATGGAGGGTTACATCAGACAAGTCGAGGGATTAATTACTACGACAAAAACAATTGAGAGGCCGTGTTAACGATTTTTTGGTATCAGGCTACAAGAGGGTGATCCTGAAACAGGCAACTCCCCTTTAATAGCATTGGAAGAACATTGAAAAGGTGGATGTGGAAGACAGAGCAAGGTAGCCAAAGGTTGACTAGAACCCCTGGGCTATAACTGAAGGACCCTATCCAGTGTTTCACCTAAAGAGATTCAGGAAAAACCCTAGAAAACCTGCATTAGGTAGTTCGGTCTATTGGGTATTATTCTCACGCCCTTCCGAAGACGGGAGACGCAATTGCTGTGAGGTCGCAGCATTACCTTCTCAATCTATCCAACAGTTTTAGGAGGCACTTGGCCGACTGGGATCAATGCTAATTTTTCAGTTGAATCAGCGGATAAGTATTACTGTATGCCAAAGTCGTTTATTGGCTGGTAACAGGCTACATGAGGGTGATTCTGAAGCAGGCAACTCCCCTTTAAGAGTTTAGGAAGGGAATTAAAAAGGGGGAAGTGGAAGGTAGAACAAGGTAGTCAGGCTATAGTGTAAGGATCATACCCGGTGTTTCACCGAAAGGTGATGCAGGGAAAACCCTAGAAAATCTGCATCAGGTAGGTCGGAGTAGTGGGAATTACTCCTGCTCCCTTCTGATGACAGGAGACTGGATTGTTGTGGGGACGCAACAAATTCGCCTCCGTGCCTTGATTAGTATAGGTCCAATGGGATCAGCGAACAACTCTTACCGTATGACGAAGGAGTCTTAAATTAGTTACCTTGGCCATGGACCAAGGGGGGAGGGAAAGAGGAAAACCAGGAAGGAGGAAGTCAGCCCCGACGGACTTACCAGAACTCCACCTGGTTCTCACTCATTTCCCATGAGGATATCCCATTAACTATGGGTCCATATCTAAAGTCTTTTTTTGGGTAACAGGCTACCTGAGGGTGATCCAGAAGCAGGCAACTCCCCTTTAATAGCATAGGAAGGGACTTGAAAAGTGGGGATGTGGAAGGTAGAGCAAGGAAGCCCAAGGTTGACTAGGGCCCCCAGGCTATAGTGTAAGGATCCTACCCGGTATTTCGCCTAAAGGTGATGCAGGGAAAAACCCTAGAAAACCTGCATCAGGTAGGTCGGGCTAGTGGGTACTACTGCGTCTTCGACCCCCGTAAATACACCTCTCAAACTGCCCAACGTCGTCTCAGCCTGCAGGAGTCTTAAATTAGCTACCTTGGCCATGGACCAAGGGGGGAGGGAAAGAGGAAAACCAGGAAGTGCGCAGGTAGTCGTAGTGAATACTGCGTCTTCGACCCCCGTAAATACACCTCTCAAACTGCCCAACGTCGTCTCAGCCTGCAGGAGTCTTAAATTAGCTACCTTGGCCATGGACCAAGGGGGGAGGGAAAGAGGAAAACCAGGAAGGAGGAAGTCAACCTCCACCTGGCTCTCACTCATTTCCCAGCAGGATTTCCTCCTTCTTTGGCTTCTATTATGTGTAAAGTCGTTCACGTCTTAGTTTACATACACAAAATTGCACAAACAGACTCCGAGTTATAAGGTGTTCCCATACTATTCATCCGAATTTTTTTATTCTATAGGTCAATATGCTCACTGGAGAGCAGTGGTTTTCCCTCCTGACTTTCGAGAGTTCTCTCTTCAGCCGTACGCACTCATTACTCTTGTAGGCTGGAAATAATTTGCTATTGAGTTGAGGTTCTAGTAGAGGTTGAAGTGCGGCTTTTGTGTGTCCTTGTAGCTTGCCGAGGTGCACAATACTTTTCCTGAATGACGTTGCTAGTGCATGGTATATTTAGGTTCCGTGTGTAATGTGTGGTTGCCTACGTACCACGGTACGTTTGTTATCACTCGGGGTATTTTGGTTGTATTCATCGTATTTTCTGTTGCTTGCGCATCCCCAAAGTTCAATTCCATACCTCCATTTGGGTTTCGTTTGCTTTCATAGAAGAATTTTATTTTGCAATGAAAGTTTTCAGTTACTTCCTATAAGCCAGTCTTTTGTTTCTAAATCTATTAGTTTTTTTTTCAAATGAACTATACATATGAATACCAAAGTATTTTGTGTACGCAGACATTATAATTCTCCCCTTTCCTAATTAAATTCTAAAAATTCATAACAGGTTCCACATTATATGAAGACACCCAATTTTATTTCCTGTAGGCGTGTATATGTAACTACACCATTAAGAGTAGTTCGAGTATCTTCTCCTTATAAATATAATTGATTGTTTCTGGTAATTTTCTATATGGTTGCTTATTTAAAGTATCATTAGATTTATTGATTTGAGTGAGGTACTGATTCATGGCGGACGGTTTTAATGAAGTTCAATTTTCATAAAGTAATGTAAATTTTCAAAAAATGTGACGGTCTAGCTGATGGTTTAACCACGTGTTGACAAACGGATTACTGTCCTATTAGTGTTGAATTCCCCCGGCATCGCCGGATACTCAGCTGCTTTTCTAATAATTGGAGTGAAAGCGATGTACTTTAAAATAATCTATTTACATATATCAGTTGCCATATATTTACAATATCTGTGTGAATTTTCCTCAAAATAATATACTTTTAACTAGTACACAGATATATGTCAGCTAATGGTTAGTAATAATAATTGCTTGAACATTTTAACATTTTTCTTCGAATTATAAAGTAATTGAAGTTACTGCTTTTTAATTGTTGACAATACCGTGTATATTTTGAACTCACTGAGGAATTCGGGAGAATTTTTAACTTTATTAATGTAAGGGATCTTTTGGATTTTTTAAGGTAATCTAGCCTGTCAGCAGAATTCTTGACGCGGTTAATTTGAAGCCAACAGGTCGGGGAACCCATCAATGGGGTAATGGTCTATAAAATGAGCGGCTTCGATTCATGTTGAATCGCATGTTTACCAATAGACCTACTATAGTGTCAAATTAATTAATTTTCCGGGCAGACAAAAATAAACACCCGGATAACACCGCACCGAGCACCCAGATAATACTAAATATGCAGTAAAGTCATGATTTAAACTCATTTGTTAGATTCCATAAGTTTAGCAATATATTTCTAAAAACATTATTTAACTGTACTATAAACGGCGAAGAAAACTTTTCTTTGTATAAGCGCATAAGCCGAGTTAATTTCGTTACATCTCTCACAGTTCTTGAACATATTACTTAATTAGTTTTATGAAATTAAATAAATTAACGACTAGTTTTACAGACACGGCTTCTACCTAGATTAAACGACGTTTCGTCAACATATTTGTTACTTCTTCAGATGTTTTTACTAAATTATAGACAATATTTCCTTTTAAATTATTAAAATATCATAATATTAATAACAATAGTAATAATAAATACTAAAAATAATGGTAATAATAGTATTTAGTTGGCCAGTATAATCTAGGTATTTAAACAAACCACTGAACTGTCCAAGATTGTTATACAACACGAGTGTCTTTCAGTTATTATCTTTACTACCCGGACAGATCAATTCATTGACATTAGATTCGTAACAGAATTTGTAAATAAGTGTTTGTTTTCTTTGGGATAGTGATAATTAAATAAATGATAAAGTTTTCTTCTTGAATGAGTTAGGAGAAACTCAGTCTAAGTAGAACAAATTAAGTCAACTGAAACTGGATATAAGCCGCGGTAATTATCCGAATTACTCACCGTACACTGTTTTCAGAGCTCAAACCTTTTCAGAAAATCCATATGATTTTTAAGCCATCTGCAAAATTTAATTTTAGGTATCCATAATTCTTGTGGTCGAATAAAAAATAAGCAACTATGTTTCTGATAAAAATGTGGGCCCAGAGAGGTGCTGAGGTTACGAAAATTATAATCTCAATCTATAAATGAAATCATTCGTGACTATTTTATTACTCAATACTGTAGCGATTTCATATAAATTTTGGGGGAATTTATTTTTATTTTTACTTTTTTAATAACAATTCTTTGTGGTTGTATACGCTGGCTGCTGTAAGCTGGGATGGTCTGGAAATACCCAGCCTACAGATGTCTGAGGTCGTGTAACGCTGAACATTCCGAATTACAGGATTCACTCAGGACTCAGGCGACACTAACGTGAAATTGCCGACTGTAGACCTGTATTTACTCGTGTAGACCCCGAAATTGGTGGAGTCTAAAAAGACACGCCCTGGAAATTTAAACTTGATTGGGGAACTTTTCGAAAGAGGGGCTAAAAACTGAATTTTGAGAGGGAGATAGGGAGTCGTGAAAGAGACGCAGAGGGACAGCCATAGATGTGTGCTAGTGGTGAAGTAGGTATTTGACCCCCGTAGCAGAGCCCAGGGTAAAGATGGAGCCGACTGACAATTGCCGCGTACCAGCCAGCGGATATAAGCAGACCGGAGAAAATATACTTACGTAAAAAAAACCTGATCGTATGCCACAAGTTCCGCCACCAAAGCCAAAAATCCCCACGCGTACCCTGTTTTTAAGGTAGTCTCCTCTCCTTGTTATGTTATGCCCTTTTTGTCCTCTGTTTAGTTTTTTTAATTTTGTTTAAAAAATCTATTGTATTACCGTAAATTCATTTTAATTCATTTAAAACTCCCACCAACTGCAAAACAGATTAGAAAATTTATTAAAAATCATAATTACCAATAGGTGCATGGCAATACTAATGTCATTTTTCTTGATATATGGAGAGTATGTTTAATATATTTATTGCCTTCTGTGTTTTGAAGAACACGTCAAAGCAATTTCAGGACTGATCAGCTACACAGAAAGTAGCAATTTTAATTTTGTTTCGCCTGTGTGTAATAAATAGTGCACAGTAAACGGAATTTTAACTTGTTTCGTTCTCCCAAGTGTCGTCAGTGAAGACGTGTAAAAAAGAAGTATATTTGTGAAGTTCCAAACCGAAGAAGAATGTTTTAGAAACGAAGGCATGTACAATTGCTAGCAATTTCGGAATAAATCTGGAAGCGTGAGTAATTGTGTCGCTACCAACTGCCACAAGTTTATTATTTACTGCTTGGTGCATTTATCGTTGTTTCCGCGCAGAACGCGGTTTCACGCGCTCGCATAAAAAAGAGCAGGGGTGTTCTTCCTTTCTTAATAAATAACTTTTTACAACAGTTACCTGATACATTGCTGGGGAATGTGGATTTGGAAATAATTTTTAAACAATAAAACTAATTCGTATTTTCCATTAAAGACAGTGGATAAATAATTATTTTTCTGTAATAGAAAACTTATAACTTAAGTTATAACAGTGACGATTCATATTAACGGTAATTTTCTGAAACAAATTCTCCTCCAGTGTCTTTGTTTCGGATTATCTCTTTTATTTACTCTTAGCGTACCACAACCACTCATTTTTTTCTGAAGTATTCCTGAAATATTATAGACATTTCTATCTCAGTTCTATGTTAAAATATACGTCATACGAATACTTCCTTGCAATTTGTAACATTTAATACGTTTTTCACCACAATTCCAAACCCGTACCTCATTCAACAGTCAACTTTTAATGTAGCTTTCGCTAACCTGCCATTTTTATCTGTAATAATATAATTAACGTCATAATCATTAATATATTTTAGAGTTATTTTTTAGGTTAACAGGCTACATGAGGGTGATCCTGAAACAGGCAACTCTCTCCTTTAATAGCATAGGAAGGGAATTGAAAAGGGGGGATGCGGAAGGTAGAGCAAGGCAGCCAAGGGTTGACTAGGGCCCACGGGCTATGGTTTAAGGATCCTACCCGGTGTTTCACCTAAAGAGATGCAGGGAAAACCCTAGAAAATCCACATCAGGTAGGTAAGGCATTGGGTACTATTCTCACGCCCTTCCGAATGATGGGAGACGAGTTTGCTGTGGGGTCGCAGCATTCCCTTCTCCGTGTCTCCACCAGTTTTAGGAGGCAGTTGGCCGACTGGTCCAATGGGATCAACGGACAACTCTTGCCATATGCCCAAGGTCTCCGACCTCAGTACATATATACCTCCTAAAATAGGTGAAGATGTCTCGGCAGGCCATTTTTATCTGTAATAATATAATTAATGTCATCTTCATTAATATATTTTAGAGGTCGTGGTGCGTTCTTTATATCTTTGCATTGTCGGCGATGCGACTTTGACAGAGAGAGTATGTTACGCGCCATGAATTCAGTCTTTCAAGGAGCTACTTCTGAGAGACGTGTAACTGTAAGATGTTTTTTAGATTTAGTTGAAATGTTTTCTTCCAGACATGTTTCTTCCACGCGAAACCCTTTTCGATATGCATTTGATGTCAATTGAGCATTATTGATGGCCGTAAACCGCGTCGTTTAGTAAAAGCTAGACGTACGGATTTATTTTTTTGTTCACCACGTTTTGAATCAATAATGATGTTAAGATCGCTTTTTATTAGCGTAGATACACTACCTATGGCTAATAGCGCGGTACCATCTGCGAATGTGGCGGTTGTAGTTAAGGTGGACCCTAGGACCTGTCTTGAGATACTTCAGAATTTATAAGCATAAGATCAATTAGGACATTTTCGCACTTCATTTGAAATAGTCTGTCGTGCAAGTAGGATTTGGGTATGAGGTAGAGATTGTCCAGTATCCATTTCTTTAGTTTATATAACAGCCCTTGTGTCCAACTTTATCGAACTGTTGGTTAAAGTCGATAAATACTGCACTACAGTACCGTTTCCCTAAAAGAATCCGTTGATAATGTCCACCAAACGTCAAGCCTGCTTTGTAGTTGAGCTCTGAACCCAAACTGGTGGTCAGGTATTAGATTTTTGTCTTCTATGATGCGGATTATTCTTTCCAATAGTTCATAGGCCTATATGAGTCCGCAAGATTTGTGGTTTGCCGGCTTTATGCTATTGCTCGTCAGTTATTTTTGTTAAGAGGTCGTATCCAAGGAGCTGTCTTTATTTCTCTCATATTTAAGTCTTTGACAGGGGCCGAAAGTTGTAACGGAGAGTCCAGACAGTGTTCTGTTTCTTATTCGTCCGTTCCAGAGATTCACAGATCGGGTTCGAAAACCATTTTGAAAATGATGAAAACTATGAGTTTATCGACATTTTTTTGCCATGATCTGTCCACTTTGCGAAGTTTCAGATGCTGTATAAGTGAATTTTTTGGCTTTCCGTATTATGGCTTTCGTGAATCCTGTCTCTGATTTTTTACACAATTGTCTGGAAGATCAAGGCTTGTTTTAATGCAGAGTACTGATTATGTAAGGCACTATTTCTGTCTCTGGTAGATGTAAATAATCATTGTTTATGTATGTTTAACATGACAGCTTGTCTCGGGCGCTCTTTGTAACGTTGTCGCCTATGACACAGAGCGCTAGCCACATTTTACGCGCCGTGAATTTAATTTCGAAGGAATGTGCTAATGAGACTGAGATGTATAAGTGTAAGATTAAATGTTGGTCTCCGCACGTGGCAGCACAATAAGACGTTTATGTGTATCAATTGTGAAATAGGAGCATTGCATCATTTAAGTGTGGGAATCAAGTCTGACGAGGAACTGTGTCTGAGACGTTTCAGAATAATTGCATCCACACGCGGTGGAACAAGGAAACTGAGTATTGTATTAATTTATCTCATGGCTCCAGAAGAAGGTTTTTACAAAATGTTTTTCAGCCTAAGTAGACACTTTCTGTTTAAAACTTTTTAGTACCTGTAAATAAATTGCATCTACAAGAAATTCAAACGTGGTGAATGTTGATCTACAACGGCGAGTAGGAAAATAATATATCTGTGGATGTACGAACCCCGATTATTTTTCGCAATATATATAGCGAATACTTGTTCATCAGGAAGAGTGGTAATAATTGTTGAATAGTCTAGACCAATGATGGGCAAACTACGGCCCCTTGAAATTTTTTATGTGGTCCGCGCGAAATTATTCCTAATCTGACTAATAGAAAAAGAATACTGGCTATAAGAAAAATAAACATTTTCCTCTTTATTTCTGTCTTTCGTTTTAGAAATGCAATCACAGTTTCATTCATCACATTCTCCTTCATATTTCAGACATTAATAGGGTTTAGTATCACAAAAAATACAAGAATTTTGTAAAATGTACTATTATTATTATTTTTTAATTCGGCACGCCTAAACTTATTTTTACTTTTCTTTGGCTCCCTATTTAAAAATTTTGACCATCACTGGTCTAGACTTTTGAAGGATCCATATTCGCTCCTATGGGAACTAGTCTGAGCTCTCTGGAACCTGGCTGGAAAGAAGGAGGGAGCTACATTCAGAGGTGACATTCGTCAAAACTGACTGAGGTGCATCGGGTTTTGGAACTTTAGTTCAAATCAAAAGAGAGATGAAAGTATTTTCTCTAGGAGAATTTCTCAACACCAAACCAATTATATTACATATTATTTATCCATATTCGTCCCTGTAGTTTGGCCCAATAAGAAGTCGCCGTTAAATGATATTACACTACGGTCTTTCAATAATTTATGACTAATGTCAGAATAGTTGTATCCTCACGTGGTGGAACAAGGAAAATGAGTATTATATTAATGTATCTCATGTCTCGAAAAGAAGGTTTTTACTAAATGTTTTTGAGTTTAAGTAGGCAGTTTATATTTATAACTTATGTTGTAAAACAGAAGAGGGAATATTTGGGCTGTCTGTTGTTGATACGCTTTTCCCATCTCATCCTAGAAAATAACACGACACGTACGTAACGTAATTCAATACCCAGCTGACCCCATATTCTTACCTATTGACGTTTACGACCGGTGTTTCATGTTGGACTCAGTTGTAGTTACGAGTAGACGTCTTACGACCGTTTCTTTATTGCTTTTACTCCAAAGTCTGTGGCTTCTACGAATAGTTTTTCCTCAGCTTAGTCTATAATATTTACGAACATTTCACTGATAATATACGAGAGTAGTTAAAATAAAATACGGTTATAATAGTGTACCATTTTTGTTTTTGAGAAATTCTTTATCATTTTTACTAATACAAAGTAGAACATAAATTCGAGAAATTTCACAAATTGTAACAGTTCATGTTCACGGGAAAATTTTATTATATTTATATCCTGTTGATTGTACTAATCTGTCAAATTAAATGTGAAAAGTATTTTACGAGAAGGGAAGGTAATAATGATTAGAAACATTTTTTTCTAAATTAATTCTAATTCAAGTAATGGAGTGATTCAACTATTGAGATCCCTTTAGCCAAAAAGTAATTGAGTCCATCTGAAGGACGACTATTAAATTTATATTTCGAAGGTCACGTGACGGAAATAAGTAAGCTACCGCCCTAGTGTGGGAGCCATCGGAAATCGAAAGTCAGAAAGCTGTTCAATATGTCATTTATTAAACATTTTGACGAAGCTTGCAGAGTCCTCTGAGATCGAGACGACAGACAAATTTTTTTAATTATTTGACATATTTCGGATTTATCGTATTCTCGGATTCATAACTTTGTGGGTACCCGGCGTTGCCAGATACTTAATTTACATTAGCCCCTTTTCACGTCTCCAATCATCAAAATTACGCAAATCAACGCTGAAAATAAAAAGTGTTGAATGTGTTGCTCGTCAATCTATTTATTTCATAACTTGCTTACTTTGTGTTTATAATTTCTGTTCCTTTCTTTGTGTGTTTCATGTACTGTCTGGAGTGTCTATGGAAGGGCAGATTCCTCGTGACTCGGCCGTCGTATGTGATCGCGTGTTAGGTTTAGTCTCGTATGTTGTGTCGTTTCAGATTTATTTAATTGTCAAATAAATTATTTCATCTTCTTCTTCAGCGTCAGTCTTCGTGACCGTGACATTCAATTCCATGCCAAGATTCGAAACCGGGACCTCTGGGTTGTGAGTCAATTATTTTAAATAGTGAGTGTTAAATTTGTATTTATACTGTAAATATTGTGTATTAGCGTTCATAAAAGAATATCCCAGTTATAAAAGTTAAAAAATCAACTGTTATTAAGGAGTATCTCAAACAGTTTTAGATAAGCACTTGCGTGAGTCTGCTTTGTTGTTTTCCTGCTTGCAGGAACAGACTTTTGAGCGTAAAGCATTATGCTCTGCAGCTTTCTGCGAGTGAATCTGTATTTTCAGTTGAACATACGTTTCGATTAAAGTTTAATTAGTATGCCCATGTGACGAAAGCTTCCACCAATGGTAAAAATATATCGAAAAGACCGGATGTGTGTGTAAAAGGAGAATCATGTGGGGACAAAAAGTGTCACAGCATCTTACCTACGTAGTCCTAAGAAGTTTGTTCTAAAACCAAGTCTTGGCGAAAGACGACGGTTTTAATAAATTGTTTGCATATGCGTACACACACCATGCAATTGCAGTTGGTCCAGACGACTACTGGTGTACGTTATAAGTTGTAAGTGAAGTGTTGAAGCGGGAAGATGACTTTCTTCTGATGCGTTAACTTTTCACATTAAGTCCGAATCCGAGGGTTAGAACATCCACATGAACTTGTTCAATGTCAAAGAGATTTCCTAAAATTACTGTAAACGTTGTAATCTGTTCCGACGTATGCTATACGAACCATTTTCTTCGCTGAAGCTACCGTAATAGGGGTCGGTTATCTGGGTATGTTGCAAGAATGGCTATTTGCCCAATTAGAAGGTGAACTTGAAAATTTTATATGCTAACATTATTTGTTTCCCACGGAAAACTCTTTGTGAACGTCAAAGTTCCCAACTAGATAATTTTCCTTCACTTTGATGTATGTTTTTTTTTGTAAATGGTCTAATAAAACACTTCAAATATACCATTGAAACTGGAACATTCTCATTGACAATCTTATTTAACCCTTAGTAACGATAAAGGATTACAATTATTATATTGCATTTTTATTTATGTTGGACAGGCACATTTTTGAGTTCTGATTTTATTTATGTTCACTTTAACTTCTAATTGTTATAAATTATGGTTTATAAGAATTATTTTGTAATTTTTATGTAATAATTTATCTAGTTTCTTTATTCCAAGACTAAATAAATAAATTAATCAAATCAGACAATCACCAAAGCGGAAGAACTTGGTCTTACTTTATTCTCAAATCATTAAATGTTAATTTCAGTCTTCTTCAAACGTTCTCCTCAAAATTACCCATTCCGTGTCCAAGTCTGAATGTCAATGACAAAACTAATTACGATTTTATTTTGTATATGTAATTATCGTATTCTATCTTGTCACTTCTGGAAATCACTAAATGAAAATAGAGCTGAAAATCTCGTCTTCCAGAAGGGCATACACTCAACCAACCTGATGCAGGTTTTCTAGGGTTATTCGTAAATCTCTTTTAGATGGAACGCTCATAGGATCCTTAAACTATAGCCTGGGGGCCCTAGGAAACCCTTGTCTGCCTTCCTCCCACTTCCGCATACGTCCAACAAATTCCCTTCCTATGTTGTTATACGGGAGTTGCCAGTTTCAGGATCACACTCACGGAATAAATCCTCGAGGTACTCAAATATTTATTCAACTTAAGTCTCGCAAACACACGTATGGGAAATACACAAAGGTTATCCTGGCGGAATTCCTCCGCTAAGGATTTTACACTGGTGCAGGATTTACGACAGGCTTCCAGAAATCTGGCTTCATCGACTCTACCATGTTTTTAATTTATTTACGGAGATTACTTATCCAACTATTCAGTTTCTTAATTACGTAATCTTTTGACGCGTTTGAGTTTAGTTCTCACATTTTATCTGAGTTTTCCGTGGTCAGCTCATCTTTTTGCTCTATTGCGCTAATTTTTTGAGCCTACTTGACATAGACATGTCTCGTCTTCATAAACTTTAAAAAAACTTGGCTAAAAATTCCCCGATGCCACATTTTCAGTACTGAACAGAAATCTTTAGGAGGCTGCCTAAAAACTGTAGATTTCCGGTCCTGAAGACTAGTGGGAATTGTTTTTTCAATTCCGATTCCAGGGAGTGCGCAATTCGCCACCAAGGCCTGAAGGGTTCCCACACACTTTGGGGAAATAGATTCCTTCAAAAGAAAAAGTAGAAATGAATTTTATTTTTATTTTTACCTGCCGCGGAGGAGAACGGAGAGGCGCTCGTCGGCCGGAGTGGCGTCCTCGGTGGCGTAGCGCTCGCCCAGGGAGAGTCTCATGAGGCGGCCCTCGCGAGCCAGCTCCTTGAAGTGTTTGCGGGACACGCGCAGGGGCCGGAACAGCTTGGCGTACAGCTCCGACAGCTCGGGGCTGAGCGGCGCGGGCAGGAAGCGAGCCCCCAGCAGGGCCGAGTGCGCCGCGTTCAGCAGCACCAGACCCGCGTTCCACGCGAACACGTCCGGCGAGCACACGTGGATGCCCGCCCACAGCGCCGACAGCAGGAACCCCACGCACAGCAGAGCCCTGCAACAAACATACCTCACAATATCCACTTATGTCACCTCACAACACAAGCATGCATTTCGGAATTTACAACTGCTGCAATCGCTCATAAACTAACATGTCAAACAAGAAAAGTTGTTCCCTTTCTAACGCCGAAATTAATGATAATTGCCAAAATTATTCCTAATTTAAATCGAAATAAAGAGAAAAGCCGTTTTATCACCATTTGATTGAATTTAAAATTTAGATTCCTTAGTTTATCAAATTTATTTTGATTTCTTAAAAATACTATAGAGCGTAGCATATAAAATGCTATCAACAGTACTTAAAGAAATGCTGAAAAAGAATACAGAGACATTAATGGGCGGCGAATATCAGTGTGGTTTCCGACCGAAATAAGGAAACTTAATGTTGATGTGAAATGGAACAAACTATTAATTGATATTTAAGGGCACTGGAATAAAATATCGAGAAAGGAGGCTTATATAACCCCTACAGAAAATAGGCAACAGTAATTACAATAGGAGTTCAAGAAATGAAAGGAGTAAGACAAGGATGCAGTCCGTCGCCCATGCTGTTTAACATATAACAGGCGATGAAGAATGTTAAAACGGAATATGGAAAAGGAATCATACTACAAGGAGAAGAAATAAAAACCTTACGCTTTGCCGACGATATTGTAGTATTCGAGGAGTCAGAAGAAGACTTGGAAACCATAATAAACGGCATGAGCGTAGTCCTGGAGAAAGAGTTTAAAATGAGGATTAATGGAGGGAAAACCAAGGTAATGGAGTGTAGCTTGGGAAACAGTGGAATAACAAAGGTTGTTAGTTTGGGAAGGGATATTTTGACGGAAGTAAAGGAATTTTGCTACTTCGGAAGCTTAATAACTAGGATAGTAGAAGTATAGGAGACGTAAAGAGTAGGATAGTACAGGAAAGGAAGGCTTTCGCGAAAAAAAGGAATTTACTTACGGCCAATATAAATGTGAATGTTAGGAAATCGTTGCTATAAATTTTCGTATGGAGTGTGGCGTTATATGGGTGCGAAACATGGAAGATAGGAGTTGCGGAAAGGAAAATAATAGAAATGTGGTGCTATAGGCGAATGCTGAAAATCAGATGGGTGGATAGAATCACTAACGAGGAAGTTTTAAATAGAATAGTGGAAAAGCGAACAATAAGGAGGACGTTTACCAAGAGAAGGGATAGATTAATAGGTCACGTTATAAGGCACGAAGGTATTATAAAATTATGATTAGAGGGAAGTGTGTGGGGGAAGAACAGAAGAGGAAGGACAAGGATGGAATGCGCTAACAACAATATTAACGGATCTTGAGGAGGACAGACGTGGGTTCTGATGAGGTTATGAGTGCGGTGCTATATGTAAATGTATAAAAACATTTATTTTTGTAAAATTCACTTTCTTCCTATTTACTACCCGAATGTGTCACTGAAGTTGCGTAGTACAGATTTTTGCAAGGTTATAATTGTTTCTACTTCAATATTTTAGCTCGTTGATCCTTTAAAATAAATGTCATTCTCCGAATGTAAAATCATAATGTATTCATATTCGGACCAAGTAAAGTGCATGAAACAAAAAAAGCAGCGTAAACACTAGTTTGCGTTTTAAATTATCCTTACAATTAAAAATTTCCTCTTGGCTAAGAAAATATTTTTTGAATCTAATAATTCCACTATGATGTTAATTAGAAAACTTGAATAACGGCGTGAGTGTTTCTTTTCTCTCTGAGCGACTTGGCAGCTAAGAAAGCTTAAGTGAGCTGGAACCAGACAAGGATGTTGCGGGAGAGAAAGAGCCGCGTCTCTCGCCCTCAAACTTTAGGCTCTTTGAATACTTTATCACATTCATGATGCTCTCATCGATGTTGGCAGAAGAAACGAAAGTTTCAGCCCACAATATTATTTGTTTTGCCTCAGAATCAGTTAACGTCCCATATTGAATGTAGCCGAAGGCAGCAACGTACCCACATCATCATGCTATTCGTTTTTTTTATACGTGGGTTTATCTACTGACCACATCGTGTTTGTGAAACTTGCCTCATAATTGTAATTTATCCAATTCGCTCTTCATTTTATGAAGGTATGAGCGTATGCTACTGAGCAGGACAAAGGCTTTTAGATTTTGCAACAAAAGAAAATTAGGGGTAGTGCAATTTCAGACAACGAGATCTGTCGGCGAGTACAGACATAAAATTAAAAACAGCGTTGTGATCTCCCTCTATTATTTTCCATTTAATTTCTTTTGAACACTGATTTTTCATTAGTTCACCACATTATTGATGTAACGACGCTTTTTTTTAACAAAAAAAGCGTTTAACTAAATTAACTACATGAGTTTGCTTTTACGAATAATATCTTCTCGCACAGCACTACGTGAATAGATTCAAAGTGTTTTCCTGGCAAAAAATGGTAACGGTTTATCCTGACGATGCTTAGGACAGTCTTCTGTTGCGCGTCTTATCCGTCTATTGTTTATTAGAGAATATTATTCACTTTTACGCTTCAAAACTTTCAAACTTACAAATAAAAAAGAAACGAAATAATAGTCGCATATACTGTATTTATTCCTAAGAATTCACCTTTCGGCATATCACGCAATTATGGTCTGAAAATGATAAAATTAAATAATATAATGTATTAATGTCAGTTGCAACCGTCATATTTATTACAAGATTAATACCAATTTACACTGGATATTAATAAATTTTCCAAAAATTAAATTACTGAAATAACTTAAACAGGCCGGACGTTTCAATATTATCCTAGTGCCTTTCTCTAACGGTTGTAACATAAGACTATACTTTTAACATGATAGACAAGAGATAAAACAGTAAAATTTAGTTCATTTTGTAACATTTCAGAAATTAATTTTTCTAAAAAGTGATTAACCTGTCTAGAATAGAGGTGTGAAAATCGAAAGAATAATATAAATACAATTCATAGTTATTGGATTGTGTTTACAAGCAGACATTGTTTTTTTGTTGTGGTATTCAGTCCTAAGACTATTCAGATGCAACCCTCCATGCTAACCTATCTTCTGCAAGTCTTTTCATTTCCGCGTAACTACCACATTCTCCCTAAGCTGCTTAGCGTATTCCATCATTGGCCTCTCTTCTGTTCTACCCCACACACTTCCCTCTAATGATAATTTTACAAGAGCCTCTTGTCGTAAACGTGGCCTATTAATCTATCCCTTCTCTTCGTCAACGTCCTCCTTATTGTTCGCTCTTCCCCTATTATGTTTAGAACTTCCCCGTTAGTGATTTTACCACCCACCTGATTTTCAACATTCGCCTATAGCACAACATTTCAAAGGCTTCTATTATTTTCCTTTCCGCAACTATCGTCCATGTTTCCACACATATAACGCCACACTCCATACGAAAATTTATAGCAACCATTTCCTAATATTCACATTTATATTGGTCGTAAGTAAATTCCTCTTTTTCACGAAAGCCTTTCTTTCCTGTGCTATCCTAATCTTTACGTCTCCTATACTTCTACCATTCCTAGTTATTACTCTTCCCAAGTAGCAGAATTTCTTAACTTCTGTCAAAATATCCCTTCCCAATCTATCACCCTTTGTTATTCCACTTTTTCTGAAACTACACTCCATTACCTTGTTTTCCCCTCTATTATTTCATGTTGTACTCTTCTTCCAGGATCACGTTCATGCAATTTATTGTTTTACAAGTCTTCTTCTGAAGCCCCTAATACCACAATATCATCAGCAAAGCGTACGGTTTTTATTTCGTGTCCTTTCAGCATGATTCCTTTTCCATATTCAGTTTTAACGTTATTCATCGCCTATTCTATAGATAAGTTAAATAGCATGGGCGACAGACTGCATCCTTTTCTTACTCCTTTCTTGATTTCTGCTTTCTTTTCTTGATCTTCTATTCTCATTACTGCTGCCATTCTTCTGTAGAGGTTATGTATAAACCTCCTTTCTCTATATTTTATTCCAGTGCTCTTCAAAATTCTTAATAGTTTGTTCCAGTTCACGTTATCAAACGTAGGCCGGGTTTTTGTTGTTCTGTCTTCTAAAATTAGCCGCAAAGTCAATATTGTTTCTAAACAGAGTTATGCTTTGTAATTCGTTTATACATAGTTCTTATCGTTTGGCCAAAGTAACATAAATTACGATTTGGACAATGGTAGTAGTAGAAAACTTAATAGTGTAATATTTGAGTTTATTTATATTTACAGACGATCATTCATAAAACTTGTGAAAACTTTTAATTTACAGCAAACAAACTAACCATACTTAATCTGCATAACAATAGTAAATTATTATAACATATTCAGGTCTAGTACAATGATTAAGACAAAAATTTATTTGTAATGTCGTTTCTATGGAAAACGATCAGAATCGGTGATAATAATATTGATGATTTAGCGTAAGATAAAATTTAGAATGTTTGATTAAATATTAATTAAAAATACTCTCTACTGTCTATTATGAACTGTGAAGTTAATATTAATTTAATTACAATTAATCACAATTGTAAACTTAGGCAGAGAAATTTTAAAACTAATGTTGGGGAATATTCGTTTTTATACGTGGACTATAAAGGATTGGAAAAATTTACGAGCAGAAGTTTTTGAAACTTTTCCTCTAAGCAGCCAAAATTTTCCATGGAAGGAAGAATAAGGAAGAGTAAGTGATAAGGAAAGTGTAGTGGTGCGTTGTGCGACAAGAAGTAACTAAACAATGGATCCTTTAATTTTATTTTTAGGAAGTAGATTACTATGTTTACTGTATTATTATTATATCTTATTGTATGTTTATTGTTTGTAACCGAAATCATTTGAATAAATTAATTGACAGACTCACTAATTTCCTATTGTCCACTTTCATCCGTCCATTGGTTTTATTATACTTAACTCCATTATACAATATAGCTTCAGACTCAAACTACCAAATTTGAGAATTTAACCTTGAATTAAATGTATATTTTCATTAGTTATGGATTTCATTCCCACCGTTACCCGGAGGACATTCCATTAGCTACTCATGTGGTGTGTGAATTGCCCATAAGCTTACATCGCTGGTTTCTCCAAAGGCTGACGAACAGGAGTCAGAAACAGATATAACAATTATATCAATTACGAATGACAAACTTAATTAAGGTACATCTCTTTCTGTGCTACTTAATTATCAGACTGGGAGGTAATTACTTGCGCGGCTTGACTCATAATAAAGGATTTAATTAATTAACTGTCTAACTAATGCAATAATATTGTATGAAACATTTCTCGGAGAATACGATTTTCATTAGGTTTTCAGTTGAGGGAAAATTGAAGTGTATGAATTTCATTTCATGTTAGACTTTGTTCCGTGGGTTATTGATTTAGTTTACGTTGCGCTCATTTGCTTATATGTTTGTTATTCTTTATTGGTGCAGTAAAGTTCCTCTCAGAGAAAAATTATAATAACATAAACGTACCGTTATACTACTTCCGAATGTAAATTGAATCAAGCGTCCTCATAATTAAACTAATGTATTCAGACACCCAGGAAAGAATGAGGATAACGTAAATTAAAAAATAATTACAAAATAATACATAAATTTTGTAGTCGTTTTTCTTTCCTTCCTAAATATTAATTTTCATAAAACCTACTTCATTTTATTCCGTTATTTAATTAAAATTCCATCGCCAGACGTGCCTGTAAATTATTTTCGATGGTGCGATAAAGTTTAGACCTTTGCTATCGTTAGAATACAAGAATAAATATGAGTTTATGTATGCTTGAATTACCATTTTGTTCACAATGAAGATTTATTATAAATGCATATGCTCTAATTTTAAACAAATTTTTGACATAATCCGGTCTGGCAATATGTCGGGTAAGCGAAAACGTCGGATAATCTGAAATGCATAAAATAGTTGTTTTTACGTAAATTGAAATATTAAAACTGATAGCAAAATAAGAATTTTGTTCAAGACACTTATTGTTCATACATGTTTAATGTTTAAAGAAATTAATTATTACACTTTTGTTTTCACGTTGCATTTTTTTTTCAGGCAGCAATGTTTCGGCAACACAGCAAAGAAAACTATATCACACCCTAATTGCTCTGTGCAATTTCGGAACCTTCTGCGTCTTACAATTTTGGTTATAATCTTTATCATCACATTCTACTTCACCATTATCATCTTCATGATCTTATACATCATTAATCTTTACCATAACATCTATATTTGTTAATTGTTGTCCATCTTCATCCAGTATCCTTCGTTTGTTTTGAGCTTTCATAGAGGAACTAGAGGAGGGTTTTCCAAACTTTTTCTTCAATAGATCACTTGGTAAGTAGAAGAGATACACTATATTTGCTTCTTTTATAACCAGGAGAAGTTTTTCCTGCGCCAGAAACCAATATTTTAGTGTCGGTGAGTACGGAATGTCAGGATTCTGCTGTTAAGTTAGATGAAATATTTGTAAAGATGTACACAGGGTACAGTATAAATATCTGATGGTTTAGCAAGTGCAATATCTATTTTATTTTGATAATTTTTTCCCTTATTTACACCAGTCACTTCAAAAAACCAAATGTATATTTCGATTTTGATTTCCAAACTGTATTCGGAGGAAGCTTTCGAAAAACTGCCAAATTAATCTACAAAATAAAATAATATTTGAAACATTACAATTTTTAAAAATAAATATACACATAAATATGGAAATTTGTTTAAAACTATGGTTGCATGATATAGTTTCACTGAATCCTAAAATTTAGCCCCGTCAAATTTAAATTCCAAAGCGCCGATAATAATCGTAATATTTAAATCGACTTATCGAATCTTGTAGAACGAGATTCGATAAGTCTAAGTACAAAATTAACAAAATTTTGTTTTTACTTTAAAACTTTGACAGTGTTTGGATATTTCTTCACTTTCCTTTCTAGAATTCATACCATTATTGTTCTTAAAAATGTAAATGGATTCTAAAATCTTTCTTTTAATTGTATTACTTTCTTTATGTATAATTTATACATTATCATAATCTATTTTATGTTTTAGGTTTAAATGATGTAGTGACAAGGCTGTATTTTTTTGGGTATTGCTCTTAGCATTATTTTTATGGTTATATATTCTAGTATTTAGGTTCGTTCCTGTATGCCCAATATAATTTTTGTTACAATCATTGCAATTAATTTTATATATTACATTATTTTGTTCTTTTATCAAAATTGAAATATATTTTTGGTTTTTTGAAGTGACTGATATAAATAAGGGAAAAGTTATTATCATAATAAATTAATTATCAGTCTTCAAACAAAAATTTAATGAATTCGTTGAAGAAATTATCTATTTTATTTTGAAAAGAAAATACAGTAGACTGAATTATTTTATTGAAATAATGTTTCCGATTTTGTAAGAAAATGTATGGAAACGCTGCAATGGAATCTTGTGATGTTTGAGATTTGACTCTTTCTGCTGAAACCCACAACTACTAATTTCACGTCGTGCAAATATTTCATGGGCAGTGCTGCCAGCGATTACTTTTTGTGGGGTTATGTGAAGTCTAAAATTAACATTCAGGTAATTAAGGAGAATTAAATTATGTAACATGAAATTAGAGCAAGACGAATAAACATGCTTCGTGATGGCATGAATAATCTCAAAGTAAATCTTCAGGAGAGTGTGAACGGAAATAGAGGACATTTGGAAGTCGTTAATTTTAAACCTCAGTTGTATTCTGAAAGCTTAGTATGTTGTAAATGAAAATGGGAAATATGTTTATTTTAATAAAATGATTTAATCAATTTTCTTTCCAAAATTAACAAGGTTATTTCGATAAAAAACAGTTAGATGTTTCTATCGCGCTCTGTACAATTGGTAGTATAAAACTTGGTTAAAAAGAATGATAAACCTCTCCCCCCCCTAGCAAGGAACTCAATGTTATAACAAAAAGCGATTACTGAAATCTAGAATGGGTTTCATGTGTATTACGCAATTTAGACGGATCTAATCAATTCACCCCTTAGAGCTTGTAAATCGTATAATGGGAAATGCGGCTATATGCGTGGAAACAAAATAACAGTATACGGACCACAGAAACTGCACGCAAACCGGGAAATACTTCTTGACCACGAACAAGGCAAATATCAGAGTAAATTAACGAGTGACAGGAATAATTGAGGAAAAAGATTTAGTGTTTTTTTCTTAATCATATGAATCTTACCTTGATGACAAGTATTTCAAATAGGTACGAAAAAAGAGCGATAAACTGAATAACTAGAGAACGATATGAATCGGATAAGAAAATAAATTTCAATCATTCTTTAAGGCTACAATCAGAATGCAATAAAGTTGTCTGGAAAGTATGACTATTTAAAACTTTTTCGAAAATAATTGTCTTTTTCTTCTTTTTATATATTTTATTATGTTTCATACAATTACGAATAAGAAAGAAAATTATTGATTCAGACGACAACAAGAAAATTACACATTTATTATGAAGAGAAGTATAGAATAGTACAACGTATGAATTTAGTAGAATTAAAAAAAATCAGCGTTTCATGCAAGATTATTCATACATTTATTCAACGTATTTCTTGCAATATTATATCCAACATCCACTGAAATTTGAATGACTTCACGTCTGTGGAACACATTTTGCCACGCTAAAGCTATGATAATTGTTAAATAGAAACACGCGATACTGTAATTATGCAAAGTGTAATTGATGCCGTCTGTAAATTGTCACCACGCGTCTAGGAAATAATGTATTATTTTTCTCACACATTGTGAACGGCTTCTAACGACCTTACATTGTTTGAAAGGATTACAGAAACCTCAATATTTTAGTTACTGCCTAAAGGGACAGCTTTCAGTGTTTGCGTAATTTGTGAATATTTAATAAAGTGTTAAATAATCTGCACGAATTTTTCTTTACCTTAAAGTGGTATCAAAACGTTCTTAAATTCAGTTTATCTGGATGAAGATTGTGTACATTTAATATTGTGTATAAAATATGGGATAAATTATAACGTATTCAAATTAATTTATTACAACTGTGGGGCAATTATAACTTTCATTATACGTATTGCAATAGTTTAATTTCAATGAACAATTAAGAGGATAGATCAGTGAGTTCTACTAAAGATTACGATAAAAATTATTATATAAATAAAATATATGGGAACATAGTTCAGGATAGTTTGCGAAATCTACGAAACAGGAAGAATCCCAGAAGATTTTAGTAAAAACTTAATTTTACCCATACCGAAGAAAACTGGGCCTGATAGATGCGAACATAGGAAAATTAGTTTAGTATCCCATGTATGCAAAATATTAACGAAAATAGTGTTTTAGGAGAATGGTACGTCCAATAGAATGCGAGTTAGGAGACGATCAATTTGGTTTTAGGAAGAATGTAGGGACAAGAGAAGAAATATTGACTTTGCGACTAATTTTAGAAGACAGCATAAGAAAAAACCGGCCTACGTTTATGGCATTTGTGTATTTAGAAAAAGCGTTTGATAATGTGAACTGGAACACACTATTAAGGATTTTGAAGAGCACTGGAATAAAATATCGAGAAAGCAGGTTTATACATATACAGGCAGCAGTAATTAGAATACAAGATCAAAAAAAGAAAGTCGTAATCAAGAAAGATATAAGACAATGATGTCGTCTGCTACTCATGCTGTTTAACTCATATATAGAACAGGCGGCGAAGAAAGTCAAAACGGAATATGGAAAAGAAATCATACTACAAGGAGAAGAAATAAAAACCTTACGCTTTGCCGACGATATTGTAATATCAGTGGAGTCAGAAGAAGACGGAATTCTGCTAATTGGGAAGCGTAATAACTAGGGATGGTAGAAATA
This sequence comes from Eucriotettix oculatus, assembly GCA_034510155.1. Classification (NCBI taxonomy): domain Eukaryota; kingdom Metazoa; phylum Arthropoda; class Insecta; order Orthoptera; family Tetrigidae; genus Eucriotettix; species Eucriotettix oculatus. The sequence goes on from CM067377.1 coordinate 182,953,917, forward strand.
TAGTAGACATAAACAGTAGGATAGCACAGGAAAGGAAGGCTTTCGCGAAAAAGAGGAATTTACTTACGGGTAATATGTATGAATATTAGGAAATGGCTGCTAAAATGTTAATATGAAGCGTGGCGTTATATGGGTCTGAAACGTGGACGATAGGAGTTGCGGAAAGGAAAATAATAGAAGCCATTGAAATGAGGTGCTATAGGCGAATGCTGAAATTCATATGGGTGGATAGTTCACCTAACGAGGAAGTTCTAAACAGAATAGGGGAAAAGCGAACAATAAGGAGGACGTTGATAAAGAGAAGGGATAGATTAATAGGCCACGTTATAAGACAAGAGGCTCTTATAAAATTGCCATTAGAGGGAAGTGTGTGGGGTAAGAAGAGAAAAGAGAGGCAAATGATGGAATACGCTGAGTAAATTATGGAGGATTTGGGTTGTGCTAGTTATGAGGAAATGTAAAGGCTTACGCAAGATAGGTTAGCATGGAGGGTTGCATCTGACCAGTCTTAGGACTGAATACCACAACAACAACATGGAACATTCGCTTGACAATTCTAAAGGTATTATTAAATTTTTATTAATAAGAACAACTATGATTAGTAACCGCGAAATAAGGTCGTACAAAAATGATGTTGAAGTACGAAGTTGTTTGATTTAGTTTTTAATTAATTTTTGTGCCCTAAAGTGAAGTTGAATGACGCTTTAATTCATTACCCAATATTTAATTGGGAACAGTGCGTAAAATGCCAATACCGTTTCTATTTTCCTTTTCAAGAAACATCAACGTGGAATTTGGAACAACGAAGCCGCTTTTAGTGTGCAACGGCCGGAAAGGCGTGTCATTAACAAGGCATTGTTGAAGGGAAGGACCCCTCCAGGCTAAGTGGAAAAAACAACGCGACTTAAAGTTGGCTCGCGGTGCCGAGTCGTGGAAATGGATGCACAAACTCTGGCACCAAATATCAAGGCCGAGATTAGATTAGATTTATCACCCATTAGTTCTTCGTACGAGAAATCAGATGCCGAAATGGCCAAAAAAGGAGGGTTGTGAAAGGCCAAAAATTTTATAATCAAATCAGACATGTGGCTTTCCAAACGGTGGCAGGAAAAAGGATTGCGATAGAAGTTCGTTTGGTGTATAAGTAAAAGCATTCTATTGGAAATGCATCTAATTCTCAATTTACGATGTATGTAGTGGGGTAGAACGGGACTTTTTTTTACTGGATAGTGTTGGAGTTGAGATCAGGATAAGTAGTGAAGGAAGAAGTACCGGCAGTTCTGACTGCACCGTGTGAATAAACTCTTGTTTTTGCAGCAATACGGCAGAAAGTAAGCTACAAAACTCCTCTTAATGATATATATCCGTAAACTGTCTTTAGCTGCATATAAGTTACGTATAAGATTTATATCTTAAGCTCCACGCTTCAATGACAGGCCAAAGCAACCTATGAATAAGTGATACTGCAAACAACCTTCCTCAACCCAAGCACCATAGAAGACTAAAAAGAAAATGTCCAACAGACTTTTTGGAGCCGTGAACCAGAACTTCAATTAGTCATTAATTCCTACAATAATCATCTCATTAATTAAAAATTTCTATAAATTCTTGTAAACAATCATATGCTGGGGCCTGCTATTGAGCAGTTTCCCCATTACATGTGTCAAGTTATGTCAGTAAAGAATATTATCATAACTAAATTGTACACTGCACAGATAAAGTTTTCTTTTAATAAAATAAATAAAAAATAAGATTTAAATCTACTTGTATTAAGGATCGGTGGAAAACCTTAAGCTGAGATGTTAACCGCTTTCCCCTTCTGATTTAATAATTCTCAATGACTGAAGGAAGGAGAGTCCCGTGAACGTGATGCGGGAGCAGTTCCTGTTTGCACACTCAGTAATGTTGTTTATGACTAATTGCATATTATTTTCTAATGTACAAGTGAGGATTATGTCATCAACAAATGTAAGTTGCATAATACTGTTCTGCACACAGAAACAGACATCCCTATGAGTGACGTTCCCTGTGTTATTCCGGTCATTTACTGGACCTGATTTGATAAAGTGTTACCAATTCTCACTCTAATAATTCAGTTGTTATGAACCTCTCGATGCAGTAATAGATTTAACCGTTAATTACCAACTTATGTAATCTTGCCCAAAGCTGTTTCCTATTCGTGGAGTCATACAGCTTATTTATCTACAGTATAACTGTTGCGACGCTCTTTCAGTTGGATAGTTCTCTTTTTCAGAGAGTTAGAATATTTGTATAGTAATGACGCCTTCTCTGTCCTTCCTAAATGCAAATTGGTCTGTGCTCAAAATATGGAGGTTTTGTGAAAACCAGAATAGTCTTCTCGCCACTACCTTTTCGAGGATTTTAGCCGAGTTGCAAGAAAGTAATATCGGTCGAGAGTATGTTTCCAGATAGTCGATATTACAGAATTCCCAAATTTTGTTCAGTAAATTGAAGTATTAACTTTTTGTAAATACTCTAAGTTAAACTGTTAAAATATACCATTAAACAGAGGCACCCTTGATAATTTTTCATTAATTTGCTGAATCAGATACAATTCGTTAGTTATGTTTTCAATACGGTATGAGACAATAGATTGAGTTACAGTCAAACGCCGTTTATCTGAACTTCAGTTGTTAGAATCGTCAAATATCAGAACTCATATTTCATCCATTTTAATTTTAACGACATCGATAGTTTATTGCTGATTTTTTTAACGTAAGATACTATATTATTCTTAATTGCTAAGGTATATACGAAAATGTGTAAAATTTCGTCAAAACGTACGGAATTTTCCAAAATTATAACTGCAAGGGAAGGTATTTGTTACTCTACTGTTAAAACTTGTCTTGCATTGCCGAGAATGAAACGGATGGAGTGTGACGAAAATAAGTCTTCGTCTCTTGCAATATCTCGCCGCTAAAGATCTACAAGCAACGAAATAAAATACAGCGCAAATTCCAGTAAATAGTAAAGTGTTTTAATGCAATTCTGTATGACATTACCTTATAGGTACTTTTAAATTTGATTGATTCGTTTATCCTAACAATTGTATATCCCAATTACTTGGGAAAATCGACGTTCTACTGAAATAGAAAATAATGAAAAAAATTAATTTCTGGAAGTGATTTAAACACTTTTAATGGAAAGATAAAACAACCCACAACAATGAAGAGCGAGTTAAAGTTCATTGAACATCAGCCACAACGATTAAGTCAGTTTATAATTGCGTGAATGGTTTTAAACGAGGTTGGACATCATCAAGTGATGAACTCCGTTTTGGACGTCCATTACAGGCGACTACGCCAAATAGAATCGACGTGATGGTGATGATAGACCGACGGGTCAAAATTCATTAACTTTTACAGGACACGGCCATATTTAGTGGCTCTCTGTTTTCTTGCAATTTTTTTTTCAATACAGCAGCTTATTTGTTCATTATTCGTCTTTGTTCTTGTATATCGTTAATATCGTAAAATAGGAGGTACAAAAAATTTACCGACGTATGCCATAAATTCTATGTTGTATGCTTCAACAAATAATTATGAATTTTCAAGAGAAACAGAAGTGTAAAATTATTCTAACTAGTAAAGGAGCAAGTCGAACAGTACAGAGAACAGTAGACTCTTTATATTTCGTGGTGGAGAGTTCAAACTAGTAAGAAATTAATTTTTAATAAGTCAAATGGACAACAATGTTTCAAAAAGTAAGAAAGAAACTCACGATAGTGTTATTATTTTTGGCAAGTAAAATGATATGAATGAAATAATTTATTCAAATATGATTTTCTGGCTTTTAATTATATAGATAGGTTAGCATGGAGGGTTGCATCAGACCAGTCTTAGGACTGAATACCACAACAAGTATAAATCAATAAATAGACGGCCAATAAGTCATAAATTAATGTATTTACTACTCAATTAATCCAAATACGAGGTTTCGCCTCCTGTTTGAGACTTCATCGGGCATAAACTTTAACAATTCATGATCTTCACTTCATGACTCCGTCCACCGAAAAGATTATCAAATAAATAACTGTTTACGTGAGAGCAATTTTGTGTCGCGGACAATCTACCACGATGGTTAAATAGTAATAAAATTAATTTCTGAATTATTGGCCGCCTTTTTATTGAAATAATTTTTAATGTTATAATGAATACGACATTAATGAAGACGTTAAAATTGAGATATAATTACAATGAAATTTAAAATAGCGTGTCACCTTTAGAGTTGAAATGGATGCACCTTTCTTTGTATATTTGTACGTGTGTTGGTAATTCTTCATTCTAATTTACAGGAGGGGTGCAATTTCGACTAAATTTCGTTCACGTATTCCTGGCGACCAGTAATAAAACACTGTGGGGTATGTCACCTCTACCACCCATATGAATAAACATGGGTGGAAATTTAAAAAGAAGCAAAAACATTCGATAACTGCGTAAATAAATATTTTAGGTTTCAATGAGATTGATATTGTTTGTGCGGCTAGTGTTTTGGTATAATTTAAACAACTTTCGTCATTGTTAGGAACCACTGCTGGGAGTGGGGGTGGAGAGGCGTTTCATAAAAATAAAGTGAGACTGACTTATATTCAAGGGTAATGGAAGTTACTTAGTTTAATTCTGTCATTAAAAATTTAACTTAAGTTGTACCAGAGTCCCAGAAAGGGGGAAGGTTATAGGGTAAAAAGCAAGAGCGCGAGATTTTTGTATATTCCAGGGCTTATTGAAGTCGCTGTGATTATTTCTGACATTCCAAATGAAACTTAAGTTGTACTTCAACCCCATAGCGAGGTATGGGGAGCAGTTTATATCAAACTTTGTTCAGACGTTATTTAGAATTTTGGATTGGTGAACTTCTAAACATTCTATTTTGATTATCACTATTTTGGGATATAGGAGGTATTTTTTACCTTATTAAGAAACATGTAGGAAATTTTGTCTTCATCATAAGGGACTGGAGCCATTAAGGTACTCTGAGTTATTACTTCAGTTATGATGTGATAAATATTCCGTCAGGTTATATAGGGTTAGGGTAGTGGAAAGGTAAATGTTCAAAACGTGATACTCTTGATGCCGCTTTAAATAGTTGAAAAAGCCATTATTGTTGAATTAATATAAATAAACCCGTGCAACGTTGGGCACCGAGCTGATACTTAATGTTATCAAGTTGATTTTTAATATAAAGCATTTCAGAAAATAGTCCTTTACGATAAAGTAGTTCCCTGTCTAAAATAGAAGTGTAAGTGCTGGTTCGCCTTACCTAAGGAGAAGTAGACTCTGCTTGAAGCTGCGCGGAACCAGGAACGCGGCGGCGAAGAACAAGTTGGCGGTCTGGAAGAGGTTGTGCTGCGCCGCCTCCCACTCGAGGCAGAACTTGGGTTCCGAGCCGTCTGTGGCGCCGACGGCGACGGCACTTTCGTTGGCCAGGAAGCTGTTCAGCGTCGCATTGGCGCCGGGAGAGGCGGCGGACCCGGGGGCGGCGCTGCCCCAGAAGTCGTCACTCCACGCGGAGCCCGACGTGAAGTTGTTCCCGGCTGCGACAGAAGAAGCAGCTGTCGTCGTCGGCAGGCTGGAGGCGGCGCCGCCGACCACCACCCCCGCGGGCACCCCCGTCGTCGCGGCGTCGCTTCGTTCTTCTACTGGTGACTTTGGGGCGGTACGCGCCTCCATCACCATCTACAGGCACCTCGGCGGACCTACGAACAGAATAGACTATATAAATCACTAAGAAACCAAATTTTTATACGTGGAATTATATTAAACGATTGTAGCAATGTCAACCTACGATCAGTAGAGTAGGCCTTTGTTGAGAAAACTCAGGACATATTTAACCCTTAACTTAGTTCCATTATTACAATTTTTAAGCTTGTGCCACCACCATAGTTAGGAACGGGTGCTGAATGGATAAGGACATAAATGGAAAAAAGTCGTGCTGAAATAGGAGATGAAATAAGACATATTAAAAGGTGGTAGAATTGCAGTATATAATTGACCAAATATGATCTTAGCAATCCGTAAACAAACAGCAGCCATATTGGGTTGAGTTAACTATGGTAGATTTACCAGTATTGTCTCAATGGTCGATGACGTCACCAACTTATTCAAGGTGAATAATTTCCATTTTCAACTTTAATTCCTTCCACGCTTGTGCTTGGGTTTTCTACCTTTGCTCAATTTAAAGACGAAATACTAACAATAAAGTGCTATCTGTAGACAGAATCAATTTTTTTACTCTAATCAATTATAACATCAACCCAATTTCAATTATTTTTTTTGGAAAGAATTTTATTCAAGTGTTCACAAATAAGTAATAAACTGTTACATTCAGCCAAATTTAATAATAATAAGAGAGTTTATGATCTTTGGGAAGATATAATAATCGCTGGAATAATTAATTATCGAATAATTATTGAGTTATTGCACTTAGCACCTGCCTGCCACAGTAAGTTAACAAAAAATTAATAAATTTTGTTGGTATTATGGACACTGTTGTGGAAGAAAGTGATTTCTATGAAGAGGTTCGAGAAATATTTTTAAAGAAGTGCTGGAGAGCAGCCAAGCAGGGAGAAGTATTACTCTGGTTATATAAGCACAAATTCAGATATAGAAGTGGAAGATCACTGGGGCAACATTTTGTAATATCTGCAGCACGGAATAAATCTTTGAAGACACCATTAAAGTTAAACACATTGTTGGTAGGAAAATATTTCACTTTAAAAACAACATAAATATGATGGCGTCTAGATGTGGATCAATATAGGAAGTTATGGAGTTTTTGGGTGGATGTGACATTAGATATTTAATGAGATGAGTGGAAAGGAAAATAACCGATGGATTGGAAATAAACGAGACAGAATAGACTCTAATAACAATAATAATACCAATATGCCGATGGATGGTTAGATATGAGTTAAGAAATGAACATGCAGTGAACTAAGTGAAGCCTTCATTGCTGGGGAAAAAAACTAAAATTGAAAGGGCGAGTTATAGGGGCAATGGAAGATTCATTAGTTAACCAAGAAAATTTGGAAGAGGTTCAGTATGAGAAAAAAGATGAATAAAGATGAATTGGAGATTGGTGTGGCGGTAAATGTGGCTTTAGTAGATACGGGTTAAGTGAGGACGGACTGTATCAAATTGTATGGTTTGGCTCAGCTAGAGGTTAACAGTTAAATTGGAAAGAAGAGCCAAGTGAAAGAAGTGAAAGGATAGTGTAATAAACAAACGATAAATTAGGTGGTATGGGTTTTAATATTAGGTAGGTGGGGGAGTGAATTTTAAATATGATCAATATAATAAAAACGATAACTTTTCAATGTGATATATGGAAAGGTGGGAAATAATAGTTATTATTATAAATTTTACAAAATTAATAATAATAATAATAGTTTGTTTATGATCCATGGGACAGGTATAAAGATCGCTGGAGGCGGAGCGACGATCTTCTGTTGAATTGGTTAAAACAGAATTGAGTTATTGTGTGTTGAATAAATAATTAATAACTGAATAAGGATTGATTTATTGCAAGTAGCACCTACCCCGATAAGCTAACAAAAACTATTTATTTTGTGTCGTCGTTGCCGAGCGCAATTTAAATAAGATCGCGATTTGAGATCGTTTATATTTTCGAAGAAGTATTTATTTTTGGGTAACAGGCTACATGAGGGTGATCCTGAAACCAATAACTCCCCTTTAATAGCATACGAAGGGAATTGAAAAGACTTCTTATCTCAATAGAAAAGCTGTTTGTGTGTGTTTATGTCTGTAAATATGTTTGTTCCGCATACAAATCTAAACAAGTGGACCAATTTCGACCAAATTTTGTACACGTGTTCTTTGAAAATTAAACTCAGCACTGTCGGGGTAAGACCACCCCTAGGGTCGGTGGTGGAGGGGTGGAAATTTTCAGATAAGCAAAACGGCCAATAAATTCCTGGATCAATTAATTTGATAGTGTGTCCTCCGAGATTGCTAGCGTATAATTACAAACCCATCTATAATCGAAAGTAAGTATTCTTATAGGTGGGGTAGAGGGACAAAAAATAAAAATAAACAAAAAATGATAGAGATTTGGCTCTAAAATGGTGTAATGTGAATCGCTGAGTTTCATTCTGACAAAAAATGCAATTAGAGTTATAGTTCATCCGCTAAGAGGGGTTGTAAAGAGGTAAAACAGACTTTCCCATACTATATTTAACGGATGAAATAGTTTTAGAATATTCGGTTACCGGAAATACTTTTAACACTCTTAGATTTCTGGAGTTTTTTTTTATTTCCTTAAATTACCGTGAGCATCTTTGTGCTCTTATAAGGTGTTACGAGAAATTTTATTCAGTTATTTTACTGAAAATATTTTTAGCCTTGCTATGTACTCTCTCGATATGCTGAGAGTGTATTTCGGGTTCATATTGAGACGCTTTCGATGCCCGTTTAATTATGTGTTGACCAATAATTAAATAATGGAGCGGGATAATATAAATAAATACCCAGGCAATACCGGGTCTCCATATAGTTATAAATAAAATACAAAGAATGGCCAATGCAACTGAAAAAAATTCAACATCTATGGTAATGTAAACTGTCCTTAATGACGCACCAAAAAAAATTCTAAACCTAAGAATAATAATTGGGCCGAAACTGAATGTATCTGAAGAATCATAAAAAAAGAATATTTTCCCCCTAGAGTATTCAGTTACGTTAACTATGTGTCTCTTTCAGTGTGGAAGGAATACGAAACGATTCTGTACCTCACTACTTTCAGTTGATGGATTATAAATCAAAATTAATATATAATGAATTGATTGTAATCGTGTGTTGAATAAATAATTAATAACTGAATTCTTACTTTTACTGACATCCTGCAAATTATTTTCTTATGGTTTCGTATTACATAATTTCTTCATAGTACACATGAAATTCTATGCATAGAAAATTTTCTAAATTTCTGATCATAACAAATTACGACTTTTAAACTGAACTTAAAACTCTGAGAATTTTCAATTCAAGGTATTTAATATTAGTTTATTTCTTGATTTATATTTTAATTGTTCAGTCCTTTAAGATACAGCTTTATCCTACAATTAATAAGGACGACTTTTGTTTGAATTAGGAATTTCTCTATATTTTATTTTATTTTTCAATTTAAACGTGAGTTTTTATCAACAACCACGGTGCGTCAGAAATTCCATTTCTACGAAATGAAAGGGTCAAGTAAGTGCGTTGTTACACAACGACATAGTTGATTAGCCGTATTGACTTAATTAGAAGAAAATTCTCACCGCTGACTGCGTCCAGTTGTCACCATAGCAACAGCCAGTGACGTAAATCTGGAGGTCGTAAAGCAAGCCTCATATTGCCGAACTCAATTACAGTGAACGTGAGTTGCGTTTCAAGTTTTCATAGGAAACCTGGACTCGAGTTTCGCGTGGCTACAGTGGTCTTTTCTTCCGCGAGGTTGGAAGCCTGTAGCTTGCGGATTTACAAGGCCGACGTGTTTGTCGCAAGTAAATTCATCAGCTAATGGCAGCACCGCCAAGGAGACATTCATTGAGCTTTGATATTATTAAGAAAGCTTAATTTCCTTCCTTTCGTTACTTTTAATACATCATTTTCTACCGTCAAACGCCATTTCCTGTGGAACTTTTGTAATTTTCTAGAGTGAACCTAGTGGATAATGGAGGCAATTTCCGTCGAGAATTTTCCGACTTAATTGAAGTGCAAATATTAACACATCAAAACAATGGATTATAAAGTATTATTAATCTGAAGTAAGGTAGAAGTGGGGCGTGTCCAATCTCTTGGTGAATGCACACCAAAAACTTGTTCAGTTGGCAGAAGGCTGCCAAACACACTAAAATGTTACAGATTCATTTAATATTAAAGATATTAAATGTTATTAAATTGTCACAGTATAAATTGAGTTATGATTAGAATTTACTTCTAGAGAATTTCTAGAGAAATTCCATTACCCGTGGTATGGAGAAAAGTAAGGTAGGTAAATGTGAAATAAAAGTGCGTCATGAAGATGTACTTCGAGGATATATAGTTTTAAAAAAGTATATTACATTATAATTAGGATAATGTAGTATCTAGCAGCACGTGTTGAGTATTTATATATTTTTTACTGTAGTTACAGAATAGAAGGAGTGGCTACTTAAAAAAGTGGGGATACGAAGTAACTTTGCTAGGCCCTTTTTAGAATGTAGCATTAGAAGGAGGCACGCCTAGATCTTTAGACGCTAGATATTTCTTGGGAAGGAGCTCAAATTACTTACCATGATTTTACATAAATATGACAAACTTACATACCTTTAAACAGTTTATTATAATAAAGAATGTAATTCTTGATTTGTGAAAACAGATAAATATAGTCCAAACAATTGGCAATTTAAAGAAACCAATAAAATAAATGCCCGACAGCTCTGCTTCGCCATAAACGGCAAGCGGAAACGGGACCCCTGCAGAACCCACTATCTTTGGCCTTAGAAGCTGGATTCCACGTGCAGCGGCAAACCGCAACGCTAGTAGTTGTGAGTCGTTAGAAAGCGTCGGGGAGTGCGGTCCACGTTGCTCAGATACTCGTACATACCCCGCTTGACTAGAAGGCAGAACGTCGATCTCTAGATAAAAAAGCGAAATAGTCCTCTCCATGAGCGAGTAGCTCGGTACTATATATATGGATTATCCACCAGATGGCAGGAACTGCCAACCGTATTGGTACATTGGAAAATTCAGATTTAAATTTGTTTGGTTCATTTAGACTGTTTAATGTGTTGGGTAAGCTTGTTAAACAGAGTTGTTCCCTTATAATGTACTGATTTCTGTATTATTGATAGTCTTTTACTTTATGAATGAATTTTGTTTTTATTTCTAGTGCATATCTGAATTATTACTGGATAAATTTTTATTGTTAAACACAAAGAGCCTTAACGATAAATTGTACCGGCCTGGGAACGTAAGTATGCTTAATTATTTGAAAAGTCCTCAGCAAGATGATCGAGAGTTGATCTGACATATTTTTCTAATGACTTTTTTTGTATTATAAATAAATTTTCTTTTTCTGAAGTCACCTCAAAATATAACGCCATAAGACAATGCAGAATGAAAATTATATTCTATTTTTCGTGTTTGCATATACATATAATTAGGTAAAACTCTTGCAGCATAAGAAGCCGTGGAAAGTTTATTTAATAGTTGATCAATATGGTCTTTCAAATTCGGTTTATTGTCTACAGAAGGTCCTAAAAATTTAGTGTATTTAGTTTAATGCATTTCATTATTATTATTTAATAGGATTACAGATTGTAAAGATGCATTGGTTTGAAATTATATAAAACTGATTTTACTAAAATTAAGTGACAGAAAACCATCTAAGCACTTGATTTAATACATTAACAGCTGATTCATTTAGCGTGTCCTTGTTACTTATTAAAAAAACTTGTAAGAAAACTTAAAGTAAAAAAGGCGCAGAACAACGTGCTCTTATAAACAAAGATTATTATTTTCGTTTCGTTTAGTTGCACAGTAAAACTAGATAATATAAATTTGTTTGAGTAATGTAAGGGGAGTTGCCTGTTTCAGGAACACCCTCATGTAGACTGTTGCCCAAAATAAAATTACAACGAGCGATTTTTTAAATTTATATGTATTTGTTTAAAGTTTTGTCCTGCGTTATTTGGCAGATTTGATAGATTTATGACCTGGTTTGTATGATGCTGGAACGCCTTGTCTCTGGGTACCGCTGGAGACAACAGGCCGTCGCAGTCAGCACAAAATTTTTAAATTGAGAAAGGTACATTATTTTTAAAATCCTTATATAAGGAATATTTCAAGGCTACACGGCAAGATCGAAAACAAAAGGAAGGAAAAATAGGTTAAGTTATAATACAAAAAGAGTGTATTCGCTAATTCTCTGAAAGTCAAAGCTCTCCGTACAGAAGTAAATTGCTGCTTTATAGCCAAATTATAAAACACGTTTGGTCTTTTAACCGCTAAATCCAGTCATAACACAATATTAATGAACAATGTAGATGCACCACAGAGCTGTAATTATCGGGTCCGAGAAATGAATTGTAGATCCCGTCATCCCTCATCGTGAAACGCTTGAGACGCATCGGTCACGCATCGTCAAAGAAGCTGCGATACAGAAAGTACAATTCAGTTCAAAGTAGTCAGTTAGTCTACTTGTATAAATTATATACTTCTAACATATTTTACGGACTTTTCGTAAGAATTGTTCGTATTTTGGCTTGAAATATGAAGTTTCTGTTCATGAAAAATGATAAATATCTATTGAATTAACACTGGCAGGTTCTATAAAAGCAAACGTTTATACTGGATATGTATTTAGATGATGATATTAAATTTCAGTTCATAAAATAAGTTAACTTACAGAAGTCTATAACTTATAAAAGTAGAAGTAACACTAACTACTTTGTATTCAAGGGTACTCTCTGGACCGTGGTTTTGTTTGAAAAACAGTTTTGAGGTTAGAGGTTACCTTTTAGGATAAGTATGCTTAAGACTAAAACAGAGCAAGTGGAGAAGTCATAATGAGATTTCTCCGTAATTACGAGTAGAAATTGTAAAAAAATGTACGGGTGTTGGAATCATGATGAGTATCTAAAAATGGCAAATAAGCAAATAAGAACTACAGATATCCGTCTCCATTAATATCACTTTCTAAAATCATTCTGATAGCCAAGGGATAGGGAGGGTTAACAACAGACTCTATACCGTTTAAATTACATTAGTGCCTAATTAAATACTGTACCGGGCAAATAAAAATAAGTACCAGGACATGGTCGGGCACCCAGCTAGTTCACGATATTGTCAGAAGGCACAAACACCGCCTTCTCCAACAAGTGGTCATTCGTATTCTCAATAATTCACTACTAATGAGAAGGTTCAAGAAAAACAAGCCATTTCAGTTGGTACAATGATTTCTCGAAAGCAAAAGATAATGACAATGTACATAGTCTAATTTATAAGACTTATAGGGACACTGATGAGTAAAATTTTTGGCTCAGTCTCCATTTTATTATTTTAAGTAAGGACCAATTTAGTCATTGATCTATTAAGATAATATTGTGTTAAAAGAATCGTCTACGGGCAGTTTATTTTTTTTTAAAAAGGAAATTTCTTTAACCCCAGTGCCCTCTATAATGAAATATTGAAATAAAAGAAAAACGTCGTCATTTTTCTATTCATCCGCCTACATAAGACAGGAGAACTTTATGTAGTCTTGAGATGGCGATTATGAAGATGTTGAGACTTAATGACGTCTTTATTGCATCCAATTAAAATTGAAGAAATGACTACCTGCGAGGTTACGTGCAGCCTCCACGGCAAGGGCGTCTCCCAGTACACGCCCTATTTTTTTTTTACTTGTAATGACTGAGTCGCCGTATGTAACATTAACACGCCCATAAAACCGGACTTAATGGTTCTCTTTACGGCTGGCATAGTTTATTTGCACGCTCTCATTTAACCACATGTTTCGTCCTGGGGAATCAGCCCGATTTGGTGCAGCTTTTATTGCCTTTCTGGAGACTAGTGATTTCGTGAGATGGGCCCTTAAAACGCGTACTTCAGCGCTCTCGCCGGATAAGAGCCGATACAGCACAATTCATTAATTTCGTCGCGAAAATGGCTCTCCGGAGTCTGTAGCCGCAGTAAGACAAACACGTCCACAATTTCTTTCCCGCACAAATCCATACAATACTCAATAATTTTGCTTTCATCATGAGTAAATTTATTAGTTTCACTTTTGTATTGAACAGTAACACTCATACTACATAACCAATAATCCTACAAAAAGATATTTTAATTTTATAGGTCATTATAACTCAAATTTTGAATGAATGTTAAGTCAATGGACAACGAAATACAATAGTTAGGTAACGTCCGTTTAACTCGGTCATGTAATATGTAAATAAATAGGATCTACTAGTCACATGAAATTCTATCTTCGAACAAGAAATGTCTATTTCAGGATTACCCTCATGTAGCCTGTTAACCCAAAAAAAGCCTCCGGAAACTGGTGGAGACATGGAGAAGGGAATGCTGCGAACCCACAGCAAACTCGTCTCCCGTCATTCGGAAAGGCGTGAGAATAGTACCCAAAGCATCCGACCTGATGCAGGTTTCCTAGGGTTTTCCCTTCATCTCTTTAAGTGAAACACCGGGTAGGATCCTTAAACCACAACCCGCGGACCCTAGTAAACTCTTGGCTAACTTATTCTACCTTCCGAAACTCCCTTCCTATGCTATTAAAGGGGAGTTGCATGTTTCAAGATAACCCTCATGTTGCCTGTTAACCCCCCCCCCCAAAAAAAACATAGAAGTCTTGCTTCTCATAATTGTTTAAATTATATAATTAATCTTTCACCTAATAAAGCAGTGAAATTTTATAGTTTGCAACTCTATAAAATGTTCATAAATTATCCTCCAAATTATTTCCATATTGAATAAACAATTTCACTTGAGAACGATGGCAGAGTACGCCATCGAAACGTCCATTTAACCCGGGTTGAAACCCAGGAATTGTTATTTCAGAATATACAACATGAAAACCTTTCATGTTTGATATTCCCATGTTGTTGTTGTGGTATTCAGTCCTAAGCCTGGTCTGATGCAAACCTCCGTGCTAACCTATCCTACTCAAGCCTTATCACTGCCTCATAACTAGCACAACCTACATCCTCATTAATCTTCTTAGTGTATTGCATCCTTGGCGCCCCTCTTCTGTTCTTATCGCACACACTTCCCTCTAATGCTAATTTACAAGACCCTCGTGCCTTAATACGTGGTCTATTAATCTATTCCTTCCTTTGGCCAACGTCTTCCATATTGTTCGCTTTTCCCCTATTCTGTTTAGAATATAGCACCACATTTCAAATAAATTTATTCTTTGCTCCTATCGTCCACGTTTCGCACCCATATGACGCCACGCTCCATACGAACATTTTTTTCAACGACTTTCTAATATTCACACTTATATTACTCGCAAGTAAATTGCTCTTTTTCGCGAAAGCCTTCCTTGCCTGTGCTATCCTACTCTTTATGTCTACTATACTTCTACCATCCCTAGTTATTACGCTTCCCAACTAGCAGAATTCCTTAACTTCCGTCAAAATATCCCTTCCAAATCTAACACCCTTTGTTATTCCACTTTTTCCCAAACTACACTCCATTGCCTTGGTTTTCCTTCTATTAATCCTCATATTGAACTCTTTCTCTAGGACTCCGTTCATGCCATTTATTATGGTTTCCAAGTCGTCTTTTGATTCCCCTAATACTACAATATCGTCGGTAAAGCGTAACATTTTTATTTCTTCTTCTTGCAGTATGATTCCTTTTCCATATTCCGTTTTAACATTCTTGGATATCCCGATATTGATAAAAGTAACTTTTGTCACAATAGATGAGAATGGGATAAAGGAATAATGTCAGTTCAGATAATTGTGACTAACTTGTTTGAGTTTCGTATCAGATTGAGAATCTTGTTTATTCCAAGACGAAGGAAGCTTGCATTTGCAAACACTGCGCCTCGCCTCGCCGCGCCAACGTGACGTTTTATCAATCGGTCGGATCTGTATGCGGACGGGACGTGCGTTACAGAGAAGGCTACATTTCAAGTAGGCCTGCCTTTAGAAGTGCCACCTTGCCATTTCCCACGAAAACGGAGAGACGAAAGCCACAAAACATACTATTCTTAACACAATATAGGTGAGAAAATTTAGTTTACTATCGGTTTCGAGGTAGTATTCTTTCCCTCATTACAAAAAAAATATTGATAATGTTTTCACATCCTTTTCAATTTATTCCTATTTTAATTGTGAACCAATACATTAGCGCAAATCTAGTAAAACCTGAGATATATTACTTACTGGTGTAATAGTAAACAAGAGAATCATATTAACAATGAATGATTTCAGTTTTTTTTTTCGAAATTGAATTCATCTTTAAATCCTCGAAATTCTCTAAAGCTGGAGTTTATATATAAACTAGCTGCAGGTATTTATTTATATTATCCCAGTACATTATTTAATTCTTGGTCAACGCATGACGAAACCAGCATCGAAAACGTCGCAATATGAACCTCAAATATCCTCCCAGTATCTTGACAGTCAAAAATACTCCCGGTACAATAACAGGACAAAAATATTTTCAGTACTCTGAAAGAATAAAATTTCTTCCCCACTTAAGAATGAATTTTTAATTTAATAAAAATTCCACCCCTCCCCCTAGGGAAGTCGTTCGGAAGTAATTGTCACGTTTGACCGTCTGTTTTGTCACCTCTCGCCAAAACCCGACGGTATGGATTCTTCCGGAGCCGTGGTAGATATCGCTTGAGAAATTCCTATTCTGTTTGCCTCCAAACGCTGCCTACGTTTTTCTTCAGCCACTTTGTCTCGATGATTATGAACTCGACTTGCATTACACGTTAACCCACCGGAATTTTGACGTCTCACTGGTGTATTTTCTTATCACTAACAAGAGGATAAATACATCAAAACTCACTAAGTATGGTATTGCGAAAGTAACGGTAATTTAATGCGTATGAATGTCAATCTATTAATACTATATGAACAGTTGCTTCACGGCAAACCTTATAACTCGCAGTTGGTTTTAATTTTTACAACAGTAGATGGGGTGATATTGCTCGCCCTCCCCCTCTCTCTCTCATGCTGCCAAAATTAAGCTTATAATAACATAGTAAGTAGGATGAATGATGCAGGAACGGCTAATAGAAGTTTTAACTCGCAGTTGATTTTTACTCCGCCTTTCTTGCGACAATTCAATGAGTTTGTAAACATTTACGTTAATATCTTCTAAACTCTGCAAGATATCGAAATGAAACATACACTTAACTTTAAATTAAAATTCTTGTTTCAATCCATAAAATTTTCATTGAAATCCGTTAAACCGTTTCGGAACATAACACATCAAGATTATAGGCAACCCTCATTGCATTGGAGATTTAAACGCGCCGAAGTAAAATTAGACTTCTCGTTGTTAAGTTTTCTGAAATTTTCCAATTTCTGCGCAATTTTCTTAATTTTCCTTTCCGTAAGAACCCCGTTCAAAGTATTAGAAAATTTGATAAATGAAATAGGAAAAGTCGTTCTCAAGTTATGGCGTGACCAAGGGAAATAAAAATTGATTTATATTTATAAATTGATATTTACGCCCGTATATGAACGATGTCTTGGTTCAGTATGACGAATATAACAGAATTGGTCGACAGATACAACTTAATGAAATAATGGATTTATACAGACACTTTACGATTTCATAGTAAATTACGGCTTCATTCGACAACATTTTTGGTAACTGGATCAATTATGATGAGCAAAAAAGTTGTTTCCTGAGCTGTTGAATATATGAATATGAATATAAGTAATAAAAGCAGATATTTGCGTCATTGGTTTGAGAATTTGTTTCTTGGAAAACGTCCAGAAATCTTAAACTCCTTGCCAAGAGCAAAGGAAAATACGCTTGGTATTCTTATTGCAGCTTGTGTATCTGTTATCTAAACTAGGAATAAAATCATCTGCACCAGATTAAGGCTAATTTGATAAAGAAGTAGCCAATTACCATACACCCCACAAAACAAGTGACGAACTGAAAAGCTTTTGCAGAAACGTTCTTGTTTATTTATTTCATCACTTAATTTTGTCTGTTCATTGACTGATT
Organism: Eucriotettix oculatus; assembly: GCA_034510155.1. Lineage (NCBI taxonomy): Eukaryota > Metazoa > Arthropoda > Insecta > Orthoptera > Tetrigidae > Eucriotettix > Eucriotettix oculatus. Next base: position 182,971,637 of record CM067377.1, read on the forward strand.
CTCTATCAAGCAAGAAATAATTTTATTCTAGAATTGAAATAATATTGTTTCTCTAAAATTACGTACACTATTTAGTGAAAAATTATCGATACTGACGGCGTTAATACAAAACAAAACGCGAAAACTGTAACTGTGAGGGTTATTTATGATCAAAAACCTATGCTTCAATTAAAATACTGTAACAAACAGGTGTCCGGGATGCAACTAATTAATCTATTAGTTTAATTATTGACTCATTTTATTTCAATTAATTGCAGATTTAATTTTTATTTGATTGTAAGAACGGATTACACAATAATAAAATCATTTATAATGTAATATAATAAACAATTTTCATACTAAGCACTTTGCGGATACTAATATCGGAAGTCATGTGGAACTACCGAGTAGTCTTTGGAGTCCGTTGAAATTATTTTACATTTTTATTGTCGGAGCTATACGTCACCATTACATATCGATATTGTAAGGAATTTTAGAGTGTAAAAACTGGGATCACCAACCAAATTTCGGTATTATAAATATTGACTGCTAGTGCGTATGTACCGAATTAAATCTAAATGCGTGAAACAATTTCTATCAAATTTTGTATATGTGTTCCTTGAGAACCGGAAACAAACACTGTCGGGGTAAGACCCGACTGCCACCTTCAGGGATGAAAGGGACGGAGACTTTTAAAGAAGCTAAAAACGGCCGATATTTGCAACAAATGAATATTTTTCGGAGTCTATTTCTTTGACGGTGTTTTCCCCGACATTTTATTTGTGTATTCTTCCATCTTCATGGAGCATGGGAGGGGAACATACACATGTGTGAGGTATGAGAGGGTCACATAAAAATAAACAATAGACGTTGGTGTCTAAATCTGTGTAATGGGAAAAAAATACGGATATTTGAATGTAAAAAATTGGTTTTGTGGCCAATAGTATTGTTAAAATTTCGTCAGATTTTGCTTACGTATATTTTAAGTTCATTTCTGAATGGGAGGGAAAATTCCTTTGAGGTGGGCGAGGACTGGTGTTTCATAAAATAACGTGAAACCGATATTGGTGTTTACCAGGATATTCCAATTATGCGGTTCTTTCACCTCCCATTTTTAAGTATGTAAATTACATGAGAGATAATAAAATTAATCATTTCTGTGATATATATATATATAATGTAGAAGATCCTACGTTCCTCCGTATTCGAGGATTTATAATTCTTTAGGGCGCCAGGTATTTTTCACAAAAAATACCAAAAGATGAATTTAATAGTTTTAATTCCAATCAGAGCACGAGAAATAATTATATTTGCAGGGCGTGGTCATTCTCTCGTCGTCCCGCCGACACAACCTACTCCTTCCACTACCCCATGACGACTCACTAAAGTCTCGCCAGACTACATTGTTGGCCCGGGCTGCGTCAGTTCCTCAACAATTGCAACTCGCAAGCTGGCCTGCATTGTTAAGTGTAACTTTTCATGTTACAATATATATGTTAAATGAAACATGTTGTGATTGGTACTAACCTTTATATAAAAAATGTGACACGGATAATAAATAAAAAAAGTCGAGAGCATTTATTTGGATATTTATTCTCACAAACCAGAGCCTAATACCGTAAGGCACGTCAATATTTGCCATAGCAATCACTCAACGTATGAAGTATAGTTTGGTGCAATCTAGTATACACAAACGAACAGACCCAATGAGACAAACGCGTTGATCTTAACCAATACATTTTTATTTTTGTTTATTAGTCATATGCGTACAATTTCTCCTTATTTTCGGTCCAGTGTTTTACTGTTCACTGTTTTTAGAATAGTGTAATTTTAATTTTGCTAACAATTTGAATGTAGGCCCCTCTTGATCCTGAGGCCCTAGGCTCAAGCCTACTTAGCCTATAGGAAAATCCGGCCCTGCTTATAGTACTTGTTAAGCTTAATTCCGATATTCGATAGGACGATTGTTTTTCATTCTAGTGTTATGGAAGCCGACGACATGGAAGGGTGTGAAAGTCGATAAGACGAAATCAACCAAGGTTGGCGTGTATTCAGGGGCTGTAGAAGTCGCCGAGTTCAAATGTGACATTCAAGATGTAAATTAAATCAATCTTTAGTCTAGAGTGTGAGTGGAGGGTCAATGTCTATAGTATGAAAGCAACCGAGATTAGTGTCTATTTCGGGGTTACGGAATTTTGCCCTTGTTAGTATTAGATTAATGGGAATATTTTTTGACTATCGTATTGTAACGATAGTTATTTTCATAGTTTAAATGTACCGAGAGTATTTTTCACTCCATCATGGTACCGGGAAGAAGTATTTTTGATTCTCTTCACATATCGTTGGTTGCAACGTACCGAAAAATTAAATGAACCAGTTTCATATTTTTTTAAAGAAACTCTTCTTAATTAATTACCGCATTTGATTAAGTTACTGTTCAGTTCACGCCGGTTGTGAAGAAATTTACATTCCGTCAGCTTCGATTCGGTACACTTCGAGAAAAGCTAGAGGTTATTTATGTGACACTATCGATGCCCGTTTAATAACGCCATGACCAAGGTATAGCCGTAGAATTAAAATGCAGTAAGCTTTAATTTATACTCAGTTTACGAATATTATTAACACTATATTACATCACAAGTAGAAGTAACAAAAGATAAGTATATTATTAATTATATTGAAAATATAAATAAATCAATATTGAGTTTCTTAATGAGTAATAATTATCAAGGCCAACTAAATTAATGAATTTGGTCTTGTTTTATGGTTTTATGGTTGTCGGAGCGTATACAAGGACGTCATAGCATTGCTGACGTGAACGGCAATACGTCACAGATCGTGACGTCAACACTATTGAACGTCACAAGCCAGACTGCTGAACACAAGAACAGGGTGAACGATCAAGCATCAAAGTCGGTATTCGTTTTTGTTCGTGTGTTCATGGGAAAGAGATCATATTTATAAATAAAAACATAAAAAATTAACGTCTGTAAGAATAATGATGATAAATAGGACTATTAACAGAAAAAAGAATTAAAAGGGAGCATTAGTTGATGCGAAATTAGGTTATAACATTAAGACTTACAGACGTTGGAGAAAGATGCAAAGCTCTCTTCGAAACGTTCGGTCTGTTTACATTGTTTCAGTAATGCTTCCTTTGCAATATCTGTTATATATTATAATATACGTACTTAAAATCAAACGTAATAACCTTGAACTGAATGTGTTATGTTATGAAAAGTGATTTGAAATACACTGAGTGGCCAAATTACTATGATCACCTGGCAGCGTCGCAGTTTTGCCGCTAAAGGACGAGATAGAAATAGGAATTCAGGAGAAGTGTACTGAGTTGTTTGCGAAGATATGGGCAAAAGACGGGATTTAACCGATTTCGAACGCGGGATTATCGTAGGATCTCGAAGCTTCAGAACCAGTATCAGCAAAACAACTGCACTTGTCAAGTGTTCTAGAGCTTCAGTTATTAATGTTTACTGACAGTGGATTACCAAGTAAAAAAACCGGGTCTCAACGTCAGGCTTGTGGTCGTCACAGGTTACCCAAATGTTCTAGAAGTTGAGCATTTTATGACAAATATTAAAAATATGTAAAGGAAGATTATCATAGTCATGGAAGAAAATGTTATGATGAAGATTACGACCAAAAATACCACACGAAGAGGCTGTAACAATATTTGTAACTGTACTAGAAATTGTAGAAGGCAGAAGCGCCTGAAATCGTTCTCTGCGTCTTTGGCGAAATATTTCTGCCAGAAAAAGATGACAATATAGAAAAAAAATATGCTAACAAATTTTGTTAGTATTAAACACGTATGAATAATTAAGTGTCATGAACAAAATAGTCTTATTTTACTATCATTATAAATATTTCAATTTACGTAAAAACAATTATACTATGCATTTCGAATTCTCCGTTATTTTCGCTTACCCAACATAGCGCCAATATCGATTGTCTACTATAGAACTGTCAGAATGACCCGATTATAATTTTATAATCATGTATGAACACAATACATAAACAATTAATTATTTATCAGAGTTTAAATTTGAAAAAAATATGACTGTTTCACGACTGTTGCAAAAACATTTATATGTAATTTGTTTTATATGAGTGCAAAATTTTGTTATTCTATGGAACATAATTTCATCACGTAGGAGGTTCGCAAATAGGTGAATAACGCACTCTGCGGACGTTTTGAGCACGGACATAATAAATTCTCGTCACGAGCCAACAGCTTGAAACTCGGTGAGCGTTGACTGAGCGGACATATTTTTCCTCTCGCCCGTTATTCAACCCTCCTCCATTTTATCGCATTGGAAGTGAATTCTGTGCTGCTCGTAAAATATTCATCAAATGTTAATCCATTAGGGCATGCTCGATGAACAGCTAGTAAAAAGAAATGAAAAGAACTTATAAGAATTACCAATAAATTTGTAATATTTGGAAGGGTGTCAAGAATTTGCAACACACTACATACTCCCATTATTAATATTGAGGGTGGGTGGAAGTAACCATAGCAGATGTAGCACATTAATTACTGAACTGATGTCAATCGACTATTTTTATCAATATGTTATAAAGTAAATCAAACGATTTTTGATGAATAAAAAATAAACCATCAAAGTTATGCATTAGTTGTATTCAAATTGCCAACAATTATATGTATATATAACATCATAAATATCATATCCCGGAATGCGGAATACTGATTCAATTGTTCTCTCTTATACATTTAGATACTAATTATAAACATAAAATCACCTTAACAATGGCAACCATCTTATTACACCTTATTTAGAACTCGTCACAATTAAAAACAGATTAATGTGTTTATATTGTGAAATTCATATGTACAAGACTTCCTGAGAGGTTAATGCGATAAGCAGCCATTGCCAAACAAGTGTTAGGAAGGATAAATAAAAGTTCTATACTAACATTAATTAACATAATAACAAATTCATTTAACAAGGCATATGAGAAAATTATTCAAAATTATACAGAATAATTTATTCGAAAATAACTCACTTATATATTCATAAATGGCAGTATGTAATACTAAACGGTAGTAGTGGGAAGATAAAACCCAACAATTTATTTCAAAACGATTCAGCTTTTTCTAACTTCCAAAGAACTTTGAATAGTTCATTTCATGACGAATGTGTAAAATACAAACGCCAAAACTAAAACACTGATAAATGAAGAGTTTCCGTGTACATTAACACGAACAGTTACTCGAATAAACAAAATAAAATTAACTACAATTTATAACAGACATTTTAAAATGATTTATTTATTCTACAACGTTCCAGTACATTTTTTTACTTTCATCGGGTAGTTTATTTTATGTTTCTATGGAAACAGAAAGTAGGCTATTAAAAACATCTCCGACATAGAACTAACTGGAATGATTTATTTTACTCATTATACAATTTAATATAAAATTAAAATATTTCCATAAGACAACACCAATATTTTTTGCCATAAATGGTGTACAGAACAAACAGTACAATATTTCATATCTCAAATTGTTATATTTGATTTTTATAAATTTATTTTACAGGAAATCCACAATAATTATTCTTCTATCATAAATGTTGCAAGGAATAATGTAGTGTAAACCATTCTAAAATCAAATCATAAATTTTAGACATTTTTACAACTGAAATACATAAGTATTCAGTCATAAAATAATTACGAACATTTAATTCTCTCAATTCAAAATTTATACCGCAAAAGTGATAAAACTATATCTCTAATTTAAATTAATTGATTATAACTATTACTTAATTTTAAGATATCATGTAGTTAATTTAGCGTGGTCAAAGTTTCTTTAATAAACATCATTTCTGACAAATTACGTTTCAATAAATTGTGCACAGTTAAAATCATGAATTTCTTCTAATTTATGAACACAGACCACATTATTATGTAATATATTCTGATTTTTTGGTGTTATTTTATCCGCTTTCAATTTAATAGCCAACGTTATGTTGTTTCTCTCTTCAAATTTTAATTTATCTCTTTTTATAAGGAAAAATGACTAAATAAATAGGGATAGGAGGTTTTTAGACAAAGAAGTCAAATTTGTATGCAACCATACAAAGATAATATCAATTACAGTAACTTGGAAATTGATGACCAGAATTTCAAAATTATTTATTTCAAGTTCCTTCTGCGAAACTGCAAAGATGATTGACAGCTTTTTATTTATTTCCTGTAGACCAGTGTTTCACAAAGTTTCTATTACCATGTTGACCTATATTTCATTCATTTGCTACTAGTTTTTATATTCACAAATTGAAATTGTACTAAATAATTTTGTACAATATCTTCCCTTCTTACTAATTACTAGCTGAAGTGCCTGGCGCTGCGGGTTCACGTAAATAATAAAGCAGAAATGCAATTAAAGATGTACTTGAAAAAACATTACATTCATAGTTCTACCATTCTCTGCATGAAAAGAATTTGCTTGATCCAACCCTAGAGCAACCAACAGACGGGGGGGTTTGAAGTCATTTTCACTTCACATATATAACTTCAGTATATTTAAAAAATTTAAAAATCATCGGCAGCTTCGGCCCTGAGTATTCACGAGAGTCAAATTTGGTCAAATTCGGTCCAGTGGTTTGAACGCCTATCGCTGTGACATGCGTACATACTGGCGGACGCACTGACAAATGTCTTTAATATTATTTGTTAAATAATTTTAACATTAAATGTGAAGTCATTTCTGGATTAGTGAGATCACTGCTTGTATTAGTTGGCTTCAGTCGTAAGGGTTATATGACCATAGTTATGCATGTCGTAGCCATCGACAACGCACTACGTACTATTCCTTCACTAGGCATAGTTATGTGAAACACTGGTCTACATGAAATAAATAAAAAGCTGTCAATCATCTTTGCAGTTTCGCAGAAGGAACTGATTTTATTCTTATTAAGCTTTACTGTGCTTTCCCATTACTTGAAATAAATAATTTTGAAATACTGGTCATCAATTTCCAAGTTACTGTAATTGATATTATCTTTGTATGGTTGCATACAAATTTGACTTTTTTTGTCTACAAACCTCCTATCCCTATTTATTTACTAATTTTTAATTATAAAAGAGATAAATTAAAATTTGAAGAGAGAAACAGCATAACGTTGGCTATTAAATTGAAAGTGGATAAAATAACACCAAAAAATCAGAATATATTACGTAGTAAATTAGAAGAAATTCATGATTTTAACTGTGCACAATTTATTGAAACGTTATTTGTCAGAAATGATGTTTATTAAAGCAACTTTAACCACGCTAAATTAACTACATGATATCTTAAAATTAAGTAATAGTTATAATAAATTAATTTAAATTAGAGACATAGTTTTATCACTTTTGCGGTATAAATTTTGAATTGAGAGAAGTAAATGTTCGTAATTATTTTATGACTGAATACTTATGTATTTCAGTTGTAAAAATGTCTAAAATTTATTATTTGATTTTAGAATGGTTTACGCTACATTATTCCTTGCAACATTTATGATAGAAGAATAATTATTGTTGTTCTCCTGTAAAATAAAGTTTTAAAAATCAAATATAAGAATTTGAGATATTAAATATTGTATTGTTTGTTTTCTACACCATTTATGGCAAAAATATTGGTGTTGTCTTATGGAAATATTTTAATTTTATATTAAATTGTATAATGAGTAGAATAAATCATTCCAGTGAGTTCTATGACGGAGATGTTTTTAATAGCCTACTTTCTGTTTCCATAGGAACATAAAATAAACTACCTTATGAAAGTAAAAAAAATGTGCTGGAACGTTGTAGAATAAATAAATCATTTTAAAATGTCTGTTATAAATTGTAGTTAATTTTATTTTGTTTATTCGAGTAACTGTTCGTAAATTGTAGTTTATATTGCTCCCAACTTTCATGTGTGAGTACAACGCTTAACGAACGCTTATTTAAAATTTTTCTTTCCTTCTTTTCATTCTTTAAAAGTGTAATCAATTCAGGGAGTTTGTTTTTAAATTCTAGGCGAGCTCATTTTTTAATTGCCCCTCCCCTCCCCCTCTCCCTCCCGAACAAATCAAATTGCCTCCTTGTGGACACCAGGACCCACGTTGGGAAACACCGGTATAGAAAAAAAACCGTCACGCTTCTTTTTTATTCGTTTGAATTATTTGGAATATGATAAGGTTTTGGAAGTCACCTCGGGGATATTCTCGCTTTGATGACCTATGACAGTATTTGAGGCGAATGACAAAAATAGGCGAATAAGAACTTTATCGGCCGATTAAAGCCTACGTTTATTGCGAAAAATAAATTATGATTTTTGTGTCTCTTTGCGGGGTGGGGGTGGCTGGGTAGGGGGGGTATGATTTATTACACATAATAATAAGTAACTGAGCTCCCAAACACAAATGAAATATGATACTTGGATGGCCGGCAATTAAGTAAACGGCCTTCTACATAAGCACGCGCACAAATTGAGAGCCTTTTCATTAGGATGCCATACTCCAAAAGTAATGAGTCTCATTAAGCGGTATGGTTACTCATATTTCTATTAACAAACGAAGATAATAATCAATTTCCGACATTTATTTTCGGTTACATCATAATACTCGCAGTTCTCTTTAAGTTTCTAAGACATTATCATGAAATATAAATTCAAAAAAAAAACTAGATGAAGACTGTTAAATCAAGGTCTATTAGTCAATTCCATTCCAGTGAAATATTTCATATGTTTTACGTTAACGTATTATTATGCGTTCTAAATAAGGAATAAGTTGGACACGTTAGTGTATGGGTCGTTCTGTACACAATAAACAAAAGGGTTGAAAAAAATTTAAATTTAACGAATTTCTTTCACTTGCCTTCGTTACTATTACCGCTGTTGATTATATTCACGGACACATCAGGTTAACAAGAACTAGTAAGATTAATAAAATATTTAATAAATGGTCTTTGTGTGAGGAAGCGGTTCTTGCCGATCTTTCCTTTCGTTTTCTTTAAATTAGAAATTGTAGCATTTTACTAAATTTTCTATGGCTAGTGGACTGTAAAGATACAGTAAAGAGCAGGCAGTTTAAGGTAGCTGTGATTATTTTATTAATAAACACAGGATTTTTGTATAACAGAGAAGTATAGTAGATTATAAGCTAAGAGAAAAGATTGTGAAATTCCTGGCAGTAAATTTCATAATGATTATTAAAAGAAAAAATCAAATTTAAAGTAGTATTTTTACCTAAATGCTCAAGAATTACAGTGAAATATAATTTCTGTTCATCATATAAGTATGGTAGCTTGAAAATAGCGATCATTTAAACTTATTAGAAATTTGGAGATTCAGTTTTCATTTAATATGTAAAGATTTAAATCCCTGACGTTTAGTAATAAGACCTTTGCGCATAAAACTAGCCTTGTTTCTTTGTTGTGAGAAAAGGAATACACAAATCGCTTCCGAAGCATTATGCAGAGATGTTAACATCATATGCCACAGACAGACCATTCTGAATTAGGCAAGGGAATGAATACTTGAATCTGAAAAAGATAAGAGGAAAAGTTCCCCAAGGGTCCTATTAATTACTTAATGCTAGCTACATCCCAAAATTATAAGAAATTGAGGTGGCTTTATGTGCAAATGATGCCGCGATACTTTCAATACAGAAAAAAACAAAAATTATCATAATTATTATAATGGTTTCAAAATGGGAGCTGCTTCTGGCTTTCATTGAATGCGACCAGAGAAATAGACAATCGTTGCCTCAAGAGGCAAGTCAAAACTGAAAGATAACAAACCCTTACTGCAGGACAGTGAACAGTGACGTCACTTGAATTTGTTTCCACGGCACCAGAAAGATCTTAATGACCAAATCGGCCCACATTTGAAAGGATTAAACTATATAGGACAAATCTAAACGAGAATCAATTTATCCTTAACATCTTTACAAATAAACTATCAAAAGACTAACCGTCTCTACATACCAATGACCAGGAACACGTCAAGTGACTTGGCATGACTCTAGACTCAAAACGTAGGTATAAAGAATATGTTAATGAGAAAAAACGGAACTGAGCGTCAAATATAGACTATACTGAAAAAACGCTTCTTAGGTTTACCCAGGTAATATCGAAGAACAGCGACGTTTCGGCGTCTTTCACTGTCAAAGTATTCCAGGCTGGAAGTATACAGTATACAGGATTAAATAAACATATTCATAATATTTCCTGAAAGCAATGAAGATAAAATTTGCTATACTATATCATATATATCGCTCATATTGTTTTGTGACATTAGGAATATGTGTCTTGTAAATAATAATTTAGGTTCTATCGGACAAAAAAAAACGATTTCAAGCAGTACTTTACATGATAATAGGATGGGGTAAAAGCGTAACAAAGAAATTCCAATAGTTTTGTATCCTTCCTTGCCTTTACAAATGCCGAAATAAATGTCTTATAAATAAAATTGGGTGTTTGTATATGTGAATTTGCGGTTTTTCCGAATTCAAATTTTAATGAGTGGAGAAATTTTGACCAATTTTTGTAAACATGTTCGTTAAGAATCGGAAACAAACACTGTGGAAGAAAGATACAATTCCAACCCCTACGGGGCGGGGTGGACTGGGGTTGCTTCAAATAAATATTTTAGTGGTCAATGAAATTGGTTGTGTTTCTCCCGATGTTGATGGTGTATAATCTCAACCCATTTCGGCTTGTAAAGGGAGCAATCTTAGAGGTATGGGTGAAGAGGAGTGACATAAAAATAAAGCGAAAACCAAGATTGGTGTCTAGTCCGGGATTACGGTAATCTTTGGCATTCAGTATGCGGGTTAAGTTGTAGTTCAGTTTCAAAATTCGAGGTGAAAAAAGCTGAAACAACGATCCGTGTTATATCTCCAACGTGAGGAGTAATATCTACCAAATTTTGCACTTAAGTTATTACGACTCAGGAACGAATACTACATATGTAAAACACTCTTAAAGGAGTCGGCGAATAAATTTTCATTCTGTTGATGTACCGCAAGTGAAGAGTCATTAAGTATCGGGAGTATTTTTGACAATCTCAAGGTATCGGAAATAATCTCGACTAACGTAGTTTCTTTTTAATTTAGAGTCTTAAGAGCACCGGGAGTACTTTTGACTGTTTCTAGATTATTTTTGATTCTCTTTAGGCATGGGGAATTTTTTTTTTTACTTTCTTGAGGTACCAGTAGTGTTTCATGGTAGAAGGTCATTCATGAGGGAAGGGGAATCACAAATGTGGCGAAACTGATCTTGAGACCGGGGATATGCAAATAAATAAAATTTAAATCCATATTGAGTATGACGGCTAATTAGTAATTTAGCCTGTATAAGTGAGAATTATTTTAAATCTCTTAAGCCTCCGTCACACTTATGCAGGACGGGTCGCAGCGGAAGATAATTGGTGTTGATGCCACACTTTAGCGGGTGCGGGACGTTTAATATGTGGATGATACACAAAATTAAAAGAACTAGATCATTTTATTGTTTCGTAACGCAATCAGAAACTGTGTTAAAACTTCAGAATACATCATCGTCAGCAGAAAGCGAATTTCACCAAGTTGCAGGAGTTGTATCATTAACACTTCCAAATAAAGACACAATTACATGCATTTATGAAGGCCAGTAATGAACAACGAGATGATAAAAACAAGAAAGGACATATTATATTTTTAAAATTACCCAGAACAAAGTAGTTAATTACAAAAGAATGCAACGTTTAGGAGCCAATAAAAATATATTGAAGAAACATACCCGCTTGGAATTCACCACGGTGACCAGACGCGCTTTTAATAACGAAATTAAATCTCATGACTGTTAAATCAACATTAAAAACTAATTTTTGATTGAAACACATTTTACAGTTTTCTATTAATTAATTGTTAATTTAATGTTAATCTGGTTCAGGGAAATAATGTCATTTTATATGATTGTTATTTTAATTTATTTTTATTATTACTGTATTTCATTCCGCTTTTCGAATTAACATTACATAATATTTATCACAAGTAATTATATATTATGTTGCAATCAAAATAGTTTTCTTAGTTTAGCGTTTCTAAATAATTAAAGTATTTTGTTGATATATCCTATCAATCATTTCTTGATATATTTAAGAATTTCTTATATCAACTTTGAGTTAAACCTCAAAGTTTAAATTTATACTATAGTTTGATACTATAAAAACCTATTAAATGTAGAACTTCATATTTTTATCTGCATGCAAAACCGAGATATGGCAACTCAAACTTTGAAAAAACCCATTGTAAAAGCATGTAATTTGTAAATGGTACGTCACTCACCACTGATTATATATATATATATATAAAGTAACTGCACTATTATGTGTAGAAACACGAAAAATATTGTTTCTTCTTGATGAAATAAGCCTACGAAAATTGAATTTTCTTAATTGGAATGGATAATTTCGTGTTACACAGAGTACATGAAAATATATTAGTAGGCACGTTAATAGAGGTTTAATTTGTAGACCCAAATATAATAAACACGATACAGTTGATTTAAAAAGAATACAACAACACACTTCTCAACAATTTAGAAAATCGTAGATACCTGCGAACGCGAAAAACGGCGAGCGCCCTACAACAAAAGCGTCGGTCATTTTTGAACCAGAAACAATATAAGTGAAACAAAATTAGTTTTGAACTGTACAAACACGAGGGAATGCACCGAAAAAATATATTAATTTTTTCTGAGAAGATGAGCAATCAATTTTCATTTTTACTGGACCATTTGATTTGGATTTACCTCTCTGACAGAGACTGGAATGCGACTTTCAACTTCGTTTTCAATTTTTTTAAATGATACGTTTTGGTATTCACTTCTGCCTTAATCTTGTCCTGAAAAAATTTACGTATTATTTAATAAATACTACAAAATTTTGGAATAACCCATGTTGAAATTAATAAATTATTATTATCAAATTGTAATTTTAAAATCAACATGTTTAGCTGAACAATGATGCTAGTTTATTACTTGATTAAGATTGATAATGTTTCAATAGTAAGGCCTTCCCCCATCCACTTATCGCCAGACGTGTTTTGTTTCCCCGCAGCATGGTGCGGATACTGCGGGACGGGAAAACGCACCCGCCCCGCAACCGTCCAAGTGCGGCATGCCGCATTTAAATAGATACGATTTTGGCTCTCTTTGAAATCGGGGAGTATTGTTAATCTCGTGAACTGGAATGATGGTACTAGGCGTTTTTTAGTTTCTGTCAAGGAAACGGGAATACATTAAACTCTGTCTCACTTGAAACACGGGGAACATTTTTAACCTTTTTATTTCGGCTCATAAAATATCAGTAGTATCCTGGATTTTATTAGGGTGTCAGGAGTACTTTCGTCTCTCTTAAGGTACCCGAGTAATTTCGACAACCTTAAAATTAGCAGAGGATTAATTGTATCATATTTTAGTTATTTACGTTACAGTGCTTATTTAAGGTACTTTTAGATGCCTTGACTCGATTTTGAATCAGGAAAGAAGAGAGGGCAGAAAAGATAATTTTTCAAAAAAGTGACGCCTCGACGCCGGTTGACCATGTTGACCAAGAAGTTAGTGTCTAATGAAATACTCAACCGGGTTAATGTTATTAAATATATGGGCAATGCCTGGAAGCAAGCTATTCTGGTTGAATAATGAAACTGAATTGGCATATAGGCCACAAGAATACCCAATTCCTGATGTACTTAGTAATTTGACAGCTCCACTGTACTTTAGGAGGATTGTAATGCGACGACCTTTTCATGCCTCTTCACGTGCCTTTAGCAGAAATTCTTTATGTTGGCGGAGTACGAGGAACGACGTGCTTCGTTTGAAACGTGCTTGGTTCCTCAGCAGCTAATAATTGAAGCGTCCGGTTGAGAGGCGCCGAGACGCCTGCTTACGACTTGGCTGGCGCCTGTCTGGACTCCTCAGCCGTCGTAAGTAATAAACTCAGCTGCGTGAGACCACCAACCTGCTCTCACATGCATAAATTATCCTCAGGCCGTCGCTCAAATCCCCTCGTTCCGGTGGACGCCTCCTTTATCCCCACAAGACGCGAGCGATTTTCACGCGGAGGTCCCATAGTTTGGTAAAATCTACGTCTTCGCCAGAACTTGTACATTGTGGTCAACTTGGAGATGGATGAAACGGTTCTTTAAAACTGTTACTAATAGTAGAGACTTCAGTGAAATGTTCCAAATCCATCAACTTATTATATTTATATAAATATTTAAGTCGATACAAAAATCGATGAAAAGATTATGTGGTACTTATTTAATTTCGACTACACTTTCCATGATAACATAACTCAGTAAAGAGTTCCATATACTGCTACTGATATATTAAATAAGCACCTACGTGTAATCGTACCGTTAAAAGTAGCATAATGGGGTTCATACATTAATTTATTAAACCCTATTCGATTAATGAATTCATGGCACTAGATGCCTTAAAATACGGATTATCGGATGATAATTGCAGTATCAGGATAGAAATATTTTCCATCGATTTTTATTAGATTAAAAATAATTTGAAATTAAAATACACTACTACAATTTGAAATTAAAATAAACCAAATTTAAAATTCAGAAAATAATTGGAAGGACTTGTGGAACGTCTTCTGTCCTCATTGTTAAATGCAGTTGATTGAGCACGTAATGTAATAAAATAAAAAAAGTTAATTTTGATCAATTTTCGTTTTATATATTGTTATGTATAGGGTAAAAAAGTAGAACTTAATTTTTAGATCTAAAATACTAATTGCAAAGAAAATAAATTTGGTAACTAAAATTGCGAGCTTAATCAAACTAATTTAAGTAAATTAACTACAATAAACTGGCAAAATCGAAAATATAATTTAATACAAAATCAATAATTATAAAAAATCATTTCGTCCCCAAGTTTAAGAACCTCTACAATTCTTTATAGTAAAACACGTGTAATAAAAAAAAGGACATCTACCACACCGCTTTAGACAATCCATATATTTTTCTAATTAGGTTTTCAATTACACTTTTTTTTATGTAAAAACAAACTTAGGGATGAAACGTTTCTTTTATTATTATTTGATTTTATATTAAATTTCTATTTGTAAATTTTTAGTATAAACGTGTCCTTACAATTTTAATTTGGCCCGAACGGAAGTATGCCTTAGACATTCCTAAAATTATTTTAAATAAAGTAGACACGACTTGTGTATTTCACATCGTTTATATTTTTAATGTTTTCATTGTTGTTTAGAAATAAATGAAATAAAAGATAAACTCGTTATTGTAACTTTATTTATTATTATTATTATCATATATTATATTAAGTATATTATTAAAATAAAAATTATTTATTAATAATCATCCATTAAAAAAGAGTTATGCATAACCCCTACAGTGGCATTCAGCAGTAATTAGAAGTAGAATTAATTAGACATCAAACTTTTAAAGGAAAAGAAAAATATCGGCAAGATGTATGCCACTTTTACTGATATGTGCATTTAGTACCCTACTAAGGCATAATACAAAACCATCTGGTGAAACAGTATTCAGCGAGACGGTCGATTTCTGAAAAAAGTGTGTCCGAAGAAGGCGAAGGACGGGGAAATCTGGCAGGAAGATGAATGCTGCATTTCTTAGATGCACGCCAACTTTTCTACATAGAGAATATAGAAAAAGTGATGAATAATAAATGGAGACTATTATGCGTGGTTATTGTACAACTTGAGTCAATGTTTGAAAAAAATGAACAGTTCACCAGAAAAAAATTCACGTCAAATTTATACTAACGCCTGTTTTGAGTATCTTCCAGAACATTGCTTTTTAGTTTATTTTGAAACGTTGGACAACGTGACTAGACTGAAAGGGGATTATCTTGGATGATAAAATTTAATCAACTCGAAAATAATATTTTTCTATTTACATCTGTGAGACCGGCGAAGCCCGGGAATTAAATTATGTTAGGCTGTTACAGTATTTAATTCGATATTAATTGAGTGCGTGCTGCCCTAGTATTTATATAACGTGCCTCAAGCATTCGCATTGTGCATTATTATTAAGTTACTAAAAAGTATAATTACTTAAATAAAATGTTAGTTAAATTCTTAGCTTTATTAGGCATTTAAGAGAAATTTAATTATCTCGTTTGACAGACTATGTGACTATCCTATTAAAAAAAATTAAATATTAATTACATGAAATCAAAGAAATTATTGCAAATAAAAGTTGGAGCTACTAAACAGAAAATAACAGCGTAGAAGAGTTTTATTAAGAATTAGCGACAGGCGAAACCAGTGAGTTGGAATAATTCTAAAAGTGTGTCAAGAAATGATCCTGTACCAGAATGCTCATGGCACATGTAAAATATTTGACAATATATAATAATTAATCCACTACAATATTTGCTTATGGTCGCATTTTCACATCTTATAAATAAAATAGAATGTGTGCGAGTTTTATAAGTGTTTATATTCCGTATAATAATTTAAATACGTGGAGCAATTTCGACCAATTTTATACACAACTTTATACGATCCGGAAATAAACACTTGTGAGGGTAATATAGGACTACCGTCTCTAGAAGCGGGAGTTTAAGATTTAAACATATTAAAACTTGCCAATATTTGAGTCAACTAAATATTTTTCTCATGTTTCTCATTATGTTTCTATATAGCATGGGAGAAGAGCGCACTATTAGTTGACAATATAATTAGAAAGAACCAAAATTAATGTCATATACGGGGTGACTTAGTTAAATTCTGACATTCAGCATGCCATTTGAGTTGTAGTTAAACTGTATAAGAAGGGATGGAGAGGATAAAACAAAGTTTCGCGTATAATCATTAAATTGTGGAGCTATTTGTACCAAATTTTGCATACATGTTATTTACGAACAAGAGAAACACTGTTATGGTAGAATGTACTAGGAGCGGTAAAGGTTTGGATAGTTAATATTGTTCATTCTCGTAAGGTACTGGGACTATTTCTGACGGTCTTAAGTTATCGTCAGTAAATTTTTCTACCTTATGGTATAGTTTTAATTTAGTCTCTAGCAATTTAAGGATGGAAAGTATTTAATTTCACATATAGAGCGAAGAACGGAGAACACTTAACTACTAGCAAACATGCTATTTATGTCCGTGCTGAGATTAATGCTTGCTAATTTGAATTTCTGCTGGTATCGAGATTGAGAAGAGTGGTAGAAAAGTGGAAAATGGTTCAAAATGGCCCGTATTGATATAGATTTCATGTTTTGGGTGTCATTAAAATGGGACTTTGCACTTCCTATGTAGTTTAAGTAACGCGTAAAAACGTCTGTATGCACCCGCATGATTGCAGGTTATTTTTAAAATGTTCGAAATAGTCTGAGATAAGTGTCAAATAAATTATGATACTTCAGGAGAGATCTAACATAAAATATTTTTAGTCTCTACCTAATTGGCATTGCATTAAGTTAATAATTAGCAAGTCCAGTTTCACTATACTGCTTTCTGTTAAGGGCTTCAATGAGAATGGAACTAACAAAAATATTTTGTTTGATTTAAAGAGATTATGCAATACGTAATTGAACTCACAGAACGATCTTGTTGTGAAATGTGTCCTCTGGATTGATTTCCCCCCATAGGAGATATAATAACGCGAGATAACTGACATGCATTGTATCGAAGAACAGACAATCGGAAACTGTCGAAGCTAACACAAACCACCAGATGACATTCCAGAGAATTAGCGACTATTGTGCCGATTCCAGCACAGTGTATCTCCAGTAGGGAAATCACTTACTGTAAATGCCAGTAATTAAATAACAATTGTATAGAATGTAATCATTAAATTTGCATGAATATTTGAGGTAAAATAAAAATATATATTATCAGTTTCGAATGCTTCTTTAGATTGAATTAGTTGATTTCAAAAATTTTCATTAAGGCCTTAGAAACGTTTATGAATTTCTTTATTTTGTTTGAAACATATAAGGAACTTAAAAAATTGCACATATAAATTATTTTAAGACGTACCAAAATCCAATATTTATTGTTAACTAGCATTATATTGACGTCTTCCATCTTTTTGAGGATAGTCACACACTTACGCTGCGCTTATTAACGTATTAAAAGAAAAGTTTATTGGGTTTGACCTTGGCCATTTGACTTCACTGTCGTTTTCTTCCGGTCCGGGATATTTTTTTTTGTATACAAGACTTGTTTAATTTAGAAAAACGTTTTGAGGAAAGGAGAATAATTTAAGGGATGATGAAATTGCTGTTTAAATTACTGCCAGGTGATGTCTGAGGACGCGAATTTAGTGTCAGATACAGAAAAACTAGGAAGATTTCGAAACGGTTGAATCTCGATCTTATCGGTTGAGACGGAGGCTTTGATTCGATACATTTTTAGTTTCTCAGGAAGACAGAAATTTTATAATCTTAGAAAGAACACATTGTAGCGACACCCGGTTCCCTGGATTGATAGAGGAATGTTCTCAACAGGACATATTATACATAACACTAGCAAACAACAGTGAAAGTTTCAGGAAATAGTTCTATTATTTGGAATTTTTCCGGTTTAATGAGTGGCAAAATAGAAATTCTGCGACGTTTTTCCAAGTCTTGCCACGTGAGTTCGCATTTGGAGCGAACTGTCCTGAGTTCTGGGTCGTCAAGATTCATGCCAGACCTGCTTGGACATCTGTTCAACGGTTGTTCGTGGAAGCAGCCGTATATCGTTATATTGGGAGGAACGAGCTGCAAGTCCGCCAGATTCTTCTCCACGCCCCTTTGCTATACAGAGACAATCAAAGTATCGAGGACTTTGCGGAAAAAACGGTAAAATGGTACCTACTAAAATCTTCATTTTACCTATCTATAATAAGTCAAACCAAAACCTCCATTTTTTTCGAATTAGTGAAATTTGACGAACAAGTGAAGAAATTCCTATGAGATCCATGGTATTATTTATAAGTATTGCAGATTAAATCTGTTGACGGTAAAATAAATCAGTGCAGTACTTAAAAATCATTTATAAATCTTCTTATAAAGGTTTTGTGTACCTAAATACTTATTTAACATTTAAAAGTTTGTTAGCAAATTTTTATTCTAATCCGGTTTTTTAATTTTCATAATTATAAATGAAATTCAAACAGTTTTTAATTAGCATGGAATACATGTAATAGGTGTATTTTGTGCTTAAAGAGTGAATTACAAAATGCACACAGAATATAATAAAAAGTGAAAATGGAATATTAATGTACTTCATAATGAAAACTAACGTAACCCAAACTTTTCTTCACAGAACTGCTAAATAATTCCGCCTGTCTTCACAAATGACAACTCTGTTAAATAATAATTATCTCAAAATTTTTACCTGTAATATTTCCATGAAATGTGTGTAAAAACTGATGTATTTTAAAAAAACATTTCGTATTGTTTACCATCATCCTTACAAGTGCTCGTATTTTGTAGAATATAATTTATAAAATGTGAGATTAGCAGAATATAAAACTCGACGCCATACTGCTTTGTTAAATGTGGCGTATTTCCCTATATTCTGTGCGTGAATGGCACGTGACGTTACACATTTTTGCAAGCTTACACATTAGCAAATTTTTTAACTATAATTTCCTTCCACGTTTTGTCCTAGAAGTTTCTGAATCCACCAGTGGATTTACTCGAGTTTTTATGAATGTGTGTATAAATTGTTTTGCATCCACGCGTTTAGATTCGTATAAAGTATTAGAAACATACATACAAACAAATATATACAAGGATACCTGTATTTACATTACATCGTAACAGATATTGATTTATACTCTCTACATTTTTGTGCACGAAAATCAATAGCATTATTATTTTAGTTTGATAAATTAAACCTTAAATTTAGTTTAATATCCTCTCACTGGTTTATGTTTTTTGATTTCTAAAGATCGAAACAAACAGATTGAACAATATCTAATAATTTAAAAGTATGTTTTATAAACAGTCGCAAAATATAAGAGATTATAGAAGCAATAAGTTAGTATCAGAGGGAGTGAAGTTCACTCACTATATGAATTATATTTGTTGCTCTGGGCTGTTAAATCTTATATATCGGCTCATCAATGTAATTTGTTTCACACTTGCAGTACTTTGACGAACATTTCTTTTATTCTCTTATTATTTTTTTCATTTTGTACCGATAATTTATTCTTATATATGAGTCTACAAAGTACGTGAACGTCTAGAGCTATTTTCATTTAAGTCATAATCCGATTAACGGCTAAGTTGAGTTTCGGCTTACTTACGTCAACAAAACTGAAACTAGGTTGCATCTCCTGGCATTTCATTTTAAATAGCTCGTAGGCCAAATTAGGTATGTTATGATGACGACTAAAGGTAGGAAAAACAAAGGGGGAAGACTTGAAATTCAGGTCACTAAAAATACCAAATAAAATTATTTGAAAACGTATGTGTAATATAGAAAACATGAGAGGTTTAGATCATTTAATAAGTTTTAGTTCTTAAGCACGTTCACTATCGTTTAGTTGAATATACGTATGCACACATATTATTTATGGGGTAACTTTTGAAGATATTGTGGGGGCGTGTGGCTTCTCAAAAATCTGCCCAGTCTATTTTTACGACAATTCTAAGTAAAGATGTGAATTTTTAATAACAAGCCATCCTTCACCTCAGAATCAATGTACTTCCATAATAAATTAAGCAATTTTCCCAAACTGAAGTACTTTATCTAAGGGAATTAAACAGCCCCTATGTCCAAAGTCAAAACTTGGTATATCATTTTTCCGCTCAGGTGTTTCCATATTCTTACACAAGGAAGGAAACAATGTAACAAATGCACTCATAGGTTGAGAACTTTGTTTGAAAATCTGTCGTATATGAACTAAAATCTTTGAGTCAATTCTGCCCTTACTTTTCTCTTTATTTAAAGTCGCATCAACTACAACGGTTATTAGCGACTACAGAAGGGGGAACTCGTGATTCGTAGCTTTCACTGTGTGAAAACACACACACCACATCCATACCCGTGCCAGGATTCGAACCCCGGCATCTCTGTGATGCGGGGCAGCAACGCTAACCACTACACCACATCTGCCCTTTTCATTAGGCCACACAAGGAATATTAGGTATTGCGTACATGGAACAACAACACATAAATATGAGTTTTGGTGTTAGAAATTAAATATATATGAACACATTTGAATCAGTAGATCAGAAACAATACCATCCAGGAAAGCCAAACTACACATTTTTAGCATCAACATTAGAAAAATAATCTACTCGTCAGCAGTTTAAAATGAAATATCATATATGGTGCTATTCGAAATAAATGGAGTGTATTTAAATAGTAATGAAAACGGAGTTAACGAGATAAATGGGGAAGTTATTTACACAATTTTGACTAGAATAGAATTTCCAATATTTCGGCTGTCAGATCTCTCAAAAATCTCGAGCTAAACCGAGGACGAAATAACCTCCGCAGGATAAAACGTAGCGTCGCCTCTTCAGCCAGCTTCTCTGTAGAACGTTCACACCAGATTGATCTCCATCAAATTCTGACAGTCGAACGATCTCCACTCCCGTCTCCTTAAACTTCCGAGACCAGAATGATGATTCATCACAGCAAGAAGAATCGAAATATCTAACTTTCAAATAGATTTTCTGTAGATAACTAAATCCCAACGACGTGGTACTAAAATATTTCGCTGTTTCCTTGGTTCTCGATTCCCACGCCAGCGTAGTTGCAGGATAATCCAGGTCAAATCCATACGTACCAAGATGCCATGGTGATTAGAGGCGTGACCTTTCTTGAGACAGAAAATGCTTGACTGTTGTCCTGACCAGCTCGATCTCCTGGTCTGTCACCAACTGGAAACATCTGGTCCCTGTTTGCTTGGTAACTAGCACGTCTCCACTCACGAGTCACTACAGCCGATGAACTGTTTTATAGTTTTGAAACCGCATGGCTGTTAATGGCGTACGTGCAATACCATCGCTGTTCGACTACACTGCCAGGCAAATAATGCTGTTATTGCTGCCAAATGTGTCTAAAACTGATTTAATTGCTTGTTGATTCCACTATAAGGTATGTGCCCTGTAAATATCACTCTGTTATTTGCATTCATTCCGGGTTTAGCATTTATAGTGAAAAGTAGTGCAGAAATTGTATCTTTATAAAATAATCACTCATTATTTAAATTCATTGAACGTAAAAACATTTAAACACAAAGCTGTTTTCAGTAAATGCTATAAAAGTTATTATTTTAGTTACATACCTGTTTTGCTCTGACCTAACTTGACGAGATCTGCTGGAGCCTGATTTCCCACGGATCTACACACGTGTGTTTCAAAGTGTAGTGTATTGTGAAGTGTTTATGCGTGTGAAGTGCGTGGATTTATTATACCGATATAGTGTTCCAAATTGACATTGTTTATCCAGAAATTATATCTTTTGTATATGTTATGTATGCTTTCTTTTATTTGTCTATCATTGTATACATAGTTTCTTTTACTATCTTTCTTATTGTTTTGTACTCATATTCTTGATATATTGTATTCATATTTTGTTTGCTTTGCTTTGTTTTATTTTATTTATCGTTGTATACATAGTTTTCTTTACTCATATGTTGTATCCATATTTTGTTTCTTATATTTGTATTCTTAGTGTGATATGTAACATATTCTTTGACTTGTCCTATTTCCTCAATAGAGGACTAATGGATCCAATAAATCTTATCTTATCTTACTAGTTTTCGCTTCATGCTCGGCAAAATTAATCAAAACTGATATAACCTAAGAATTCAGATTGATAAAAATTGACTTTCTTTGCTGACTGTGGAGCGTCTAAATAACTCATCATTTTGGCTGAATATCAATTTCATTTACATTTATTTTGTGTTGGGACAAAAGGCTGACAGTTGGTAGAGCACGTTATGATACAGGCCAATCCATTCCTTCTTCCCTCGGAACTGTGTTTGAAAGTGTCAGACGAGCAAACGGAAGAAGCCGTAGACAATTCGATTGACACCATTCCTTTCAACGGATCTTTTGTGACGGAGTCTCAATAATAGACACAATACTTTCGCGTGCGCCGCCGGTCCTGTCCTTAATGGAAACGACTGGGTGCTAAAGAAGAGATTTACATCAACTTGGAAAAATTTGATATCATTTTGAAATAAGTCGTCATTTGGTGATTCCACAGTATAAGCAAAAATTGTGCTCACGAAAGAATGTGTTGAGTTTAGTTAAAACGAGTTACCAAAAATTATTTGCAAACAAGTTAACATATTATATGTCCATCCAGTAGATACAGAGAGATAGGACAAATTGACCTTGTAACGAGAAAGTGTACATCATAATCTTTTCGATGGGTGTGCACGCTTGATATAATTTAAGTGAATCAGATACAAACAGTAACAATTTTGTTCGAGTGTACTGTTGGTTGTAAAATTCTATTAGAAAATAAATGTCACATGCAACATCTTTGTGTTTTTTTTCATAAATGATTTATGACAAATAAATCAGGCGTTTATCTAGAGATTATTTTGCAATTTATTCATTTTCAGGGTTATTAAATACCAGGGCAACTCTGGGCATCCGGTTAGTTCATGAGATAAATTATAAATATTATTTATTTATTTTCGTACTATTGTAATACATTGAAGCATTGCTTTATTTAATTGCTGTCTGTTCTAAGTATTTGTATTTTAATTGAAACATTTTTCCCGCTAAATTTCCTTTTTACAAATTTAATATGCTGAAGTCATTTTTGTAATATTAATAAGAATGCAATACTGAGATTGTTTTCTAATACAAGTTCTAATTTTTCGAGTTGAGAAGAAATTTGGAAATGAGAAAATAATATCGCACTGGAAAATATATTTTCGGAGTGCATGGTGAGTTTTGCTATATTTTGCAGTGTGGGTGGCCCCAGTAAGTCCTTGTGGAGTAGTTAATTTGAGTGTTGTGGCCACGCATAGTTTAGTTATGACAGCTGGTCGTGTCGTGACCTTTTGACGCAACTCGACAGCGTAATTTGGGCCGTGAGGACGAGGACGAGCATTAGCATAGTGCCGTGTCCCGGCACGATATGTCTTGTAGTGACGTCAACGGGGAACGCCCGTGGGCGCTGCATCCTCACGGACGACCTTTCAAATCGCCTTTCGCCTCTCTAAATTA
The DNA here is from genome assembly GCA_034510155.1 of Eucriotettix oculatus. Taxonomy (NCBI): domain Eukaryota; kingdom Metazoa; phylum Arthropoda; class Insecta; order Orthoptera; family Tetrigidae; genus Eucriotettix; species Eucriotettix oculatus. Next base: position 182,995,811 of record CM067377.1, read on the forward strand.
TTCCAACACTTACTACGCACAAGTACAAACATGTTTACAATAAATAAAAACGGCCAAAAAAGTCAGCATTAAATATCTAACAAAAGCGACGTTTCATCTCCATTTTGAGACTTCTTCCGGCTTAAAATTAAGCAAAACATCTTATTTTCTCCTTGACTCCTTCAGTCAAAAAGGTTTTTTTTAATTTACATCCCTCAGTCGAAAAGATTATTGAATTTACATGTGAAGAATTTGGTGCCGCGCTGGACCTTCTCCAGCCCCAGACGGTTACGGCCGAAATGATGTGTAACAATGAGTGCTTTCGGTAGTTAAATTTTAATCATAAAGAAGAATATTAAAGCGTTATACTACTACAACAAAAGAGTATCGTAAATTTTTTTCAAATTATTCGTGTCATTTTTAACGTTGATTGCTTGAGGGTTACACCTGATAAACAGCATTTCATTCATAATTCTCGAGAAGTTTAAAATTTCCACATTTTACCAATATAAATTTTGATTATTAACATGTATGTGTTTGGAGACAGCTGTGTACTTTTAAATGTCTAATTTGATGTTGTTTATATATTCCGTAATGCGAGTTTTTAAAGCTCTTTTAGTTTGTCCGATATACAACGCGTTACAATCTAAACAATTAATTTTGTAGATAACATTATTTTTCCAGAAAGTTAATGATTTATTTAATATTTTGAACGAAATTAGAATTATTTATTAATTTAAAAACAACATGTACACCGTAATTACGAAACAAGTCAATTAGTTTATATTGTATGTTAGCTATATAAGGTAAAATTATGAAGTTCATTTACTGTCAATCTTTTTAACAAATAAATTATTGTTGGAATACCTGATTGTATTCAATCTAATTTTGACATGTTTGTTAATGAAATTGATTGTGTATGAATTTAATAACAGAATATTGGTAATCTTATTTTGATTAGTCTTCAATTATAAATTATTTATGACTAGGCAGAACCATATACTGAATGTGCACTGCTCATATAAACTAGAGCAGGGTTTCCCAAACTCTTTTTGCAATGGAACACTTCATAAAATCAGACAGTTTAGCTTATCTTTACGTTGGGTAATTCCTACTTGTAAAAACTAAAAAATTCTTATTTAATAATTATTTTTAAAAATAAAACAGTTATATAATACAAAAATACAAATACGGAAAAATAAAGCAATTAATGAACTTATAAATTTGAATTAAAACAATAATAGCTGCTTTTGAAATATCGGGGTTCTCGTCTGACTAACTCACTCAGAAATATTTGTATTTTTGTTTCAAATTGTTTCACTGATTTAATTAATGAGATTTTCATCGTCACTAGCATTAAGCTACTGGTTTAGCTGTCACGGGTTCTGAACCCAGGAATCGGCCTTACTATCGTTCAGAAAATATTCAAAAGAGAGAGTTGATTTCAAGTTATGTAAGTGTTCTAAAACATTTTGGAAACTTCATCATCTACTTTAAAATTTAATTCATTCCAACATTCATGTATTTTAGGAAAACAATTATTAGGTTCAACTGATGAAATCCAAATTTATATTTTTCATTTAAAGATGCAATTTTATCTCTTGTATTAAAATTGGACTACCAGATTCTTTGTAGTGACAAGCTAATTGCACTTTGTAAAAATGTCTATCAGATATGAAAGTTTTATCAACCATGAAAGATTTGTTAAAACTTCAACAAAATATTGTCCTGAAATATTTTGCGCCTAACAACTCACTTCGAAGTTCAAAAAGTCTTAATAGAGCATTTCCTCTGGATAGTCATCTCACTTCAGTATGTAATAAAAGTGCTTTCAGTTCAGTACCCGGAAATTGGGTAAAATAGTTTCATTTGACCCCTGCAGATAGCATCCAATCATAGTGCTTTTTCTTCCTGGAAAACTCATTGTTAAGTCAATAATTGGTTGTCAAATAGTACAGGGCGCTTCACATTGAATGGAACTAAAAGAATTGTATAATACAACTCTGTAATTGATTTACACAGCTGAATCAAATTAATTCTGAAACTTCAATTATATATTAATTATTTTATTATATTATTATAGTTAAACTTATATTTAATTACATTATTATAATTAAATTTATATTTAATTATTTTATTATAATTAAAACTTATATATTTGAAGTTTCAAGAATACAGTCTGTCGCCCATGCTGTTTAACTTATATACAGAACAGGCGATGAAGAATGTTAAAATGGAATATGGAAAAGGAATCATATTGCAATAAGAAGAAATAAAAATCTTACGCTTTACCGACGATATTGTAGTATTCGAGGAGTCAGAAGAAGACATGGAAACCATAATAAATGGCATGAACGTAGTCCTGGAGAAAGAGTTCAACATAAGGACGAATGGAGGGAAAACCAAGGCAATGGGATTTAGTTTGAGAAACAGTGGAATAACAAAGGATGTTAGATTGGGAAGGGATATTTTGACGGAAGTTAAGGAATTCTGCTAATTGGGAAGCGTAATAACTAGAGATGGTTGAAGTATAGTATATATAAAGAAGGCTTTCGCGAAAAAGAGAAATATACTTACGGGTAATATAAGTGTGAATATTAGGAAGTCGTCGCTAAAAATGTTCGTATGGAGCGTGGCGTTATATGGGTGCGAAACGTGGACGATAGGAGTTGCGCAAAGGAAAACAATAGAAGCTTTTGAAATGTAAAATGCTGAAAATCAGATGGGTGGATAGAGTAAGTAACGAGGAAGTTCTAAACAGAATAGGGGAAAAGCGAACAATATGGAGGGCGTTGACCAAGAGAAGGGATAGATTAATAGGCCACGTTTTAAGATATGAGTGTCTTTTAAAATTGGCATTAGAGGGAATTGTGTGAGGTAAGAGCAAGTAAGGATGGAATATGCTAAGCAGATTAGGGAGGATGTGGTTTGTGCTAGTTATGAGGAAATGAAAAGGGTTGCACAAGATAGGTTAACATGGAGGGTTGGATCAGGACAGTCTTAGGGCTGAATACCATAACAACAACATATATATATATTAACTTTCTTGAAGTTACTATCTTTAGTCATAATAATAAAGTAGTCACTAATTGAATTCAAAACGTACCTACTCAGAATACTAAATTTTAAAAGCAATGGGTTGCTTCCGAAAGTAATTATCTACCGATCTGCCGAAACAATTTAACCAGCTAAACCTCGCCAACAATAGAACGCCGACCTGTTTCTGAACAGCCACGTAGCCGCTACTTTCGTGGATTAGGATTGTAACCAAGGAAGAGAAATAGGGGGAAATCGGGCCCTATAGTTCTTTCGGAGGTGAATAACAAGGAAAATATTCACTTCACAGACGGGATTCACAACGATGTCTTCTTGTCTTCTTGAAAATACTGCTTTAAATTGAAAGGGTTCTGTAAATTTTGTTTATTTGTTCAGAAATCACGATATTTTTTATAAATTTGAAACAAAGTATTATTTTTAATTAAAACTGGTAACCCGTACTTTGCATAATAATTTCATACCCGTTAAAGTTTCAATGTGTTAAAAGCAATAAATAATAAACAATTGCATTTCAACTATGTAAAGCATTATTCCGTTTGCAAAAAAGCACTTAGCTGAAACTCCAACATCTAAATTTACATTCTAATGCTTTATCTTTTATTTCCATTACTAATTGGTTGAGATTCCTAGTATAGACTATTCATAATAACTATTAATTTTCTTTTAATTGAACTGTATAATATTTCCCCAGGTAAGCTATCTCGTAGAATGTCTCCTGCACGCGTCAACAAAGAGCGAAATTAATGTTTACAGTTAATTATAGGGGTTATAAAGGAGACATGCTTTCAGCTAATAGAATGAATTGATCAGAAATTCGAGTTTCAAATTTATTTAATTACACTCTTATACTAATCCGTGCTCCTTGCTGTTTAGAAATGCCGTTGCCCATAAATTAATTTGGTTTTAGCTAATTAATTAATCTAATTTGTGTACCTAATTATCTGAGGTACAATATAGTATAATTAAATTTTACTTGATGCCACTTATTGTATATTTTATGACATTGTTTTCATTATTGTGATATTTCAACTTCAGGTGTTTTTAACTCATTAACGTTGTTTTAACGAAAATATTATTGTTAGTATTACAATAATGTTTTATAAATGTAACATGATTACATCCACTAGGGTACAAATAAGTAAATAGTGGTCATGAAATGACGAATGTTACCATCTCAAATCTAGAAAAATGTAATTATAGCGCACTTTCTTCGTATGATTCAATTGTTTTCCTATTTTAATTTACAATGTTAAATGTTCCGAAAGGCTGTGAATAATGTTCCTGCTAAGGATAGTCCGCAAGTAGGAAAATTATTGGATGATGCCAGTATGACGGCGGAGCGGGAAAACTTCCCCACCAACCAATCAGGAAATTGATATCCGTTTTTTTGGTGGCGTTCATACCAATTTACACCAAGTTGGTGGACTGTACGAAAGGGGAGAGGGGCGGACAGCGAGTCCAGAAAGGCAGAGCCAGGAACCATTTTATGGTTGGAATTGACGGAGGAAACGGGAAAGATTAGCGAACACGTGACCAAACAAACCCGATATTTCTTCGGTCTCTGAGACAGAGATTCTTCGGTGGCAAGTCGTTGTGGATTTTCTATCCTAGAACCTGGCGAAACTAAAAAAATGATTTTACGTTTAAATTATTGGGGATTTTAAGTTCCGATACCGAAACACGGGTGGAATTGAGATATACTTTCATGCCGGAGTAATGAGGCAAAAATTTGTTAATTTGTTCCAGTTTTATACACATTTTATTTTGTTTCATTTGATTTGAATAAATGTAGGATTTTAAGGTTTAATTCAAATTCTTTAATTAATCACGTGAAGCTATAAAACTAATAAATAAATTGAACCTTATTACGATGCATGCAGTTCATTTAGGTTTATTTAAAAACCATAATTTTGTATCTTTTTCTCAAGTTGGTTATGCCTACATAATTGTTGGAAGCGGAAGCTTTTATTTAATTTTGGAAATTGTTGATTCCATTAAACCTCTGATGATTAATAATTGACTTGTGGCAGTGAAAATGTGGAGAAATACTGTATAAACTGGTAACAATTAATGTGGCTAATTTTTAAAAACTCCTTACATAATGTTACCTTTCAAAGCATTTCATATTACTATGAAAGTACTTTCGAGAAATAAGCATTGAGTGTTGAGTAATCTTTTTGTCTACATGTTTGCTAATATTTATATTGCAACTAATAACCACTGAGATTACAGATTTTTCTTTTAGATGTTACTTCCGACAAAATCTTTTTTACAGAATATATATATATATATATATATATATAATACGACTAAGTTGTGAACTATTCTCCGTTAACCATAATTTTTTTACAGTTTCTCTTACAGTGTGACGGACAATGATATCTTAATAAAAAAAGTGAGAGTGATATTGGTACAATGATTGATTGAACCGAGGGTGAGGACGACTAGTGGTAGGAAAATAAAATGATTTATGAAGAGTTTTTCAATTACAAAGTACTGTGAATCTGAAATGTTAGCATTGGAACATGATCTAACACAGATGAAATATGAATAATAAAACTAATGTACGTATCTTTATCAGTGGTTATATTTAACTACTGGTTATCAGCTTATCAATCGTGTCATCGCACAAACGTTATGTTTAGGGGAAAAGTGATAAGCTAAGAATCATTTATTGAATAAATAATAAGTCATTATTAATTCAACCAATAAATCATAACTGAATAGAAATGGGAGAATTTCAAGAAGTAGTGACTTCAGCTAAAAATAATCCATATTTCTATTCAAAAGATCGAAGTTGTCTTGGTGTATTTTTCTTTGTCGACATAGGCGACTGTTTATAAGCATTATTGGCTCAAGCGACTAGCTGTTACATCTGACGGTTCCTTATCGTATATTCACACGAAACATGGTTTATCACGAAATCGCATGCGATCGTCTGCTCATTTTCCTATCGGAGGAATGGAACAGAAAAATATCCATCATTCGAAAACTTCCACTTAAGCGGTTGTGATCGAAGGCACGAACTACAAGGGCTTGAAATATTACTAATATGGAGGGAACTTTTCTTATCTTTACAGGTATTCCACATTGAAATCAACTAAATGTATGCTCTGCTAAAATTAAAATGATATGATTATACCTTTTGTTTAATTATATACAACACGTTAAATTTATACCTTTAAAATGATATGACTTAAACTTCAAAAATGCGCTTGATTTTGAAAAGAGAATAATATATTACTATAAGTAGATAACCTGTCGAATCTGTTTCTTCTTTTGGTAATGTAGAAATTACAATTGGGGGAGAAATTTCTATTGACAAAGACAGGGATAAGAATGATATATTTTAGAACGTATGAATAAATAAAACTATAGTGGAAACATGAACATTTGAAAGAAACTTTACCTTTAAATACTCATTAAATAAATTCATAATTGAAGTGCATTTGATCCTATAGAGGACGTATAATACTTTGGGAGTGGAAATCGATCAGCATTTCTCAGATGTTATTAGTTATCAGAGCTGTCAGTTTTTGGTAAAATTTGATATTTGTGCTTTAAGGTACAGAATTTAAGAAAAGGTAAGAACAAATCGTATTTTATTGAGATATGCCAAGTTTTCTTTAAATATTTATTTATGTCTTTGAATGGTTCGAACATGTTATATTATATTGTAATACTAGCTGGGTGCCCGGTGATGTCCCGGTATTAATTTATATTAGTCCAGTAAAGTATTTAGTTCTCCTCTAATCTCTTGGTCAGGCCGAAATTAAACCGACATCAAGAGCATCACCTTACATACTCTAATAAAGGTAGAATATACTTTAAAATTTAAGTCGAGCCAAGAAACCTAAAATTACCTTAAATAAAAACAGTAAGTGTAAAAAACTCCTCCAGTATCATAAGACAGGAAACAATAATCACGGTACCCAAAAAATGAAGAATACTACCGGTCTACTATGAAAGACGTACGCTCAGGTCAAAAATACTCCCAGTACATTAAGATATAACATGTTCCAGAAACATAGTGAGAGTCAAAAAAGGTTTATGAATCCTAAGAGAGTTAAAGAACCCTTCCCAATTTAATTCGTCTTTTAGGAATCAATATTAAAAAAATTGAACGAAAAAATTCAGATACTGGTGGAGCAGTTGCGGAATTTCCGAATGTATAGAGGTGCCATGTAGTCGCAAAGATTGAGGCTACAAGAAAGGTCTGATGATTAAGGGTGGTCAGCCACCAGGGTAAACGTCCCCAAGGCCAGCCCCTTCCTCCGAAATTGCGGATCCCTCGATATTTAAATAGGATTGCTGAAGACACGTTACGTGGGGTGGTGTTGTACCATGTAGAGGCATGAAAGAGAAGATGGCTGGGAGTTGGAAGGGGTTGAAAAGTTTTAAGTTAGAAGGGAGAGGAATTCGAGAGAAGAGAAAGTGTGTGGTTGTTGGAAGTTTGAAGTATGAAGAATGAGAAACGTGAATACAAGAATACATGATCTGAAGCTGGAAGACAGAAGACGTTGGTTCAAATAGATACGAATCAGAAGAAAAGAGAACGCTTTCACTATTTCCGAACGCCAACTCGCACAAGAAATAGATCATTGGTAAAGTCTAAACAACATCACTGATACTGAAATCGGGTTTTCCTCGACACTAATCCGAGTGAAAAACGAATGACCAGCAAATCTAGAGCCTGCACCTGCTAGAGGTCTACGCCTGTTCCAGAGACAAAAGCAGATCAACGCTTGAACGTCTGAACCAGCCACTCAAGTTTTCTGAAGAAAAAAAAGGCGTCTCCTTTACCTGAAACGAAGAGGATCCAGGAAGCTGAACAAAACAACAAGGTTCGTTTCGGCAGCATATAAAAGAGATCATTGCTACTCCATTGTCCTTCCACCTCATTAATTAATCCTGATAAGTCTCGTATAATTTTTTTCCTAAGTTATCCGTTACCACTTGCAGTATTTAATTTTCCCTCAGGTACATCAGATACACATAGCCAATTTACGAAGTGTAATGTGTGAAAATGTGTACCAATTTGGATTACAACAATCCTTTCAACAATATAAAGCAGAGGTGAGCATTAAAAATTGTATTTTATATTTCTAAAATCAAATTTTAAATTGGTCATTTTTATGGGTGATAATAATAATAATTTATTATTATGGGTAATTTGGATTGTACCGCGTTTTTAAATTATAACAATCACAAACCTGCTACCATTGTTTCGTCATAGAACATGTAAGTAGGAGTGTATAAAATAAATTTGAAGACCTAAAAATCAATTTTCTGACATTAAGTAAAATAAATCACATACGGCCAAATATGTTAGCAAGAAAATTAATTAACATATATAAAATAAATACAACCTTTCATCCGTCTTTGTGGACTACTTCACGTAAATTTTTAAATGGAAAATCTAATTACATTGTGATTAATATATGGTGTCCCAGCGATGGCTACGGCCGAAACACTTTATGTATTAAATTTAATTTAATTCTTTTTGTAAATTTGAAGATGTTTTATATATTTGTATGTTCTCGTAAGCACGTTAGCTCTTCTCTTTCTGTATGCATAAAGAGTAAAAATTATTTTCTAAGTTCGATAAGAAATACGAAAATTGTTTTAATAATAAGCAACAGAGCTTGCAGCACTTAAGCCTGGAAATGTTAATTACATGGAGAGTAATCTAACTAGTGTGTTGATACAAGCGTAACTTAATAACAGCTCATGAGTGTCGTTAAAACTTCTTACATGAAAATCCAAACTTAATAGGATTATGATTTTGAACTCTTGAAATTTAGCTAGTCAGCATTAACAATATCGAAATAATAGGCAATAACAGTCTTAATCATAAAAGTTTTGAAGAATAACTTATATAGTCAAACATTTTAAACTCCTGTATAATCATATCAGTTTAATTAAATAGTTAAAAAATTAATCATGAAAGGTAGTCCGATAATATTTTGTATACTTATCTTAAACGGTCATCTTTCTGTAAGCATTAATAACGATTCGTCAGATCCAACCGTATGAAATCACTTAATAGAAAATTTTTGTAACAAAGACATAATGAATTACGATATTACAGAAAGTAAATGTGATACTTTTAAAAAATACATGAGAAGAAAATGGATGAAATTTCTTCAAAAGTTCAGTACAGAAGTAACGCAATCTACATTTCATTTCTTAAATGTAAACGTCATCATGAATCAATTAATACGTGAAATAAGGAGTAAATGTAAACATAAACATATAGGAGGTGAACAGCAAATTTCTTGATGTAGTCTAAGTTTTACGAGTCTGTGAAGGAAATAATTAATGTTCTGTATTCAACGTGGCTCTCCAGCATCTAAAATGGGTGGAAATGTGCCTGTCATCGATCAATTTACCGTTCGCTCTCACATATGACGTCATAGGGCTGTTTTATTCACGTTGCCACGGTAACAGGAAACGGGGATGAATGACGGATAGTCCCACAGATGCTCCGGCGAGAATCGAGAGTGTGGGCGGGATTCAGACCGTAGCTGATGGAAATAATTATAATGCTGCTTTCCTCCTCTGAAGCATATACAGATTTCCTTTAGTTTCATCGGTAAAAATGTTTTTTTACCTTTAACACCATTAAAGACGGATTAAATAACAATATGTTAAGAATCGGTGCATTTTCAACGAATTTTGCACGATTTTGAGATTTTTTTCGTGTAAACGATTGAATGACCACAAATATTTGTGATAATTATTTCAAATCATTTAAGTTTATCATAAAATATGTGACAAATAGTGTCAATTTCTTTTCAACACAAAATTTTCAACAATAACGAGGCATCAGATATAATGATTCGGATGAAATCTTCACGGTTAACCAACCGGGTCAGGCTTTTAAAAAGTCACAACGTTTGTGCGGCCATTTTTGCCGCCGTCATCATATTGTCACATAGCCTGATGACGGCAACAGAAAATGGCCTCAGAAACTTTTTTTTTTAAAAAAAAGCCTCACCCGGTTGGTTAACCGTGAAGATTTTATCCGAATTATTCACCGGAAAAGTCTTCGTTCATTAAGGTATATTGATATTTATAAGATTCAATCAATCTATTCCTATGCTATTAAAGGGGAGTTGCCTGATTCAGGATCACCCTCATGTAGCCTGTTAACAAAAAAAGCATATAGTTTCTTCGTTTCAGATACATGATTTGGTTAAAAATGTAGTGAACGTGATACTACGTGGGCAACTTTTTGCTCTTAACCATTAAATTTATAAATCATACAGATATGAAATATCTCCTTTATTTATCCTTTATTTCCGTAGAATACATAAACACCGCTTACCGTTTAAACATAGAGCGGTTTGGTACAAAACAAAAGAATTAAAAATTAATTCGATTGATTTCAGTAGAATATATAGAGGTTCTTTTTCCCTGACCATTCAGGGCCTTGGCCTACCAGGTTGTTTTCTAGGTACTTAATTTAATTTGAAATTTCAGACACAGGAGAAATATCTCAAGCAGCCATTAAAAATATGTATTTTCGATAAAAATTGTTATTTTGTTTTGAATTGTGTATCCGATTTTCACTCAAATTATGTAATGCTTAATAAATTTTTATTCAAAAATCATTATTATATTACGAATATGTGATACAAATTAGCACATACTGAATTAAATAGAATGAAGTAATTTAGAGTTGGGTTAGTTAATTATTATAAGAATCAGATATTAATTTTAAAAAACTGTCTCCCCCACCCCCAAAGATACTTCTCTGGACTTCCTTCTGTAAAGCAGTAATTAAAACTCATATTTGAAATTAAGTGTACACATGATTAGTTAAAGAAATTGCAACAAATTTTGGTGGTGAAATCGTTGAATTCATCTTCAAAGGTAGACGTAGCAGGAACGCCATAAATATTTTTGAGTTACATATGTGTTACAATGTTTTACTAAATAATCCATGACGAATGAAAAGTAATTTTATATAAGTAAATTTTTATTAAATACATTACGTAAGTCCATTGAAATCAAAATATGTAAAATCTTTTGTTGTATCATGCTTCGTCGAAGATAATTTGCAAATAATGTTTTATTTTATTCTAATTATGATGAAATTATCAGATACGGTAAATTTATAAAACATCTGATATCGAGTCCAGTATAAATAATCGTTATTGCTTACATGATAAATTGAAGCTAATCAAAATTTTTTTGTACTAGGTTCTTTTTCCCTGACCATTCAGGGCCTTGGCCTACCAGGTTGTTTTCTAGGTACTTAATTTAATTTGAAATTTCACACACAGGAGAATCTCATTCTTTAACTCTGTATGAAATGTTCAATGCATTATCATCATGATAAAATTACACACCCTATTATGAGTTACTGGTTGTACCAAAAGATAGTGTAATAATAAATTCAGTATCATAAATTTGTAATGCATGAAATTATTAAGTTGAACACTTACACAAAATAATTTAAATGACTAATTGTACCGGTATCAAAAAATTTATGTTACATGAAGTTATTGAAGGTTATTTTAAAACGAGAAAAAACCGTTCTTACTATCCGGAAACAGAATTTCGATAAAAATGTTTGACAAGCGAGAGCAGAAATAAATAATGCAATTGCTTTGGAGTGCCTTAGGTGAGGTTCGCTGTGTTCCCGGCACCGCCAGGGACTTTTTCAATAACGTCGCTTCAAATTCATTGCGATATCGATTAACCCCATGGGGACAGAAATTGCTGCCATTACAACCTTGACATTCACTTAACAAAACACTATACAGTGTAATGGGGAAGGTATATCACAATATGCGATGATCAGATTGAATTTAACGGAAGCACCGTAAGCTTGATTAGCTTCCAAATAGAATGAACACAAATGTGAATCAGCACGTAAATTAATTTAAAATATTTCAGTTTGTATCTGGCTTTAGAAATTTTGATGTCAATTATTTTTCCGGTCCAAGTATAACGTTTTTATAATCACTGGAAGAGATAAGTTACAAACTTCATCAACGTTTTAGAGTTTCAATAGCTAATTAGCAGCGATGGAAAAGTTTAATTTAATGAAGTAGAGAGTTAGTCTATTATATATTCAGTTGGTAACTACTATTCATAAGCCTCTGCTTCTGTGATACCGAGTCAAAAAATAATTGGCGAACCTGAGGAGGTTAATTATTTCTAAACAAATGTTGAGATGTTGGTGAGACGTTTCCGGTAAGGGAGTTAATTGAAAGGAGACGAAATCGATTGTGAGTTGCCTCCCGAGCAGTATGCAGTGCAATGGTTACCTCCCCCGCCCTTCTGTCGTGACCTACGTAACGAAATTAGCCCGGTGTTCGGCGAAGATGGCAAGATAGTGTCTCACTGAGGTCAGTTCGGGAAACTGCCCGTACGAGGTGATTAATGCAGCAACTTCTATCTTGGACGGGGTTGGTCCGACATCATCAATTCTTTAACGAGTAGCAAGATAAGAAGGATCAGACGGCAGTAATGTTTCAGATATACTATCGCTTATAATAATACCTTGCTATAAGAAAGTGTAAACACTATGTCTACCAAATATACGGCACTAAATATTGGCATTTAAATGACGAAAATAGTTACATTATATAAATTTATAACTGATTCCAGGACGTCTCCAAGGTTTTATCATAAGCTCTTATACAACAGGAAAATGAATTAATTCTTATCTGTAATATGAAATCAGGTTAATTTTATTAAAAAAGTATACGAGTGTTAAAGTAAATGAATGCAGCAGCCTAATTTTTGTTGTTAAGTTTTGTGTTCATATATATATATATATATATGAAAAGTTACACTTAACAATGCAGGCCAGCTTGCGAGTTGCAATTGTTGAGAAACTGACGCAACCTGGGCCAACAATGTGGTCTGGCGAGACGTTCGGAGTCGTCTTGGGGTGATTGGAGAAGCAGGTTGTGTCGGCGGGACGACGAGAGAATGACCACGCCCTGCAGATATAATTTTTTCTCATGCTCTGATTGGAATTAAAACTATTAAAATCAATTTTTGGAATTAAAGGAATTGAGAAACCATCGAATACGGAGGAACGACGGAAATGCTACATCCAATAATTTTAAATTAGTGAAACATAAACCGCTCAATGTTACAACGGTAAGCAGTATATATGTATTCTACGGACACTACTTTTTCTATACATTTCAATACATTGAGTTCTTTGACCGTTTAAATGTCTTTTTCGGTCACTGTTTTGAGAGTTATTTTATTTTATAAATGGTAGCTTTCGACAGTTATACTGCCATATTCATAATTTTGGTATAACAAATAAATCAATATATTGGTTACAATTCAGTTTAAAAAGGCTTTATAGAAATATCAGATCTAAGTTTGTAAAAAAGGATGTAAAAACTAATTGCATACCGGGAAAGTCTACGTTCATTAAGGTATAATGATATTTATAAGATTCAATCAATCTATTCCTATGCTATTAAAGGGAATTGTCTGTTTAAGGATCATCCTCATGTAGCCTCTTAACAAAAAAAGCATATAGTTTCTTCGTTGCACATACAGGAATTGGTTAAAAATGTAGTGAACGTAATAATACGTGGGCAACTTTTTGCTCTTAACCATTAAATTTATAAATCATACAGATATGAAATATCTCAAGCAGCCATTAAAAATTTGTATAACAATTGTTATTTTGTTTTGAATTGTGTATCCGATTTTCACTTTAATTATGTAATGCTTAATAAATCTTTATTCAAAATCCATTATCTTATGAATATGTGGTACAAATTGGCACATACTGAATAAAATAGAATGAAGTAATTTAGAGTTGGGTTAATTAATTATTATAAGAATAACCTACTTTGTACGAAAATAAGGATAATATAAAATAGTTTGTAAGTACAAGGTATGTAAAACTTTTTATTACCTTTTTTAAGAGCTTAGATCTGATATTAATATAAAGCCTTTTAAGTACTGAATTGTAAGCAATATATTGATTGATTTGTTATACCATTAGGAAAGCGGCCATTTGTAAAATAAAACTCTCAAAACAGGGACCGGAAAAGAATATTAGTACCAATTACATCAATATTTCAATACATTTAATAATATTTTCGGACGAGGGAGTCAAGGAGTGAAAGGACATGAATTGCTAAATTTTATGCCCTATAAAGTCTCGAAAGAGAGACGAAACGTCGCATTTATATTAATTAAATAGCAAAAAATTTATTTGCTGACTTATTGGCCCATTTTATGTATTGTAAACTTATAGTCAGAAAACTACGCTTTAATATTTTTTGTAAGAATTTTTTTTTCAAGGATCACAATTATTTACTGGTTTTCAATCTTCGATATTTTAACAACAACCTCCAACGTAAAGTCACTGTTGCACGTTTCGTAAAAGTATACTGCAGTATATTTTCTTCCAGGCTACGTGCGATTAAATATACTAAGCAGATATTATGTTTACCTTTCTCATCCTGATAGGATATGTATTGTTCGGGAGATTTAGCTAGTCATGTGTCAACACGACGCGTAGTGGACGACACCGACCATATTGTAGACAGGAACTTCACTTTTACTTCGGATTCTGTTAACGCGACTTGGTAGCGTGAAAGTAATTCTGAAATCACTGCCGACTCTCAGGATATGGTATACGTCAAGAAACGCATGCGTAAAATGTAATAGATAGTGAGTATAGAGTGTGTTAAAATGACGTTGTCGCAGTCTTCATACCAATGAATATCAAACGACATAAATCGCATACCAGGAGTAAAAATATTTTTAAATTATCCGTCTCTAATAACATAATCGCATCAGGCGATTTTCCTGCATCTTACGTATTATTTATCAATTAAAGTAAAATCAAATTACCATTAAAACGTTACAAACTAGTCAACTGGTGCAATGAATCATGTCAGTCTTTGATGTAGCACGAATATAACTGACCCGGTTTTCCACTGAGATTAATGGACTTCCAGTTGAGAGCTCATTAACGAGGCCAATTGTTTATTTTAATAGATTTAAATAATCGCTTCGGGCTCAAAGGAAGAGATTAGTAATTGACTGAGCTTGCAGAATATGAACTTTAATTATTTTAACTGTCTTTGTTAGATTAGAATATATAATTGTCTCTCATTCCTAATTTTCGATCTACAAAAGACTAAATTGTAGACTACTAGACTATAAACCAATTCAGATTGAGTTTTGTTATTATTTCGTGCTATCAGCGTTCGGATACCACGTTTTGAAGTATTTCGTTTCTATTAACAGTGATATAAACAGCTGCTGTGTTATTTATTTCTTCTTACATTGCCAATTAATTATATTATTTTCAGCGTACAGGTCAACGATCAGTTTCAATTTGTGTGTTATATAAAAACAACTCTATCTTGTTCTTTGTTCCTATTAATTATTTTATTTTTATCTACGTTGGTTTTCAGATACATAAATTATTGTAACGCTAATTATTATAATTTTTGGCATTGCTTATTACAGTATATACAACTAAACCTCCTTTCTTCAAGAATTATAAAATTTATTGATTTTTATTTCATTTTGTCCAAAAAATTTTATACCAGCCTCAATTTACATTATTAAACTACTTAATAAATAAATAATAAAAACCGATTCCAATATTGCCAGTCATAAATAAAATATATAAATTAAAAAATATGTTTTTATAAATTATTTTATTTTACAAAATTAATATTTTATTATCAAAATAATTCATTTTTTATTCTTCAATAGGTCAAACTTTAGTTTTCCACCACATTGAAATCATAAATTTTCAATTATTTCGGTTTTATGAAAAATCTTATAAGACAAATGCACTAAACACCTGCGGTCAATCTCCATGCTAGAGCATTTTCGAAAGTATTGTGAACAATCCAGAATGGTAGTGTTATAAATGCTCCATTTTTCTAAGATGACACGTATAATTACATTATATGCATATAACTTATAATATACTTCAATTTTGTAATTATCAAGTTTAATCCACGATTCAAAGTTGCATAGTAATTGGAAGTTTCCTTTAATTCATACCTTTCATATTATTAAATTTATGGACTCTTACGTTATCCTTTTCATTTAATGTCTAGATAAATATGATAATATTAGGCGAAAGCTTTCTTTTTTAATTTAAATAGTTTAAACAGTTAAACCGAGCTGATAAAAACTTTGCAGTATGACTAATGAATTAATTTCTTTTGGAAATATGCGGATCTGATTTACTATCATCGCAATAAAAAATTTCCTTGTAAATGTATATACAGCCCTCAACTATTTTATTTTCACTGACTGGAAACTCCTTGGAAATACGTTTTTTTCGTGAACGTACTCAGTTCCACCAGCAATCGCATTTTAATTTTGTCAACTGTGTCAAAGTTTCAAACGTTTAATTTGCATTTTTTCTTTAGTAATACGAAACAGTCGCACAGGGCGAAATAAGAACAAATTGTTGTTTTGGTTTCTTTCTGGACCTCCTGGATGGTGACCGGCGTCGCGGAACAAACTTCAGCAATCCGTCAGAAAAAAATCCTCTGGCACGTTCCGTATGAAAGTCCCACAATATTGCAGTTGTAGAGGAGGAGGATCTTCCAGAATCGATATTCCGATCAACAGCGCCATTTTCAGGTTCTATGGCGGTCGACGGCTGTTCTGGAAGGGAGTCATCAGCCGTTGTTCTTTCATCTTCTATACAAGAAACAACCCAGCACAAATTACCGTAGTATAAAGGTTCAGAAAGGACGTATGAAAACATTTGACGGCATTTCGTCGTAGTATGCAGTCTTCATAAGCTTCACAGATAATCTCGGAAACTTTCTATATAGGAGAGTTCAAATTATAGAACCCTGTAATTTATAATCCCCAAATTTCATAAATATATCTTTAACCTTTAATGTAACATGTGTAAGCCAAAGAACAAAAAAAAATTTCTAGAAGATGCGTGTCAATTGGAAATTTTTGCTGAAAAATAGGAATTGAATCTGATTTCCGTGACACTAATGAAAATTATTTCCGTTTTAAGAAATTACATGACCTGGGAATACATTAGGGTTTCACCAGATGTAGTAGAATTACGTCGACCAAACATTTGAAAAGATTTAGGTGACTCGGAGTGTATTTATTTACTTTTTGTTGCTTATAAAATAGGTTAGCATTCTGGTATTCCATTGTTGAGTATTAAGCGTTTGATTTGACACTGATTTCATTGAGCTTATGGAAATATTCATAATGCAAAGGATGTTACTAACTGTTGCAACCCTTTATGCAAACCTATCTTGCGCAAGCCTCTTCATTTCCTCATAACTAGCACAACCCACATCCTCCCAAATATGCTTAGTCTCCCTTTTCTGTTCTTGCCTCACACACTTCCCTCGAATGCTAATTTTACAAGACTCTCATTTCTTAAAACGTGGCCTATTAATCTATCCCTTCTCTTGGTCAACGTCCTCCATATTGTTCGCTTTTCCCCTATTCTATTTAGAACTTCCTCGTTAGTGATTCTATCGACCGTTCTGATTTTCAGCATTCTCCTATAGCACCACATTTCAAATACTTCTATTCTTTTCCTTTCCCCAACTCCTATCGTGCTCGTTGTGGTTTATCTTGAAAACTAATTTTAAGGGTCTATTCTTTAATAACTGCCACAATATTGCAATATTGAAGCTCAAATGAGTTTTTTTAAAAGCCGTCGACACCGAGGAACCGCAGGCTTCGACGAAAGATGGCTTATGCCAGCCAGAAAATCATATTTTTAATTAATAACCTCTATATATCCATCTGCTGTCCAAATTTAATCAAAATCGGAAATGGTGGCGCGGCGACCCATAATTTACTTGGCATGGAATGACCCGGTTGCATCTTCGGGGAGACGAGGATCTTTGGAGGGGACATTGACGATGGAATAAATAAATGTTTTAATTCACTAATTGTACTAGATCTTGAAGTAAATTATGGATTGAGTTAATAAACAGTATCAACAGCCTCTGCCATTGTTATTCTATTTGTACATCCATTGGATTGGAGAACGGAGAATGGCACAGACGTGAATGGAGAGTAACAGCGAGAGCGATCCAATTACAGGTTTTCACTTATGTATTTGCTTTTTTTAGTTTGTTTAAAGTCGCATCAACAGCAACAGGTTATTAGCGAATGTACATTAGAGTTTTTACATTATACTATATTATATAAACTTATCATTTTAAAAAAAATTAACTATATCTTTTTGATTCCACGGGGAATAGTCCATTTCGTCGAGGCTTCCAAATATTTGGTCTCTTTCTTGCTGGAACCTGATGCATTCATATATGATATGTTTTACGATGGTTATGGTGTTTCATTGAAGGAGGGTGGATATTTTGTGATTAGGTGACTAGGAATATCTTTAAATAAAAGGTGCTCGAACAGAATGTACCAACTACCGGAGAATTACCGACCTCAGCTCTATTGGCCGCATTTATGGTAAGATTCTGAAAAATAGAGTCGAACATGAGATGTATAAAACTGAATTCAAAGCAGTTTTAGGGTAGGCAGGTCATGTATCGATAATATCTTCAGTATTAGACAGGTCACTAACAAGAGAGAAATCCATCTTATTTACAGAGATTTACGGAAAATATATGACAGTGTTCCTCTATCGAATTTATGGTCGGTGATGGGAAATCAGCAATTAAAAAGAAGAGTCATTAACGCCATAAAAAATTGGAAACAGGAAATTTAAACAGGATCAAAGTTGGAAACATTGAGTCATCAGAATTCCACGTAAATAGAGGATTGAGACAAGAATGCTGCATAGCACCTACACTTTTCAAAATATATTTTAATGATGCACTCAACAATTGGAGAATGAAATGTCACACTATGGGAATACCCATAAATGGCGACACCCTCTATATTTCGAATTTTGCTGATGATCAGGTTATATACGCCGTAGATGAAGATGACGCATATTACTGCATACTAAGAAAATTGAATGAGTAATATGTGAGATGGGATTACAAATAAATTTTGATAAAACTGAGTATATGGTAGTTGGAGGTACTGGAAGAGATTTTAAAATGGAAGATGGAAGTGTAGTAAAGTGCTGCACCACATTTAAATACTTAGGGAGGAAGCGAGAAGAAAATTAAGCAGAGAATAGCGAAGGCGACAGTTGCAAAACGTCAGTTTCACTCAATTATATAGAATAAAAATATAACAAAAAAGGTGAACAGAAGAATCTACAAAACGATAGTGGTGAGTATTGCAGTGTATGGTTCTCAGGTTTGGGAAATAACTAAGGAAAATGAGGGAAAGTTAAGAGCGATGGAAATGGATTTCTGGAGACGCTGCCCTGGTGTGACAAGAACAGAAAGGATAAGAAATGAATTCATTCGGGAAGAAATGGGGGTTGCATCAGATACAATAGAAGGTAGGAGGTTGAATTGGTATTGACATTTGCGACGAATACCAGAGGAACGGTGGCCATTAATAATATTTCAGTGGCAGCCCCCTAAAAGGAAAGAAAAGAGGAAGACCTAAACTTACACGGAATGAAGGAGTGATGCAAGCAATGGAGGGCAGATGTATGCGACACGAATATATATTGGGATGTCCTAGGCGGGGCTCACCTATGTCGGGGATGCCTCGTACTCTCTCTGGTTTTTTATTCAAAGTTCTCACATGCCGAGAAACCTTCACCTATTTTGGGAGGTTAATGTACTGGGGTCGAAGACCTTGGGCATATGGAAAGAGTTGTCCGCTGGTCCTATTGGATCAGTCGGCCTCCTAAAACTGATGCAGACACGGAGAAGGGAATGCTGCGACAGCACAGCTAACTCCTTTGCCGTCATTCCAAAGGGTGTGAGAATAGTGCCCAATGCCCGACCTACCTGATGCTGGTTTTCTGGGGTTTTCCCTGCGTCTCATAGGTGAAACACATAGGGTAGGATCCATAAACTATAGCCCGGGAGCCCTAGTCAATCCTTGACTACCTTGCTCTACTTCCGCATCCCCCCTTTTCAATTACCTTCGTATGCTACTAAAAGGGAGTAGCCTGTTAACCCATATATATATATATATATATATATATATACAGACATATATTCTTCTTCCTATATCTGCAGGGCGTGGTCCTTCCCTCGTCGTCCCGCCGACACAACCTACTCCTTCCACTACCCCATGACGACTCTCTAAAGTCTCGCCAGACTACATTGTTGGCCCGGGCTGCGTCGTTCCTCAACAATTGCAACTCGCAAGCTGGCCTGCATTGTTGAGTGTAACTTTTCATGTTACAATATATATATATATATATATATATATATATATATTTATGTAAATATTTTTTTCACGCCTAAGATAAATGTAGTATTCAGAAAATAAATGGATAAAGAGTCTGTTATACTAACGGTGAGTTAGTTCTATTTAATTGATATATTGTAGTTCAGTTCGGGTTCTATTCTGTGTTTAATCTTGGAGATAAATAACGAGCTACCTAATCCGCATTGATGTTCCAAATCATCACAAAATGAAACACCTGAATCTATCTATGTAATCGGAGAGATGGATCCGTTATTTGTGGCAATATACTTTACAGATGAAGATAAATCCAATTTGTACAATATATATTTTTATTTTGATGGTGGTTTGTTTGGTTTTGAGATGACACATACACATGCCGACACCGTGGCTGGAGAAGGCAAATGGCCAGTCGTGGCGACCACTTTGACAATCGATATATTAAAATGAACAATGTTGCCAGGGTGACGGCCTCCCTATGTGAACCACGCGCTCTGTTTACTGCAATCTGTCAAGACAAATGAGTTTCCGCCACATGTTGACGTTGACGCCAGTCGGGGTGGCAAAACCCAAAGATTAAACCACATTCCGAGTGCATCAAAGAGTCCTCTCGCTGATATTTTCATCAGTGTAATGGCAGTGCATAAAGACAACTGGGCTTTTGTCGAGTATCATTTGTCTCCGTCCGTTGAAATAAGGCAGTTGAAAAACGACATTTGTGGGCAATGTTTCTCTTGTGCGCATTTCTATAGGTGCCTTAAAGCAACAGAAGACGAACACACGACGATAAAAGCTATTGCACGCTTTAGAAAACATTTAAAATGGAAGAATCTTTTGCTGTCCGTGGTGTAGTTAGAAAATTTTTTCGTGTCGTTTTTAAAATATACTCATTAATTCAAATTTACTGGTTCTGAAGGTAAATCATTATTACTACGGAAATATGATACTATTATTTACATATATATATATATATAAAATTGACCGTTAGATCATGTTTAAATATAATATATATATATATATTTATTTATAGCTTACAATCTGTCATAAAAGGGACATTTAGTAATTTATATGATTTTCAAAACACAAAACATGGTGAAAACATTCCATTGAAAGTCTTTCAAGGTTAAGTTAAAATATAAAAGTTTGACACTGCGGAATTTGATTCTTCACTTTACTTAAATTATGTTAATAGGTCGAAAGGTTTGAATTTCTTGAGCCGAGGCTAGTCACTGGAGTTCAAGAGTCGCTTCACTAGTTTGTTTGGATGTATTTTTAGTATGTTGTTTTGTATTTCTTCAGTAATGGTTGAAATACCCAAATCTTTTCGGTTGACCTCGTTCGGAACGAACCATGGGGCGTTTACCAAGGATCGCAGTACTTTTGATTGGAATCGCTTGATAATGCCAATGTTTGATCTACAAGCTGTCCCCCAAAATAACTTATATAGACAGAAGATTTTATTTGTCACAAATATGTGTACATCACATCGTGGAAATGTAGCAATATTTATTCTATTGCATAAAGTATACGGTGAGCAAAGCTCTTACCGCCACAATGATACCACGAATCAACACTAGAAAAGAACCTCAATTAATAGATGTAAAATAAATAGGACGTAAAGAACGTTTATTACTTTATTTATTTATACAATTACCATATATTAATGTAATTCAATTGCAGTTTCACAAAATATTATACCGTAAAGGTCAAACGTATCGTGTAAGTAACGTAAGGACCAAAGTTACCGCAATAACAATAATTTAACTAACTTGCTAACATGGTTTAATGTGAACGGACTAACAAATAACTGTGACAAAACACATTTCATGCAATTTCACACACACAACACAACTTTACAATCTATAACACTTAAATATGACAAAAAAATGTAAATGAAACTTCCTCTGTTAAATTCTTAGGTCTCTTAGTAAATAATAAATTAAATTGGACTAATCTGATTAATCAATTACTTAAGAAACCCAGCTCAGCTACATATGCTGTAAAAGCAATGTCCACCTTCGGTAATCTAAAAACAAGAATATTAGTATACTTTGCATATTTCCATTCTGTTTTATCATATGGTATTATAGTTTGGGGCAACTCAGCAGACATAGATAAGATTTTTATTAGTCAAAAACGTGTTATTAGAGCAATATGTCAGGTTACCTCACGAACTTCTTGCAGAACTGTACAAAAAGTTAGGTATTTTCACTTTGACGTACCAATACATTTATTCATTGGTGTTATTTGTAATCACAAATAGGCATTTATTTTTGAATAATTCTGATATTCATCCCTTCAATACAAGGAACAAAAATAATCTGTACAAAAAATGTAAAACATTGTCAATTGAACAGAAAGGTGTGCATTATTCAGGGATATCCATCTTCAACAGACTGCCGCATAGAATTAAACAGTTGTCCGATAACCAAGGTAATTTAAGGCTGAATTATCCTCATTCTTGCTTAGCCACTCCTTCTATTCAGTAAAGAAATTTATAGAAGAATCGGAGACGAGTAATTAGATATAATGTTGGAATCGCCTTTCTATTTGGTTACAAAAATTTGTTACAAATATATTTATCTTTTATATAATAAAATAATGTAATAAATGTACACCCTGACTCATTCCACATCTTTGAAGCTTAGCTTCTTTACAGGATCTACGGAATATGATTATTATTATTAGTAACCAACTTTCGCAATGGATCTTTGGGCAAAGTTCTCCGATTGTCCTGAATAATCATGTTCGTTTAATTTTGCTATGTATGAGGGACATACAATAGTTAAAGAGACAAATTGATATGGCGAGATACCTGAGTACTTTTACTAAACGACATTTTTACTTCTTCTGAATATAATGCCAACTAATATTAATAGACACGTCCCAAAGATAAAGTTGTTCATTAATTCCTGATGAGAAGAAAGTATTTGTCTCGTTTAAACCATTTTCCCACAAATTATTTGACGTCCTTGTTGTTGAAGTTCCTTCCGCGTAATACCTCCTTGAATGAACCAAACTAAATTCCTGATCCATTTTCGAGGATAAACTTGGTGTGAGCGGAAGAATTGTTGTAGAACAATAGTTCACATTTTCTTTGAGACCCGCGACATTTTTCTGTCATTGCTGGCTTTACTTTGTTCATCAGAATAGTTAAATACTAGACTGTTTTATTGTCCGCCGATCTTCCAAATAATCACAAAGACGACACTTCGGACATCGAAAAATACGGTCAACATGATTTTCCCGCCAATTCTTCTGAATTATTTCGGACAAGTGAGCTTCCATCTCATGATTTGTCTTTTGGGCTTTGGTTCAAAATGATGAACCAAAGTTTCATCACATACTCAAATCTTGTTTAGAAAAGGATCACCATCCCTTTCATAGCATTCTTTCAAGTCTGCACACACACTTTGAGTCTTGTTTCCTTATGTTGTTCGTTAACTCTTTAGAGACGGATCTGAATTTGTTTCGCTGTTCTTCAGTTACTAATAAACTAATAAACTTTGCCAAACTGTTACTGCAACATTCTTTTACAATATCTGCAACATTAATACGTCGGTCTTCCCGGATAATCAACTGGACGGCCAGGACGTTGCACGTCAGTGACGAAACTTCAGCCTTTTTTGTAGTGTTATACCCAGTTATAATAATTTACACGGTTCATTCAATATAACATTACCATAAAAACATTTGGAAAACAACCAGAGTTTCACCTTCAGAAAACAAAAACCAGATAACAAAGTAGTTCAATTAATGTCCATACTTGAAGAGAAGACGCTATCGTTAAAAGCAATACTGAGGTTATAAAATATATATATCGTCCAAGGGATCCAAAGCTCAAGTAAAAAAAGTACCAAACACCTCATACGAAACGTTTCTTTCCTACATCAATTTGTCTCTTAAATAATTCAATGCCCCTCGTTAGTTGATATGTAAGAAAGAATTTTTATTATCATAAGAGAATTCTTCGTACAATATATATACAAACATTAAACAATTAATGAATATACATTTTGAATATCAAGAAATGAGTAAGCAGTATGTCGCCCATGCTCTTTAACTTATATATAAAACAGGTAATGAAGAAAGTTAAAACTGAATATGGAAAACGAATCATACTGCAAGGTGAAGAAATAAAAACCCTATGCTTTGCCGATGATATTGTACTATTAGGGGAGTCAGAAGAAGAACTGGAAACCACAATAAATGGCATGAACGTTGTTCTGGAGAAAGACTTCAATATGAGGATTAATAGAGGGGAAAAGAAGCTTATAGGGTTTAGTTTGGGAAACAGTGAAATAACAAAGGGTGTTCGATTAGGAAGGGATATTTTGAAGGAAGTTAGGGAATTCTGCTACTTGGGCAGCGTAATAACTAGGGATGGTAGAAGTATAGTAGACGTAAAGAGTAGGATAGGACAGACAAGGAAGGCTTTCGCAAAAAAGAGGAATTTACTTACGGCTAATATAAGTATGAATATCAGGAAATCATTATTAATAATGTTCGTATGATTGCGAGAAGTGGACAATAGGATAGACAGAAAGAAAAAGATAAGAAGCCTTTGAAATGTGGTGCTATAAGAGAATGCTTAAAATCAGATCGGTGGATAGAATCACTTACGAGGAAGTTCTAAACACAATAGGGAAAGAGGGCGTTAACCACAAGAAGGAATAGATTAAGAGGCAACGTTTTAAGACATGAGGGTCTGGAAAAATTAGATTTAAGAAATTTATAATTAGAGGTAATTGTGCGGGGTAAGAACAGTCGAGGGAGGCCAAGGATGGAATGCGGCAAGCAGTTAAGAGAGGATGTAGGGTGTTGTAGTTATGCGTAAATGAAAAGGCTTGCGCAAGATAGATTAGCATGAGGTGTTGCAACAGACCAGTCTTGAATACCACAACAACAACACATAATGAATGTATTGTAGTAATCAGTCCTGGTCTGATGCAACCCTCCATGCTAACCTATTCTGCATAAGCCTGTTTCATTGCTACATAATCTCCTTAGCGTATTCCATCCCTTTCCCTTATTCTGTCCCCCTAATGCTAATTTTACAAGACCTTCTTGTCCCAAAACGTGACCTATTAATCTATCCGTTCTCTTGGCTTAAGTCCTCCATATTTTCCTCTCTTTTCCTATTATGCATTATGGATACACAAAGATTATAGAAAAATTATGAAAGGAAGCGGTGATAAAATTATTAGACGTTATTCGAGTTTATATTTAAACTGGCAGAACACAGAATTTATAAGTAAATTTTAGCAACACTTAAGTCGTCTATGTAATCAAATTCACGGAAGAACCGAAATGATACAACAAAGATTTAATGATTGTGAAACAAATAAAAAGTGAAAAAAACGCTCTCAACATGAAATCAATATAAATTTAATACAGTTGTATTTGTACTTTAATTCTACTATCGATATTTCATCAGTATTTAAAAAAATACTGTACTTGTTATACTTATTTCACGATAACAGTCCGTTGGTTAAAAATAAACACATGTGGATGTTTAGGAAGAATATTATAGTTTATTCGATAACCTGTGACATCTTTTTTATTTGCATCTTAACGTATGAACAGATTTCAGAAATTGAGGAAAATCGGTTAACATTATAATAGAGAACGATAATTTGTGGCAGCACAAAACAAAGCAATATTTACAGATTTCGTGTATACATGAAATTGCATGGCTTAATTGGATTCTTTGTGCAAAATAACAAGCGATTCACATGGTTAAATGCAAATTTTAATTACATTTTCAGGTCTGAAAAACAGTTTGACGTAAATCAATGTGAGGAGGGACGACGCTATCACTGACGCTGCTGTTGCTGGTACACTGTTTATCTTTAAAAAGAAAATTATATGCGAGCAGTAATGTACTGCAGATATAAATAACAATAACAAAATTCATGACGTTATAAGGAAAAATAATATGTCACAGCAAAATAACAGTGAGTTGCCGCAGTATGAATAATTTAAAGTAATATATATAATAATTAAATTTCTTCCAATTAGTGCATAATAGTGAAAGCAAGGAAAAGAAGGTGTAATAAATATGATTTTGAAAACAAAAGAAATTAAATTGCTATTGTAACAAACGTTACATATTTTTACAAATAATTTGAATAACTTTACATTTTGCACTCCGCTGATATCTATTTAATAAAAATGGAGTTATGTATGTTTGTAATTCTTTATAAAAAATTTAACGCGTGGAAACATTGCAACAATGGTTAGTACACAATTTCTTAAACACCGGGGTCCGAACTCCTAAACGTGGAGAGAATATTAGTTAAAAAGTATGTGTATGTGTCAACATGTAAAAGTTTATGACGTCACCGACACTTGAAACGGGGAACAATGGGAAATATTGTATTCGAGCAAGATGCAGCATTGCGCTCAAAGTGAACTTTTACCCAATTATATTTTGGAATAAAATGTTTTGAAAATATCGAAGGATGATAAAAGAACCATAGGTAATATTTTTTAATCCTTGTATTTTAATAGATTTGTTGTCAGTTGCAGAAGTGAGAATTGTCGATCATCTTGGTTACGTGTAATTTTCAATTAAGTGTATTTAACAGTGGCAGATACTTTCAAGTTAGTATTTTAAAGATTTAACAACATTCCACTAAATAAATATTTCTTTACTGTAAAAATGTGGTTTCATGACAGGCCAATATTATTACAACATACTTTTAGCACATCAGAATAAAATTTCCCATTTTTTTAAACAAATTTTGAGGTTATAAGTTATTTGTTTAAAATACGTAAAATTGTATGTGATTCAATGAATTAGCACTGCATGGTTTTCTACGAAACGAGTAACATGATTACTAAAAATTGTGGTCGAGTGCGTTAACAGTGACGTCGCAATGACAAACTTCTCTTCCTAGGCTCTACAGCCCATTGAGGGACTTGGCCTACCGGGTCAATGACAAACTTTACTAGCATATATATCTTAACAAAGACTATAGCGAACTAATGCAAATAAGTAACCGGGCAACGCCGGACAATCAACAGGTTATTACTAATCCTTTAACAAAACAAAGCCGTAATTTTATATAAACAAGTTCAGCCAATGACATATAAAATTTCTGATAGATGAATTTCGCTATTATCTATGTCAATAAATAAAATTGAAGTGTCTGTCTGTATGTTTGCCTCGAATAGGCTCCGAAACGGCTCAACGGACTTCAATGAAATATTGAGGGTTTGAAAACAGGAGATTTAACTTAAATATTCGTGCATATTTCATTTCAATATATTGCAGGAGATATTAATATGAATATAAATGAAAAGTGAATGCGGGTTGATCTGTTTATGCTCCAAAGCAGTCCATCCATCGTTGATTTGCGCCGTTGGCAGAGACCTAACTCCGTGAGAAATAATAAACTTCTTTGGATCGTCGATTCGATGTATACATAAAATGGTTTAATTTGTCGCGTCAGGTAAATTTTAATATTTAGTAATTGCTCGTTTTTATTTTTTGGGTTAAGAGGCTACATACGGGTGATCCTGAAACAAGCAACTCCCCTTTAATAGCATAGGAATGGAATTGAAAATGTGGGATGTGGAACGTAGAGCAAGGCAGCCAAGGGTTGACTTCGGCCCCCGGGCTGCGGCTTAAGGATCCTACCCGGTGTTTCGCCTAAAGAGATGCAGGGAAAACCCTAGAAAATCTGCATCAGGTAGGTCGGACATTGGGTACTATTCTCACGCCCTTTGCAATGACGGGAGATGAGTTTGATGTGGCGTCTCAGTATTCCCTTCTCAATGTCTGCACAAGTTTTAGGAGGCAGTTGGCCGACAGATCCAATGGGATCATATGCCCAAGGTCTTCGCCAACAGTACATATATACCTCCTAAAATGAGTTAAGATGTAAACTCATTTCTATTGGCTCCGAAACGCATGACCTGTTCAAAACCAACTGCGAGTTATAATGTTTGCCCTGAAGAGATCATAAATAGATGATACCGTACTTTTTATATATTCAATGAATTCAACTTTATCATAATTCTATACCTGTTTATCTTTTTTAAAGTAAAAGAAAAAGAACTATTTCATTGCGAACGAAGTTATCTAGTTATTAAATATAAATCTTGTGACAATAGAAAACAGTAACTTTATATAAATAATAGTTAATCCAAAAGACAATGCAAATAATTATTAGCATTTATTTTAAAAATATTGATATGTAAATACAAGAATGAGATGTTGATGTGATATTGTCCTATAACTGGTCTGATGCAACCCTATCCGCATAACTATCACATCCCCCTAATCTACTTAGTGGATTCCATCCTTCGCCTGCTTCTTCTGTTCTTACCCCACACACTTCCCTCAAACGTTAATATTACAAACACTCATGTCTCAAAACGTGGCCTATTAATTTATCCCTTCGATTGATCAACTTCCTCCATTTTCCGTCAAGAGATAAGAGTAATATTTATGATGTAATCCTCGGTCAAGGCATTATTACATTTACCCATATATTTTACCCCTGTTACTGAAGAGGACTCGTTTTTAATGAAACAACACATGTCCTGCCGATCTCTAGTGGTCGTGCACCACAGAGGCCTCGGGTTCGAATCCTGCCATGGGTTTGGACGTTTGTGTTGTTTGAGAAACTTTGGTATGCATGTATATGAGTTCCCCTAATCAAATACAGTCGCCAATGACTTTGCAGTTGATGCGAATATAAACATAAAAAAACACATGTCTATTTTCGGTTAATACGTAGAATTTTGTAACATGTGACGAACCAGTCGAAAAAATGCAACGGGCGTATAGAATGTCTGAATTAACTATAATTATAAATATTTCTTATAATAAAAATAATATATAATGTAAAATTCAGTACATAACCTACTCAGCGTAGTTAGCAAACGTAGCAATTAACAATAAAATATTCTTAAATTAACATTTCATGTTTCATAAACCTCATTATCTACCAATTAGGACAGATTCCGTATTTTAAATGTAGACAGTAATTACAAATCCAATTAGTTTGTCAAATGTTATACATTAAGCATGTTATAAATTCAGTTTAATTCAGTTAATGCTAAATTCAAAGCAGATTCCATAAACAATCAATATTTACAATTCTATAATCCTAGATTTGTAATCCTAAATTAATCTCCAACCATTTTGTTCATATAGCTTATGTTGTAAATGTAATTAGCTTCAATTTATCTTCTAAAAAAATGTGATAATTTGCATTTTGATCTTGATAAATAAAAATTTTTGTCTTTTACGTCTGATCGAGTTCTAAATCAGGAATGAAAAAGTTTTATCTATAGTTGTAGTTAATTTCAATGTTTGCCTTCTCAATTTTGTGTTCATAAGTCCAAACTAAATTAATTTTTTAACTATTTCGCTTTTGGCAATAATCGCATATGGACATTCTATAAACGGGAAATTCACGGACCTGTAGTTTTCTTTGAGGGAGGAAGATGGCTCAGATAGGTAATATAATAAGAGCCCGCTCAGGTGGCCTAGAGGAGTTCTAGAAAGTCGATCAGAGTTTACTTCCTCCTACTGGATTTTCCTCTTCCCACCCCCCTTGGCCTTCAGGCGAGTGTTTTCAAATTAAGTCTCCCGCAAGTTGAGATTACCTTTAGTCCTTTGAGGGGTGCATGCATGGTGGCTACAGGGCTTCGGCATACGGAAAGAACACTTCGCTGATCTGGCCAGCTTCTTCTGTAATGTGATCGAGGCGTGGAGTCAGGTCTGTTGCGTTTCCACAACAATCCAGTCTCCCGTCATCAGAAAGGTGTGAGGCAGCTTTTCTAGGGTATCCTGCATTACCGTTACTTGAAGCACCGAGTAGGATCCTTACACTACAGCCAGGGGTCCTAGTCAACCCTTAGCTACCTTGTATACCTTCAACATCCTCTCGTTTCAATTCCCTTAAAGGGTAATTGCCTTTTTCAGGTTCACCCCCCCCCCCTCCCCACAATAAAGAGTCCGCTCATCGCGCTATAGATTCCTGTACGCTGACAGCACAGACGCTGTAAACACGGTGGATCTCTCTCGGCTGTCGAACTACGAATCTTCTAAATCGACTCCGAGTTAGACGTGATGTTTTTCCTGGACTGTGTTCGTAAACAACTCCCTTTCTCGTCAGTTAAATTCCCAAGCCAGAATCTGGACCACAAAAATTCCCAGTGGAGCATATTATATGGCTCTCAAAAATTAGTAGGTCTGGACGTGTACGCTTCGCAAAATTTTCAACCAATTACGTGTCTTAGCAGTTTATTGTCCAACGCTGTCAAATACCCGGAATAATGTTGTACATTTTTGTTTTCGAGACTGTCGACAATGGCACGAGATTAAAACCCCGACATCTCGGCGCCAACGAAAACGAACATTACGTGGCCTAGCACACAACAATATCTAATAATATTTAATAACATAAGTTACCCTGTTCAGACCCTAATGTAAGAAAAGTTTATGATAAATTACAATTTATAGGTTTCAGAGGTTTTTAATAACAGTAAGTCAAAGCCAGAACACAAAAAAATACACTTTACAACATAACTAATAACCCTATATAGTTTAAGGTTTGCCATTAAATCCTGGCGTTAAAATTTTGAAAGTTTTGTTTCATGTTATTAAGTAGAGAATTATGTTCTCTGTGAAATAGTGTGTTTTTCATTTTTTTGTTCCTTTCAGGTCATTAATATTCAATACCAATTCAAAAAACAACCTAATATCGACAATTAATAGTATCACAACACATACAATTAAAAATCAACACTAAAAATTCAATAAATATTACTAAAAAGTCAAATATGATATTTACAAAATAAGAGTACGATTCAAAGCA
Organism: Eucriotettix oculatus; assembly: GCA_034510155.1. Taxonomy (NCBI): domain Eukaryota; kingdom Metazoa; phylum Arthropoda; class Insecta; order Orthoptera; family Tetrigidae; genus Eucriotettix; species Eucriotettix oculatus. The sequence continues at coordinate 183,026,947 of CM067377.1, forward strand.
AATATTTCAGATACTGAGCATACTGATTACTTATGCAACTAATTTTCACACGCCCGCTAATGTAGGGCTATATAATACAAAAGATAGTTCAGAATGACTTAAATCACGATATGCACAAGGAGAACACTAATCGGAGAAAAACTGAACAGCACTCGTCAATCATATTCAACGTTGTTGATTACTAATAACATAAGTAATTGATGTAGGTGGTTAAACATTCGAAATTGTTTAATATTATTTTCTTATATTCATTTTAAAAATAAGAAAAAAATACTTATGATATTATTTTTTCCCTTATTTTCATCAATTACTTCAATAAACCAAAACTATATTTCAATTTTCATTTCAAAACTTTATTTGGAAGAAGCTTTCGGCAATTGCCATATTAATCTACAAAATAAATTACAATTTTTGTACATTACAAAAAAATTTTAATATAAAAATATGGAAATTTGTATAAACTATGATATTTGTATTTTTCTAATTTTTTTAATGATATAATGTTTAAAAATATTTTAACAAAAAGTTTAATAATATCCTTGAAGTAAAAAATGCGAGAAAAGACACTATATTTTAAAACATTGTCAGGATCTGGTTTCAGTTTTTAAGGGTCTAAAACTAACAGTTGTACACAACAAGGGTCCCACATACATTCACGTGTCAGTTCCACACCTAGGCAAATATCCACGCCAATTTCGCACTCCTCTAATGAACAGCGGCAGCAGCCGGAAACTTCATTTATTCCTTCAACTAATTCCATTCGAGTGAAACAACTAAATACAATTTCCCTCCAGTATTGGAAACGCAGTTGTATTTTTTTATCGCTGCTCATTGCGGTTGGTTGTAAAAGACTGTTGTTTCGTAACAGCAAATCTGACACTACACGAAACGAAAAACTGAAGAGACATTTTCATTTATTTAATCAGCAACATAAAAAGTATAATGCTAAGACAAAAAAAATTAGTTGCAACTATATATTTTTTTTATATGTTACTAGCTGTGTTCCTGGCGTTACCCGGGAATTCATTTCTATATAACCTGCTAGAGTATTTAATACAACTGTAATACTCGACTAAACCATCGACGAGAGTGTCACATGTTTTACCATTTACCTTTGCATGCCCCGTTCTTTATGAGATCTGAATTTCATCATAACAATTGAGGTAACTCAATGGAGTAAATAAATCTAGTGGTACCTGAAATAAGAACAGAGAGTTAAGAAAAGACTGTAAAAATGTATGTTGAGACAGGCTTAAATATTCCCGACACACTAAGAGAGTAAAATATACCCCCGGTACCTTGAGAGACTGTAAACTACTTCCTTGTATTTTAAAAAATAAAAAATTATTCCTAGTACAATAAGATAGTCAAGAATACTAACACTATCTCGGTTTTCTTCACCAAATATTTACAGACCATAAGTCACCCCCACCCCTCCACCCAGGAACTGAACTATTACACATGGTTCATGTTGAATGTGAAAATTGAGCTTGTTGATTTCCACAACCCCGGATTCAAGACGATGCTGGATTATTTTCGCGTTATTTTAATGTAACGCCCTCCACTCCCACCCCCATGGACAATGAGATTCAGATTATGCACATATATGGAGCTATTATCTATCTCACTACCAGCAAAACGTAAATATTCGTGTGCAAATTTCGGTTGTTTATGCGCGTTTTAAATTTTAGTCCACCCCAGGCCCGTTCCCAGGATTGGCAGCCGTGTCTTATACCCCAAATGGCCCTTACTTGCTTATAGTCGCAAGGAACACGTATACGAAATTTGGTAAAAAAATCACGCTTTTAGGTTTGTATGTACACAGAAAAAGTTAATTATATTTCTACGGAGGAGATATGTGAAACATCTCTTCCGTCTAATATATATATATATATATATATAACGTGACTCATGCATCTGCACTGCGAATTATAAAACAATTAATATATTTATTAGCTAAGTAAAAAGTGTCATTGCTTAAATAAAATGTTAGATAAAAATTTAGTAATTATTTCACGCCTATCATATATATAATTATCTCGTTTGACAGGCTACGCGAGAGATAATATATCCTATTGAAAGTGAGTGACGAAGGAACCTAAATTTTCGGAAAATGGGGGTAAACACTGAAAAACTCCAAACTTTCATGGAAGAATGGTACAGAAGTCCATGAGGCAGATATACATAAATCGCAGTGCAGTTGATTGAGTCACGATGTATAAATATCAGATCGTACTCTTACATTGCCTTTTATTTGTATAGATTACTTTTAAAAACATGACTCTTTTGAGATAGTGAAACGTTTCCAATTAAATGAAACTACTTAAAGAAGTCGTCATCATCAACAATTCACAATATGTAGATATCGTTTGTTTCATTTAAAGAACACTGCGTAGTGATTGTTCGCAACTTCCAATATGATAAATATGTATATTTTTCATATAAAAAACTTTTGTCTTTACGATTATAAATTTGTACAGTTATTGTTTTGTACATACAATGGTCCAAAAATGGCGAATCAGCATCAGTCCCACCAAATATATATTTTGAAAACATTAGCCATGTTCTCTAATACTTTACAAATAAATTTTCATTATGGTAATTTTATTACTTTCGTTTCGTGAATATTCGTCCGATGAGAAATTCTTTGGAGATATTTTAACTAAATTGCTTAATAATGAACCAAGATATGAGACGTGATGGAGGAGACGGGTTATGCTGAAAGCCGCCGTTGCTTATTATCGCTCGAAATTTGCTCCTCTTATCTAGTAATTACGAGGACGAGATTTATAACAAGCTTGTGCTTGGTAATTGTAAAGATATCGTATCATGTGGCAAAGGCTGAAAGGAATGAAGCCGGGCAAAATTTTATTTACAGTGACAAAGAAAATGGTGTAACAATATTATAGTCGGAGCAATAATACATTAAAGATGAAACTACAGTAAGCAACGGCGTATGAACCATAATTGGTATTCTTTAGTAAGGGCTTGCGCGAGGTTTTCCCACTGATATTTGCGCAGAATGTTTAGTCACAAGCCACATGTTTACTACACCTGCAATTAATCCCGGCACATTAAGAGTCTGCAGTTCCTAGACACTACTTTCGTCGACTGACTGACAAGGGAATATTATTCGTCCATCGGATGATCTAAGTGATATTACACAAGTCGACAAGAACACTGCTTCTTAATTTAGTAGTAAAATTAATTTCATTATGTATAATTATCCACTTTTACGAATCTGAATTAGGCTGATGTAAGAAAAAAAATATTCTCGCTTAGGTAAGAGTAGTTTTATTAAAATCAAATTAAAATCATTGAGCAATAGTACTCTCGCTGACAGCTGCGGGAGTTTTCTCGCAGGCGCTTCAGCCCAGAGTGACTGCGGGGCTCACCTGATCATGTCGGGAATGCCTCGCACTCTCTCTGGGTATTTTTTATCAAAGTTCTCATATGCCGAGACACCTTCATCTATTTTAGGAGGTATATGTACTGGGGTCGAAGACCTTGGGCATATGGCAAGAGTTGTCCGCTAATCCCATTGGATCAGTCGGCCAACTGCCTCCTGAAACTGGTGGAGACATGGAGAAGGGAATGCTGCGACCCCACAGCAAACTCGTCTCCCGTCATTCGGAAGGGCGTGAGAATAGTACCCAATGCCCGACCTACCTGATGCAGGCTTTCTACGGTTTTCCCTGAATCTCTTTAGGTGAAACACCGGTAGGATCCTTAAACCATAGCCCGGGGGCCCTAGTTAACCCTTGGCTACCTTGCTCTACCTTCCGCATCCCCCCTTTTCAATTCCCTTCCTATGCTATTAAAGGGGAGTTGCCTGTTTCAGAATATCCTCAAGTAGCTTGTTAACAGCCCAAAAAATAGTACTCTTATTGAAATGTAACTATTATTAGAGTTGTGCAAATTTGAATTTATTCAATCCTTCATTACAAGAGATAGTCCACAGGAATTTTTAGCGATTTCTTCTTCGAAACGTTCAAAAGTGTATGGTTGGTGAAAATTTATTTAAGTATCTTCAGAATATATTAAATATTGATATAATGTTGTGTTACTGACATATAGTTGAAACTTTTGTAGAAAATACATATTTACATTATCAGTGCAGGGTTACTATTAGTTTTAATTCAGAACAATGATTAAATGAATGGAATCTGATAAACTTTCAACGGTAATAAACTTAGTGCAGTTTGCGTTAAGATTTTTTGAATAATTTTTGATCAAACGCAGGTTTTTAAACAGCATTTAAAATTATTAGCAAATTTAAATTAAATTGCAGAGAAAATATTTTTATTTTGTCTTGGGTTTCTTACATAAATAAATGGTGCCAAAGTTTGAGCATGAGCGTTTGAGTAATCTATTTCGCTTGCCTTATTGATCAATACATGCTCAAGTTCATTCCGTCGTAGCGTGTTATTGTTTTGACATTTCCATTCCGGATTTCTGGGATCTGATACACTCCGCGTATTGTAATTTCGTGAATACTGGGGGTTGTTGTTGTGGTATGAGTCCTGAGGTTGGTCTGATGCAACCCTCCATGCTAACCTCTCGTGCACAAGCTTTTTCATTTCCGCATAACTACCACATCCCATATCCTCCCTAATCTGCTTAGCACATTCCATCCTTGGTCTCCCTCTTCTGTTTTTACCCCACACACTTCCCTCTAATGCTAACTTTACAAGACCTAATACTCAGACTTATATTACCCGCAAGTAAATCCCTCTTTTACGCGAAAGCCTCCCTTGTCTGTGCTTTTCTACTCTTTATGTGTGTTATACTTCTACCATCCCTAGAAATTATGCTGTGCAATTAGCATAATTCCTTAACTTCCTTGAAAATATTCCTGTCAAATGTAACATCCTTTGTTATTCCACTGTTTTCCTTACTAAAGTCCATTCCCTTGGTCTTCTCTCTATGAATCTTCATATTGTACTCTTTCTCCAGGACCACATTCGTGCCATTTATTATGTTTTGCAAGTCTTCTTCTGACACCCTTAGGTTTTTTTATTACTTCTCTTTGTATGATTCATTTGCCATATACCATTTTAACTTTCTTCATTGCCTATTCTATACATAAGTTAAAGAGCACGGGCAACAGAGTGCAGCCTTGTCTTAATCCTTTCTTGATTTCTGCTTTCTTTTCTTGTCCTTCAATTCCAATTACTACTGACTGCTATCTGTAGAGCTTACGGATATCTTTTCCTTCTCGATATTTTATTTCTATCGTTTTCAAAATACTTAATACCATATCTTGTTTTGTCTAGCTATGCTTTTCACATATTTTGTAGTTATTTCTGTTATTTTATTTTGTTCTTATGTTATTGTTATGCTAGTTAATGTAATGTATGACGTATCCCATTTCATCAACTGGGGACTAATCGAAACAGCAATACATCTAAATTTTGGCCTCTATATTCCCCGGACATTTGTAGCGAGAAACGATCAACCATTTAAATTTAATCGGAGAAGACAGCGAAAGGACGTGGGTAAATACTCCTTCGTAAATAGGACAGCAAAAGACTGGAATGATTTGCCTGCAGGTCTACTAGCGACTTTTCGGAAGAGAGTAAAATTATTTAGCAACAGAATTAGGGAAATGGTTTAACTTAATTTACTCAGGCTTATAATTAGTGCTAAAGTATTTGTATATTGAATGTTTATATTAGTATAATTTTTTTTCTTTAACTTATATTCCTTTATTGGAATATTAAATGTATGTTGCCACCACCAGGGCTCAGCCCATTGTAACGTAATAAATCTATCTAAAACATGTTTTAAATAAAGAAAGTTAATTTTAGGAGAACGTCACATATTATGGGAATGTTGTGCGGTAATTTTCTCCGAATTATAATTCATTTATAAATGAAAGTCTTGGAATTGCCGCCTGCTAACAGTTTTTTTTATTTTTACTAACTTTTAGTAAAGCAAATATGAATCCGTGTGGCTTCTTATGGGCCTACAGGAAATACATTGTTTCCTCTCAGAATCCTGAAACGGTGGAACAATTATTTAAGGCATGTGCATCCGTTTCAGTAGAGACATTGCAACTTTCGATTGCGTCATGTTACCGACATGTAATGTGATTCGACCTCTGTTCATGGAGCATAGTTTTAGACACTATTTGAAAGAGACTCTGTGACTGCATAGGTACTGGGCCGTATACCGATTTCACGAATGTCTTAAGTGTAATTAATTTCATTAAGGAAATGACAGAAACGCCGTTCATGATTCAGATGTCTGAGGAAGAATGAAAGAATATTAATTTATAATACAAGAGAAAGCTACATCATCAAGATGTAACTGCAATAGCAGATTTACTGGAATGTAAATAAGCGTCAGACATTCATAAAAGGAGACCCTTAATCTCGAGAACGGTCGACATTATCGTCACCGAGAGTCTGAAATTTTTATAAAGACTACGATAAACGAGGCTCCGCTGCAGACTCGGGCGTCTGCTTTAAGCTGCATTTTGCCGGTAACTGAGCACAGACCATGGTTCCCTCTGTTCTCACCCCTTGGCCCAGCCAGCACTGCGTTTTCACGCTTCCCATTGCGAATCGATTTCGAGCTTCTCCCCTGTTGCCAACTGCGGCACGCGGAAGGTATGTAAACAGAGCGGTGATGTGGAGATCTCAACATCGCCCTTGCCTTTACCGAACTTGTCTCAACTTTTTCAGTGCACGCAAGGCAATAAAAACCCCGAGTCTTGCAACAGGTTAAACTTGAGGACAATGAAGGGAGAAAGCAGAAGATCTCTGAACTAATGGCAAAGTGTCATGCAATTCAGGAAATTGCTTTTGTGGCAACATGGACTAGTCAGGGACTTAGCTAAGCTGCACACAGGCTTACCGTAATTTAATTTCTACCAAGCTGCATTAATATCATGCTAACACATTACGCAAACCCCGTCGTGTGGAACTAATTATAAGCTATTCTAAATTGAATGATCAATGGCTATTTAAACTCTGATATCAGACTCTAATACCAAATTAGTAACAATATCAAGCATCGGGTTCAAGTAGAACTTTCTACTTACGAGATAAAGAACCAATATGATCAAAAGTTCTTTTGATAAAGTATTGCTCTACTGCGTAAATATATACTTGTTCAATAAATTTCCATTGATTATTGAAAACAAGTGTAGTAAAACAATGAAAATTAAGAAAAGCATTTACGATCTCACAGCTTTGAGTAACGTAGGTTACTTCGAATAGTAATGTCTAGAATAGAAGTTCTTAAAAACCGCATTAAGGAAATATAAAACTTATTTTAACGTCAAAAAGACTCTTCAGATTAAAGCCAAATAGATATGAAATTAGTACTTTTCTACCTAACTTCTTACTCGTTACCGTTTACCTACGAAATTATAACAAATTCGTTTGAATGCGTTTATAGATAATATTGACTAATGAAAATTTAAATGTAAACGATCACAAATAAGTCATTCAGTATACGATACTCGCTGATAAATCAACTTATCAGTTAACGTGGAAGAGAAAAGCACTTGTAATTGTAGCACGAAATGCAATACGAAACGTAATTTGATTTATACTTCTTTTCGAATAGGATTTGATTTGACCTTGAAGCTCTTTTTTTCTCCGGTCGAATCAGATTCGCACGTGGTTGTCATACACGCAGTTGCGCTGCAGTAAGGGTTTGTTGTTACTCATTGTTACCTTGTCTCTTGTGACAACGTTTGTCCAATTATTTGCTCTCATTCCCAGAAAGCCAGAAGTACTACGTTTTGAAAACCTTTTAACAACGTTAAAAATAATTATCTACAAAAAATGATCACTGTCCTCTATGAAAGTTCAAAGCCAAAAAATTTGTCCTTCAAGGAACAGATTACTACTTCGTTAGATAAAACTATAAGTTAGTTAAGGGATGCAGTTAAATAAGAGATAACATTTTGTGATTCACTGTACGATTGTATGGGCGTTACACAATAGTGAAATAAAGATACTTGTTCGTATTATTTGATAATTTGGAAAAGACACTGCAGCAGAATAATTCACAATATCGCAAAACTATTTCTTCACGATGAGATCAATTTTCTCTGCAACTACAACATAATTAATTTCACTCAATGATTTTAATTTGAATATTATAAGTTGAAAGTGATTCATTTCCTTCTCAAAGGAATTCCATATACATTATACTCCTCAAACAATAACCATCTTTCTTTATTTCTTCATCTCGATTAGTGTAATCTGTAGAAGAGCGAAGATAACTAAGGAAAATTTGATGAACATGTTCCCCGTCCTATGCCGATTTTGATTTGTTTCTCCTTGTACGCTGAACATGAATTCTGCATATGAATATTTCCGTGAGTTGCCAAATTTCTGGGAGATCTAAGTAAATTGATCATTTGTAGAACTTGACTGAATTTCAGTGAATGTTAAAACTTGAGTTTTCATACAAATGAAATGAAATTGTCATGTTAATTAAAACAAGGGAAAGGACAGAGAGATAAAAAGTAGGTGACTTACCTGAGGTTCATAGATGGTAGACACCTTGTGAGGTTTAGAGAACTTGAATTTTCGGAGGCACCGCCCCCTTCATCAGAAAGTTAGGAAGACATTTCCAGTGATCGGCTAGCCGACTTTCTATCGCTGTGTCTTTTCCCAATTAATTATCAAATGTATGACTATAGCGGAGACCGATATTAATTTCTTTCGTTTGTTTTGGTCCGAGATTGACGTTTGTGAAAATTCTTGGTAAATATTCTCGGATCAGTATGTGATTGATAACAAGTGTACGTAAATTTTGGTTTGGGAGATAAGGATAAGGTCAATGATTGCTCCCGCTCCAATCCATTCCTTCCAGTTGACCCCATTACGCAAAACCACTTCAAGGCGCCGGCTGATGGTGAAGAATTCGTTTAAAGTGAGGCAGATGATTCGGCGAAAGGCGATGGTCGTCGGTCCACCGTAGATAATGAATGGACGCCGGGTCTGGACCAGCTCATACGCAGCGGGACCGCGCCCAGAAACATTGATCTGCGTGCACTGTCCTTGTGCACGATTGAGCTGTCTCCTCCATAATGAATGCGTTTCTCAACAGGTGGTCTTACAATCCGGTCTCTATCGTCACGAGGACATTCGTCATTTACGCCACAACCGTTGTGATTATCAGACTCCTGCCCGCACATTCGGCATCTCATCTTCCTCAAGATCCCAGGAATGGCCAAGCAGAAAATAACATTGAGTGGGCCCACAATAATTTTTGGAGACTGTGATCAGCATTGCTGATTTTCAGCTAATACGCATTGGTTAAGTTCTTTTGCGAATTAAATATCTACCTTATTACTCCATCATTTATCTCAGTAATATTAACGCTGAGTTTTTACAGTTTTTCTCACAGACCTGTAATTTCACTATTTGTTTATACACTTCGTCACAGAAGTTGAGTGCGTCAACTTCGATCCAACCAGCAATACACCTTTTGCATCTTGAATACATTCCACTCTTCTAAAAAAACAACTATTCATTTTAGAAGCCATCTAAATCTCATTGCACGATTTTCATGATCGTTACACAACTTTTTATTCAGCACTTCGGCGAGTACGATCTCTTGAATAGCTAAACCAGAACTGTCATAAACGATCGTGAAGTTTTCCAATTTCAACAACCGTTTTTCTTCTTGTTCCGATTGTAGAGATATGCATCATAATTATTCATAAACGTTACATTTGATTTACAAAATAATGTAGATTTGCAACGGCGATTTAACATCTCATTTGAGTAGATTCGAAAGATAGAATTATACTGGGAGAAACCCCTATATTTAATCAGTGACTCTTGGTATGACCTTTAAAAACGATTCACAAATGATAATGGAATATTATCGTGCGCGGTTGAGCAGAAAACTTAACTCGGCACTCAACCCACAGTCGCTAAATTAGTGTTTCTTTCTTCCATTGACCTTCCACGACGAAGCGTCTCTTCTCATCCTCGTTTCTTCTTTATAAATGTCTATAGCCTCGAACATTATTCTGAGCTCCTCGTCTATGCTAGCCTTTGATTTTTGTGACGTGATTTCGACCCGAAAAGAAGACATCGAATAGGAAACTAAAGAATATAAATGTGATTAATTTTAAATACTAAATGAATTTCAGTTCCAGGTAATAAAGCGACGGAAAATCTTTATAAACGTGGTACAAATAGATTCTTGTGTATAACGACCGTCTTGTTCTCCAGATTCTCATTTACTTTCCCCAATCTTTTGGTTTTATTATCCGGTACGAAACAGTACAGTCTTATTGTTGGGTGAAATTGGCCTGCGTAACGCATTCCAACGTACTCATAACCGTAGACCACGGAAGCCTCTCGACTTACTGGATATTTTCGTCGTGAAATTAACCCAGTTAATGGTTCATTTCGGTTGGGATGTGCACACATCTGACTCTCCATAAACTCTGTGACCCAGATATTGGCCGTTTTGAACAATTCTGCAACTTGAATTCACTGCTCCTTTCATTTACAAATTGTCTATTTTATATATTTTATCAATGATGTATTCATTATTTTGAATTTTATTTTACATTGTATAATTTTAATTTGTATGCCCGTATTGTCATAAATGATTCCGCTTCTTTGTTGCATCTTTTTATGTACGACGTTGAACTTTGACTTGTCCTATATCTTCAGTAAATGATAAATCAAAAGACTTTAAAATATGCCCGATTAAGTTTAACGTATAATTAATTGATTCCAACAAACATTAAAATTTTTACATTACTGTATCAAAAAATATATATATTAGCCGAATAATTTTTTGAAAATATTGTGATCTTGAAATTTACAAATAACAAAATATACAGCTACATTGAATTTACACACGTTTTGTATCTAATGTTAAATTGTTTCTATTGAAGTTAACAAATATAGCTTTATAATCATGAAATAAATTATTTTAAAGTATCAGAAATATATATCATTCGACCCGGTAGGCCAAGGCCCTGAATGGCTTGCAGAGCCGAGCGAGAAGAAGGAGGAGAAGCAGAAAAATATTAAAAATGTCATACTTGCTTATATTTTTACCAAACTAATGCGGAAAACGCAATTGATTTTTTTACATGTACGAATTCCTGTAAATATTATTTCATTACTTAACAATAAACGGAACATTTTTTAGTGTCACATCAAGTCATTTCTCGACTACAATAAAATTCTAGGCATAGCATCTATTACGTTCAGTATTTGTAACAGTATGTAATAATCTAATTAAAAGATATTTTTCTAATATATTACAATAATTAATACAACTGTAGAATTATTCGTCCCTTGTCAACAAATTTGAGTGGAACGCAGTAATAGGAGGGGTAAGAGAATGTTATGTAGTTGGGAACTATGGACTTGGTGAAAGGAATCAAGCTAGTAGCCAAATTAGTAGTGGCAAATACCTGGTTCAAGGAACATAAAAGAAGACCACGGGACAACTGGACTACATAATGGTGTGACAGAGATATAGGAATCAGGTGCTGGGTCTGCAAAACCTACCCACGATCAGACGTGAACTCCGACCATAATCTGTTGATTATGCTGAAGATGAAGAAACTCAAAAAAAGCAATTAAAACAAAAATATGTCAATTAAAAACTGAAACAACAGTATGTGGTTAAGAGTTTAAAAGAAGAAATCAATAATAGATTACTTGAGAAAGAAACAATACAGAAATTAATAAGCACACTGGAAGGAAGAAATGACTAGAGCAGCCAACGAAAAAGCAGACCAACAAGAAAGCATGGTTAGCACATAATAAAAATGAGTGATAAAAAGCGTAAATATAAAAACGAAAGACATGAAAATAGTGAAAAGCAATATCATGGCTATTGAGGATAGTTTGCGAAATCTACGAAACAGGAAGAATACCAGAAGATGAATAGAGGGGCTGATAGATGCGAATATCATACAATTAATTTGGTACCTCATGTGCGGCAAATAATTAACGAAATAAGTATATTGGGGGATGGAACGACAAATAGAATGCGAATTAGGAGAAGATCAGTTTGGTTTTAGGAAGAATGTAGGGATAGGAGAATGAATATTCACTCTGCGTCTAATTTAAGTAGGCAAGATAAGAAGAAACAGGCCTACGTTCATGAAATTTGTAGATTTAAAAATCCTACTAAAGATTTTCAACTTGGAAGATTAAAACATCTAGAAAGAAAAGTTATCCATAACCCCTACAGATGGCAGTCAGAAGTAATTAGAATTCAAGTGCAAGAATAGAAAGAAGATATCAAGAAAGGAGTTAGACAAGGATGCAGTCCGTCAACCATGATCTTTAACTTATATAGAGCACACGCGATGAAGAAAATTAATATGTCAAGGGAATCAAACTGCAAGGAGAATAAATTAGAACCCTAAGGTTTTCTGATGATATTGTGCTATTAGGGGAATCAGAAAAAGACCTAGAAAATGTAATTAATTTAATGAAAGGGATCCTGAAGAAAAAGTACAAAATGAGTATTAATACAGAGAATGCCAAGGTTATGGTGTGTAGTATGGGAAATACTGGAATAACAAAAGGTGTTAGATTGCGAAGGAATATTTTGAAGGAATTTAAGGGATTCTGCTACTTGGGAAGCATAAGAACTAGGGAAATTTAGTAGGATATCACAGGTAAGGATGGCTTTCTCAAAAAATTAGGAATTTATTTACGGCTGATATGAGTATAAGTAAATCATTACTAAAAATATTCGTATTGAGTGTGGCGTTATATGGACACGAAACGTGGATGGTAGGAGTTGTAGACAGGAAAAGAATTGAAGCTTTCGAAATGTGGTGCTATAGAAGAATGCTGAAAATCATGTGGGTGGATAGGGTAACTAATTAGGAAGTTCTAAGCAAGGAAGAGAGAACAATTTGGAGGACGTTGACGAAGAGGAGGGATAGATTAGTATGCTACGTTTTGAGATTTGAGGGTCTTGCACAAATTAGAATTAGAGGGAAGTGTGTGGGGTACAAACCGAGGAAGGCCAAGAATGGAAATCGTTCAGACGATTAGGGAGGATGTGGGATTCTGTAGTTATGTGTAAATATAAAGGCTTGCACATAATAAGTTAGCAAGGAGAGTTTCATTATACGAGACTAAGGACTGAATACCTCAACAACAACTGTATGTAATCTAGCTGTTATACTACTTACGTTCTGTACATTTCGTCCTCAAAGATATTTTGTCTGTCACAATAAAATGATTCAAAACTCTTCAATAAATTGTTCTTAAAGTTTTATTTTCGCGTTCAGGAGCTTTCGCCTAAAGATGACCATATTTATGTATGCAAACTAAAAGTTATTATTATTGAAAAGCATACTATCAGTTTTACAATAACCCTAGGTTATATATATATATAATATTTGCCAACATTATTACTAATATCAAAATGATCAACTTATTAATTTTGAAAACATTTTTTATGCAGAGCTATAATAGTCAATTTTCTCATTGGGTGGAAAATTGATCATTTTTAGCATCGAATCAGAGATCGATGTGTATCTGGTCCACAGGTGATAAGTCAATTTGTTTCGGAATTTTGTGCAAGAAAGACACGTATCATGCTAGAAGCAGACATATTGTGAAAGCTGACGATTTTCACTTGGAAATATCTTAAAAATCGACAAATAGAAGGTTTGTAGAATTAAATGGTGAATGTGTCATTTTGATAACCATTAGTGATGGAAAATATTATATATATTTGTATGCTAAGGGCACTTATGGAAATTATGATACTGTTTTTCATAAATAAGTTATGTTTTTGTATATATGAATGTTGCAATATATGTTCGAATCCTCCTGTTTCAAAAACTTTGAAAATATATTCTTTAGGTGTTTTTAATTACATTATTGCTACTAATCAAAATCCTTTGGGGACAAAATACAATAACCCCATCATTTATATATTCTACGCTCTCATTTTGAATTATCGGGCCGGTTACAAAAGTCGTAACTGAATTGTAACAGGTCTGCTATGGCTTCGGAAATAAGGATATTTAAAAGAAATTATTTCCATTTCTTTATTAGTGCAAACGGGTTTGAAATGCGTGTTTATATATACCCTTTAGGTTGAAGTTTCTAAATTGATTGATACAGCAAATTACAAAACGGAATCACCGTTGAGTAAGCTTATTAGAGAAGTGAAGCATTGCTAAGTCTTACATCATGCCGTTGGCTTGCCGAAATGTCTCTCGGTTGTTCGTACGAAAAGCGCGGAGGTTCTGTTTGAACCTTGCAGGAGGCCTGTCGTTCCACAAGTCTTGTCAGCACTGCATAAACAAGAAACAGTCAAACTTCACCGTCAGAGATTGATCGCATGCTAAAACTTGAACTCGCATATGACATGACACTGAGTAACTTATTAACAGAATTTACTGAAATGTTGCTCACTTCTGGATACGGAAGCCCGTGTTTATTACCAAGTAGTTGTGCTTATTTTATATGGGCGCTGCATGTTCATTGCAATTAGTGATGTTAAAATATTCTGCGGCAGGCGTTGGTGAAACTAAAGAGATTTATTCTAGTTTATATCTTTAATTCTACAAAAATCGTGGAAACACTTAAAAGTATTTTAAATTCTACGGCTTACGGAACAACGTCTCTTCCGAAAATTACCTAATTTAATGGGGATCGTTGAGGTTTTGTAAAATTTACTCTAACACTTCCAATCTGCAACTGCGTCATTTTACTAATCCGATTGGGAATTTATTACATGTGGAGTTCCTCAAGCATCAATTCTTGGGGCTTTAGTTTTTATTCTGTACATAAACGATCTTCCAGGATACGTAAATCATCTAAAATCGATTCTCTACGCCGATGATACAAAAATAATTATTGCAGATAAAAACTTAGATAATCTGATTAAGAAAGTAGACAACGCTCTAAATGGTCTAAATATTTGGTTTAACGTGTATAAATTATCCATCAACCTAGATAAGACTAAGTTAGTTCAGTTTAGTGCTGATGCTAGGAATAGAGCGACCCGTAGACAACTTCTCAGCTAATGCACCTTTCCTCGGCCTTCGGATTGACGATAAATTAAAGTGGAGTGACCATATAGATCTGCTTGCCGGAAAACTAAGTTCAGCTTGTTATTCTCTGAGAACACTAATGCAACACGTTGACAAAAAGTACGTCAAAATGGTTTATTTCGCGCATTTTCATTCAATTATGAGCTATGGCATCTCTAATTGGGGAAACTGCTCCAGGAGTAATGAAATATTTAAGTTGCAAAAGCGTGCAATTAGAATACTTTCTAGCACGAATTCAGGGTCGAGTTGCAAACCTTTCTTCAAAAGATTGCAAATACTTTACCAAGCGTATATATTTATGAAATATTAGTTTGTAAAGCGAAACACTAATTTGTTTCAAACAAATGGCGAGTTTCATGAATACGCGACTAGAAATCGTTCAGCTCTAAGGTCGGACAAGCATCGCCTTGCTCTACACCAGAAAAGTATTCACAATACCGGGATAATTTTATACAACAGCCTTCCGCCAGAGGTTAAAAATAGTACCTACAAAAGCTTCGTGAAGCAGAGTAAAACTATTCTTTTAAATGGCGCGTTTTACTCGGTACAGGATTTTCTTAATCGTCCTTCTAGTATTTAAATCAAGGTTCCTGCAAAAAGTGTTGAATGAACTGCCTTATAAAATAGCACATCACATATCTTAAAATTTCTATTCAGTTTTTTCTGCTCTTTTGTTTGTTTGTTTCATGTATTGCCTGGAGCTACGACGGAAGGACAGTTTCCTGGTCGCAGAGCTCCAAGTAGTTAAAACTCCTTTGCGTGTTCCTCAGTGTGTGCTTGTTTGTGTTTCCCAGTGTGTGTGTGACATCGTGTGTCCGTGTTGTGTTTATATTGACTTTTGTCTATATACACTTTCTCTTACTAATTTATTTTAAGTTTATTTGTCTTTAATTATGTACTTTATTTTGTTCATTTTTAATTTTTAATGTATGACGTATCCTATTTCCTCAATCGAGGATTAATGGAAACAACAATAAATCTAAATCTAATATAGAGGTAATAGAGACGTTATTGGAATTTATCATTAGGATATTACTTGATATTATTCATATTTATGTAATATTTTCTATAATTAAAAATTATGAAAATCTTTAACGTAAGAATACACGGGTCCAAAATTTCCTCGGCTCTACAGCCCATTGAGGGCCTGGGACTACCGGGTCGACTGCGGACTGTCATCTTGCATGTCACATTCCGAATTTGGAGCGACACGTGGGCAGCGTATCTATCCTCCAACAGTCTTAATCCCGAACTCCGCGACCATGACGACACAAACATCCAATCCCATGCCAGGATTCGAACCCGGGACCTCTGGGTTGTGAGGCAGCAACTAGAGGCTAGTCACTACACCACAGGAGGACGGCACAATATATATTGTCCTTGACTATTAAATAATGTGGCGAACGCCGAAACTGAGTTTACATAAGAAATCACTCGGATGTGTAGACTTAACATTCGTTGTTCTACGTTAGTCTTATAAAACTGTAAAAAGCAATATTTATTAACTGTTAGACAATAGTGCATTTTTTAATATCTAAATTTACAATTTTCAAGTGGCTATCCTAACTATTTTCAAAAGGACTCAAATGAAACACCTATTTCTTGTCTGGAACAATCAAAGTTAATATTTTGCATATAAAGAGTAATAAAACAGATTTCACCAGTAAATTCTTGACACTAAAGTATTCTTCTAATTTTTGTAACTTTCAACTCCTTCAACTCTTCAAGTTTACTATATTCGATCATCATGAGAACATGTAGGACAAAATTAACATGAGCAACCAGAACTTTTCTATGAGACATAAAAAAACTTTGGTCACTGCGTCAGTATGAATGTAACAGCTATAGAAGCCCAAACTACAGACCTACTTTGACCAAATGCGGCACACGTATTCTTCAGGGTCAGAAGCTACGCATGATATTTACATTATTTAAATAGACATCAGTTATATATGTGGAAAAAAGTAAAAAACGTTTACGTAAAAGTTTTGGTGTCCCATACTCGCATCGAGATAACCTACTGTATGCTGGTTGCCTATATTACTGATCCATAATACTATATATTTTTTTAAATTATGAACAATGCTAGTCAGAATTAACCTATCATTGGCAGAGAGCTTACTACCTGAGAAATAATAAACTTCTTTGGATAGGCGATACAATGTATACATAAATGAGTTTCATTTTCGCCTCAGGTTAAAATTAACATTTATTAATTGCTTATTTGTAAAATAAAATAATATATATCAAAAATAAATTTATTTCTCACATCTGTCATGACAATCACGAGAGACGGAGGCAATGGCACTCTAGATTATTTTGTGAACAGGGACGGACATCACTTCTCCTTCTATGATTCAGAGAAGAATGCGACGCCAAAGAATGCAGACAAGGTACGCTGTTGAGTTTCCCAATCTTTGGCGGCTAGGGAGCGTATCTCGTCAACGTTTTAACCTATTGCTTCACCAACTAGCCGAAATTTCGTTAATTATTTTCCTTAATTTATATCTATTAAAAATACCCAATTAGTTCAAATAAACATAAATTAATAATCATTTCAACCATTCCCCAATCACAATGTATTACTCATGATTATGTTTTGAATGTTCCAGGAAGAAAGGGCTGAACGGCTGAAAGCTCATTAGTATTGCATTACTTGCGATTTAGTTGAATACATTGTAAATTTTCATAGAGTTTTATGGTTGAATACATGTTAAATTAAAGCCAATGCAGCTCACATTATTATTGTAATTTATTTCAGACTGAATCTGCAGGCGCCCAACGTAGAGTTTAGTCTGTGTTTTACTTAATCAAATGTTATAGTATATATATTAATTGTGTTAATTAATCGTTTCTTATTAATTCATATTAAAACAAGTATCTTTACGATTATCACTTGGTATAACAATAATATTAAAATAGTGAATTTGAAAAATTAGAATAGTGTATATAGTTATTATATAGACATTGATTAACCTACTTTAGCAGATGTGTTTTTATGTGTACCTGAGAGGCATACGACGTGGGCTGGTGAGGGTTGACAGGAGGTGAACTGATTATTGGAGAAAATATGAGGATGTGGTCTGCGGGGGTGATGGTAAGGTGGGTTCGGATTTGCCTGAATATTCAGGGGGAAGGCTGAGGTCAATTGGGAGTTTTCTTTTGAGCCGACGGAAGCGTAGAGATGGAAGAGGATTGTCATGGAATTACTGGATCGTGGGGTTTGGGTGGTTGAGGGCGCTTTTAATTAGGGAGTTTATGGATTGGGGAAGCTTGGTGTTATTGCGGATGACGATATTTTTCAGGTACCAGGGAGAGTTTGTAAAGATGCGTATAAATTTTTTTGTTTAGTTTGAATTTTGGCTGAATGAATTTTGGCTGTTTTTTCCCATATGGACGAGGCATACGATCAGGTGGGTTGTATTTTGGAGAGTTATATGAGGCGTTTTGTGCTAATTAAATTATTTTGCACTTATAAATGCAAAACGTTTGTTAATATACAACAAATCGACTGTTAGTAGTGGGTGATGACATAGTGAGCGCACACATCAAAGAATTTGATCAGCTGATGGCGATGAAATCAATTTATTATATACAAAGTTATATATATATATATATATATATTGCGCCAGTATATTTTCCTGATTTGAAGGGTCACTTACTGAATATGTTATAGTTTTTTTTGCTCGGTATTTTACACAATTGAAAATTTAACTGGAGCTTCTCCACTGTATTGAAAATACACCGAATTCTGATGTGTGGATCGACTATTTCCAGTTCAGAGATGGGTATTTTGGTTAAATTGGATCAGGGTCCTTATGCGATGTGTGTGATAAAAAGGTAACTGGCTGAAGCTCGTGAGCAAGGCGCGGCGGTCACTGAAGACCATCCCTCAACGTAAGGATCGCCGAGAAGTGTTGATGCGACTTAAAATAAACTAAAAACAAGATCTAGGTCAGGTTTAAGTAGTGTATTAATAGGAGTAACTGACGTTAAACATACGGGATGTGTCTGCTTCTCTTTGGAACTGTTGTCTGGTCGAAGCATAGTCAGGAATTAATTGCAGCTCCACTACTATAAATCCAACCTAGATTCATTGGAAGAACTTTAGACAAGTGCCCAGAACTTTACCTACTTGATTCAGGTTGCCCGAGGGTTTCTATGCACCACATCTACAGACAAATTCTGGATAGTTCCTTAATTTATAACAACCTTTTCCACTTCTGTTTCATACCCCATGCCATATCTTCCTAAACACAGGTTTTGACACATCAACAACAAAGTGGGTTAACCTGTAATCCAAAAATAAAGAATTGAGAGCGTGCGTATTTCCTTGTCTGTGGTGAGTTACAATGCCTGAATGTCACCTTTTGTAAATTTTCTGAAGCACTATTAGTTTAGTGTACGGAGATCCATGAGGGCGCTTAGTGAAATGTCGGCACGTGTGCTGTTTAAGTGACCGTGTTCTCTATGCGTGAGTCGTGGGGATCCTGAGAGACACAAATATGGACTTTCTGTGGCTGGTAGCTGGAACTCATTTCCCCTGCGGCCACCCCAAATGTCGCAGCGTTGCCAACTTAAATACCACGCTTCTCTGCCAACAGTTATTTTACGTCCCGATCGTTTACTCGAAGGCATAAAAGTTTTATTCAGTGGTATGTGAGATAAAAAATTATGATCTCTATACTTCCATAAAATTTACAGCTTCTTCCGGCTTTTATAAGATAAAAGTCCTGAAATGATTCAGCTATATCAGAAACGGTTAAAAAATTCCGTTTCTAAATTATATTTTCCAGATGTAGAACCGTAATACATCATAAAGCGAGCGGTTAGGGAATGTTTTCCGTTTTAGATGTAGCCTCAGCGCCATTATCGTGAATTGAATAGACTTTGGAGGCTTTTGAAAAACTGTCTTTATTTATTTTTAATAATTCTACTCAATAGACATAATGCACCATTTTCCGTTTTAGATGTAGCCTCAGCGCAATTATCGTGAATTGAATAGACTTTGGAGGCTTTTGAAAAACTACCTTTATTGGATTACTTAATTTTTAATACTTCTACTCAATAGACATAATGTACGATTTTCGTGACTCTTAAAGTAACTAGTTACTATTAGATGATATACGAATGTAAACGTTTTTTGAGCGACCTTAAAATTGTCAATTATTTGGGCATTATGGAATATTTTCATGTCGTAAACTTGGGATTACTCAAGTGGAACTGTGAGTACAACCTACTGTAAATTATCTGAAGCACTAAATTTTTTAAGCTATTAGTTTTGTGAACGGAGATGCACGAGGACGCTTAGTGAAATGTCGGTATGTGTGCTTTTTAAGTGAGTTATTACCAGTAATTGATAATTATCAATCAATAGGCATTTTATAAAGAACTAGGAAAGAATTTATTCTGTTTCTAAGTTTCTTGTCTCTCACTAAATAGAGAATTTCCATTTCTCGTACAACTACTTACTCGATATGAATATTTGAGAATAGCCTCTTAAAAAGGTTCCAGGCTAAGCTGAGGAAATTATGAGAATTAGCAAGGTAACTGACAACTTAGTATATCAACGTTACGTAAACAGGTATTTTGTTCGACTTTGCAGACACAGCCCTGTATTAAGCGCATCGTGACCATTTTCCACGGAAAAAAATTGTAATGTTTCAAAAATTGTAAGTTGTTTTGCAGATGAATATGGCAATTGTCGAAAGCTTCTTCCGAATAAAGTTTTGAAATCAAAATTGAAATATATTTTTGGTTAAGTGACTGATAAAAATAAGGGAAAAATTATTATTATTATTATTATAATTATTAGGTTAGAATATACATAAATTAAATTTTATGTCACCAAACCCCGTAAAGGGTATAAAAAATATTGACTTGACGTCTAGCTTTCGGGAAACGTTGTAGGCGAGAGGTATTGTGCTGCACTGGTAGGTGTCAGAAGTGTTGGAATGTTCCGTGCAGGAACTTAAGTGTTCGGTCATACAATTCCGACGTTTTGTCGTTACAAAACTACGAAAATCCTCATCGTTCCTTGTCCACGTATCTACACACTCCTCTGTTTTTCTCACTCCACGACCGTGTGCAACCTTTGCCGTTCCCCTCTGCGTCTCGTGTCTCTCACTAGTTCATTTCTTCACAACTCGGGATTGTTCCTCTTGGATATTCCTGTCTGGAGCAGCGAATATTGACAGCAAAGGAATACTAAACACAACTGAGCGATTAATTCCCAAGGGATATTTAGGCAATCTACGGTTTTCCATTCGCTTCTCGGACTAGACACGGCTCCTTTAGTCGAACCACTTGTCCAACAAAATACAATAAAATCACGTGTTCCAGCGATATGATCAATAAAACAGGCCTTAAAGGATGAAAATAACCATAACTAATAATCGCAAATTCTTGCACAGATGAAGAGAGATATTCAACTCATTTTACTAATTCAGTGACTGAAGAACATTAAATAATCACGTCCGTGGTAATTTCATTTTCAACAGAAAACAAATAAAATGATGAAATCCTCCATAAAATTCTACTATATTTTAGTTTTTAAAAACTTGGTCTTGCTTACATTTATCAATTTATTTGTTTTAATAATTTTTATTGACCTCAGCCCAGATCTGTAGAAGTAGCTATATGGATAAAATAATAAGGTGACAAATATGGTAAGGAAATTGTGTAATGCAAGGTTTATTATTATTCAGTCAAATAACTTACACAATCAGGCGGTTGGAAGAGAATGTGTAAAAATTAAAAAGTAATGGTAGTGGTTGCTACTAAGGTCAATTTTGAGAGACAGAATATAATACAATAGGAAGAATTTGCTCATCACATAACATATTGTAGATTAATGACGATTCAAATTAAATAAATAAATTTAGGTTCTTATAAAATTAATTCATACTTTGAGCTTGATTGTCTTCATACATATCCATAGTAATATTAACACGATACATATTATATATGTTTACTGCTACTTAAAAAACGTGTATTAACTAGAATTTTGTATTTAATCGTAATCGCAGAGTTCTCGTAAACTATAAGCTTTCTAAACCTGTTGCAATTGCGTCAGACGTTCTAATTGGAAGCGTAATCGGGACTCTAATGTTCCTCGCATTCATACACGAAACAAGTCTAAAAAAAAGATTATTTTCTGACGATTGCATTGTTTTTAGAGAAATAAAAAATGTTATCCACGAAAATATTCTCCAAACACATCTGGATAAAATTTAACGCTGGTCGGTAAAAAAAATTAAGATCAACGCGGTCAAAAGTAAATCAATTATGTTCAGTAAAAATGTTATTCCTTTTAAATTTAAGATAGGAACTGAAAAGTAATTCAAGTAAGAAGCTGTAAATATTTGATCGTAGCAATTAACAAGGATTTAAATTGGGGAGAAGATATTAGTACAGTAACTGGGAAAGGATAGTGAGATTATAGATCTATCGGCTAATCTTTTAATACGTATTGGTATATCTAAGGTTTAAGAAATGTTTTGAAAGTAAACAGGATAATTAGGAAGAGTCGATGTGGTTGGAGGTAGAAAAAAAAACTATATTCGACGTGCTTTAAAAAATTTCAACACACCAACGGGCTTGAAGGAATACCAGGAAATTAATCCACCAACTGGCATATATTGACCAATATTTGAACTTTACGTTAGTATCATTCAATGACCTGTTCGAATTTTCATGCAGAAAACAGCCGCGGTTGTGAATTTCCGAGAATGAACCCAATAGAGAATAATAGTTTCCGAATAATAGAAACGCTCACAGTTTTGCTGTCGCTTCAGATTTCAGTGTTTGGCTTTCATTTACTTAGTTTAAATTGGTTTCAAGAGTCTGCTTTCTCCTACCGCGTGTCTGTAGTCCAGTCGTCAAATTGGCCAGATTCAGTCACGGTGAGGAATCCAGGTCGGCATGGAGGAGATCACATTCACAGATGTTCCAGAGAGAAACGGCAGCATAGCTACTGGGTCCTAAACTGCAGGATTTTCTTATTTTACTTACTAAAACACCTCTAGTGTTTATTAATTATAGTACCATAGTATGGTACACAGGTACAAATAACTCACGTTACCGTTTCTTTCCTATTCTCTTTCCTAAATTATCTTCCTTTCGATCGCTGAAAAAAAATCGTCAATTTTTTTCCTTTCACCTAATTAGACTCAATCTGATCCTTTTTGCAATTTATCTGAAGCTTTAAAGTATTGGAATCCTACTTATTTGAATCCTCTTAAATTTTAGTTAAGTACATCACCTTACATAATCTATTGTGGAAAATGACGAGTCGTGGGAAAGTAATAATTCCTAAAACGATTCGTGAGGAAATCGAACAATATATATATATATATATATATATATATTATTTGTCTGCAAACATAATAGCGAAATAGTTAAACAATAGAATACGAAAAATTGTATGTCAGAGGTTGAGATATATTGTAAAATTCAATGCAGTGTACCAAGTTACGTTTATAGCATTCAAGATGGATCAGAAAACCATCTATTGCCTTAACTAAAAAAAGTAATTAAAGTGAAAGACTGGTGCAAAACACAGTCAATTGTTGTGCAGCTTTATCTGTTCAATTGCTTCGAATTATTGTTAAAAAGATGCACTTATTGTTATTATTAGTTGCAGTATAGTAAATAGTGATAAAGGTTCATGTAAGGTACGATGCCACAAGACTCTTTTTCTCCTGATAAATTTCTATCCATAATTATTTAGCCCTACATTTACTACTTTAATTATGTAAGTCATCAAGTGGTGGAATCGAATTTATTGAGTCCCTTTAATGTAATTCAACATCGTGGATAATTCAGAGATATTTGTCAGTTCCATAATTTTGTATTATGTCGGTACAAAACTATAATTTAATGTTTAGCTTCTTTAATTCGACGTTTTCTTTCAGAAATATCAGCCAAACCTTACATTAAACGAAAAATCCAAGATTTTGAACTAAATTAGGTCTTCGATAGCTGAAGATTCCCCTCCCACATTCAGTAACACCTTGGACGAAAACCTTGCATGGCGTGGGGAGGTTTCATGAAAATACATTTTGGAAGGTATTTTGAACAACAAAGGTGTGTTAGGTTTAATAAGATTATCCTTTTTAAAACTGTATCTATTCTTTATTACATACTGAATATTTATTTTATATTTAAATATATATTCAATATATTTCATCTATATGCCATGTAGCATATATAAGAAAAATTTGAAGCTGAGGTGTTTTACAATGTATTCCACGACTCTTTGTGTAAATCCTACCCTAATGGCCTATTGAATTTACAACAGGATACATTATGCCCTTACGTAGACTCCGTGTATGCGTGCGGCGGCAGCAACGACGACGTTCGCGAAAAAAAACAATATCATAACTTAAGTAAAATGTTAAAAATATTGTTAAGCATAACTGTCCTAGGCATAGCCGAGCACCCAGCTAGATAATAATATTAAAAATTCACTTCACAGTCTGTTATTTCATTAAATGTTACTGTTATAGACATAAAACAGTATGTATTTAAAATACATGTATATTTGATGGTACATTGTAGCGCGATTTATGCTTGGCAGATAGAAATGTGTGCGTCTGGTTCATAGGATTTCCAGGATTAAAAATGAAACATAAACAATGGAATACGCTGCGTCTCGGGTACCAAGGAATGCTTCACCCTCTTTCGCTTAACGATGCAAGGGTTCTCGGAACTAGCCCCCGTTTGCCCTACGCTGATGTGACGTAGAATGATAAAGAACTGCTGTTTGGTTTTCCAATAAAAGCACTGGATAAGTAGGACCCAATGTGAACCTTGTGAAGATCACTGATTCATGGAGAGGCTAGGTGATCAGACATTCTGCTGTTAATGATGGCGGAGAGGGAACGTCTGGTGCTGTAGCAACCAGAGTGCATGAGCGGACCACGTGGTAGCGGTAAGACTGTTCTGTGACGATCATTTTGTGCAGAAGTCGTTGATAGCCTATTTACCCCATGGTAAACCTTGAACTTTTGCATTTAGCTACCCGGAAAACAATTTAATTTTCCTTTATTTATTTAAGTAATTTGTAAAATAATTATTGTTTTTTATAATAAATAGATATTTGTTAGCGTAAAAACTCAAATATTACCTATATCCCAATAAATAAAAGGTAGGCTACAACATGGTGCAATATTAGAGTCAACCAAGTTATAAACATGAACGAATTAAAAAACCTATTTGAAAAAAATATAATTTATAAAAAGGGCTATAAAAGCACTGAGTTAAATTATTGAAAGTACCAGAACGTGCGAATCAGTATAAAATTAATACTTTCATCAGAACACAGCCAAAATCAGTTTTGCTGAGAAAAATAAATAAGACATTATGGATCTGAAAACTTTGTTGCTTACTCCAGTAATAGAAGTAAAACGAGTTCAAGCTCCAAATAAGTAGCTGATGAAATAAAAATACTGAACCACAAGAAAGCTCCAGGTTTTGATGTAATCACTGGAGAGATTATAAAGCACCTGCTTAGGAAGGCAATAATAATGCTCACGTACCTATTTAACGCAGCATTCAGATTAAAACATGTTCTGGCGTGTCGGAAAGTAAGAGAAGTGATCATGATGCTGAAGCCAGGAAAACAAACCAATTATGTGAAATTTTGCAGACCGATTTCTCTTTTTGTGTTTGAGCAACTATTACTCAAAAATATGCGTCCAATAATAGAATTTCAATTCGGATTCAGACAACAGCACTCAACAATAGGTAAAGTGCATAGAATAACAGATATTATTGAACGAGCAGTGAAGGAAAACAAGTCTGCTCAGCAGTCTTCTTAGATATGCCACAAGCTTTAGATAAAGTATGGCATGTGGGCTTGGTATATAAGCTTAACAAAATGCAAATATGTAGATGTATATAAATCATATATCACAGACAGACTATTCGGAATCAATGAAGAAGAAGAACACCCATTTTAAAAAGGAAGCGTATACGAATTATATACCAACGATATCCGAAAACTGGTTGGAACCGAGGTGGCAACGTATGCAGATGACACCGCAAATATTTGCAATACAGAAAGATCAAAATTTACAGCTAGGATGCTACAAGAGGCCGGCAATGGAGTAGTTGACTGGGCTAAACAATGGAGAATAAAGCTAAACGAACAGAAATCAATCTTTACAAACCATTAAAAACGACACAATTATAGATATAAATGGCATCACTGTGCCCTATAAGAACAATACCAAGAACGTAGGCATGACTCTAGAATACAAACTCACGCGGAAAGACAGTTAAATAAGAACATGAATATAGAAAAATCCTACTGGCTAATTTTAATAAATTCCAAGCTTAACAATAAACTTCTGCTATATCATCAAATATTGAAACAAACTTGACTGTATGGTATTCAGCTAAGTGGCTGTACAAGTGACACAGACATTAATTATATCCGAACATTTCATAATAAAGTGATACAAAACATAGTGAATGCCCCATGGTATATCAGAAATACCAAACTCCGAATTCCAGGAATAAATAAAAGAGTAGACTGGAAAGGTTGAAGCGAGGCTTGACCTCCACGTCAACGCTGAACAATCAACACAGTACCAGAAGACTCAAACGATGTAAACCAATTGGCCTTATGTAAAATGCAGTGTATAAAAGCAGGGCACAGAAGCGTGAGTGAAGTGTACAGAGGCAAGATAAATCTAGAAGACAGCACTGGATGGACTCTAGTCGATAAGTACATAATGTAACGTTTGTTAGAAGAAAAATAATGGTTAGTCTATATACTCTAGTTTTAATAATAAACACTGTTGCTGTTATAAAAAAACAAAGAAAGTGGAAATACTTCAAATGAAGCTCAGCAATCATATAGTCAATTTTTATTAGAAAGATAGGAATGGAAAAATGTCGACCGGACCAGGGAGGTCCTGCGTTCGAGTCCCTGGTCCGGTCGACATTTTTCCATTCCCATCTTTCTACCTAAAAAAAATTAATTACAATGTAAATACACGTGCGTTTTCAAACTTTGTTATAGTTGTTAAGAAAGAAGTAAGTTAACAGTGTATTCATTACGTTGTAGAACAACGGTGACAGGACCTTTGTCTGCATGAATAAAATTAATGTTTGGGTGAGATTTCAAGAAATATATGGCTACATGCAGGTTTTTTTATCATGCTGTGATATAGTATATATTTTTCTGGTTGGTTTCTTGAAATATTCGAGTCTGAGTGGTTTTATTTATGATTTATTGTTTTGTTTAATGGAGTATAAAGAAATGTATTGGTACAGCGGAGAGAAAATCAATAATGACAATAAAACGTAGAAACATTAAAGAAAAAATAAACTAGAAGTATTGTTATTATAGCGATTCCAAATGTCGACACTGGGACTATTTGGAATATAGTAACGCTAAGGGTTCGGATTCTCGTATAGTAGTTCTAAATGCTCCTCTTTCTTTGGTGTGCGAAATGTTGGAGTAAGCTCTATTTGTACTTTGTATTATTCTTTCGTTCAGCTCTCCTCTTGACCCTTTATTACTTTGTCTCAGACACGTTCGCTCAGAAAAACGTAATCTTTCTAGTTAATTATCCTTTTCCTCTCTACGGTGCCAGTATCTTGTTATTCTTTGCCTCTCCATTTACTCGGGCAGAGGAACACCCGAAAAAAAAACGTGGAATAACAAAACAGAGTAAAGTTTGGTAATACGTATTTTCGTATTCCCATTTTGTTAAATTTAGAAACTGTGTGCTTTGTAACCGATGCACAGTAAGGACACGTAACTTTATAACAGTAATTTTCATATATTGTTTTCATTCACAATTATATGCCACAATGTTATTAATGGATTGCGAGTTGAGAAAAATAATCTTATTTTGTTCATAAGTAGGTATATTTAATTATTTTATTGTTATTTGCATAAGAACATAAATATTTAATTCTTATTGTTATCGTTCTCATTCTACAATTGTATTATCATCAAATTAGTGGTACTTTATGGTATTTATCTTTCGCTGAAATAGTAATGAGGTATGCATAACAAGTTGTTTTCATTAGACTTTAAACCATTAAACTATTTCAGAAATGTGAATTATATATCATTCATCACATCCACATAAATTATTCAATATACTCTTAAATTTCTGGGTGTTTTGGTTAAGTTTCTAAAATCAAGTTACCAATTGAAATCACAAATTTACTTTTACAGGACGAGTCTTTATTTACATGGCTAACCACCCCTTTCCCACAAAAGAGCTATGGTTTGGAGTGTATATAGGATAGTCAAATTTCATGTAAACTATTCTGATAAAATTTATTATAAACTTTTACCAATTTCTTGCCCCTTACATTTTATTTCCAATTAAAAGTAAGTACTATTTTTCCATTAAAAATCCTAACAATAAATTAATTTTTGTAATTCTACCTTTAATTTAATAACACACAGTA
This sequence comes from Eucriotettix oculatus, assembly GCA_034510155.1. Taxonomy (NCBI): domain Eukaryota; kingdom Metazoa; phylum Arthropoda; class Insecta; order Orthoptera; family Tetrigidae; genus Eucriotettix; species Eucriotettix oculatus. The sequence goes on from CM067377.1 coordinate 183,055,427, forward strand.
TTCACTGGTTCACACCTTTAATAATAATTACTGTATTCGTGTTTTATCTAAATCTTCCAACATTGTGAGTCTAGTCAAAAATATTAAGAACAAAACTTACATTTTAAGCAAAGAATTTTACTAAGAAAATTAAGAGTTTAATATGCAATGCGTGTTATGTAAGTCAAACAGAGCGCACTTTAAAAACAACTTGAAATTTAACATCCAAAATTACTCAGCCGCTTCCAAACATATTTGTTTAAATAACTATATCTATAATTGGCAAAGTACCATAGTTTTATGTTGCGAATAAGAATATTCAAGATTAATAAGCGAAATGTTGCGATTTAGATCTAACAATTTGGCTCTTACTGTGAAAAAATGTTAATAACAATTTTAATAAAATTGAGATTCCTTGGTTTTTTAAATTGTATAAATTACATTAATGGTTAAAAAAATCAATTGTTAATTTTAAATATCCACAATACATTCAATAGCTTTGCTTATTGGCCTCTTAGGCTGCAATGTGTTGACAATTACGTCACTGAAATAAATTGTAAATAACGTTAAAGAATTAATTTAATTATATTATAAATATCATGTTTGTAAATTATTGTTTTCTTTGAATTTTCAGGTTCATAAAGATTTATATCTGTGCCAGAAGAGGTTCCAAATAAAGCTAAGATACATCGAACATTTATAATAATATTTTATAAATTTATTTGTTACTAAAAAATTCAGGGGCTTCGAACTTTAATGTGAAGAGTGAAATGACAGAAAATGATTAAGTGAACCGTTTTCCAATATTCTGTGCCATAATCAGTAATTGTGCACAAAAGATAATCTTAACCTTCTACAAATGATACTGTGATAACACGTTATTGCAGGGAATATTCAAGTAAACGTATAATAATAGTTTGAATACGTTAAAACTAATCTGGCAAGTTTGAACGTGTTAACAATTTAATTTTTCATTCCTAACATTTAGATTTTAGAATTATTGTGACATATAAGAAGGAAAACGTACAGTATTCATGATTTATGTTGCATCTGGAGATAATTCTTCCGATAGTTAATAAATCGATAATTTAGAAATCGGATTAATTGAAATTTGAACATTTATTCACACTAATATGCGATTATTGTAATGTATTAAATACATGATATCAAATACATGATCAAAATAAAACTATTTTAGTGCTAATCCCATTGTTGGCTTTGTTTCCCCAATAAATCCTAAAGATCTGAAGGAAAACTAACAATGAATTTAAAGACTTAATTAATAACACTATTAGAAATAATTTAATTAATTGTCTCTTAATAAAAGAGTTCTCATGGTACGTTAAGATAAATCACGTGTAATTTAATTAGTTAACTGTACAGTTATAAAAATTCATGCAGGTGCCCTAATAAAAACTTTCATCATGTATGAAACATAGAAATATTCTTTCTAATTACTACGTTAAATATAAATAAAGCTAATGTTTCACATCTTACATAGTTATTGTCTATGAACACAGGCTTGTAATATAAATATTAAAATTCTATTTTCGTATATTTTTTTGTGAAATTTGGAAATTTTTGCAATGATTAGCTATTATTTTATATACAAAATATCAGGAAGACAAATAATCACTATTGTTTATAATATAGTTATCTCTCGTGACCACAGCCGATTCGCGGTATGATACTAAACAATGAAACGGGAGTGCAACTAATATTTACAAACAGATAAGTCGGATTCGGACCACTAAAGTCCAAATAATAGGAGATTCGTTTTACTGCACGTCAGGTGTGTAGTATTTTGTAATAGTACGACTAAAGGCTTAGAAAGTGTTCTATTAATTATGACTTCTGGATCTGAGTTTTTGCTGCAGCTTCCGTCATGCGCAGAGGAAACTGTTTGTAACACAAACAGAAACTTCAAAATAATACGAAAACAATTTCAATCACATTCACATATACAGCTTAATCTTATAGTTGTTGTCCTGAAGTGAATACATATTAAATTGTGTGAATATATAAGGAATTATAAAGAGATATGTTATGACTAATAAACTACAAAATTCAGAGAACATCAATGTTGTTGGCTAAATACGAAAGGCGGCGATTTTTCTTAAACTGTTACTTAATTTGTGGTTGGTTTTATTATTTTAAAAATTATCATCGTAGTTCGTACGATGTCACATAACACACGTGTTTAGCGGGTACACGGAGGTGTATACACAACTTACGAACACTAACTCACTCATACTCACACACAGATATATGGATATATATACGGGAGAAAGTTATTTACGTTACTTCAAACTGAAATTAAAAGTTTTACTTTTACGCGGCTCCGTGCTTTTAAAATAAAGTGCTTTTATTAATAGAGCAAATAAATATAATTATTTTTAAATAAGAGTCGTGAGATAAAGATTTTATCCGTAAACTAAAGGTATTTTAATGGGCTAGAGTTATCGGCTGACTACTGCCACAAATAGAATTGCTGAAATGGGCTAAGGTAACTAATAATGCTGGACACGAAGGTAAGTACACAGCATCTCGGATAAGGCATCACATTTTCCAGCCTCCTCCGTCGTTGACGGAATTGCCACGACCGCAAACGTGAATGGTTCGTCGTTGATTCCTGAAAATCTTAGTTGTTAGTGAGGTCCGAATACACACCATAGAGCAGCCACGTCGCCGGCGCGCTCCGCTCTACGCCATGGTGGACGTCGCGATCCGACGCCTCCGAGCGCCTCACGCAGATTGCCGAGACCCTCCGCGAGGGCGAGATAGATCGATATGCCTCCCTCCGAGAGACTCCCGCCATCTTGGCCGCGCACTCGCGGTTTTGTACATTGCATAATTGCCCCTAAACGATTGCACGGATCCTACGCGCCAAGCCCGAGCGGTCGTCGTCGGTCGTGCCTCAGGGCCTCCACTCGCCAAAGCATCACGCTTGTCCATGCAGCGGAAACCCTCAAACTACCTCCGGTTCAGAATAAAGACACCTCATTAACATTCATTACGTATCAACTTGTGAGGCACAACGGGAAAATAACTTTTAAAAATTTACTGTCAATGCTGTTGTAGCAATTTAAAGATTTACTCCATTCCGTTATTTACTAAATATGTAACAGACAGGGAACAAGGAAATGTAATACAAATTTCTGAACAATGAGTACAGGACTTATCCTAACAGTCTGGCTGCATCACCTTAAGAGTATGGATTTCCAGTTTCTTGCGGTGTTTGTTAGCTCTCTCTTGAACAACAACCTGGATGAAAGGTATTTTTAGGTCCTGGTGCAGACCTTGATTGCTCACTGACCATGGAACATCAACCACGTTGCTGAGGATATTTAATTTTTCCTTCCGAATTATGGCAGCTTTGGACTTGCTAGCGCACCTCCAAATCTCCATGTAGGCTTAATAAGGGCTTTATACATAGTAATTTTATTCACTAACCATAGTTTTGATCTCCTACCGAGCAACCAGTATAGTTCTCGAAGATGCATCTGTTTCGTTTTCTTTTGTATACACACTTTCCGAAAATGGTATATAGGAGGATGGAACGTCAAATAGAATGCGAGTTCGGAGAAGATCAGTTTGGTTTTAGGAAGAATGTAGGGACTAGAGAAGCAATATTAACTTTGCGACCAATTTTAGAAGACAGGATACAAAAAACCGGCCTACGTTTATGACATTTGTAGATTTAGAATAACCGTTTGATAATGTGCACAGGAAAACACTATTAAGGATTTTAGAGAGCACTGGAATAAAATATCGAGAAATGAGGCTTATACATAACCTGTACAGAAGAAACGCAGCAGAAGATCAAGAAAATAAAGCCGTAATCAAGAAAGGAGTACGACAAGGATGCAGTCTGTCGCACATGCTGTTTAACTTATATATATAACAGGCGATGAATCAAGTTAAAACGGAATATGGAAAAGGAAACATACTAAACGGACAAGAAATAAAAACCTTACGCTTTTCCGACGATATTGTAGTATTAGGGGAGTCAGAAGAAGACTTGGAAACCATAATAAATGGCATGAACGTGGTCCTGGATAAAGAGCTTAATATGAGGATTAATAGAGGAAAAACCAAGGTAATGGAGTGTAGTTTGGGAAACTGGTATAACAAAGGGTGTTACATTGGGAAGGGATATTTTGACGGAAGTTAAGGAGTTCTGCTACTTGGGAAGCGTAATAACTAGGGTTGGTAGAAGTGTAATAGACATAAAGAGTAGGACTGCACAGGCAATGAAGGCTTTCGCGAAAAAGAGAAATTTACTTACGGGTAATATAAGTGTGAATATTAGGAAATCGTTGCTAAAAATGTTAGTATGGAGCGTGGCGTTATATGGATGCGAAACGTGGACGACAGGAGTTGGGGAAAGGAAAAGAATAGAAGCCTTTGAAATGTGGTGCTATAGGCGAATGCTGATAATTAGATGGGTGAATAGAATCACAAACGAGGAAGTTCTTAACAGAAATAGGGGAACAGTGAACAATAAGGAGGACGTTGACCAAGAGAAGGCATAGAGTAATGGGTCACGTTATGAGACAAGTGGCTCTTGTAAAATTAGCATTGTGTGTGGGGTAAGAAGAGAAAAGGGAGATACAGGATGGAATACGCTAATCAGATTAGGGAGGATGTGGATTGTGCTAGTTATAAGGAAATGAAAAGTCTTGCAAATGGAGGGTTGCATCAGTCTAGTCTTATGAGTGAATACCACAATAACATCCACTTTCCAGGTTAATTTTGAGTCTAGGTGGATTCCGAGATATTTTACATGTGTTGATGCCGGTAAATGTTGCTGTTTATAGTTATTATTGGTGAGCAGTGTTTTTTTCGTACAGTGAACCTAACCTGCAAGGGTTTTGTCTAGTTAATTTTGACTTTCCGTTTATCTGTCCATTTCTGAAGTAAATTAAGAATATCTTGTAAACGTGCACTAGCTGTTACTTCATTAGTATCCATAATAGAAGGTTATATCCCCTGGAGTGTATGATCCTGATTCTACGAAATGTGTAGCTAATACTATACAAGAATCTCTTAGTGACAAAAGTACTCTTCAGCAACATCCCTTGATGTCAGTCAGGCGTTTGACAGGGTCTGACATCCAACAATCAAACAATTACTACCGGAGCCTTACTATGCTGCTGACGACTGCGTAATATATCGGAAAATAAAAACTGTGATCGATGAAGAACTTCTACAAAAAGATTTAGACACAATAATAGATTGGGCACTTGTTAATAAAATGAAAATAAATTGTAACAAGAGCAAGGCAATAAGCTTTTGTAGGCGTCGCGTTGAAATAGTACTTAATTATAAGCTCAGCGGTAATGAAATAGTACAAGAAAGTAACTAAGTATTTGGGTATATACTTGAGCAGTAATACGGGTTGGGAATATCAAATAGACCATGTGACTAGCATGGAAGGCACTTCATTTCGTCAGGCGGATTTTAAAAAAAGCAAACTGTGAAACACGGGAACTTGCATACAAATCTCTCGTGCGTCCAGTACTAGAATACGGCTGTATTTGTTGGGATCCGTTCCGAAAATATCAGGTCGAGGCACTGGAAAGGGTACAGAGGGGGATAAGCGGTGTCCTGGTCACGGAAACGAGAAGGTTCGTCAATTAGGGTGGGATATGTTAGAAAAACGACGACAAAATTTACGTCTCGGGGCTCTTTTTAAAGCGTACGCAGGCCAACAATCCTGGGAAGATATTGCATCAAAGTTTTTAGAAGTAAATTATTTCAGTAGAGGGGATCATCATTGTAAAATTGGGCAGTGTAGCTTTAAAACTGACGTTGGGAAATTTTCATTTTTAAATCGGACTGTAAGGGATTGGAACAATTTACCTGCAGAAGTCTTCGAAACATTCCCTGCCAATAGCAACGTGTTTCCGGGAAGAATTAGGAATGTAGTGAAGTGCAAGTGAAGTGTAGTGTAGTGGGACGAAACAATATATGAATAATGGATACTTTTTTATATTTTTTTGTTAGGATTTAATTTAATTCATATTATATTAGTGTAATTATTATTTGTAACATATTTTATTTTTAAGTTTATTTTTTGTAACTGCCACCGAGTGCTACTCAATTGCAGTATTAATAAATTCAATTCAAATAAGCTACTGGAGAACAATAAATTCAGAACTAGAGTAAATGGCGAAACTTCCACCCAATGAAAATAGGTGTCCCACAAGGCAGCGTCCTTGAACTCATCTTATATTTAATATATACTTACGATCTTCCTTCAACACTAGTACAATTACAGGGACATTCGTAGACTACACTAGTGAACCGTTCATGTGGTGTTAATTGATGATAAAAGAAGAGTTAGGCCCTAACCTTTCGCCTCCGTAGCAATTCTGAAGAATGTTGGCTCCACGCTTCAAACAATTTTTTGAACAGACTTATAAATGAAAAATGTTAACCCGAAAAAAGACAACAGTAAAAATAAGACGATGATACTAATACAAACAAATAAATGAAAATAGTTTTACTGGAAATACAAAATTACAGAGCCAATGACAATGAACTTAGAAAAACAGTACCTACTATTTGCAGAGTTAAATTAAGTTTTAATAATAAAATTTCTAAACTTATATCAAAACAATCTCGTTCTTAGTTTTATTTTACTGAAAAATCGCAAATATCTTTTTTCAGTTCTCAATTAAAAATCAGAGGCGAACTTTGCTAGCCCATTAAGACGAATTTGAATAAACGTTATTCTTAAATAATCATTTTTTATTCTAAAACCAGCTGGGGACCCGGCGTTGCCCGGATATTTATTTATATTATCCTGGTAAATTATTAAATTGTTGGTCAACACAAAACTAAACCGACATTGAAAACGTCACTATATGAAGCTCAAATATACTCCCAGTATCTCGAGAGAGTCCAAAATACCCCCGGTATAATAACAGGAATAAATATAGTTTCAGTATTTTAACTTAATAAAAATTTTCCCCCACTTATTGGCTTAAAGGTAATAATGTAACACAGCGACTCGCATTACACGGGTTTCGACACCAAACTCGATTGTTTCCTTTTATTTTTTATTAGCAATTACTAAATTTTAAAATTTACCTGACGCGAGAAATAAAACCAAAACGATGAGTCTCTGACTAAAACGAAAAAGGGAAGTTTGTTTGTATTGACCCAGTTTATCGTCCCTTTAGGCTCGTGCACTTGCTTCTGTTACACATTATATATAGATGTAATTACGATTTTTAATCAAAGAAAATTGAAAACATATATTTAAACAAATTATGATATTTTGCTGCAAACGTAACTTTCAGAATATTGAAATACTATTATACATCATATGAGATCATAATTGTACAACTTAAAATGTGAGTTCAATATTATCCAGAAATTCACTTCTGTTAAACAGAAATAATTATTTTGAGTGAAATTATTTACCTGATTGCAAGGTGTAGTTTCATTAAGACATTGCATACAAAGCGGATTTTAAATTAGCTGACATCGGCGGATTCTATATTAGACTTGTTTTAGTTTGTTTATAATAAACCATAAGAAGAAAAGAAAAATATGCCGAAAGAGGTCGACAGCCGACTTCCAGGATTGGCCTGACCCCGAGTAGGTCAATGTCTTACGTGTGTTGTGTCTGTGCTCTCAACTGACTATCCTATATAACCTGTAGACATATATATTTTACGGCTCAAACGACACTTTCTTTCATTACTACCTTTTCCAAGTTTTCTTCTTTCTTCACTCAATTTTCCCTCCTCTTCTTTACTGCCTATATTTTATTAAAACCAAACAATAGAACACGCAGCAAACACTAATAAAATATTTGTGTCAAGTACGAGTATTTCTCACTATTATTATCCAATTTAATAGAAGTCGTCACTTAAGACAAAAGCTCGTTTTCAGTCTCATTTTATATTTATGATAAATACTTTTCTAACATTTAATGCTTCAAAACTATATAAGTAACTAACTGGGTTCCCGGCGATTCCCAGGATATTAATGCTTAAGTCATGATACTTTGTTTCTAGCGAAAGTCGCCGTCGCCACACGCATGCACGCAGGCTACGTAAGAGAATAATGTATCCAGTTCCATATATCATTACGGTAGGACGGATACAAATAGTGTCGCGGGAAACACCATCAAACTAATTCACCCCAAAAAAGTATTAATTCGTCGGAAATATCGGTCGATTTTGCATATATAAAAATTTTGACCGTTGTCCCTAAGGGTGGTAACCGTGTATTAACCCGACATTCCAGATTCCCGAGTCGTAAAGAATATGTATGCAAAATTTGCTTAAAATTCCTCCACGTGTATTGATTCTTATGCGGAACATACATACACACAAACACACACGCGTACGAAATTTGATCTCTTTTTTTATACATAAACCATTTATAACAACTAGCTGGGGACCCGGTGTTGCCTGGGTATTTATTTTTATTATCCCGGTACATTATTTAATTACTGGCCAAAACATAACTAAATCGACATCGAAAACGTCACAATATGAAGCTCAAATATACTCCCAGTATCTCGAGAGTCAAAAATACCCCCGGTACAATAGCAGGAATAAATATACTTTCATTATTCTAACAGAATAAAAATTTTCCCCCACTTAATGCTTACATTTTTACTTAAAAATTAAAGGTCATAATGTAACACAGCAACCAATATCGATAGTTTCCTTTTTATTTTCATATTAGAAATTATTAAAAAAATTTAATTTACCTGACACGAGAAATAAAACCAATTTATCAAGTTATGTATACACCGTATCGACAATCCAAAGAAGTTAATTTTTTCTCAGCCTGCTGCAACAATAGATATTGAGTGGGATGAATGATATAAGAACGCGTAATAGGACCTATAACTCGCAGTTGGTTTACACGCCGCGGGAATTCCAAGAAATCTTCCCGTAAAATTAATATTTTTATTAATTTTCCTATTATATTAATATATTCTGCAATATATAGTATTTATCTATGCACGAATATTTAAATTAAATCTCCTTTCTTATAAGAACTCAAATATTTATTGAAATACCTTGAGCCCTTTCGGAACCTATTCGAGACAAACATACGGACAGACAGACACTACAATTTTATTTATCGGCATAGATAAGATATTTAATCCATGTACGTTATCTGTTTAGCGCGAAATAACTTGTAAATTTAATGAACGTTTTATTTAAGTAACAATATATTTTAATTACTTGGAAAATATACTAAAATGTTCATCTCTCGAGTGCGACATACACTCTACGACGCGTTGATGCCTTTCACAGTCAATTTTATTTTGCTTATGATATGATTTATTATTTATATATTCTAATTCAAGGAGCTTGTACTTGTAACAATATCATCACAGCAGACTTTATATGGTATACTAGGAGAAGTTTCCGGCGTTGCTCGGGTTCACGTAAATAATAGAGCAGGAAAGTAATAAAAGATAAGTTTATTACAGTACTTGAGGGTAGACTACATTCATAGTTCTGTTACAGAGGGATCAGTTTTGTGTAGCTGGAGGGACGTGTAAACACTCGTTTTATATATTTTCCAACAGCCTAAATTTGTTTCTGATATCAATTATAGGTAGTATGAACGGCGAAAAATCATGAAAGTAGTTTTTTTACAGGGGAGTGTTATTTTGACTAATTTCCGGAGATCTGAGAAGGATACGTCACATGACCAAAATTCTAAAGAATTGAATTTCCGATCTACCGTGTGTCCTCAGATTTTTTTTAGATCCTCAATTTTCGAATTACAGGGGCCTAAGGTTGAAGGGGTTCGAAAGTTAATTGTTTGATGTGTTGTAGCTCGGTGAAGGAGTGGGGGGGTTCATCCAAAATCCAACTTGAAAAAAATGGTATTTACGGTCTATTCAAGTTAAGTATGGACTTTGGTATAGGCAAAAGCGGAAGTATTATAGATTATTTCTCTGAGGTCGTCACCATATTTTATCCGTTTACTAAACACAACTCCTACAAATATTTTATCCAAGGATAGATAATTATTCAGTGTTGCTACTACACCTATTAAATAAACTTTGGTTAACAGTAATAAGTGGGCTGCAGTCATTCCACATTCTCGTTTCGCTTGATCCTATCCTCAATTTCATAACTAATCGCTAATGTCAAAATAAACCATGAAATGTGGTACAATATTTCGTGAACTTTTAAAATATTATTTCCATTATACAACAAATTTAATTAAACCCTGCCTTGCTCGCGTATTCATGGTTGTATTAAGATTTATAGAAAAAAGCGATTTATTCCTTTTTATTAAATAAAATCTGGGTACCCAGCGTTGCTTCGGTATTTATTTCGAGAATACTCCCTATACGTTAAGAGATAAAAGTATATTCAGTACTTTAAGACAAAGAAAAGTATTATGGCACATTTAGACAAAAAAAACTACTGCGTTAACAGAGTCTAAAATACTGGCGATACCCTAAGAGAGTCCAAAATATTTCCGGTAGTTTAAGAGACTAAATAATCTCCCGGTTCATGAATTCCGGTGCATTAAGAAATTCAAAAGTATTCCCAGAATCTTAAGATAGTCCAAAATAATGCCGGTTTCTTGAGGCAGTCAAAAAAGAGTCCCGATACTTAAAAATAGTAAAAAGTACTCACGAACAACAACCCTTATAGGTACTAGGGGTATTTTATGAATCCATTGTTTTTTTCCTGGAATGTATCTAACATATGTACAAAGTTTGATAGAAATTACTCTACGTATTTAGCAAAGTAAACGGAACTGTGCTCCATCCCCTTCATTCTACTCCTATGGGCTGATCTACAACTTGAGTAACTTATTTAAATTTTGCGACTTCCATAACCCCGCATTTGATGCGTCAAAAAGGTTTGAAGTTATACACAAAACCTTTAAGAAAAACACTCCCACTGTCTTGATATTGTAAAATATTTATTCGACGCAAATAACGGTCTTTTTATGTTTTAAAAATTAAACCCTCATCCGCCTCGACCGTAGGGATGCTAGTCGTGTCTTAACCCTACAGAGATTGTTTTCGGATCGTAAGGAACATGTGTACAGAATTTGGTCTAAATTGCAAATCACGGGTAAATTTGTTTGTGGAACGCACATAAATCAAATTTTAATTATAAAAAATTTACTAAGCAACTACTTCCTTGAATCCGCAGTCCTACATCGTTTTCAATTGATTTTTTCTACATTTACAGATAAATTTGGTTAAGCGTTTCCAAAAATTATTACTTTTATTTACCACGTGTCTTTATTTGAATTAATATTTCAGTTCTGTTGAGTACACTACCATTGATCATAGTGCATAATGGTAATCAGGTGGATAACAACTCAGCGTGATGGTGTTTAGGACGATACAAAGCATGACACAGATAGGCCTGTGTCCATTATCATGTCATTAGCCTGCATCATCAAGTGCAAGGAAGCATGATGTAGGGAACGACGGCCAAACGATTCAAAGTAACATTCAGGGTGTTTGTGTATGATGGTGGAAGCGCGTATTATATTTATTAGCGTGTAACTGTAAAATAATCGGATACTAGTCGCTGTAAAATAACGCGCTTTTCTTTCAGAGACAGCGCTGAAAACATTGTAATTTCCATATGCGTTTATATTTCTAGAACAAAATAAATGGTCGGTATACATGTTAAAACTTGTTTATAGCATATCACATAAATTAAGGAATAGCACAGCCAAATTAGTTAGAAATAAAAATTTCTTAAAAATGATAATTTAGAAAATATTAATTCAGTTGCATGGCGTATGGTTCCTTATTTGGAAAATGTTTGGGTTCAAATGAACATTTATATAAATCTCAAAATTCAAAAAAATAAACAGATTTTAAAAATACAAATGTATTAACTTACAATTTTTCTCACGAATTAAAAAGCGAAATATTTATAAGTGTGCTTATAGCGCACAAATTGTAAATTCTCACACATTTGTACTATCAATATTTTTTTTGTTGTAAAAACTGTTTTATTTTATATAAATGCTTATTTACACCTGAAAAAGTTCCAAATAAGGAACGATACGTCATGGTGTTTGATTAAACTTTTCTAAATTTTTCATTTTTATTAAACTGTTATTACTGACTTCTTTGGCTGTTATTAATTTACTTCGCTGAACTCACATAAGCATAACTACCAAACACAATTTATAATGGCTATTTACACTATTTTGGGGAAAAAATACAAATAATAAAAGCAAAGTCGAGGAATCAACTCTTGTGAAGTGCTGCAAAATAATCGAAACAAGCAATATATCTATAATAAAATGTTTAATTTACACGTATACGACTTTAAATCGATGATAGGATTAGCCTAAACCAAAATCCAGTCCTCAAAAAGATTATTTCATAGAACCAATGTCACTTATGATATCTATGGGGTCATATTCACCTGTACGACTCTTTTTCAAATACACTTTTAATAGGCACGGGAAATATTAAAACATAATACTGATAATTATGACTTGGGGAAACGGATTCTTATTTAAATAAAAAGAGTTATGTAATTTTTTATGTACTCATTCCTCTCATAGTAGCGCTGAATGCCGTTGATTGATACGCATTAACGTTTTATTGCATCTGTGATCAATCAATTTAAATGTTTCACGAGTCTGAATTAAAAAAGACCATATGTTAGATAAAAATATATTTCTAGAATATTAATGCCTATTTCAGAAAGAACTCAGGGTTAAATAAATGTCCTTTAACTAACTAAAAGCTGAGATACTTAAAGATTTTGAATGAAACATGTAGTACGAAATTATGGTTAATTTCAGAACGGTAATATTTTTCAGTCGATAAATATGTTTTCAAAACAATGAAATAAATACTGAACTTTCTGGCTCCTATTTAAAAAAATTGCGACTTGGAAATGCATAATTCGCTTGTGTGCGTTACAACTTATGATAAAATTTTATAAACTGTAATTACAGACTCATGTTTGTTCTCTTTTGTACTACAGAGAGGAAATAAAATTGGCCGAATAAACAGTCCTGTTTAAATAATAATAATACTATACCTCAAAACTTAAAATTGAAAGTAACTTGAGATGTGTTATCAATTTTTAAAATCTATATTATTTAATTCATATAAAATGGATTAGAATTTTCACTATCTTTACTGTTACTAATTGTATAAAAATATAATTATATTAAAAATCGGGAACCCTTACACGATCGGTATGCTCATTTAAAAGATTCACTTTCCTATCACGAGAAATCTGCGGCGAAAAAATTTCTATTCAGTCGTTTAATGAGATGTAATAAATGTTGTCCTAAAATTCTTGAATTTAACAATCAAATTTCTATATATAATGGAGTAAATGTAAAGTTATACGATTGATAAAACAAAGAAAAAGATTTTTGAGCACAACAAACGGTAGGTAGCAAACTGTTTGCGGCTATTTAAATATCTCGCACAATATAATTTCTGAATATTCCTAATGGTAGAGATTGGGAGAAGATGTGTAAGCGCCAACTTGCCTGGGAGCCCGGTTCTTCGTCGTAGGACTGCTCAGATCCGACGACGCCGAGAAAATGTGCGTCTGAAGCACGTGCTCATGCGCATGGCTCTCGCCGCTAACGAATCAGATGAAAAACTTTCTCTGCATTTTATGTGCCGATCTCATTTGACTCCCACTCCTCACGTATTTGACGATCTAGCATTCTGGCTTCAGATTTAGATGTTACCATGGTTTCTAATTTTATAGAGGATTTTTAAGAGCACTGGAATAAAATATAGAGAAAGGAGGCTTAGACATAACCTGTACAGAAGACAGGCAGCAGTAATTAGAATAGAAGATCAAGAAAACAAAGCCGTAATCAAGAAATGAGTAAGAAAAGGATTCGATCTGTCGCCCATATTGTTTAACTTATATATAGAACAGGCGATGGAGAAGGTTACAGCGGAATATGGAAAATGAATCATACTGCAAGTACAAGAAATAAAAACCTAACGCTTTGCCGATTATTTTGTAGTATAAGGGGAGTCAGAAGAAGAATTGGAAACCATAATAAATGATATGAACGTAGACCTGGAGAAAGAGCTAAATATGAGGATTAATAGAGGGAAAACCAAGGTTTGGGAAGAGATATTTTGACGGAAACAAAGGAATTCTGCTACTTGGGAAGCGTAATAACTAGGAATAGTAGAAGTATATTAGACATGAAGAGTAAGATAGCGCAGGCAAGGAAGGCTTTCGGGAAAAGAGAAATTTACATATGGGTAATATAAATGTGAATATTAGGAAATCGTTGCTAAAAATGTTCGTATGGAGCGTGGCATTATATGGGTGCGAAAAGTGGACGATAGGAGTTAGGGAAAGGAAGAGAATAGAAGCCTTTGAAATGTGGTGCTATAGGAGAATTCTGAAAATCAGATGGGTGGATGGAATCACTAACGAGGAAGTTCTTCAGAGAATAGGGGAAGAGAGAACAATATGGAGCGACGTTGACCGGAAAAGGGATAGGTTAAGAGGCCACGTTTTAAGGTATGCCGTTATTGTAAAGCTAGCATTAGAGGGAAGTGTGGGGTAAGAATAGAAGTGAAAGACCAAGGATGGAATGCGTTTAGCAGAGGATATGTGACGCTGCAGTTTTGTGGAAATATAAAGCCTTGAACAGAATACGTTAGCATGACCAGTCCAAGGGCTGAAAACTACAACAACAACTAAGTAGTTAAATTAATCTGGTATTTATACCAATAAATTGAAGTCTGTTTGTCTGACTGTCTGTCTGTCCGTATGTTAGTCTCGAATAGGCTCCGAAACGGCTCAACGGATTTCGATGAAAATATGAGGATTTAAAAACGGGAGAAATAACTTAAACATTTGTGCATACTTCATTTGTATATATTGCACAATATATTAATATACTGATATAAATATCACCTATCCCTAGCGGAAAATGTAATAAACCTTTTTTACTGAAAATTGAATGCTTTTTCCATTTCCGTAGAAAAAAATACACCATCCCATTTTAAAAAAGTTAATTGACCTTAAAATAACTTTGAGAATGGCATTTTAAGGACTAGTTAATGTCTTATGTCCCCTTATGAATACTGCAAATTTTGTATGAATAAAAATTCGATATTCCCCGTCGTTTCGGACCAAAATGGCCGCGACTCTATAAATGCCTCATCCTATATATATTGTCACGTTTCTTAGGGATCGTGATATTCAATAACACACACACGTTGAGGTTATAGCCGTTTAATCAACGGCGAAGTGCTGTACAAAGCTCGTACTGCTGAAGACTGACTCCGATTTGGAATCCAGTCCTATTTATACATACATGGAATATTCTAGAAGCAGAACATTCTAGAAACAGAAAATACTAGAAACAAAAGGCAAACAATGTAAATAAATTAAACAAATATAATTGGTTGCGTCGGCTGGGACTCGAACCCGAGTCTACGTGTCTGCAGTCCGGCTCGCTACCGCTCTGCCATCACTGCAGGTCTTGAGATGTGGCAATATATATATTTCCCATATTTGCATTCAATTCTCAAAATTAAATCGGGTTGCATATACTCTTGATCTGCTTATGCTCCGAAACGGCTTAACGGATTTGAATGAAAATTTCTGGCATCGAAACAGGAATGTTAACTTAAATTTTCGCGTATGTTTAATTTTGATATCTTGCAGAATTCAAGCGATATAAATGTCTATATTTTTTCAATGCATTGCGAAATAGGCATGAAAACCAACTGCGAGTTATAAAGTCCTTTTGGGCGTTCCTATACATTCATCCCACTTACTGTGTTATTATAAGCGTAATTTTGGCAGCACTCCATGTATTGTTGCAATAGAACTCGGGCCGTAATTAACCTATGATTGGCAGAGTGGTAGCTCCCTGAGAAATAATAAACTTCTTTGGATCGTCGATACGATGTAACTTATACGTAGATTGGTTTTATTTGTCGCTTCAGGTAAATTTCAATATTAATTATTGCTCACTTTTATTGGCTCTGAAACGTATGATAGCAAAGGCAACTGTGAGGTATAGTGTTATAAATAGCTGATACTGTACATTTTATAAATTCAAAGAATTCAACTTTATCAAAATTCTGTACCTGTTTCTTTTTTACGGCAAAAGTCAGAAATGGAATGATTTATTTAAATTGAAAACGTTTCTGAACTTCCTTAGTTCTTTAATTATAAATATAACAAAATTTAATATTTCTGCTGCAACCTCCGGACGTTATATTTTTAATTAAAGAACTAAGGAAGTCCGGAAAATTGAATAAATTATTCTGTTTCTGCCTGTAGCCCATTTTTGGTTTTATTTATAATAAAAATTATATAATTTTGTTTATACGAGCAAGGTGGTAAAGGCGTCATAAAAGCTAAAACTAGATGAGAAATTTCTATCACATTTTATTCGAATAAATTACTTACACCCCAAAAATAAACGCTATGGTGCTAAAACACTACTACCTACCCTAAGGAACGATTGGACACGTGTGGAAATTTTAAAACGTGAATAAAGGGCGTTATTTTTGCCAAATTATCGTATCACACGATGGTGATAATGTTTCTCTCGTCTTTTTATATATGTCCTTGAGGCATAGGACGGGAGCACCATAATAAAGCACTATATAAATATCGCAAAAGAAACTAACGTTGGTGTTGATTCCTAGGCTACTGAAGTCGCTGAGTTTAATGTTGAATTTTAGAATGGCGAACAAAGATTAGGGCTGAACCAATTCTATGAACGATCTTAAATCCATTGAGTACTTTCTGCCAAACTTTGTACTCAACTGATTTATTGCCCAGAACAAAAACTGCATTG
Organism: Eucriotettix oculatus; assembly: GCA_034510155.1. Taxonomy (NCBI): domain Eukaryota; kingdom Metazoa; phylum Arthropoda; class Insecta; order Orthoptera; family Tetrigidae; genus Eucriotettix; species Eucriotettix oculatus. Next base: position 183,072,215 of record CM067377.1, read on the forward strand.
ATAAAACACCCCTAACATGTATGAAGGTGGGAGGGGAACAAGGATTATTTACCTTCTTAGTATACTGGGACTATTTCTGGAAGTCGTAAGATACCAGAAGAACTTTTCACTGTATTAGAATACTGGTAATATTTTTAACTCTATCAGATATCCGTAATATTTTTGTCATTTTCAAAGTATAGGGAATGTTTCTGATTATAATTTAAAATTTTAGACCCTCATAAGGTACCGAGGGTATTTTTGTTGCATTAAGGTACTGGCGATTTTTTGTCCATTCTATGGTATCTGGAGTATTTCTACGTCTCGTTTAATACCTGAACATTTAATGTACCTGTTTTTGGAATACTTTTTCAGTCGCTATGCTTATTAGAGGAACAATTAGAGTTCTTGAGTGTGAGTCATCATCCCGGTTTTGACGGAACATGTGTTGTTAGTTAGGCATGAAACGGCAAATATTAAAAAAATAGACGCTCTCGATGACGTTTAATTACGCACTGACCAAGTGTTTAGTGTGGAATTAATTATTTTTCCCAGTTGTATAAATAAATACTTGGGTAAAACCTGGACCCAGTTACTCTATAAAATAAAAACACTGTTTGTATATTTGTAAACTAGAGAAAAATAAATTTAAAGCCGTAGACACATACTTACACATATTCTTAGAAAAACGGAGGTAACACTATGACAATCAAAAACACGCAGCGTAAAGGAATATTTGCCAATTTTAAACAAATGAATGTACGAACTTGTAATAAAATCCCCTGTGCGCACGGGTCTGTGACGTATAGTATCGATATTTCAAACTATCGGTAGTAAAGTAAGTAAAGGGCTGAAAACAAACATTTCATTGAACTAAAAGTAAATTATATTCTCCAAAAGTTATTGAAAGTTATAAATAGAATAATTTAAGTATCAGTTAAAACGTTTCGCTCCCAACTTCTTCATTTAATTCTGCACAAACTTTAATATGATTACATATACATATTTTAACATAAATAATTTACCTACAACATAAAAGAGCAATGGTTATGAGTTTGGTAGATGTGGCTGTTAAATTATCTCACCATAAATTCCACAAGGATAAGTTCAAAAAAACTTAATATTCTACATTAAAATTTTTATTCTACCAGTTATATAATAAATATATTATAAGTACATTGAAATTTTTGATTTGAAAAATAATTCAACCACAACCTATAAAGCAAAATGTCTGCCTGCATTCTTTTATCACATTAAAAGACAATAAATAATGTCACTCGTTTGTCATTTACGGTGGTAGGGTAATATTTAAATCATTTAAGTTATTTTATGAATCCTAAATATATATAAATAATTTTGATAAACGAAACGCTGTTTCAAAAACTGTTTATACTCTAAAGATCAGACAAAACGCAAGATTCAAACTAGAATTATGGGACATTTTGCATAATTTAAAACAACTTTTACATAATAAATTGTTAATTAAGTATGTATTTTAAACATAATCACAGTGTTGAGTGAAGTATTGAACATATTATAGATGTAGAAAGAAAATATTATTCTTGAATGATGAGCGAAATTTAAAAACAGATACGAAAAATTTTTAATTCAGTATATGAAGCTGTACTATTTTGATTTAATCGTCCCTTAATTTCTAAATTTATTTTATTTTACTTAAATACCTGGGTCATGTTCCAAGTAGAATAGGGAGGACGTTGACCAAGAGAAGGAATAGATTAATAGGCCACGTTTTGAGACATGGAAAAATTAGCATTAGGGGGAAGTGTGTGGGGTAATAACAGAAGAGGGAGAACAAGTATAGAATGCGCTAAGCAGATTCGGGAGGATGATGGATGTGGTAGTTATGCGGAAATGAAATGGCTTGCACAAGATAAGTTAAGATACCAGTTTTGGGACTTATTACCACAACAACTGGGTCATCAGGAACATTACATCGAATTGATTTAAATTTGATCATAGAGGTTTATTTCTTTTATAAACTGAATGACTTTTTCTTCAAATACAGAGGAGTGGGTGATTGAGTTGGTGCCGTGATTTTCCAGTGTTTGGCTTCTTTATCTTCTGTATTCGTGCTTAAATAGAAGGTTATAAGCTTTTAGTGCTCTGTTTTGATCCTGGTTAATACAAGTTGATCTCTTCTTGATGTCTTCGGAGTCATGTCTTGATAGTTATCGACATATTTATGAGTTTTGCTCTTTTTAATTGGGTCCAGTTTAGGTTCCAGTGAAGAGCAAGGTTGGCTTGGGTTGGTTTCAAACTGTCGGTGAAGGTGCTGGTGATTTCCTCGTATGCCCTGATGACCGGGGATCCGTGTGATTTGGTTAGCTGCTGGGCAGCCATGGTTAGTGAATTTTTGGTGCTGGTTTGGAGGTGAGAGATTCGGTAAAATGATGTGCTTTCTTCTGGGGTATGGTGAAATAAGATTCAATGACATTTGTGTGGAAGGACTGAGGGATATTGATTAGGGTAGTTGTCGCATAGGATGACGCTGTCTGTTCCAGAGTCGTCTGTGTATGAATGATTAAACTCAGTCGTGTGCACTGGGTAATAGAACACTTGGATACAGGCCTACATTCGAGAGTCCAAACAAAGTTTACAGAACTGTTTCTTCATCGATACGCGACAGGTTTTAATTCGTTCTGTTATTGCGGTGTAGTGGCTAGCGGCACAGCGGTACCGTGTTCGATCCCCGGTAAGGGCAAAATATATAATTATAACGCGGGTTAAAATCCCTTAGAGTGCATTGGGCGGAAGGCAACAGGCAATAATGTTCCTTGAATGAAGCAAATGTTCTCTGTAGAGACCTCTTCTCACTTGTACCTGGCATTATGAGAAGCACTGAATTTAATTTAATGCTGAAAGCCAAGAAAAATCATTGCGCAAGTTGGAAACAAGAAAAATATATCATATTTCCATCAACTCTTTAAGAAGTTTAGCAAACATTTAAATTGTTCACGTTTTAAGTGAAAGCAGTGCAAGAATTAAAGGATGCGGATCATTAAAAGTGAATCAGTTATTGGAAATAATTAACAAATTTTATTGATAGGAATAGCACTGATATATAATTTTCTAGTGTCTCTGTTACTGAAGGCAGGTAGAAACTGGTAATTCAAACAGTTGTTTAGTTATTCGTTTAATTAATAATTATCGGTGGACCCGGCGTTGCGCGGGTATTTAATTACATTTTCCCGGTGCATTATTTAATTTTTGGTCAACACATGATTAAACTAGCTACGAAAGCGTCGCCGATTTCGAAACCACAGTCAGTTGTTTAGCAGTACTTTTTATATAATATCCTCCTCCCCCACCGTTTTAGGCAAGCCCCTCCCATGATAAATGTTGTTGAAATAATATTATAATCAAGTAAATAGAAATAATATGACAGACTTTAAACTTGAAATATGTTCACGCGGCTGAAAACTCAGCCATTTATACATATTAAAAAATTCAGCCCCTCCCTCTGGCCTTATTACCTCCACCCTTACTGGAGAGAATCATAGTTTTTCCTTTCCTAACAGTATTTTTATGCGTTTCGAGGATCATTTACACAAAATTTGATTAAAAATGCTCGACCCTTATAATATTGTAAAAAGAAGTTTGTCTGCCCAATTCTTACACCCCTGTTAGGGGTTCAAGTATGTTGTAAGTATATTTTTGAATTTAAAATTTGCATTCAGTATCTCCCATAACCCCGAATTTGACACCGATTTCAATAGTTTCCTTGTCATTACAATGTGAACACTCTACTCCCATGGTGAATAAGAGTTGAAATTGTACACAAATACTATCAAGGTTATTGGCTCCAAAAAATAATTATTCTACTCTAATCCGGCTGTTTCTGCAAATTAAAATTTTCGACCCTTTACTCCGAACCGTAGTATTGGTAGCCGTGTCTTAACACCTACAGTGGTATTTTTTGGGTCATAAGAAATAATCTCACCAAATTTGATCGAAATTGCACCACTCGCTTAATATTTGTAAGCGGAACTTCGTTTTACCATCTTTTACCCCTTCCTGGTAACTGAACGGCAACTTGCATGACAATTTAAAAGTCAGAATGAAACTCAGCGACTCTCATAAACCAGATTTAAACACCAATTTCGGTTGTTTACTTGTTATTGTTAAATGAAGCCCCTTCACTCCCACCCTATAAATATATCTCTCTCTTGTTGAAATTTTTGAAATTACAAACAATTAGTGTTGTTGGAAATACTGTGAAAGTAATTGATCTCGATAAATAATTATTCGACTCTAATTCTGGCCATTTTTTGTATTTAAAATTTACGCCTCATTTAAATGTAGACGTGGTAGTCGTTTATATCATCACAGTTGAATTCTTTCGTCACTAATTACATGCGAACAAAATAATATTGAATTTTTCCTCTGTTAACGATTGTACATTGAAATTTTTTATCTCTTTTCATTTCCCAGTGAAATGCTACTTAAATCGTGAATTAAGTGTCAGAATGAAACTCAGCGTCTCATATTACACTGGTTTCGACGCCAAACTCGATTTTTTCTTGTTTTTTTTTCAAACCAATCCAATCGTCTCCCATGCTGAAAGGGGTTGCGATGAAGCACAAATTGTGTAGTGAGAAACAGTTTTAAAATAGCTGACGTCAAAAAATATTTATTCAATCCATATATCATACGTTTTACACTTCTACTGCAAGGGGCGGTAGTCGTGCCTCATAACTACTTTGTTTGGTTTACCGTCGCAAGTAAAATAAGAACAGTATGTTATCAAAATTCTCCATCCTATATGTATAAAACGTGAAAGTTTGTTTAAACCTCTTCTATTCAGCACTTAGCGGATGAATTTTCACTTAAATCGCATATTAAATGTAATAATGTAACTCAACGGCTCGCATTAGACCGGTTTCGACACAAAACTCGATTGTTTCCTTGTAATTTTATTTGGACGCCGAATGTGGTTGACATTATATATAAAAAAATCAGTAAAAACTTTATCAAATTAACTGTCCCAGAAAAAGTATATTAGAAGGAAATAACCGATTTTTATGGATATTTAAATGTTTTTGTCCCAAGTGGTAGTAACCGTGTGTTACTCTAACAGTGTTGATTTATGGTCGCCAAAAACACGTGATCAACATTTGGTCCAAATTTTTCCATCCACGACCAGAAAACAATCGAGATTAGGCTTTAAACCTATGTAATGTGACATTAAAAATGAAATTTAAGTTATAGAGAAATGGAAGGAGGTAAAATAATTCTCTGAATACTATTAGTTTTCCGAACTTCCATCCTATTAGGGGATGAAATATAACAAAATGAATTTTTAACGTCAGAATTAATCCCAGAGGCTCACATTACACCGGTTTAGAACCCAATCTCGATTAATCTGGTTATTTTCATGCGATGCCTTTCCACCACAAATAATAGTTCCCTTGGATTATGAATTGGTGTTGAAATTGCTCCCTTAGTATGTCGGAGAACATACTATCAAAATAATTGACTCATAAATGTCTTCATATGATGAAAAATTGGCCGTATTTGTACTTAAAAATTGCCACCTGCTGAAAGTGGTAGATTAATCTTTCCCCGGTAGTGTTTTTTTCTAAAACGCAAAGAACACGTGTACAAAATTTGGTCGAAATTTGTCCACTCGTTTAGTTTTGTTTGCGGAACATACATAGCCACACAAACACACCCACACCCATATACACATACAGGGAATGTTACTATAAGATTCTCATAAAGTTAGTAATTCTTTAACAAAATCTATATAACCTTTCAACACTATCTCAACCCTCACACCTTCTAAAAATGTTATTATTAACTTCCTATTTTACGTATCCACGTTACTTACCAGTTTCTTAACCATCCTAAAATTCGCTCACTCATTGAATTGTAAATTAACTGTCTTAATTTGTCTTTCAGCGTCTGTCACCGTTCTGACTATTAAGTGATTGATGTAGCTGTTTTGAAACTTCACCTCTTCTGTTCCTAACATAATAGGAAGGAAACCAATCGTTTTACGCTTAAGTCAGCTAACTCGCGTATATAATTCGAAACAACAGTTGAGAGTTCATAATTCGGAGCTATGTCTACGAGAAAAACTATTATTGATTTTGTCTTATATTCTCTCTTGAAGTTATTTGAGCACCAGCTGGTGCCATTCAACAAATCTGGGGTATCGTTACAACATTATTAACCATATGCAAGATTTTCTTATACAAATTGTGTTTGCGTTAGTATTACAATATTTAAACTCCATTAAAACATTTGCTACAACCCATTTCCACGAGGTAGTGTGTGCCCTGGAAAGAGAATCTCTTGATAAATTCAATATACATTGGGTAATTTGATAATTTAATGTTTTGTTCTTATCTTTAAACATCTGAGTTTATGTTGTTTATTAATTTTATCAAAATGATATATTCTTTTTAATTAATTATTATCCCGTATTTACACTTATTATTATTACAGTATATGTGGAATAATTGCATCATTTTATATTTTGGGAGTAGCAGAGTATTTTATAGATTTAATTTTTTAGTGTGTCTTATTAAAATTCTATTATATGTGTGGCACATCAAACACCTTGAGATACGTTCCATTGCTTAATTAGACAAACGGTAAATTTCACTTGCTACTGTAAACGTTGTTCCAACGGTAAATTGTAGCAACGCGTGTGGTGTCTTGTAGATGTCGACTTAATAAAAGTGAAGTTGTACGGAATTTTAATAAAATCACGTTATGGTTTACTTTATTTTAGTAGCAGACCTAAATCAGATAATGGCAATTTTTTCTGTCCATTAAGGTACCAGGGTTATTTTTACCACCTTTAAGAAAACGGGACTATTCCTCCTTTATTGCATGTACCACGTGTGTTTTGGATTCCATCTTGGGAGCCGGGAAAATATATAATCAAGTAGAATACCGGGAATATTTTTCACTCTATTACTGCACCGGGATTTTTGTACTTTCTTAAGATGCATTACTTATTTAATGCACGGGGAAAAATATTAACTCCGTTAATCTACAGTCAGTCTTCATTCTGGTTAATTTAAAGTTAAGCTTCAAACGGTATTGGTCGGATAAATGCCAATTATATCAGGCGTTGACCAAGAGAATATCGATCAAATAATTAATTTTCAAAGCTGGTCACCCAGCTACTTTAACTTAGAATGGTAAAAATCTGTAGAAGTATCTGATTTGAACCATAGCATTTTATTATTATCTTCGATATACAGCTTCTTTGCTGATAAAAGGCTAACTTTATGTAACTTACGTCAGTTCTGATACAGACTCTTAACGAATGAATTATAGAAAGACAATTATGTATTTAAAAGTATGTTAACTGCGAATCAATGTAATTGGTTTGCTTTTTCATAATGAACAATTAAATATTTTACTATACTGACATTTGTAATGTTTGCAACTCTGTTAGTGCAGGTACACACACCACTGACTTTACATCGCGGTCAGCGTGAAGTGCATTACGAGTTTGATTGTAACAGATAGCGAGCGCACTGTTATAAATAAGTTAAGACAAATGTAACCCTCAGGAGTTTGCACGCATGTTTGCGATAACGTCAGACAGCACTTATCTTGTGACCATCTGCTCTTTATAATTGCAAGTGTGCGTGTGTGTTACCAAGAACAGACCTTCGTTCGCATCGTCATGACTCAGATATTACGATTATTTTTATTCCAGATGACTTAATAACGGTACTTCAACTTTGACTTAATGAGGAATTATACACTTGCGTGTTTAGTAGTTATATGATAAATCAATCAATATCTTTTGGTATCTTCACGCGACTTTTAGAGGCCGTTATTTGTGGAAGTAGTAATAGTAGTAATTGAACCTAAACGAACGAAATCTGACGGGGAAATTTTCTAACGAGGGAAATAGCCTGTGTGTTGAGTGGTTTATTTAAGTAAAGTCCAACATGTCTTCTTTATTTTAATATTTCATTGTACAAAATAAATATGTAAAAATTAATTTTATTGACCGAAATGTTAAAATTTTTACATATACAGTTAAATTTTTCGAAGCAAAAGTCTTAAACAACGATTTTTAATTTAATTGTATAGCAATAATTTTTTAATATACTTTCATGATTGTTAAAACCATTTTACAATTCTGTGATCGCGATACAACACCAAATTTGTGGAGTTATTAAACCGAATCTGCAAAACCTTTTACGTTGCCTCACACTCAAAGGAGCGTATTCAGCTTAAGTATAAACGGAGTATAAGGGAACCAATCACACCATTATACTTTCAAGCTTATAATTGTATTTCATTAAAACAATTAAAGTACCATGGAGTTACTAACACCGCCAAATATTGGTTCACATCCCAATTAAGTAGTGGCAGGAAATAGTAAGAGGGATGGAATCGCATGCAGGAGGACCTTTCGTCCCAAATTTGATGGTGTGATACTATGACCTGGACTTCGGCTACGTGTCAACAATGGTGTTTGAACAAAGGAATCCATCACCGCTTTGGAAATGTAAGTTGTCATTTGAAGTCTGTCTCAGCTGTCTCTATTCGCCGGACGGTGTATCGTACAAAATGAAGCAGTGGAAGTACGAAATCAAAAGACTGTTTTAATAATGTCAATTTTTACAAGTATACTCTTTCATTGATATCCGATTTGATACGAGTTCGTCTACAGATTCGAGTTGCAGACAGCAAAACGTGTAAAAGCAACAGATGAAAGACAGACGACATTGAATGTAAAGCACCTCCCCTCATCTTTTTCTTTTTTTGACAAATCCACCACAATGGTTATATATTATTATTATGCCTATTGATGATGTAGAGGAATTCGATATGACCTCCTGAACGCCATTTCTCTGTGCGTAAACTTTTCTGGAACGAGGTATCTGAAGAATAACAATTAGTACTAATAATTATATTTAGCAACAATAGGTTCGGATTTGATAAAATATTTTATTATGTTTAGCTTTCCACCACTGTATTGTGTTTAATTAATTGTTTTTCTACTGTTTGGAGTTCGAATTTTGCGAACTGAAACTTGTATGTTGTTAAGAATTCACTTTAGCCAATTTCTTGGCTATTCGGTCAAGTGGAGAAAAATATAATATATACTAGATTTTTGACAATGGTTGGGAAATGAAAAAGTTTCTTCGTGTGACTCCAAGACGTCAGGGCAAAGAGACGCGCACTGTCTGAAAAATACAGCCATTCAACCAATATCGATAAACAACCAAATATGAAGAATTGAAATCTAGTGTATCTTGTGGACTAATTCTCGGTTGTCCAAACGTGAAGAGATAAGAAACATATTAGTTGAAAAATTGTCAACGATGGGAATACGCGTAAAGTAATTAGATAGTAAGAACGATTATAGCTTGCACAGTGGTCGGCGAGGAGAAAACATTACGCGTATACAACATATATTCATGACAACGGATGGAAACAATGGACAATTACTTTTCTCAATCCGTAGCTGGCCTAGTCCGCGACTACATTGAGATAAATGAGCACCGCACATCTCAATTTAATTTATACATACACACACACACACACACACATATATATATATATATAATATATATATATATATATAACTTAACCGCGTTTAGTGTGTGCCGGCAAAAATGCGTTCCTACCCCCAGTTATTGAATAATTATTTAAAAATTTTAACTAACGTAAATATCTGTGCTAAATGTGCGGCTAATTCAAGGATGGTCAGGTTCAGGTAAACAATTCTAGGAAGAAGATTCCATTTAAAGATTGCCGGGTTCCCGGAATCCGCCTTCGCCATTGCAGACCCACGAAGCATATTGCCTCAACCAACCAGGAAACATTTAATAGATACGGCTGGGGGATTCTGAGGCCATTTTTTGCCAATTAAGGGAGCTGTAATAAGAAGGTGAGAGGGGAGAGAAGTTAGGCAAACGTTTGCGGAAAGTAAGAAAATACATTCTAGGCTGTGACTTGATGGAAGAAGGGTCACTGGAAGAGCGACTACAGGAGCAGAAGACCACGTGGCAGAAAGAATCGGGTTTGCTCCAAGTCATTGAGCAGCAATTCTTCCTGGTAAGCCGTCGGAAGTTTTGCTACGATTTTTGACTTTTTGATCAAAATTCCGCTTTTTTCGAGTAACGTTGGGAAAAGAGTAACGTGTTGAGTAACCTGAAATATATGTTTCAAACTTAGTCTATTTCTTTTGTAAATATTTTTCTTTTCATGTTTTTTTAATAAATGTAATTTTATAAAATTTAATTTTGATATAATTAAATGGACACGTGGTATGCCACGAATGTGTCTTATATTATTATCATTACGTAAGTTAAATTATTGATTAATGCTTGAAGCAATACTAACAACTTAAAATATTCGTTACGATTAGAAGCAAACACAATGCTTAATCTCGGAAAGTGATTTTCGGTCAAATAATCTGATATTGCGCACAAGAACTTCCAAAAACTTGTGATTGCGATTTCTGTAAGGAATACAGTGTGTTTAAGAAAAGATGTGGCTGAAAATATACCGTTAAAAAAATAGAAAATGTCGATTGCTCGTAATTTTAATTACAGGCTTCCTCAACGAAGGTTAGACAGTACTGGAAAGTATGATTTAGCCTTAAACCACTGGTCTCCAAGGTCATGGGATCTCACTGTGCTTTCTTCTTGTGTGAACTTATAAAAAACTTTGTTTATAAACCGAGTAACAACAGCCGTGGAAGCAGTAAGTCATGACATTATTGCTAGAGGACGAGATGAATTAAAATACCGTATAGACATATGTCGTGCTTCTCGCGGAGGGTATATCGAGCATTTTTCAGTTGTTATGTAAAACGCTGAATGCAATTTTCTTTATTACAAAATTAATATAAACTTTATATGTTCATTATTTTAAAAATATATAGGTCAAACCGGATGATTCCTTTGAGCCACACTGTACGTATTACTGCCTCTGAAAGAATTTTTGTATTATGAACCACGTATATAAGCTTCCCAACCCCCATTTATTTATTACGTATTTACTAAATTCTTAATTTAATATCATGGCAGACCGTGAGCTTTTCTTTTGTCTTCATTCAAGTCATATAATTCGTTAATACCTGGTCCTACCTTTATAAGTTTATAATTGATAAAAGCTCACATTATGAAGTATACCATTGTCATACTCAGTTCATAATATTACATAGCAACTTGTGTCATCGGTGCATAACACCTAATAATACTGATGACGTTTATTTTCATCGACATGTTAACTACCTAACATTACTCATGCCTCGTTTCTTTAAACTTGTGAAGCATAAACATGAAATGTATTTTTTGTTTTCACAAAGAAAGGAGAAACATTTTTTAAAAATCACCCAACACATAGCTATTGTTGTGGATCCATCCAGAGGCCATTGTACCCATCCAGGAGATTTCCATAGGCCAAGCCCTAAGTTGGGTAATAATTTTGTCTCTGGCATTGATCGAGGACGCCTTGCCCTTTAGCGGTTCAGCCCCATGGCCCCGTTTGCAGTCGTAAAACAGCCAACATATAGCTAGCTACCACTGTACTCGGGAGAATTGCTTCCGCGTCTCCTACTGACAAACAAATGTTAACGGCCGAGTCGTAATGCGTGTCGGTATAAGCGTAACTCGCATCTTGCTACTAACTAAAGTCTTCAATATTGCTAACTTTAACTTAATATGAAACTTAATGTCGCTTGCTTTAGTACAAAAGAATTGTTCATTTTGACAGAAACTTTGATAGCTTACCTGGTCTTATTTCGCATGATTTTAAGTAATTCCGATTAACTTGACAGAATTATCATTTAACTTCATGAATCTTTCCATTTTCAGTAGATAAAATCATCACCGGACTCGAGTGACATTTAATAAATCCTAAGCTACGTTTTTGAATGAGAAACTCTGTGATCAGCGGATAACGATACTCGTCAACATTCTCTAAATAAATGGACACAAAAATCCCTAATCTATATTTTGTAATTAGAATTTTAAGCTTGATCAAGGATTGTAATATAATGATCACCACAGATTTATAGAATTAGACTACGGCCCTGATAAATGACACTGCTGACTGCTCCCCTGTTCTATGTTTCTGTTACAGATCTTCTGTATGTAGTTCGGAAGACTTTGAGCATTCGAATAAGTTCTGAACCCATTTTATCTGCTTGGAACGAAGGATATATTCATTCACGTTTCTTAAGCATGCATAGCAGTTAGGTAAGGTAATGTCACACTAAGTATTGACTGAACATCTTTGTGAGACCGCGAGAGGTGCCTGTGGGAGTTTTCTCTCGCAGGCGCTTCACCCCAGAGTGACTGCGGGGCTCACCTGAACATGTCGGAAATGCCGCGTACTCTCTCTGGGTTTTTTCAAAGTTCTCAAATGCCGAGACACCTTCACCTATTTTGGGAGATATATGCACTGGGGTCGAAAACCTTCTGCATAAGGCAAGAGTTTTCCGCTGATCCTAAAATTGGCGAAGACACGGAGAAGGGAATAGTACCCAATGCCCGACTTCCCCGATGCAGGTTTTCTAGTGCTTTTCTGCATCTATTTAGGTGAAACACCGGGTAGGATCCTTAAATTATATTCCGGGGTTCCTAGTCAACCCTTGGCTACCTTGCTCTACCTTCCGCATCCTCCATTTCAATTCCCTTCCTATGCTATTATAGGGGCGTTGCCTGTTTCAGAATCACCCTCATGTAGCCTGTTAACCCAAAAAAAAGTGAGACTACTGGTCATTAAACTTGCTAGACCACGAAGACGGCACGCGACACATGTGAAATTTGCATGTCACTTATATTGTAAAATATTAGTGTTTCAACGCATTCATGCAAAGCATGTGACGTTAGGATCTCCTACAATATGTATAAAATATGAGATTATACAAAAGTTACGTTTAAGAGTTGTCATTTAAGAAAGTTCATTCACAGGCCTCTTGTGAGAAGGAAAAATGTCTACCAGGACGAGTCGAAAAAGGTTTGTAGCCTATCGGGAACTTGAAAACGCACACAAACGCCCAGGCCCTACCAAGAATTAAAACCGGGACCTCATTTTTTTGCGAGGGCAGGTGAAAATTTTCTAAAGACACTATCTCAGGGTCCGCACTGGATAGTAGTGTGGGATTCTACCCACTTAAAACACCTCCCTTTCCAACGATGACTGTGTGTATCTTCCTGTGGGACCGTCGTTAGACATTACTTCACAGGAAGCAGTCGTAGCGTCAAGATCTTTTTCTGTCTCCTTTAAAAATAATTATTTCTCTCTTTTTCGTAATTTCTTAATCTTTGAATTACTGTATAAACCGGGACCTCTTGATTGCGAAGCTGTGACACTGGTTTCTAGACCTCAGATGTGGTCTTTAATTCTTCTGAGCATGGATTCTATGAGGTGATAGGACGAATTTGAGGCAAAATAAGTGTGATGAACTGCACGTATATCCTTATGACACTGGATCCAGCTGCCTGATATCCCGTTCGATCAAATTCCACATATACTAAATTAGACTTGGTTCTAGTGGTTGTACAAACCAACTAGGTAAGGTAAAGTCTCCGTCATGCTTTACGAACCATCTGAGGTCATTATCATCCTGGAAGTGTCCATCCCTGGCAGAGTACAACATTAACATAACAGATCTGCGATAATACTTAAATATCCTTGGGGATTTAGACGTTGTTGCACAGGAACCAAAGAGCCTATACCATGAAAGCATCCCCAAAACCATAGTACTGCACCCTGTAAATATCAATAACTGCTGCTCTCAAACACGTCACAAGTGCAGCTGTTTTTCCGACGCTTCGAGAGCATACATTCACGTCCTTTGCCTGTGGATTCGCAAATAACATAGTAAAACTCAGGATTTACTTCTCCTTCATTCCTATTTTAAAGCTATCTCGCCCTGTAATGGCAACACTGTGACGCTGTCAGGTGATCATAATAATTTTGTTACCCAGTGTATTGCAAAGTAGCGGACGCCTCAACTATATTAGCATCAGGCTTACTTGGGAGCTAACACTTCTATCTGTAATTAATTCATGTATGCAGTGAATTGCAGTTAACATTCGAAATTTATGGAAATGGACTGAAGATGTTGGGGTAGCTGGAAATTTGGTCATTGTTCGAGACGTATTTACGGCCTTGGAGAATTGGTTACTGTCAATCTGCTGCATTTAAAATTTCCTGAGAAAGATTTTGAAGGAGCTTACACATGCTTGAGCAAATAGAGTAAGTATTAATTTGAAGGTGATGTGGAAAGTGACGAGCAGTTGCGTTCAGTTCTTCAGTTGTTATTGATTGTAATCTCAGGAGAAAGACTTAAGCTGAATTAATAGAACAAGTTGGAAATATTCCGACTTTTTACATCGATGTTGGGGAGTTTCAAGAGATATACACCAGAAGGGTTCTCTCAACGATTGCCGACATCCATGTTAGTCGCGGTTGCACTTCAAAGATTATGAGGACCGAAAGTTGTTAAAAAAAAATGTTGTTGTTGTGGTATTCAGTCGTAATACTGGTTTGATGAAACCCTCCATGCTACCCTATCTTGCGCAAGCCTTTTAATTTCCTTTAAACTAACATACCCCACATCCTCCTTCATCTGCTTAGCGTAATCCATCCTTGGCCTCCCTCTTTTGTTCTTACCTCACACACTTCCCTCTAATGCTAATTTTACAAGACCCTCGTGTCTTAAAACGTGGCCTATAAATCTATCTCCATTACCTTGGTTTTCCCTCTATTAATCCTCATATTGAACTCTTTCTCCAGAACTACGTTCATGACATTTATTATGGTTTCCAAGTCTTCTTCTCATTCCCCTAATACTACAATATCGTCGGCAAAGCGTAAGGTTTTTATTTCTTCTCCTTGCAGTATGATTCCTTTTCCATATTCCGTTTTCATTTTCTTCATCGCCTATTCTATATATCAGTTAAACATAAGTTAAAAATTATGTATTGAATTTCCAAGGTTCAAGCCAAAATTATATTTAAATGTTCGTATTCTACCCCACAATACATCCTGAGGTCTTTGCAAGATTCATCATTTTCTTTTATTTCATTTTGTTTGTACCATATATTTAATTGATATTTTTTGTTAAATAAAGGTTAATTATATTAATAAATAAATTTTTTCTTAATATGGCATTGGTTAATGTCAGAAAGTTTATTAAGTGTAGGTGAGAAATACCTAAATATGTATTTGAAAAAGAACTTAAAATAGTGACAATTAAACGTATAACATTAATAAATGGAGAGAAAACTTTAAAGATGAAGCATAAAAATTTTATGTCTCAAACAATTGTAATATGAAAAATATCTTATCAATAATTCCAGAAAATCAGTAGGACTTCACACAATTTTTCCAGAATATATTTGTGAAAAGATTTCTAAGCAAAATTTAAATTTTCCCCACTTACCTCTGGTTGATTTCAAGTATGAGGACAAACCGAACAAAACATTTAGCAATTTTCTCAAAAAATTAAGCAAGATTTTAATAAATTGTGCAAAAATGGTTCAGAAATTATGTTTTTATCATTCAAAATGTTATTAGTAGTAGTTAATTTTAAAGTATAATCTGGTTATGAAATTTATTTTCAACTATGTGGTGATAATTACAGAGACTTTTCAAAAGTCATCAATTGTCTTTAGGGAAATTGGAGAAATAAGAATTGTGGCGAACAGAAGAAAGGTATAAAAAGAGACTATTAAAATATCTATATCGAATACAGAGTGGAATCATCGTTAAAGAAAAGTAGTGGATCGTATAAAAGAAAGGTAGAATATAGATCCAACGTTTCAAACTGAAATGAATTCCTCTCGTATTCGTGAAATCAGGCGATTCACAACTGTAAGGGCACAGATATATTTAATTCTTCCCAGCTCAATACAGAGATATACAAATACATTTTACAAACATATCACAGGCTTTTTTTGTTTATTTAAGAAATACCGAAAACACGAAGTTGAAAAAACCGCAATATGTATATTGAAAAAAAAATTAATGTTGTATCTAGTATCTTAGATAGAATTTTCATTTTGCATTAACAGAATATGATTTTCATATTCACTAATAATACATACTAATTACACTAACACTATTGAAAACATTGGTGTTATTAATAGAGATTAAGGCGTTAAAATCTAAAGATATTACTCTGATATAATCTTACATAATATATTCTAATGTTTCACAATTCATTGAAGAGAAAATCTAGATTAAGGAGTTTTTGTTTTAATGTCGATATGAATTAGAGATTATCGCTATGCGCACGACATTACTATTAAGTGATTAAATATGTGATAAGTAGAGAGAGGATTAAAAACATTCTTGACGGACCGGTGATATTTGTACAAAAATAATAGTTTTGCTAATGATTTGAAAGGTTGTTCATTTTAAAATTTAAAAAATGTATCTTATCTGAAACATCGAATATAATTATTGTGGTACATGATGTCTCGGATCATTTTATTCCCAACAAGTAACGCCAGATATTAGATAATTATTTAATAGGGAAACCAGGGATCCTCCCAGAAAAGTTCTGGAATTGTTGACAGTAAACGTTGTCGTTTTCTAGCTTCAGACATTGAAACAAAGCAAGTGGACTTGGGGATGAAGCTGCGCTGTCACAGACAGGCCGCGGGAAGAATTGACGCAAGATGCCTCTTCTAGTACGCGGCTAAATTTAAAGCGGCCTACAGGCGGTTAATTTCGTCGACATCCTTCTTGTCAAGATTCCATGATGAAGTCAACTTTGAATGTTGCGGATAGGTTGGAAGTTGAAGTTTGATGTCGGTGACCAAGTTGGAATTAAATTATATCATATCGGTGAGTCATAATGTTGGCAACCTTGTTTGAGCGTCTGTGGCCAAATTAACAGAGTCTGAGTTTTATTGCCCCTGGCTCAAATTCTGTCTCCGCACCGACAAACGTCCGAGCAGATGTGTTTGGCCGTTACAGGACATTTAAAGAAAGAGTGTTAAACATAACAAACTGTTATAAATAGAACTAAAATATGTGAGGATCGCCAAAGATCTGAAGCGGGCGCAGATTATTTATTTTTTCCCAGTTTGTGGTGCTTATGAACTGGTGTTTCGTTGGTATCACGAAACGCAAATTCATTGAGGTTTGGATGAAGAAATAGAGGAAGAACGAGTATTTACGAGTATAAACAACTTACATAATGATGTATAAGGCAGTTTCAATTGTAAAAGGATTCAAGGCGAATTTTTAGAGAGAATATAAGTATAGGTACTAGCAATATTTCGAGGCTACTGCATGATAGGAGCTCTTCGACTCTCACTCCTTGCGAGAGTTGTTCAGAGGAGCAACCTGCTCCTTCGCTGCACTCGGGTCGATATATATATATATATATGTATATTGTAACATGCGATACAACACGATTCCCTGGTAACGACCTACTCATGTGTTGCGTCGCTACTGTCGTAAAATGTACGCGGGAAAGATAGGGTGTGCATGCTATGTTCACGTGACATTTTAGTTTGCTCAAACCGCCTGCGAGATGAATCGTAAATCGGAGCAGCGAACGTCTAGACGAGCAGTGTACACGTGACTGGGCGCTGCAAATGGCCGACTCAGAGCGAGAAATCGCATACAGGTGACCGTACTGTAGAAATATGCGACAAGACAGAAGCTGGAGTGTGTAGGGGTCGCCATCGTCGAAATGCTCTTGAGAATAAATGTGTTAGCAGGATGTGTTGGTGGTACGCGCAGTGTCGCGACCACGATAACTCGGTCCTGTGTTACTATCATACCTTATTTATAAACTTTCTTTTTCCTCGGCACTTCAGCCCATTCAGGGTCTTGGCCTACCGGGTCGACTGCGAACTGTCATCTTATAGGACATTCCGAATTTGGAGTAATGCGTGGTTAGCGTATCGATTCTTCAGCAGTCTTAATCTCCGCGACCATTACGGCACAAATATCCAAACCCATGTCAAGATTCGAACCCAAGACCTCTGGGTTGTGAGACAGCGACGCTAGCCACTCGACCACAGGAGGTCGGGTATTTATATACCTGCTAGGTACGTATTGGGTAGGCCTAGTATTCACTTAGAAAATGTAGGCTCAATTTGGACATAGAAAGTCTATTTTGTCGTTGGTGAAGAATGCCTTACAAGATTCTACCTTTCCCGCAGAATGTTTTATATTTATATTTATACTATATTATATTGTATTAATATTTTCTGCAATATTTTCTTTCTTTCTCCTTGGCTCTACAACCCATTGAGGGCATGGGCCTACCGAGTCGACTGCGGACTGTCATCTTGCATGACACATTCCGAGTTTGGAGTGACACGTGGTCAGCGATTTTCTGCAATATATCAAATGAATAATGCACGAAAATTTAAGTAAATCTTCTGTTTTTAAACCCTAATATTTTCATGGAAAACAATTGAACCGTTTCGGAGCCTATTGGAGACAAACTTCCAGACAGACGGACTCTTCAATTTTACTTATTGTTATAGACATAGAAATTACTAAAATACGTTAAATTCATTAAATGTGTATGTTGTTTAAAAATTTTAAGTTGCTGAAAATTTAATAAACCCACATTATGGGCTTTACAGTGGGCTTTTTCAAATGGCTGTAAACCAAGTTGCGGTAAACAGTGGTCCACAAATAGAACTAAACCTCACCCAATCGCGGCGGGCGTTCCCCAAGGAAGTGTCATTGCCCCCTTCCTATACAACATCTTCTCCCATGATATCCCACAACATCCTAACACTAGCACAATCTTTTTCGCAGACGACATAGCCATCTCCTATGAAACCTCCTCCCTCACCTCCGATTTCCAACCACTCCAATCAGCGCTCAATAACCTAGAGCAATGGTCCAAACAATGGCGAATCAGTATCAACCCCACCAAATCAATAACCATCCCATTCACTCTAACAAAAAACCCTCCTCCCCAAATTCATCACTATCTAAACAATTCATTAATCCCTACAAAAACGGAAACCACCTACCTCGGAATCATGTTTGACTCAAAACTATCCTGGAAACCTCACATTAATTTTCTCCTCTCCAAAATAAACCAAAAATTCAGAACTCTATATCCCCTCCTAAACAGAAAATCCCCTGTCTCCACTAGCACAAAACGCCTCATATACCTCTCCATTATACAACCCACCTGGTCCTATGCCTCCTCCATATGGGGAACAACAACCAAAACCCATTCAACCAAAATTCAAACCAAACAAAACACAATACTACGCACCATCACAAACTCTCCCTGGTACCTAAGAAATTCCGTCATCCATAAAAACATCAAAATTCCCAATGTTAACTCAGTAATCTCCAA
The DNA here is from genome assembly GCA_034510155.1 of Eucriotettix oculatus. Classification (NCBI taxonomy): domain Eukaryota; kingdom Metazoa; phylum Arthropoda; class Insecta; order Orthoptera; family Tetrigidae; genus Eucriotettix; species Eucriotettix oculatus. The sequence goes on from CM067377.1 coordinate 183,091,509, forward strand.
ATCCATAACAAACCTAATCAAAAGCGCACTCAACCACCCAAACCCCACGATCCAGCAATTTCACAACAATCCTCCTCCACCTCCACGCTCCCGTCGCCTCAAAAGAAAACTTCCGATTGACCTCATCCTTCCCCCTGATCATTCAGGCACACCCTAACCCACTCTACCATCATGTCCGCAGACCACATCCTCATTAATCCTCCATAAATCAGTTCTCTACCTGTCAATCCTCACCCACCTAAGTCGTATGCCCCTCAGGTACTCGCAAAAATAAATAAACATAACCAATTCTCCTAAAGTAGGTTAATTAAATGAATTAACCTATCTTCACGTTATCATGTTAATTATATACCTTTTTAATATTGTATATACTGTATCGTTATCGTCCAAACTGATAATCTGTACGATAAAAGTTTTTAAAATAATAATAATAATAAAGAAATAGAACTATAAACAGCTCAAGATGTTTACGAGCGGAAGTGTTTGGGGTAAGTCAGTAATAATAACTTAAATTAAATTGATATTAAACCCCAAGCTTATCGTAAAACGACAGTTCCTCATAAAAAACAACTAAATCCTCATAGAACTATTCATAATTCAACAATTACAGTTTGTAGGTAAAAAGATATTGTTCGTTATAATATTACTTTATTTGCTAATACGTTTGCTTGTTTTGGATAGAAAAAAAACTCGATTTAACGAAATGTAGAAGCAGAGAGGTTCTATAAAAACCGGAAATCTATTTGCGTCTTCTATATAACGTTTTAATAATTATTAATATATAATTGTAGGATATGAATTACAACAAGTAAGTTAACCTATTATATCTGATTTTTTTAATCCGCTTAGTGGTTATCGATTTCGAATGAAACAACGGTGAGCAATTAGGAACATCTTAGCAGCTGATGAAAGCGGTCTTAATAATAGCAGGCACTTACTTTATTGAATAGATTTCTCTGAAACCACGCTGTTATCGAAGACTGTCAAAAGTGTATTTAAGCTAAAGGAATATATACATAAAATGGCTTAATCGACGACGATATTTCCAGATGAATTGGTTACAGACCTACTGCAAAGTATCAAGTTACGAAGGCTGGAGAGAAACTACGCAGTAAAAACCTACGCTGAATCATTCTTTCGGTTATTAAATGCTGCATTTACAAAAAATATGTTGGACAATCGTGTTTTTATTCAAACGATTTCCACTTAAACGATATTCTCTTCATTACTGCCTGCGCCCCTTTGTTGTCGCAGTGATTCCGTTTCTTTATCTCGATGGTTGCTATGGCAACGATCCTCACTTTCTGACGTCACTTCTTACACGTGTTATGGACAGCGAACGGATTATGCAAGCATTTATTGAGGACTGTCGAATAACTCTCTACTGTGTTTATCATTTATAAAATACGCTCTTGTATCATCGTTAAGTTTAAGATAAAAGCGAATACCAAATGCGGTTAATCCTAAAAAAAATGTTTTAAAATTGACGTATTTGTGTGTTTGATGTTTTATACTATTCTTCACAGCTGAGAAACTGTTGAATACTTCCACCCTACGTAAAGTATGTTGTATTCTAAAGAAGGGTCATTTTTGTATCCTATTTAACATATAGAAGTATTGATTTTGAAATGTAATTGATCATAGAGCAGAAAGCATTTACGAATAAAACGAGTATACTGTGAAAATTTATTTCCTTCCAATATTCACTTTTCTTGGCAAAATTACGCCGATGACAACGAAATGAGTAGTTGAGTGGCCCTTAGGAATTATGAGCGTCAACAATTTGTAGAATATATTAACTTCCACTCAACCTTCTAAACATAATGAGCTCTAGTAGAATATCCCAACAAGAGCTTGCTCAGTGCATAATTTCTCGACAGTTCATTATGCCGATTGAAGTTTCTCCGTCAGTAAATTATACCGAATGAAATTTTCACACGTCATTATTCCTATTAACGTTCACCCGAAAGGTCAGTATGCCGATGGGTCATTTTCCAATTTTTATAAAATGAAATATAATATTAATAGACTAGTATACATTATTTTATTGTAAATTAAGTTATTAACCTTGATTGTTTACGAGTAACTCATACGCTAGGCCCTCAGGTACTGTGAAGTGACACGATGTGCTGAACACTTTTTTGGGTGCTGTGACTTAATTGCGTGTTAATCTATGAAAGTTTAAATGGAAGAAATTTAAATAATGTTTTATATATGAAGAGAATTTATTTTTAAGTATAAAGATCACTCCTTGTCAGTAGTTCTTTAATTTGTGGTACATTTCAAATCAATTTTCATCGCAAAGGGAAAATATTGGCCTCAAATACCTTGGTTGTAATGTTTATAAGTAAGCATAGTTAGCGGAGATCCCTGTGGCATTATAACTGACGACTTTTTGATACTTTCCCACTGTTGCTCCGGGAAAATTGCAGTTTAAACCAATTCCCCCTTGGACTCTTCCTTCCTTTCACCAACTAGGAGAACTTGTCTTCAATAATAGCCTTTCTCCTATGTAACTATCTGTTTCTCTTCTATCTCATTACTTAATCATAACTCTCTCTATCGCTATATACATAACTCCTCTATCACATCTCTTGGATAACTAACTGTCTGATGTCCCCTCTATCACTTCCCTACCATAACTGGCTTTCTCACGTCTCGTCTATAACTGCCTGTATGACGTCTCGTTTATCACTTTCTCCTCCATATGGTGGTTGTATCTCGAAAACTCAGTCTGCACATTTCTCCCCTCCAGATCTATAAAATTGGTCCTGCAAATTATATATATATATATATATATATATCAGATGTAAATTTATTTTGTACTTCTGTAGTTAACATCAAAACAGTTGATGTTACAATAAATGGCACGAAATTTCCTGCAGACCTACTACTGATTAATAAAATATTAATTTTTTTTATTAGGAATAGGTCAGATGTTGTAACTAATAATATTAGAATCATAATGATATCGATAAACTTAGAATAAAATGATTAATTTAAGTGGATTAATGTCGAAATTTCTACTTTGAACAAAATTTATTTAAACGCAATTTACCTAAAAAGGAAAAACTTTTTTCCTTTTAATGGTTTTCCTAAATAAATTTAAATTTATTTTACTCGTCCAATTTTATAATTGATATTATATTGATTAATTTCTATTGTTTTATGATTGGTAACATTTATTGTTCGAGATACATTATTTAAATATTTTTTATATTGATTTAATTTATGTATTCGTATATATTTTAATGTCAACAATTTCACTTTCTGTTATATAGCTGCCAAATAATTTATTTTTGTGTATCCTTATTTATTTTAATTGTCTGTATTTATTTCCTTTTACATTATGAAATTTTAGTGGTCTGTTAACAAATTGTTAGATTACATTTCGGCCGAAACCGGCACTGAACACATTCCATTAAGCAAAATTTTCTCTTTTCGTGCCTCGAATGATTATTCCGTTGTATTTGCGTCATTTCATAATGTAAGTCTATATTATTTATATTTTAATAATTTAATTCAAAACTGAACTATTTATTTTAACGGAACATTGTAAATTTAAATTTATAATTTTTTGTCTGTAGTTAACTGCAGAATGAATTTTGAATACGTTCTTCTGTAGCTGACGAAGTACCAAAATTACAGGCAAAACGTCGTATGTATAGCGTATGATAATTGGCTTGTCCGTGAATTGGTTGTTAATTCATTTCTATTTAATTCTTTTCGAGAACACGCATTAAGTTATATATTACTTAAATAAATTATGCCGATTTTTAACAATTATTAGTATTGTTTTAGAAATATATATATATATATATATATATATATATATATATATAAAGGTAGCGATTTCTCATTACATATTCCACTGCATAATTGTAAAGTTTTTTATTTCATATATATTGATATTAAAGTATTATTTTATAATTTCAACGTGTTTATAAAGGAAAAACAGTCAATGTACTTTTTATTCGTCCAAACATAACATTGCATAACATCTTTGGGAACATTTATGGAAGTTCGTTATACATACAGTTCACAGTCCGTCACATGATTTAAATTTGACTCATTACAAACTCAAACAAAAAGGAATTAAAAAAATAAGAAACTTATTGGAATAATTCTTTTTTATATAGATTGTTAACGTGTTATGAAGTAAACTATTTTTTTTCAGTTAAATAATTACACAAATTGGTGCATTGGAATTTTATAAAATATTTCACTATTTTGTATACAATACTGTTGCCTTTTTGTAACACATTTGAAATAATTAGAACTATTTTATGTCATTGATGAAATATGCGTGGATGATATCTTTAAGTTAGCTCCTTTGTCCAAGAACAGTTTTCTTTTTTACTTTGTCGTTGTCTCTAGCCATCGTTCTACTCCAACTGCCCTGTCAGGAATATCAAGGTGGTCCGTAGAAGGCAGTTCTTTCAATGGAGCCATTTCCAGCAATCTTCCATTAGGGATCTGCGAGTTACCGCCGTTCTCTTTCGGACACAGTCGTTCCCTGCTGCCGCTGAAAACTGAAGAAAGAAAAAACAGCAGTCACATTATAAAGTAGTCGGCTGCAACATTGCAGAACAAATTTATTTAATAAAGGAAGTATAAAATACAAAACAGAAACGTGAGTCGAACCCTAACATACGATCGATGGAGATGACACATGTGAAAGTGGTATACATTCACTTATTAATCACATAAATCATACGTAATATTAAACTTTAACTGTAAGTAAGAGTTAAAGAATGTATTTAATAACTATTAAAGTGATGTAATTTATATCTGAAATTCAGATAAAATTTCATTTTACTCATTGTTCTATAATATAACTGATATATTGTCACTTTAATCTTGTTTAATATTTTGTTAGTAAAGTTTGATGTAATTAATATCAGGATTTGATTAGGAAAATCATTTCAGAGCCTTCAGACGCTACTGACAAAAAAGGGAGAAAAAATAACAAATGCGTAATGTTTGCAGTTGAGAGTTTTACCTGAATCCGGTGATGTTGGTGGTCCTCCAGATAGTAAAGTGTTATGGCGTAAGGCTCGTGGTGGACTCTTCAGCTCTGAAGTCAGAGAAGAAGTAATGCTGGGAAGACGAATATCTAAGTGAGATCCCTTTTCCGTCACAATCTGCGAAACATAATTTGTAAAACCAAACAGCGTTTCAGCAATAGTAATATCGAACTCATCTAAGAAATTTCCAATGGTAATTATCTACAAAGAGATATGAAATAATATTTTCAGATGCAAAAAAATAAAACCGGTAGGTGGTCTCTCTAACGCAGAAAACATGTCTGTGTGATTACGTTTGAAATTATTAAATTAAATTTATTAACAAAAATGTTTCGGATATGGAAAGCATTATTAGTGTTAGGAATTTCAGAATACCGTATATTTCGCGCTATTACAAATGGCGAAAGCATATCACTCAACTTCTACATAGATTAATGTATAATACATGGACATAATATACGGTAATGTGCATCTTATTATTATTTTTGAGATGATATGTAGTTAGCGAATTAACTATCCTTCCTGGAAAATACGTAAGTGAATTTTCAAATAAAGACTCAAGAGAAACTTGTAGTTGACAACATTAATCCAAGTATTTCGGTAAAGGACGGTTAGACTTAAGCAAAAATAGATTTTCTTACAAAACCATTTGATATCAAGACTGCGTTTTTACATGGAGGCTTAACAGAAGAGTTATCCATGGATTTTCCGGAAGGTATAATTATCCAAGAAAAATTATGGGGAATACGGCATGACAATTTTTGAAACGGGGAAGTGTGGAATAAGATCAAATCTCGGAAACGTTCATGAGCCTATGCAGAGTCAATTTTTTTTCAATATGTTTAGAACGAATATATTAGGATTTTTGTTAATGTTGTGTAATACATTAAAAATACACGAGAAATAGTCTGAAAAATAGCAACATTTTTTGTGTGTGCGTAGAACCCTTGAGACGGACAAAGGAAACAGTCCTTCTTCAGACAATATGGAACAGACCTATTACGGACAATAAGTTTCATCCGTTCCTAATTCAAGAAGGATTTGCTTCCGTCAAGTTGGTAGCTATACGTGGATAATTTGAAACAGCCACTGCACTGAACTAATTCAAATCACACGAGGGAGACGATTTGAGGCAGAGAGATTATTAAATTGAGGGCCAGTGGCGAGAGATGAGACGAGCTGTTGAGACCTCGGCAGATGTAGGTTTTGCTAGACGTTTTCAATATATTGACCCAAGGCGTGATCCATGCAGCCAGATCATCCAATACAGTCAATGAGAATCGACTTCAGGCGCCTCAAAATCCTCAACCCCCGAAGCAGTCCGAAGCAAAGCGCCACCAGAGAATGCAGCTACAGTCCTCTACGGTATCGTTGATACTGTGTTTGAATTTAACGAGTTGTCATTGCCAGACCTATTTGCCATATAAAATTTTGCTTCTTTTGGTTCACCCCACAGGTGACCTTCTATTAAAAAAGTCTCAATATAAAATCAATAACGTAAATTCATTTTGTGTTTGGGGGGGGGGGATTGACGAGTTTTATTAATTAAATTTTATTCGTGCTAAAATAAATGCCTTATTTTATTTTAACTTCATTTCTGCCATTATTATTTACATTTCCATTCAAATTATAATTTTCCAATATTGAATAATAACTTAATTAATTAATTAATAATAATAAGTAAATTAAACCCCGTTACATACTATCCATTTTACAGTTAACAGCGCTGAGGGGTTATAAAAGTGTTTAGGTAAAAAAACAAAGAACGTAACTTAACATTACAAGTCAGTGTTATGAATAAAATTATTATTCCTAACTAAACATCATTGCTTGTAGGAAAAACAACACGTAGCAACAGACATAGTTCTTATTTAAGTTTGTCGATGTTCGAACAGCTAAGGAATGTTCTATAGTCGGATTTTTCATTAATGCCAAACCAAAATTATTATATAGTATAAGAAAGAAACAAATATTATAATGTTGCTTTCGTCAGGTGGTTTAAAATCCAATCACAACACAAAGAGGCAAGAACATTTTATATGTTGTGTGGTGTACTTTTTCTGTAATTTTATTTGTGTGATGAGTAATGAAGATCTACAGATTGTATTGCTAAAACTTATATCAGGAAGGTTTAAACATTTATTAAATGTAGTTTTATATCGTAAGTTTCCAGCTGAATATAAATATGAGCGTAATTGAATAAACTTCACATAAATTCACGTAATGTTATGTATTTTAAGAAACATAAATGTCGGGATATATAGAGCTTTGATTTTTATTTAGAAATATGTTTTGGTTATATCGATGGGTTTGTACTAATGAAATTCAGATCATTGCAGAACGTTCAGTCAGCATAGCCTTGGTTGGTCGTCGACATGACTGTAAAATAAGGTCATTTATACGTAATCACGTACCTTCTTATGCAATTAATAACAGTAGCATAATTGAGTCCGTTCCAAATAACTAACTGTAAACACGTTTTGTAGGTAATAGATCCAACGAAATAATGTTTAAATGAATGAGCAGGGAAGGGGAATAGTAGTTGGTGCGACGCTTTATACATCAGTCCTCACAGGCCATTATCCAGCTTTACTGCTTTCAATTCTCACATGGGACCGTACCGAATAGAGTGCTTTTACTATCAACTATATGTCTTTTTTACTCCTGTCCCTTGGAAGAAGGCCGGGTAGAAATCGTCAATATTCAAGGTACAATGTTTGAAATTTTCATTTAGAATGAAGGTAATTTTGAACTACTATTAATACTCTCTAAGCATATGTGATATTAATTAAACTAATCAACTATATTGAAACAGTTAATAAATTGTAATCATTAAAACAGGATTAGGAAGCAATTTTTGACGAACTTAAATATTATTTTACGATAACTGTTAAGATATCACGAAATATCTAAGTTATGTTACAAATTTTAATAGAATAAAATTAGTTACCTTGCGATTCATAGAGTACAGTTTAGTGGTGATGTCCCTTGCCACCAGAGTCGTGAGAACAGTTGCCAGGTAAGTTTCTTTGACAAACAGATATTCGAGGGAAGATCTTTGCCAGTAAAGATACCGACACGAAGTCGCTGCTATTATTGAAACCTGTAGATTAAGATTATAACTTCAACACAGACAATATTTTTGGTTGACATACTTTTGTTTTGTGTAGAGTAGGATAGCACAGGAAAGGAAGGTTTTCGCGAAAAAAGGAATTTACTTACGGGTAATATAAGTGTAAATATTAGGAAATCGTTGCTAAAAATGTTCGTATGGAGCGTGGCGTTATTCTAAACAGAATAGGGGAAGAGCGAACAATATGGAGAATGGTTTTAAGACGAGTGTATTGTAAAATCAGTATTAGAGGGAAGTGGATGGGGTTAGAGCACAAAAGGGAGGCCAACTGTGCAATATGCTAAGCAGTAAATGAAAAGGCTTGCGCAAGATAGGTTAGCATGGAAGGTTGCATCAGACCAATCTAATGACTGAAAACCACAACAACAACAAAACCAGCGTAAAGCACTCACTCATTTGTATATATACTGTACATCATTTCGACCATAACCGTAGCTGAAGATAGTTGATGACACCACATTACTAACAATGTAAATAGTTTAACCATTTAAAGATGTCTGTTATTTATTTTATTGAAAATTGTACTGTATATTTTAACAAAAATTTTATGTAATCAAACTTAATATTGATTTTATCATTTTTGCGTCTAGTTACCCTAGGAAGTCCACAAAGGATGATGAAACATTGTAATTACATTAACTAAATGTTATTTAAATTTGTTTGATGACATTTTTGGTAGTATTTTTATTTATTTGAGTTGGCATTAACATATAAATTTCATACCGTTACAGACTCATTGAATTTTCTAGTTGACTTAATAAAAGAGCTCAAGTGTGAAGACTGTTATTATTTATATTATTGTACAGTAAAAATATATGGTTTAAAATTTCATTTCAACCATCTGGAAAATCAGATAAGGTGCGTTCTATGTTATTTGAAAAATTATACGAAATTAGATGGTTTTGTAATAATGAGATACTAGTGAGATATCCAATATATCCGCTGACATTAGAAGACGTTATAGACAACCCGGCGAATATTCTACCAAATCAAAGACAAAAGAAACTAAAAATAAACTTTAAAAAGTATGCACTCAGCTAGAACATCTGCAAATTCCCATATCGTCAACAGAATTGACGTTTATACTTCAAGACGAATTTCTGCTCTGACGTGTTTCCTTACGACACTTATCGAAGTAACGTGTAATTATTTACCCATTATTTGACGGTATCTTTTACCAACGATATGATGGATTACTCGTCTTCGATGAGGAGTACGCAAAAACTGATTCCGATCTCTTCTATTTGAGGCATGATAACTTATATTACAACTCGAGTTGTCTGTGCATATGGCGAAAACAAATCGTATCTAGAAATAGGCTAAATCCAAACGAACCCTAATACAAAAAATAGCCTAAAATATTATGCAAAATATTCATACGAATGGAAGGACACGAATTTATACATAATTTGCACTTTTTACCAAAAGGAAGAAATTCCTCTTATTCAGAGGTAAGAATGGTGGAAGGAGAAAGAAATTCTATTTGCCTTTTTCGAAGAGCGAAATAGAAAACAATCATGCAGTTAGGAGTGTACATGACGTAGTAGAGGCGGTTCATGGGAAACAGCGGAAAATGGAAGAAAATTGTACGAAAAATAATGTAGCGCAGTAGAACCCGCGTCCAATTTTTTTATTATAATTTAAATACCAAATATTCCGGCATGAGAAAGTCGCTTGCCAAGAAGAAGGGGTTTTTCCGCGCGCCGTCTTGGCGGCTCGGAATAACAAAGGGACTGCGGCTGACACCTGGACCATAAAGCTCGGACACCTCGTCGCCGGTTTCGGAATGTCCTAATCTGCTTAGGAATTTGGTGACGGGTGGCGTGTGTTCCCCAAATGAAACAAGGGATATGATTGGAGAATATCCATCCCTGCCACCTTAGTAATAGATGTCGGCTGAGTGGGGACAAGGTTTTAAAGAGGCTGGTGGAGACAATTTGCGACAGATTTTTGCAGGGGATGGAGAGAGGAGATTGAAGGAGAGTGGTGGAAGAGATTTTTGGCAGGTGGTACAAGGTGATGGTGAGACGAAATTGAAGGAGAGTGGTGGAGAAAGAGATTGCGGGTGATACAAGGTGGTGGCAAAAGGAGATTGGCAGCAGAGTGGTGGAGAGAGGAGATTGGTGAGGTGGCAGCGGAGACCATGCTTTGATCAGTCCAGGAAGCAGGGAAGAAAGGTCTTAACAACAAGGGAAGAAAGAGGAAAAAGCGGTGTTTCCTCAATTTGGCAGCAGCTATTGTCGACCGGCCACTTCAAGTACCACAACACGGAAATTACAGCGAGACGCCTATGAAAACAACTCAGGTTCGTCAACGAACAGATCTGCTACACGTGGTCACCCAAACCATTAATACCCTGAGATCTTTAATACAATCCCATTTTAATTAATTATTTTTGTACATAATATATACACGCACTACCCATATTAAAAATTATTGTGTTTACAACTAATAAATGTATATATTTAAACTCAAATATTAAATTCATTAATTAATATTCCCCCCATCATTTACAATAATCGCTCACAAAATTATGGACTCGTCCAACATTTAGTAACGTGCCATTCGTGTTTTGTTTTGTGTGCGATAATATATTTGAATGAGTGGATTGGGGATGAAAGACTTTTAACATTTTAGCAAACAAATGTTTACATTTTTCTAAGAAACAGCTATCTAAATATCAATACCTCAATTGGAACATTTCATGCTTCACGAATCTAGTCTGAGCATTCAAACTAGATGTCTCCTTGTTTTGTTATCGTATTGACGAAACACGGGAAATTATTCCAAATTACATAGTGGATGTGTCAACGGAGACAGACGGCGTTCTGACAATCTATACTTACGTATCCGATAACCAACCAACCAACAAAGCGTCTAACGTCAAGGCATAACGTGAAAATACAGCTTCTCCCACATCGTCATATACATATATTAAAATGCACGCCTTTCTAAATGCAGGAAAACTAATTCGAGAACTTTTATTCGGAAGGTGACCTTCGGAGCTGCATATCTGTACGTACGAAGTCTTTGTGAAAAATATATTCAAGATTTAACTCTATGAGTTCCAAACAATATCCCATGCTAAAATTTTCAATTTTATAGCAGGTTAAGAAAGAAACTATCTATAACCATGCTCATATTGTTATCTATATGAAGACGCTTAATTGAAACTGTAATTAGCGCCTGTTATTTCATCACGCACGTCACGTCATATGCTTTTACGTTAACTATATTAAAGCGAAGTGTAATTATCAGTCTTTGTCTGATTATTGGTAATGGAAGTTGCAAAGTATAGTAAATACCACATTGCTATGTTCATGGAAAGTAACGTATATTAATATTCCATAAATTAATTTTCTTAAATATATTGCATGAATTTCAATTTAACACTGTAAAATTTCTTGAGTATGATTTATAATCTGAGAGGGGAAGAAAGAGGAGATGGAGGATGGAGAGATGAGACGGACAACATACAAATACGGAAGAAGAAAGAAATTTATTTGGTACCATCAGATGTTGGTAAATAAAAGCATCATATCAGACAACGCTAATGTTTCAATTTCGTCCCTCCACTTCAAATATAAAATATTCATGTGTAATTTCACTGCTACAGTTTGCACTCCAGCACGGGGTGTATAAGATCAAATAAGTAATAAACCGTAAGAAAATGTATGCTCACATTATCTTAAAATGAAAGAAACATGGAAAAGTTTGTTTTTTCACGATATATATTCTAGCAGAGCCCGGTGTTGCCCGGGTATTAATTTACATTACCCCGGTACATTATTTAATACTTGGTCAACATATGATTAAACGGGCATCTAAAGCATCATAATATGAACCCCAAATATACTACCAGTATTTCGGTAAAACAGCAGGGCTAAAAATATTATTAGTTCTATAACTGAATAACAATTCTCTTAACACTTTATGTAAGCCCAAAATACTCCCGATACATTAAAGAAATCAAAATTTCCTCAAGTTATTGAAGACTGTCAAATGTATTTCCCGTAACCGAATAAAGGAAGAAAATTTCACAATTTCTTAAGAAAGGGAAAATTACGTCCGGTATTTTAAGATGGTAATAATTTGCTTCAGTACTATAATATAGAAAAAGATGCACCCGACCCACACCCCTGCAAGAACTAGGGCTTATTACACCCATCAAGTGTATAAACTGGACCTAAGAGATATATAAATAAAATAAATTTATTCTTCCTCCCTCCTCAATAATCAATAAAATTAAACTTACACAAATTTAGAATGCTAGAATAAAACGAAACGAATTCCATGACGTCGGAACATATATAATTCTACTTCAGTTTGGTTTCATAGACTTCCATTCCACCTCCACAGTCCACACACGACTCATTTAAGTTGCATGTTGAATTTCAGAATAGAAGTCGGCGACTTCTATTAATACCGACACAGTCATGAATCACAGTTGATTTCGTCTTACTTATTTCTTCTTCCATGTTAAACCCCAGTCTTGACACAATCACTCTCATATATCCGGTTTCGACACAAATATCGGTTAATTTTTTTATTTTATGTAATACCCAAAACTCGCACCCTTATGGTTCCACCCCTCCCTAGTGGAATAGGTTAGAAATTACATACACACAAAATCTACGAGAATACTATAAAAATAATTGAGCACGAAAAATATTATTTCGACTCAATTATCGACCCCTTTGTGCATTTTTTTAAAATTTCCGTCCCTTCCCGTGTCCTCGCTCCTAGGAGTAACAAGTGACGGTCGAGTCTTACTCCCACAGCGTTTATTTTTGCGTCTCGACCAACGTGCCTACAAGATTAGATATAAATTGCTCCACCTGTTTAGAAGTGGACGCAGAGTTACACCCCCCTCCCCCGCCCACGACTCCATCATCGTCTTAGATACCATAATAAAACTCAGCGATTTGGACACCAATTTTGATTGTTTTCTTGTTACTTTAATGTGAGCCCCTATGACTACTCTACTCCCATAGTGAAAGAGGGTTCAAAGTTATTGGCTCTGAAATATATTTATTCTACTATAAATCGGCCATTTTTGCAAATTTATAACTTCCGCCCTTCCACTACCAACCTTAGTAGTGGAAGCCGTGTCTTACCACCGTAGTATTAGTTTTGAGCACAAAATTTGATATAAATTGCGCCTGCCGTTTAATATTGTACATGGAATTTCGTTTTACTATCTTCCACCCCGTCTTAGGTGCTGAACTGCTTGTTGAAAATCAGAATTAAAATCAACGGCTCCCGTAACTCCGGTTTAAATACAAATTTCCATTGTTTCTGTATTTTCATATGTCGCCCTTCTCTCTCACCCGTATGAATATTCCCTTCCCTTGCTGAAAGGATTAAAATTCTGTACAATTAGTGTTGTAGAAAACTCTATCAAAGTAATTTACCTCGATAAATATTTATTCGATATTAATTCGGACGTTTTTGTATATTTAAAATTTACGCCTCCTCCAATCCCCTACACTTGGTGGGTCCGAGGAGCAAGCAAATAAAATTATATCAAAATAGTTTCCATCCTGTAAATTTATTAGCCAGAAGTGTGTTTTACTCCCGACCCAACTGAGTTGAGTTTGGCTTGCCAAGTACACCTGTTAAAATATTGATCTAAATTGTTCCATTCGTTAGCGATAGGTTATTTTCCCCCTTCCTTCCCCTGTTAGGGGATGAACTATAACTTAAAATGCATTTTTAACGTCAGAACTAAACCCAGCGGCACACATTACACCGGTTTAAAGCTCAATCTCGATTGTTTTATGGTTATTTTTATGTGACGCCCAGCACCCACGCCTAAGAATACTCCCCTTCGATTATGGATAGAGTTGACTATGTATCGGAGGACGCACTATAAAATTAATTGACCCAGAAATGTATTATGTATATGATGAAAATAATGGCCGTTTTTTGCTTATTTAAAAATTTTCAACTCCACCCCACCCCTAGAGGTGGTAGCCAAGTGTTACCCCAACAGTGCCGATTTTCGGGTCGCAAAGAACTCTTGTACCAAATTTAGTCTAAATTGGTCCACTCGTTTAGATTCGTTTGCGGAGCAAACCCACACACACAATAACTGTAAGTTATTGAGATATAAACATAAAAATGATTATTCTCTACTTTTTTATGCTTTATCACCTTGAACTTCTCGTCCGTTGTAGCCCTGCTCGATTCAAATTCTGGAGAATCTAAAAATTCGCACGGCATAATTGGATGAAGAAACTGATGATCCCACATCACGTTCACCTTAAACAAAGAAAAATTTATACATAGAAATTTATATTAATTTGCATAACTGGGCAACTGTTTGTAAGTATAATCATATTTCCAAAGTTTTAATAATTAATCTCATCATACTCGTATTTCTCCATTTATTCAGCTATGATAATATAAAATTATTTGGTCCCAATCTACTTAGTATTACGTACGTAGCCTTCAGTATTATGCGGTATAAATGAACCAATAAGTAAATGATATATTATTGGATATCACAGAATCAATGTTCGTACAATCTATGATTTAATTAAGGATTGCTTTAAACTAAAAATAAAAACTTAGAGTAACAGTTGTATTGAGTAACTTCCATAGAAGCCCGCAGGAGTTAAATCTGATTTTTTCTAAGGAAATGGAGCAAAAATCCAAACGTATCGCTTATAGCATTATTTCTATGACGTTTAATTTAATGATATGTTTGTTGGTCTAACCAATTTAGCATGAAATCGTGGTAGAGAACATTAATTATGTTCGAATATTAAATTTAAAAATCATGTTAAGAATTTATTGTTTCGTTACGACTCCTCATTCATGTTAAATATTTGTCGTTGAATAGATGTTAATAGTGGATAAACAATTCCTTAGGTTCCGCCCGAGTCATAATAGATTTAAACCGCGACGTTTCGATGGAAATATCACCCATCTTTATGAAGCGAACAGTTTCACCGGGAAAGCCTACACAGCTTTTAATAGTTTTTGGAGGTTTATTAATCTTTGCCAGCGAACTAGTAATTTTTGACGTCTACTTTGTCAGCACTTATTTGGTTTCTTCTATTGAAGTTGCCGTGGTCTCTTATCCGAGTTGAATCTGCATTTTCAGTCACTTTCTTTCGCTTATCTACAATCCTCACCCGCTTAAGTTGTTAACCTGTCTATTATTGCTTACAAATTCTCTTATCTCCCTGCGCCTTTCCGACTGCACATAATTCACTTTTTGTTACTTCTCCCATTGCCTATCACCAGAAAAGAATAAATTATTTCAGCCAGGCTCAGCTTGCATGTCTTTGAAACAGAAATGAATGAGTTTGGATAGAATAATCACGACCCAACCTGGAATCGAACACAGGTCCCACATAATTATACAGTTTTCGTTCTTCTTGCGATTCTTAAAAGTAGCGTCTCGTTTTTTTTAAAAAAAGAGGAAACTTTGGTAAATTACCACATGTGATAACACTAAACACTTATGGCCATTTGATGCATTTATAAGTTTTGAATAAGAAAAAAACATGTCTTTGAAATTATTTCGATTCAGCATCTTGATTCGTGTTTCTGGTCATCTTCCTCTTTTACGCGTAAACAATTGTTTTAAAGTTAAACTTTCTTACACGCGTAAGGAACTTGTCAGTTGCAGATTGCGTTACAAAATTTGTTGTTGTGTCAAAACTTATATTCAGATCACATTTCATGAATTCTTTAGAGGATCGTAAAATTCTTGCTCCAGAAATTTCATCCGAAATAATGGAATTAACTTACGCATGAATCGTTCTACTTATAAAAACAGCAGTTATTAATATAGCTCAATCTTGAGTTAACAAATCACAAAGCACATCGTCCTAATTTCTCTATTGTCTAATTGTGTTATGAAACTCGCTTCTTTATTTTACGCAACGACACATTTCGTTTTCCGCTTCTAAGATTAAAATTACCATAATCTGTTGATTATGAAATGCGGGCTGAAAAATAAGAAACTCATCAAGGAATTAAAACAAAGCGATTGGAACTAGAAAAACTGAAACAACAGGAGGTGCTTTAGAGTTCCAAAAAAGATGTCAAGATTAGATTAAGAGAAAAGAGGAACAAACAAGATATAAGACAAGTGATCAGTCTAGAAGAAAGAAATGATTAGAGCAGCCGACGAAAAAATAGGAAGAATAGCTCAGACCAACAGGAAAGCAAGGATAACATAAGAAAAATAAAAATGATTGATGAAAGGCGTAAATATGAAAACGTGATAGATGAAAATGGTAAAGAGCAATACACACACTTGAGGATTGTGATGGATAGGAAGTACAAAGCAGCCAAAGAGGCTTGGCTCCAAGAGAAATTCAAAGCGATGAAGATAGTTAAAAGGGAATATGAAAAATGAATCATAATGCACGGAGAAGAAATAAAACACTATGCTTAGCCGATGATATAGTAGTAATAAGGGAGTGAGAAAAAGACTTGGAAACCATAACAAATAGCCTGAACGTGGTCTTGGAGAAAGAGTAGAAGTGAGGCTTAACAGAGGGAAAATCAAGGTGATGGAGTGTAGCATGGGAAGTAGTAGAATAACAAAGGGTGTTAGATTGGGAAGGGATATTTTGAAGGA
Source organism: Eucriotettix oculatus (assembly GCA_034510155.1). Taxonomy (NCBI): domain Eukaryota; kingdom Metazoa; phylum Arthropoda; class Insecta; order Orthoptera; family Tetrigidae; genus Eucriotettix; species Eucriotettix oculatus. The sequence goes on from CM067377.1 coordinate 183,108,271, forward strand.
GTTTAAGGAATTCTACTACTTGATAAGCATTAATAACTAGGGAAGGTAGAAGTATAGTAGACATAAAGAGTAGGATAGCACAGGCAAGGAAGGCTTTCGCGAAAAAGATTAATTTACTTACGGGTAATATTGATTTCCGATTCGCAGAGAATATGTGTACGAAATTTAGTCAAAATTAGTCCACGCGTTTAGATTTGTACGTGAAACAAACACACATACATACGTATACAGTCAATTTTATTATTTAGGTTAATATTTGAAGAGTTTTACGTCTGGCGAATGGCCTCCAAGTATGCTCGATTTTTGTTTGCCCTGCAGTTAAGACGAATCACACTTTCATCGACCTTGTCTCTATGCACTATCAAAACATATACCTTAAAATCAAACGTAATAATCGTTGAACCAAATTAATTAAACCAAAGCTTTCTATAATACTGTCATACAATAATAAATTGCGTGTTAAATTACTATGATTGCTAAAGTAAAAAGGTATGAATGGCTTAACGCTGGCCATTTTTTGAATACGTGTCACAGTATCATAAATTCTATAACAGAGGGTGGTTATAAAAAGTTGTAACACAATATAAGTATATAAATAAGGGTAGGTGCTCTATTTGAACACAGTTTTTATCCTGCAATATGAATGTTGAACATTCGTGGTTTTACTGCGATGCGTGACAAATCCCCCGAATTCCTACTCAGTAATCTTCGCGTGATGTTAAACTCACTTTCCCAGAAAGAAGTAGTCCCAGGCGGTCTGTTCTTGTTAGATTCTGCATCGCATAAGCCTCTCCAGCGTGCAGGGACATGATCTGTGCAAATTCCGAGCTCACCATTCTCTTGAATTGCAGACGTGATACCTGCAAACAAGACACATTATGATAATTATTCATGAAATTCAATTAAATAGGTCTGTTATAAAACAAATTGTTAATTTTTCAGAAGTGGCATCCTTTTACAAAATCTGTTCGCAATACGATTAATCTGGCCTAATACAAAAAAGTGCAACACAACACAAAATTATCCATTTAAATTGCACCTGATGAAGTCCAAAAAATGGACGAAACGTTTTAGATTTCTTAAATAAATAACTGATGTTTGCTAACTAACTGTCTCGACTTTTATGCAACTAATAATCTGTTTTAAACATATTTTCGTATTTTCTTCGTTAAATAATTTGTTTCCAAAATGTAGTCCTGGGAATGTCATTAACTAATTGATTCTTTTCTAGTTGTTAATTCTTTTATGTGTAATTATTGGTCATATTTAATTTGATATGGTTAACCTTATTATCATTCTACGTACAGCCCCGATAATGATCATGAAATACCTTCACCAATCGATAAAATTACAAAATAAAAAATAATTTCGCGTGATAGCTGGTACAGTCTTACCTTGTTAATAAAAATTCGAATCGTAATAATGTTTCCTCTATAAATTTTTAACATTTGCTTATTACAATTTTCAGATTACTAGGAAATACAGTGCTAAGAAGTAAGGTAATGATGAAATGTTAATAAACACCAAAATACTTTCAAAGTATAAAATCTCTGCAACTTTTCGCCAGGCACGTCGATCTGCTTTAAATTATATGAAAGAGTAGGAATTAAAGTTACTGTATGCACATTGAAAGTTTTATGTGACAAACTGAAAGTTTGTATTGGAGCATGGTCAGAGCGAAATTAGAATGTGACAGGCACAATGGGGTTATATGACGATGGCGTACGGAATTTAATAGACTAGACGAAGGATTAATGGAACCGCGGCGGCTGCCAAAATTTACATTCAAGACAACATATAGCACAGTTGCCCCTTATTTTTCCCCCCAAGTGCTTTTAAAAACCCATAGCTGCCATAACTTAAAAATAAATCAAAGCTCCACTTCGATATACAACAGTTTGAAATAATATTTGTGAAGTTACATGTATTAACATTGTTCGTAAAAGTAAACTTTAAATATAAACTCGAGAAAATCAATCTAGAACCATCACTTATTTTTTTGAAAATAATTTTATAATGGTAAGAGGTTGCATTAATACGTACGTGTATAATATAGAAAGAGTCTGCAAGTTCTCGTCTGAAATAAAATATACAAATACCTTGAATGGTTGAAAAAGTGTCTGATAAACTTCTTCAAGCTCCGGGTCGAATTTTACAGGTCTCATCTGGTAAATTATGTAGACCAGTTGCCCCATGTTAAGAATCATAAAACTAAAATTCCACGAGAATACATCCGGAGCGCAGATAACATTCCAGGCCCAAAAGGAGAAGAGCATGAAACCTGGAGCAATAAAGTTGTTATTAGATGAAGCATGAAATAAACTGTGAATCTTCTTAAAAGACGTCTGAATTTTGTGTTCACAAACAAAAAAATTTTAGTATTAGCAGTATAATGAACTTGGGCGTTTTGGATTTTAATTTAAATCAAAATTAATTTATTTGGTTAGATTATATAAAAACAAATTGAATTTATTAACAGAAAACAAAAGAAAACAACAATTACAAAACGTCAGGTGGTGAAGTTTCTTTGTACACAACGTTTCTACCCGAGAACTCTTCCTCCATCATCAACATCGGGAAAATCTACGTTCTCTAACTCAGAAATTATTTATTGCCAAGTAATCTACTTCTGCAAATTTGTTCAACTAATCTTTCGATTATGAAACTGACGTTTATGCAAAATATATTTATTAATTCTGTAATAAGGTAAATTAGAAAGCTTAAAAACAAATAGGTTATATGGAATATGGTAGCGATAGCCACCGAAGCTTTGTATCCTAATAATTAAATTTCAGAAAAATATAAAATCGTTGATTTTGCCTATTAACAGACAAAATTAAGAGTAAGTATAAATAACACAAAAAGTTTCTCAAATTATTGTTGTTTGCGTTGGGTGATTTAAAATTGTAAGAAAAGTGAAACTGACGCGCAGCAAAAAACAGGTGTCGAATCTGTACATACGATTTAAATCCCACGAAGAAAGGAAAAGTTGTGTGGGATATCTCTTATCACTTAATTTTCACCTTTAATTTACTGTCTACTTCATAATCTAATACAGACTTAATACTTATTCTGAAACCCAGAGTTAATAATATGTATGTATATCTTGTAAGGATACCTAAAATGAGTGCCGAGTGCATGAAGAGAACGCCATATGGACTGCTCGGAGCTGCATACGAAATAACAAAGCAAGCGTTAGCTAGCTGAAACAGCAAATGTTGAGGATTCTGGAGGGCGCCACACCAAGGCAAGGGACCTGAAATAGAGAACCACCCTGTAAATATTCAAGTAATTTAAACAGGATAACTGTGTATTCTGTTTGCGAAAATTTCTACACTGGATAAACTATTATTACGAAGCGAATCAGGATGTCTTACCATTCGCCATGACCGGTGGATTCGAAAGAAGTGTTCTTCACTCGGGGCATTTATTTAGGTCTCCGCCCTCTCGATATCAAAGTTGTTCCAATCTTAATAGAGATGCTTTGTATTCATTCGGCCATATAGAACACTGTTAAGTAGCCATTAACGTGATAAACTGCTGCACTTTGGAAAACGTCCCAGTTATTTCTACCAAATTGTGTCGACCATACATTTCGTAAAAACAGGACGTTTACATAGAACGCGTATATATTTTTATTAACTATACATATCATTAAATTTGCATACAATAATCGTTTTAAGTATTACTGAATAAAACGAACTAAAATTTAGAAGAACCTATCTTAATATAACTTTCCTAATTCTGGAACTAATACTACTAAAGGAAATATTTCCAATAAAAACTAATATCTTGCAATTTAAAGCTAACTGTGTTTGATATATTGGCTCTCTTAACGCCACGCAGATGTGCTTTGAAAACATACGACAGGTACAGTAAAAATAACTTCACCAATAAACTTACCGAGTGTTGTATAGTTTCCGCCTTCTTGGTTCCACGTGTTGTTGTGTACTGGAGGACCACTATGATTTGTCCCCATCTGTAGCAAAATTGATTCACCAGGAGACGTCAGTTTCAAGAATATAAAATAGTAATAAAAGAAATGAAACATAATAATTTACTTAATTAAAAATACAATAAATTTAACTTATCATCTTGAAATTTAATGTAAAGTCAACTATCATTACAACAATAAGTAGCATCAGCGATGCCAAAAATATGATAAATCTAGTCTTAATTAACATAAAGTATCTTTATGTTAATTAAGACTAGTATCTTCAAATTATTATTCATAACATTTTTAATTTGTTTTCAAGCTTCCGTCTTTTCGGACATATTCATCAAGGCATTCCGCCGGTTGCAGGTCAGATGTTCAGCTTGTGAAAGTGTCCCGGGATCTTCGGGTGTGCTAAGGGTGTCTAGCGGTACTTATTATTTCCATTTCCCCCGGTCGCTTTCCCCGTAGTGTCCCTTCTTGCTTATTGTCGCAAAGGATGTCTGCGTGCCAGATGGTCCTGATCTACAAGTTTCACATTTTTTAGGCCTCCACGGATTGTCCTGAAAATCATCTTTTACAAATATTTTCGGCCAATCCAGTAGTGGTACTGTATTCCCGTCTTTTGTCTGGCTATATTTATCATCTCAAGTAGTTAAAATTAACCAATCGTGTTTATTATTGCCGTGCTGTTGGATTAGTAAGCAGCCTAATCATAGGCATCTCGTAAAAGTTATCTGATTAACTCACGGAATGGTTTATTAATCCACCTGTCAAATATGCATATGTAAAAATCTATCATTAGCTTGCAAACTGGAGACATTCGACGCTCGAGGTGACGATCTGGACACGGGACGTTGGTCACACGCTCTCTAGCCCCAGAAAATTTGCTGTTGCCCTCTTGATATCACCCTTACTGAGATACTGGTACGTCTCAGCTTGCGCTCCCAAGTCTGCTACTCTTTAACTCTCCTCTCAGCCGTCCAGCCCCTTGTCCCTCAGACCTCCTGCTGGGGTTTCCGGGTCTGTCATATATGTCACCGATTTCACAGTGACTTCCTGTCCCCAGCGTCGAAGAGGAAGGCACATGTGTTTGTCAGGACTGGCATTTCTCCAGTTCCACCAAAACTAACATTCCCGTTATGGTAAATGAAATTATTTACGCCGTACGCTACTGTTTCTCAATAACTTGAAATGTTCATCAATACGTCATTTAAAAGGCCCCTCCTTCGTCTCGCAGTGGCGAAGTGGTTGGTCACCAACTGTCAAATGAGCTCGCAATCCCTTTAAGACTGTCCTCCGTAACGTCAACGAATTTCGGAGACTCATATTTCGTTATGTTCGGAAACATATAACCTGTAATATACAAGTAAGTTCAATTCAATTTGTGAATAAATGACCTCAAACTAAGAAGAAACTTTCTTGAACAATGTTTATAGTCCTATCAACTAGCGATTGCGGCTGGGATGTTCGAGTGGCAGGTATCCAGGCGCCAGTCTGGTCCGAGGATTAAGAAAGGCCTTATTCGTGGTTCAATACTCACCAAGTGAATATCAGTAGACCAGACTCCGATTTATAAGATTTTACATTTTATTTTTAAATATTTAATATACAGGGCGTTACAAGATCTCACCGACATACAAGTATGAATAATAGGCAATGTAGGGAGGATAATTTTTTATGATTGAATATACATTCCCAAACACCTTGTTTTCTAGTTTTACATTCGTATTTTAATTAATTCGCTCGTATGTGTTGGCATCGAATACAAGCAAATACGGAATATATTTTATTGAAAAAGACATTTTCAGACAACAAGTATTACATATACGTACTGCCACGACAAAGTGAAGGCGGACGGTACAAATGAACAACGTACGGGGTTGTTGCGGTGCGTGGCGCGCACACGTTATAAATACGCCCTATTACATGAAAAATGTTATGAATCTACAATTTAATGAAATAGTATATACCGAATACGAGTAGGAAAGAACGGTTTTTCAGAATCTACTTACTCTTGTGCTTTAATTGATGGATATAAAGAAAAACAGTGTTGTTCTTACCTAAAATTATTGAGGAATAAGAGGATAAGTGTTAGAAAGGGACCTCGCTAGGTATGGTAGCCCACATCCCCTTGATAAAATAAGTGCAGCTAAGTGGTCACAAAGTGTATACGAAAACAGAATCAAGAAAATGGTTGTTCTCAACTAAGAACTTTATTTTTAATTCTTTTCCTTTATTAATATTGTTAATTATAAAAAAGTAATAGAGCCTGTGTACAACAATTGAAATATCCGATAACGATTGACAAATGATATATGTACATATTTCAAATCTTACAATATTGCAAATTTGTAATTTAACTATTGTAAAATGGTATATTAGTACAGTATGCTATAATTTAATTAAGTAAATATAGTTTGTTTTAGGTTCTGTCAAGGTTAATGAACTTAAAATTAAATAAAACTAAAATATTGTTAATCACTATTCAAGAACTACATTCGTTATATATATAAAATTTTAGTTTACTTTAATAGAATATTAAAAAATAGAAGTTTATCCTTGTGAAAAATATTACATTCATTTGCTACCAAACACAACTAATATGGAGTCCAGTTGACTGAATTATAGATTGTTTAGTATCATTTCTCTTGTAATGAGGTATAGATGTATATTAAATATTTTTAAATAATACGTTAAATAAAATAAATCAGAAATCAATCTATAAAAGACTTTTGGTGAGTAATAAAGCGTGAATAGGGCCTTTCCGTATCCCCTATGCCAGGTCGTCGCTCTAACAGCCCCGCTACAATCACTGATTCATAATACTATACATTATTAGCCGTTTATTACTATTCGATGAAACAATCAATATTATATATACCAGGAAAAACAGAAACAACGACAGACTATGTCATCAGAGGCAGAGATATTATAATCTGTGTAAAATGAAAAGCGTACACAATTGCAGAAATGAAGATAGCAGTGAATCTAGTGGATTTTTTTACTCATTTATTGACTTATAATCGACATCTATATACAAAGAATTAAGTAAGTTTGCTATATGTAGTAAACGTGTAAGGGAAAACACACAATGATGTTTTCCCTTTTCGTATTATTCACTTTTAGTCTTTTAGAAAGAATTTCGGCCACACTCGTTGTAGTTGTCGGGTTATAGGACCAGTAGTATACAACTCCTCTACTAGTTTATTTTCGTGCTATAATCGTCAGATATTCGTTCTATTTCATATCTTATAAAAGTAATCCTGAAATCTTTGTGTAGAATATTGTTACTAACGTACCATGGAGTGTCTGTAATTGACCTTAGCATTTTGAAGTAGAACCTTTGTAGTATACTCAGAGATCGTTTAACACAGCCTCACAGGTCTCCATGTGTTTCAAGATCATTTTGTAAAAAAGTATTTTGTTTTCTCGGGGATAATTTTGATTTATGACTAAGGAGCCAATACATTTGCCTGAATTTTAGATCGAGTTGTCTTCTTTTATTTACAATATGCACCATCCAGGTTAACCTTTATGATATGTTCGCCGAGGTACATCGTTTGCTGTCACTGGTTGACACGTGATTGAACTCATGGTAAACGTGATGTGCACTGATTTTTGCTTGATTGACTTTCGTCCGCCTTCTGATGTACCAATTGCTGAGAAGGTTTAAGTGTTCTTGCACTTGAAGCAAAATACTGTCAGATGCAAAAATTACGTTCAGCAGCCAGCGACGGTGACGTCTACGTAAAATTAAGTTACAAGTTACAATTAATTTACATAAAGTGACACGGGAAACGCCAGTTTGTTGATTTTATTGCGTATAAGGCATTTGCGAAAATTGTCTTTGTCGTCACTTTATCGTCACACGGTTATAGTAACATTCTTGATTCTTCATTAATACAATGAGACCAACTAAGATGTATCTACATATATAGATGCATGTCTGTCTGTTTTTTCTTTATGCAATACTACTCCATTCATCGGATCGCCATGAAACTTTGGGAAGTTTTTATGTATATTCCTACAAGGTTTCTGGCACAGTACATCTAATCTATGATAGTATGTTCTATACATATATGAACACGTAATAAAGTGAAAAACGTTCTATAGGATAGGGTTCGTGGTTCAAATGCGCGTCGAGATCTCCCAAAGTGAATGAGGATTGTTTATACTCTTATTCTATAATACTATACTATAATAATGCAATATATTTTAAATTATAAACATTTCGCACCGTAATTAACCTATCATTGGAAGCGCGACCTGTTCAAAGGCAACTGCGAGTTATAAGGTTTACCCTAAAGTTTAGATACTAAAAATAAATGATACCGTACTTTTTATATATTCACTGAATTGACTTTTGTTTATTTATCTGTATATACTTGTTCATTTGAGGCATCAATACATTTCTTGACACGATTATGATGCGTAGTCACGACAGCACAAAGTTGGGGGCGTGAAAAAGTAAATTTACAATAATGTGACGCTCTCGGTGATGGTTTAATCACTGTCGCTCTCCCAGCTAATTCCGAATAAAAAAAGGAAACTATAAAATAAATTTTATTTATCTCATTCCAGAAGCCCAAAATTCTGCGCTATTTTACTCTATTGTGTAAAGTTAACGACATTAATGGAACGGATTAGTATAATAAATTAATGAGCACAACAATTTTCAATAAAGGTCGTTGATTGACAATCGTTAACTTAATTTACATACAAATTCTCATACGAACATAGAAGAGAGCGAAATTATAAGGAGTGACATTGGTCGCTCAAAGACATAAAGAGGTTAAATACAGATATGAAGGATCGCAAAATACCTGAGGCCGCTGAGACTGGAATTGTCTTAGTTTATAGAGACTTGCAACGCCAATTATGAATTCAAATCTCCAATGTGAGCATATATTATGAGTGGTTGTTATTGGTCCCGGCACCGGGGTGGCCATTTCATGTAATTAATCCACGACGATTTTGTATTTTAAAACCGTAAGTAAAAACACATTTTAGTTACCTTTTCATATATAAATTTCTTCGACCATAAATGTCTACTACGGCTATTGCATATATTTTGCCGTGTGCAGATGATTAATAACACACTTTCGGATTGACATTAACTCGGTTGTAAACGTTTAGAGACGTAGATTTTTCAATTTGCTAAACAAGACGCTTATGTTGCCTCATATAGGAATATAAACAGAGATTCCTGAACGCTTTTTATAGGTTAAACTCAACGCAACATTTTCAGCTTCGAAGATGAATGGAATTACCTGACATAAAACTAAACGACGTCTTCTTTTCTTTTGATAACACGCTAAATATATATAAAATAAGTTATTTGTGGTATTTAATTTTTATAATGACAAACAAACAGCTAAATGGTAATTAGTTACGGTTGTTGTACGATGTATGGAGTTAGTCGACATAAAACTAAACGACGTTTTTTTTTTCCTTTTGAGAACACGCTTAATAAAAATAAAAGTTATTTGCGGTATTTAATTTTTTAATTCACAAAAGAAACAGCTCAATTGTAATTAATTACGGTTGTTGTACGGAGTTATTTAACAATTTAACTTTTACTGCTACTGTTACATGCCACGTGCCTAACAGCGCTTGTTTGTTAGGCAATCCCGCAAAGCACAGTATTGTCAAACCCGAAAGTCAGGATTTTTTAACTAAAAAATTTTTTAATCGGTACATTTAAAATCCTAATAATTGATAGTTTTATATACCGGTGTTTTCTACCGAGATGTCAACAAACAAACTTGACGGGTGCGCGGATTATTTTTGACGATAGTGTTTCGCGGAAATGTGCTTCACGTGTGAGGCACTCCAATTCCTAAATTGCAATGAAATGAATCGTCCATTCTCCTGAATGAATGTAGTAGTGTGTTATGGTTGGTCTTACCTGAAACAACGGTTTTAGGCAGGATTAGAAGACAGCCCACCTGGCCACCACGGAGCAGTGGTTCCCATGCCGACGCGACGGCAGCGACACTTTCGCTCAATACAGATATTTCCAGCAAATACCGAAGCGAGGCAGCACTAGCTTGTCAACACGTATCAAAATCAAAAAATATTTATAGGGTAAGAGGGAGGAATTGCCATACAGAGAAATAATTATTGTAATCCGCGGCGAATAACAGGTAATTCCATTCATCTTCGAAGCTGAAAATGTTGCGTTGAGATTAACCTATAAAAAGCGTTCAGGAATCTCTGTTTATATTCCTATATGAGGCAACATAAGCGTCTTGTTTAGCAAATTGAAAAATCTACGTCTCTAAACGTTTACAGCCGAGTTAATGTCAATCCGAAAGTGTGCTATTAATCATCTGCACACGGCAAAATATATGCAATAGCCGTAGTAGACATTTATGGTTGAAGAAATTTATATATGAAATGGTAACTAAATAATATAATAAAAGTAACTCAAATATAAAATACTGTACTTATTTCAGATTTTAAGCAAAATTTAAATTTATTCACAATAATTCATATAATGTGACGTTTAATCAAACTTGTGCTATTTAATTATAACAGAAGTATTTTTATTGAGTCAGAAGAAGACTTCTAAAGCATAATAAATGGAATAAACGTGGTCCTCGAAAAAGATTCAATAGGAGGATAACCAAGGTGGAATAACAAAGGGTGTTAGATTGGGAAGGGATATTTTGACGGAAGTTATGGAATTCTGCTACTTGGGAAGCGTAATAACTAGGGATGGAAGAAGTATAGTAGAACATAAAGAGTAGGATAGCACAGGCAAGAAAGGTTTTCGCTAAAAAGTGGAATTTACTTACGGGTAATATACGTGTGAATATTAGGAAATTGTTGCTAAAAATGATCGTATGGAGCGTGGCGTTATATGGGTGCGAATTGTTCATAAGGATATTATCAAGCGATTCCAATCAAAAGTACTGCGATCCTTGGTAAACACCCCATGGTACTTTCCGAACGAGGTCATCCGAAAAGATTTGGGTTTTTCAACCCTTAATGAAGAAATTCAAAACAACAGTGTGCACCACCACAGCAGATAAAAAAATACACCCAAACAAACTAGTGAAGAGACTCTTGAACACCAGTGACTCTACCCTCGACTCAAGAAATTCAAAAACTTAATAACAATAAACAAATTCGGCAGTGTCAAACTTCTAAATTTTAACTTTACTTTTAAAAACTTTCGATGGAATGTTTTTTACCATGACTTGTGTTCTGAAAGTCATACCAATTACTAAAAGTCGCTTTATGACAGATTGTAAGTTATAAATAAATAAATCAAAAAAATTTAAAAATAATATTGATACCTTTATTTAATTTTTGAGAGTTATTATGGCTGTATGTTTTCTTCGTGTTCAATTATTCTGCTTTATGACGACGTGCAGGTCTGCTAATGACATTAAATTTTGGTTAACTTAAATTTGAAATCAACTTGAATTTAAACGCTTTTACTCTACCTATTATTAGATTCTGAGAGACCAATTCGTTAATTATTCTAGGATGTCCTTTATAGTAAACTCATGGTGGAAGAAGCTTCCACCATGCTTCAGCTGAAGACAGTTCTTTCGGTACGGTCAAGCGGATTCAGTAATCCGTGCACTAAATATTAATTTTTGTAAGCAGAAAGGGGGTCAAATTAATTTCGTTATCATTTACGTCAACTGGTTTGACTTGGAATAAATCGAGATGGTAGATGGAGAATGACCTTCCACTTTCAAAAGTAAAGCACTTAATGCCGACCTCCCCAATATTCTACAATATTGTAGAATGTATTTTCCCAAAACTCATTTTTTTTCATTACTTGAGGTTTTATAACTATATTTGAATTAAGAAATAATATTACAGCAAAAGTAAACTAAAAATTAAATAGCATCTAAAATACTTATACTATTAACTTAACCATACAAACTAATTTGTTTCTCTGCTTTTGACAGGGTTCTAATAAAGTGTGAACTACATTGAAAAATTTTTATTTACTCGCAAAGAGAGGAGATATTGTCTTAGAATGAAGGAACAAAGGTTTAATGAATGCTATGAAATATGGACTCAATGGTGGTTATATACACATTTTAGTATGATAACAAATGTATAGCATCTATACTTGTGGAATAATTATAATATTTTTAAAATGACAATATAACCAATTTTATTTCAGATGACTATGTAAATACACAATATATATCAAATGATGTGAAATAATTTGTTCTTCTTTATTAAAAGTACTGAATTTTATTACAGGTATTTCAAGTTTATTACATCTGAACAAAATGTGGAATCTGTTAAGAAATTCATACTTTCCAAACAGTTTGTTACCATAATCACTAAATGGTAAAAAACAAAACATAAATTAGTGATAATGCAGCTAAATTCTTCTAGCATAATTTACTATTCACCAATTTATTGGTTCAACTTGAAATTATAATAATAAAATGATCTTTTCTTAAGTTAGCCTAACACACAACCACTTTCATTTTCTGATCTCCAACAAGGAAATATTGTATTCATTTTTATAATTTTGACAATAAATAAATATATTTCAAATTATTGCATTAAAAGTTTTTCACTAACATAAAATTAATGAAAATGAATTAAATAATTTTTCTTTGCATTGGCTAACATAGTAAAACACTTTTATCTTCTATCAATTTACACAATCCCACCCAGCTTATATAATTTCACATTTCCTTTTATATTTCATGAAGATTTAACTGATATTCTTACTCATGATTCAAATATATGTGTACATTTCAGAAACGTTTGTCTTCAATTTTGAGTAAAAATTCAATGATGTTCATTACTTGTAAATTTTTGTTTTACAAATGCTTACACACTTAAATATCATATCAGAAATATATTTTACTTCCTTTGCATATATTTCTGTTGCTGAAGCAATGGGTAAGACTATTTTACCTTTTATCATTGCTGACTAGATATTTCCTGCTGAATACAAATTCAGCAGTAATCACAATTAATACCGTTTAATTTTATGATCTCCTTTCTCTGCGAAGTGATTTTCATCTCCTTTTCACGGTAGCAATAGAACTATAATTGCCAATTATTTTTGTGGTAAAATCATACTACCTCAAATTTTACAACATGATGTTTCTGATTACAACTTCTCACATGCCTAAACAATGTTAATAAACTTATCACTGCAATTATAGGAAGGCTGTATAGAAAAAACAGATGTAATGCTCTAAAACTGTAAGTTAAATGCAGGAAAATATCCAGTATCTCATTTGGAAGCTGTTCAGTGCCCTGAAAACAAAGACAAAAAAGTATTAAAAAGGAAACAAACAGAAAGCATTTCAGTTATGGCCTGTGTGATTGTAAAATAATTACTTGAATTAAATAACTTATCATTAAAAATGTCCTTTAATTAATAATTCATATGTAAGAAAAAATAGTTATATTGGTTTTCAAAATGTTGAAATTAATGAATCAAGGATATATCACATATTATATGACATGAGGAGGGAAGATTAAGATAAAAATTTGATATTTCATAGATTCATATAGTTTTGTATTCCAGAATTTGTATGCATTTCCCATGGTCTCAATATGAAGTATATTATGCTTTAATTTTGAAGTAAAATATATTGTGTACCCCAGCTCACAGTAAGAAGAACAAAGGAGGAAGCAAAGAAATCAGCAATAGCAGAGAGATAATGAACTAAGAAAATGATAAAGAAAATAAAAATACAAAAGTAGCTTTGGAAAAAGAGGAAATAATCACCAGTTACAAGAGATTAAACCTAAAGAATACTATATACCTACCTTTTATTATCATTACTCAGACAATGATAAACACTTCTAATAATATTACAACACAATTTTCACCTAATTTAAAAATAAAATTTGTGTATTAAATAAATAAAATTGCTTACCACTTCAAACCATAGCATTGGCAGTACTGTATTATCATCAAAAGATTCAAGGTCAGATATGTGCTTAGCTTTTTGAACCCTTATATTTATTTGTAGTCTGCTCCATACATTTAAAGTAATACCAAGTTTCTGCAAAAATTATTATAATTTTTTAATTATATTAAATGGTAAATTTAATTATAACATTAAATTAAATTTTTAACAATCAAAATACAACTAATGAAGAAGAAATATTATTTATTGTGTGGGGACTATTCTACAAGCAAATTAATGATTACTTTATGTAACCAATTGATTTATGTTAAGCAAAGCTTACTTACTGGATAAATGTCAAAATATGTGTCATGAATGGAACCCTCTGGCATCAAACCAGTAAATGGTGATAGTAAACTAGCATTACCCAAATAGAAATGAGGAAATGATATAAATATTGGTGCACCTGTAACAGAATAAATCAAATTTATAAGAACCAAAATGTTAGACAACCCTACAAAATATAAGTATAGTTCATGAGCTATATAACCTGGCATACCCCATGCACAACAGAGAAATGAGAAGGACCTTCCCCTTCAAGTAGGCCTATAAATACTACTATCATTGTTGATATACAATATTCTTATGAATTGGACTAATGAGGAAGTTTAAGCAGAATAGAGAAGGGTGAACAATTTGGAGGACACTGACCAAGTGAAGGGATAGATTAATAGGCCATGGGTCTTGTAAAATTAGCATTAGAGAGAAGTGTGTAGGTAAGAACAGAAGAGGGAGTGGATGGAATAAGCTAAGCAGATTAGGGAGGAGATGGGATGTGGCGGTAATATGGAAATGAAAAATCTTGCACGAGATAGGTTAGCATGGAGGGTTGCGTCAGACCAGTCTTACCACAACAACCTTATATATATTATAACCTACAAGACTGATGTTATTTGGCACGACGGTGACATAGCTAAATGGTCAAGGCACTCTACGGCTACAGTGGAGACTCTGTGACGATCAAGGTTCTTCTCTGAGCATAAATATATGTTGACCATATGATAAATAAACATGTACTACTGTGGCTTACATATTAAATGATATAATTCTCTTCAATGTCAAATATATTCAATAATGACAATTTAATATTTAAGATATAAATAATTATATTGAAAGGCCAAGACAAAAAGTTATTATTTCTAGAAATAGTTTAGTATTAACTGATCTGCAGCAGATATTGTGAACCAGTAAAATATTTGGATTTAGCAGCATACAATAAATTACATGTTATTCTTAGAAACACACTGAATATTCTATTCTTTGATAACAAAAAATTAATTTATCCATGTGAGTCATTTATCTATATGCCATACATCATATATGCATGTATTGTTTTTAAGTATATAAAATTCTAATTTATAATTCAGTGATTTAATACATACCACTGTAACAAGCAGATACATTAAACACTCCTGATGGTGGACAGGTAGTTGTTTGTGAGTCACAGAAACATTTGTTACTTGGATTCTCATCACTCCTTGCAAACACATCTCTGGGTGGATGGAATCTGAGAGTGGGGATATTGTCATTTACCTATAAAAATAATAATACAGTAATTCTATAATTAATTTATTAAATTTCTTTTTTCTTATATTTGTCTATAAGCTACTGCTTATTCTCTGTGGGACCCAGTAGGTTCCCCTAGATAATGAAGTACATGTTCCATATTGTAATTGACATATTGCAAAATTTTTTGCAATTAATCTTGTTTGAACTTATATAAAATAAGAAAGAAAACTGGATGTTATTTTATTAATATCATAAATAGTTACTATCCTTTTGTTAGAATATGAAATTTTAGATAGTATGGATATTTGAAAAATAATGGCAGATTTTGCAAACATAGGAGCAAGAAAAGTTCAATTTTTGTAAGTAAATCCAGTTTTATTTTAAACCTTAAAATGTAAATTAGCTTTCATTCATAAACTATGTAAACATACACAATTTGTAAATTTCTTCTTTTTAACATAATATTAGGTAGATGAATTACTATTCTTAGGTATACCTTATCAAATTAAAGTAAGGAGTTAGTATGTTTTAAATAATTGACTTTTGAAATTCTACTTTAGTTGACAATAAATTGCTTGACTATAAACGTTGTTTCATTTCTTTATACATTTACATAAGTAAGTAAACTAACATATCTTTCTACCAACCTAGTCTGGGAAAATGAAAGTCTGGAAGTAATTGCAAACATAGTCAAAAGTACTACTCTTTCTGCTGTTTTTCAGATATTTTATTTATCACAGCATAAAAGTCATTAATAAATAATTTCTGAGCAAAGATAAAGTAATAAACATTATAATATTATCTTACCTGTGAGTGTTCCTTGAATATCATAGGCATTTTTCGACACACTCCTTTTGAATAAACATATAGTGTTGTATTTGGAGTTACTTTTCCAGGTGGAAAAACAGATCCATCTGAACCTTCAATTTTATTACATGATTCTGAATACCAGTGTTTAAGTTTATCATTGCCATTCATATGAGTAATTTTTCCTAAATTATAAATATCATCTGCACCTGTTCTAATTGTGTATCTTGTTGTATCTGTTCCATTAGCCTAAAACAGAGTTGATACTAGTTATTACTTCACTATTTACAAACCTGGGGTAATATTACATACACAGCTATCTCATTGTCTGTTTATTTATTTCTACTTTAAATAATTAGGAAACAGAATAAATTCTATAATAATCTGTTACTTCGAATATTTAATAATTAACACATTATTATGTGCATACTGAACACATGACATAACCTGCATGGAAATAAGCATGGCTTATCTCAATGATAACAATGGATTTGACATGAATATAAACCGTTTTTGACACCTTAATCAACATTTATCATATCTTTTTTCCCATCCTTCCCTCTATTTCATATTGTCTAAACTTCAACTTAACTGGCATGGAGTTTAATAGTTCTGAACACAGTGACATGGAAATCATTTTATTATAAATTCCTTCTCACACCTGTTCCAGGAGTAACTCAGAGAACTAGGAATTCATTAATTCAATGTTCTTAATTATTTTTATGTAACACCCATTACCAACATTCACCTAGGGGAGTTACACCTGCTAAGCATTAGGAATTGAAATGATATTTCAACCACAACAGAAGTAAAACTATTAATCACAGTGATTCTGCAATATTAATTATTCCAATAAGTCAACTTCTTTAAATTTAAATCATATTTCTATCTCCTGTTCCTCTCAAAGTGACCATTCCCAGACTCATATACATGCATATACACTTATCATCTGCAATTTATATATATATATATATATATATATATATATATATATATATATATATATATATATATATATATATTCTAAAGTAGGAAAGGAAAGATTTACTGACTTTAATTGTTCAGTTTAAATTATTGTAACAGAATATATACTCACTTCAGAAAAAAATCCAAACTTGTTAAGAACAGGACCTTCATTTAGGAAAGATGTTATTCTGGCCATCTCAATGAATGGATCAGAATAACCCCAGAGTAGTTGATCCACAGTAGCACTAACAAATGGTTTCGCATTTATTGTGCGAACTAATGCAGCAAATGGAAGTTGCATGAACATATTAAAATGGCTGACTTGAGCAACTGCTGCCTGAAAGAAATAATTCTTTAAATTTGTTTTCTCTCTGTTGTCCATTCCAATTAAACAAATTGTTCAAGATTTTTGTAAGCAATTAAGGAAATTAAAATTATGTAGTATATGTACAGTTATGATAATACAACTGATTACAAGAATCCTCTATGCTGCTGCAGAAGTACAAACCAATAACTTGAATTTGACTGTTTCTGCCACAATGTGGTCCATCAATGTAACAGAAATATCACTATCATGTAAGTCACATGATTACTCCTGTCCCCAATGACAATGTTTCATTGTAATTTAAACCACCACCTTTCTGTTTTTCTTTCTACCCCAATTATATATGTATGTGTGTTACTCTGCCACTCTCTATCCTTATTTACTGCATAGATGAGTTGCCTGTGTCACATTTCCTTACTTTAAAAGGAGATTCATTAATAATTTGTATTAAATATATACCACTGCATATATTTTGTGTTTAACCTAGATATCTAAACCTTTCTTCAATAGAATCAGTGATATGATTATTTATAAAAATCAGGTCATAAGATGTTTTGTAACATTCCTTAAAAATAAAAAGAATTTAATAAATTGCATTCTTTCTGAATTAAATGTAAGTACTGTGAAGGAAAATGGTATATGCAAATTATTTGTTTTCTGAAATTGTAAATAATTTATTTATTAAATTGGAGTCAGATTTGTTAGATTACTTTCAAGAGATACATTAGTCTTTAATTAATTGTTTACTTTAGAGGAGTATTCACTTCTCCTCATCATTGATTAATAGGTCTGTTCAATCAGATTGATAACCTTATATTAGGGAATAAATAAAACAAAGACGCCCAATAAGTCAGCATATAAATTTATTACAATTTATTCAAAAACTGAATAAATAGTAATAAATTTATATGCTGACATATTGGCCATCTTTTTTTATTTATTTATTGTTAATTTTAAAGTCAGTAAATGTTGTAATTCTATGGAAGTTGATTTTATAAGCATTGTTGGAAATTTACAGTGAATATATTTTACAGAATGATGATAATGCATATCTTCTAATTCAGTATGAAATTGGTGTTCATGTGAGTAAATAAGATTATTATTGTAACAGATCCAAATTAAAATTTAATTTTATGACTATATGATTAAAAAATTAAACATTCATTAAATCTTATTTCATTTAGCCTTGCTTTTAAAATAAATTCCATTAAAAGCAAATGCAGTTAGTGGAGAAAAGTGTACATACTACATATTTCTGATTGTGATTTTTTACTTTCTTTAGTTGTATAGAACTTACAATATAGGGAACATTTGGAACAATAACAATGTCTGTTTTTGGATTTCCAACTGATAATTCCGGCACAAACACGTAAGTCTTTCTTTCTTGATATGTCACACTGCCATTTGAATGAAATACATGGTTTACCCGTTCAAGTTGAGACCTGGAAAAATTCAAAGTTTTTATTCAAATGTGTCAAAAGTAAAGCTATATCTTGGTTTGATCATTTCCAATCCTTCACCAGGCAATTATATAAGAAAAATGATTAATGGTAAATAATTAAGATTTATAGTAATATATATGAATCTTCTTCCATAATCCTGCAGCTCATTCAGGGTCTTGACTACAGACTGTAATCTTACATGACACATTCCGAATTTGGAAGTGATACATGGTCAGCCTATCAATTCTCCAGCAGTTTTAATACCAGTGTCTGTGACCATAATGGCACAAATTTCCAGCCCTATGTCAGGATTTGAACTCAGGACTTCAGTGTTGTGGTCACTGGACCGCAGGTCAGGAATATTTGAGAATATAATTGATTAGTAGATAGTAAAATGCTTTGTTTTCAGTAAAAGTGAAATCCCCAAGATATACATTGGCATATACGTTTGATATATTCAAATTAAGATTTTTTTTACTGATCAGTGTAATAAGAAATGGACAATCTTAGGATTTGATTATTTGGCAGTTTTATAGTAACATGTAAGGAAGAGGAATATTTTAACAACATTGAAAGAGGTAATTAATAGAGTATTTGTTACAGACGTGGTGAGTTTAGATTTTGGTATAATAAATTATCACCTATCTCAATAAACAAATCAGGTAATTTATTGCAGGTTATAATGATATTGTATTCATAAGAGATTGGAGAGTTCTGAGTACTAAAATATTAGTTGGCAACAAATTTCCCCGTAATAATAACTCAAGTTTCTTGATTTTATTGTTATACCATGTGGCTGACTTTAGTCAGTAGAATCAACCTTGACTTAAATCCTACAACTATGAGCGAGTTAGCAACTTCTGGAGCCATCCAGAACACAATATTTCTGTATATGTTTATTTATTAACGCTTATTTACTCATCAACAAAGCTTAACCGACTGAAGTGTGTCGAAATAACAATAACTTTGCCTAGGTCAATGATCTGTACAGGCTGATGGCAACACATTGGGATATTCGGCGAGGAGTGTTAGGGAGTGGCCAATTCTCCCTGTGACGAACATTCGTGGTGATTATTGAGATGGAGCAAGAGCCGTCTGGATTTTTGTTCCAGGCCTAAGGGAGTGACAGCAAGGAGCTTTCAACGAGAGTTTAAATCAGCAGATTCCGCTCTGACGTCACAGCGCGTAGGGCAAGGCCACTATGCGAAACACTCCAACCTCACTTTCGAGATCGGAGGTCATACGATCAATTCTTGGTATATTCAAAAGTCTAAACGGCAAATGTCTTCATAATAAATATCGGGTGTTTTTCCATAAGTCAAAAGGTACTAAAGATCAGGAAAAAGTTGAACGAGGGACTCAGACCGAAGACATTATTTTCCAGAGGACTGCCTTTACAATCAAGACCAATCTGCTGGACTCGATGACGACCTATATTTGTCAGTAGTAGACGTCATAAATTTTTTGAAGAATTCATATTAGTTTCCAGTACTTATCGGTTTCAATTTTTATAAAGTTTGTATTTCTGAGAATGTCACGTCAGTGGATGAGGTCAATGTCTGAATCTAGTTACGTAAACAAGTTCGTCATCGGCGATACAATGATCAATGGAAACCTATACAAACTGGAAACGGCTACGAATTGGATTATAATACGTCATGGAAACGTAGCGCGCGCACAAATTACGTCGGAGATGAAGATAAAACATTTGCGTCATACGAAACACCATACGTGTCTCGTTTTTTCGTGACTGTTGTTTGACCATTAAGATTGATCTTGTCTCGTGGCATTTCTAACGGACTCGTGCGAAGATAGGCAATCATTTATTCAACATTATTTGAATTCGTGTTTGATATAGGATCTATCAATGAGAGTCAGAGATGGTCAGGTTGACAAATTAGTTTTGAATGTTGCCGCTTTTCTGTAACTTTCGTGTCCACATAAGTCTTCACACAATCGTCATGAAGAAATTTAATAAGTAAACTAGTATTATCGAATGCGAGGCTAGTGTGACATTTTTAAATTTGACGTTATTGAAAATCTTGACGTGAATGGTATTCTCTTGCTCTTTCTCACTCGCTCTCACCTCATCTCCCTTCCCCTCTCCCCCTTCTCTCTCCCCTCTCCCTCTCTCCCCTCCCTCTCCACCCCTCTCTCTCTCGCACACACAGAAAGAGGGGGGAGCCATCCTCGCTCATTATCTACTCTTTCTGTACTGGGACAGGAACGGAGATTGATGCGAATACAGAGTCTCTCATCTCCAAGTCGGAGACCTACCCTACTAATGGGCGCCCTTGTTCAAGCTCTTCGGAGTGAAGAGAAAGGTCTAAAGATCACGGCGTACATGGGGAGTAGCGTGCAGTTCCCAGATGCCTTGGTGCCGGTTCTTGGCCGGAGAGTGGCAGTGGTTGGCCTGGGTATGTGAAACCTAATAGTAGGAGGAGGACCGGGCTGGTTGTTGCTGTGAGAACTAGTTATTCTTAGAAAACACAGAAGATGGACAGTTGGACTGGCTGGACGCGCAATTTACTGAGGGGATTACGTACTAGCTTTAACGCCCGACGGGTCAGCGGCGGGCCTCGGTCGTTTCTCCTGTAGGTAGTTTAAATTTCAATGCCAGCCCCTAGGATCGCACTCGACCCCTAGCATTCTTAACATCTAAAATGCGTAACTTCTCCCTAGGCCCTAGGAGAAAGAAACGGTTCTGACCTCTTGAAGTGCGAGCTCTACCGATGAGGTAAGCCCTGGGGAATTTATTTCCTGAAAGAGCAGCACGAGGCCCGTCAGAGACTTCAATGAAAAACTCTGGTACTTTGGCGTGAGCATTGGCCCAGCTTGGACTCCAAGTAATAGTGACGTGGGCTCACAAACCCATGAAGGTGGTGAGATTTGCTACTGATGCCCCAAGCCCTTGAATAAGGCAGCGGTCCCGAGGTCACATGATTGTTGCGGATGAAGTGCATTTCCCACGAGACGGTCAAAAACTCGGGCATGGGAGCAGTATGCACACTGAACACTAAACCTTTCCTACCCTTGTGAGCAGTTTAACTTTCCTGTCCTTCCACGGGACCGGTTTTGGGGGATAGTAGACCGGGAGCGGCCTCGTTGAGGAGCAACAGCATCTTTGGTGAGGAGTCCTCGGACTCTGTGCACCGTATCAGAACTTACGCCATGTAAAACCACCTGGATATACACAGGGCCCAGACAATCAATCTGTCTCAGCCCACCTCTACTGAGTGGTATCACATGTCACACAACGTTACAGACTTTCGTACTTTTATATGAAAAATCACCTGGAAGAATTATTTTACGGATAATTATCTAGTGCTCTTCGATTTGGACTTCAAACTTTTGGTAGTCAGGTAAAATTGCAGGTCTACAGGATTAAGCAACTAACAATCCGTGACCTTCAAACAGATCATCACACACATCTTTGTCGAATTATCACGAGATTTATATTTTTTTAACGAAATATTCGATTAAGTCTTTATACGTACCTGTAAGTATACGGGCCTGCTTCCTGAAGATGCATTTTAGAGTCACGTTTGTACCAAAATTCGTTAGCATTTGTATAATTAAATATTTTTATTCTTAAGAGCATTTTTACTGGTGAGCGTGACCATGTTTCGAACGCTTCAGTGTCATTCCCTATGACAAGTCGCTGAAACACAAAATTCATTATGCTGTATAATTGTTATTAGTAAATTAAAATTGATACATTAATAATGGACAGATTATCAGCAAAACGTCTTTTAATTATTTTTACACAAACACTCACGCACACACTCGGCCGTGGAACGTTATGTATGATGGTGTATTAAGACTTGGGATTCCCCCGGAAAGCAAGACTATTGGCTTCACAGACGACATAGCAATTGTCGACATCGCTAAGCAACGGAAACAAATAGTTCAGATAGCCAATGAGGCAATTTCTGTGTGATCGGGCAGTGGCTACATACAAAAGGAGGCTGCTATTGGTGGTGAAAAAAACAGAGGCAATTCTCGTCACTGGGAGAAAATGTAGAGAATCCATCACCCTTACGGTTGGAAACTGTGAAATTTATTCGAGATCGTCCATCAGATATCTTGATATAATGACAATGATAGGATGTCTTTTAAAGAACACCTCGATTACGTAAGACGAGAAGTAGCTGGGACAGTGTCTGCGCTGACTCGAATTATGCCAAATGTCGCAGGTCCAAGGCAATACCGGCGACTTCTTTTCTCGAAAGTTGTGCGATCAGTGATCTTGTTAGGTGCCTCGATATGCAATGTCAAAAAAATCAATCAGGAGAAGGGTAGGTTCCGGTCACAGGGTCTGTGCTCTACTCGTTCCTGATCTCCTAATTAAAAAATATCGAGTACGGACAGTGCCCATGTGAATTTATGAATTAATATAAAGCAATATTTTCTACAAGGCCAGTATAGGAAGTGAATTAAAAATGAGGGAGGGGGTGTGGAAGGTAGAGCACGGTAGCTAGGGGTTGACTAGGGCCCTCGCGCTGTAGTTTAAGGATCCTATCCGATGATTTACCTAAAAGAGATATAGGGAAAACACTAAAAAACACAATATATATATATATATATTATATATGTTCAGACAGTAAGTGTACTGTGACCTAAACGGGCCGATAGACCACATCCTCATTAATCCTCCATAAATCAGTTCTCTACCTGTCTGTCAATCCTCACCCACCTAAGTCGTATGCCCCTCAGGTACTCGCAAAAATAAATAAACATAACCAATTCTCCTAAAGTAGGTTAATTAAATGAATTAACCTATCTTCACGTTATCATATTAATTATATACCTTTTTAATATTGTATATACTGTATCGTTACCGTCCTAACTGATAATCTGTACGATAAAAGTTTTTAAAATAATAGTAAAAAAACGGGCCGATGTTTTTTGTTTGTTTTGTGCGGGTTGGCAACACTGAGTGGTAGAGGTAGAACTATTGACTTGGGTGGCATCGCAGGAACACGGTAGTGCGTAAATTTACGTTGTACTGTCATGTTGTGTGAATTATTTCGGTAAAAAATTCCCACCAAGTACGAGCCACGTGCTGTGATCCGTTAATACTCGCGGAATGAAGAACATCTGCCGGATATTTTCGAGAATCAAACCGCTCTACGGCGAAAATATTGCGTGTATTTTAGTGTAGCAGGGAGTTTAATGAAGGCAGAACATAAAGGGGATCCTGAAACACGCAAATCCCCTTTAATAGCATAGAAAGGGAATTAAAAATGAGGAAGGGGATGTGGAAGGTAGAGCACTGTAGCCAGCGGTTGACTAGGGCTCTCGTGCTATAGTTCAAGGATCCTACCCGGTGATTAACCTAAAAGCGATACAGGAAAAACACCAGAAAACTTGCATCAGGTAGGCCGGGCTATTGGATATTATTCTCACGCCCTTCCAAGTGGCGGGAGATATCTTCTAAAAGAGGTGAAGTTGCCTCGGCATGTGTCTGTTCGTCCTTGCTGTAACTCTGTATGCCGTGTCGTCTGCGAATTATGCCACTGGTCGCTCGCTCGTCTTTAATGGTGTGTTCCGTATGTACAAAAGGCGGAGGAGTGGGGATTTGGCGGAGCATTGAGGGACGCCTGCATTTAGGATGCGGGGTCATGATAAAGGGCTTCGAATTTTGACTTGAGCCGTTCGTTGTGTGAGGAAATTAAAGTCTACAACGGCTTAAAGGGATAGGGAAATTTTTTAGATTTTTTTATTTTCAACCCATTGATCCAAAGTGTGTCAAAGACCTCAATAACGTTAAGGCAATTTTCGTTTCTTCTTATTTCAAAAGGTTTCTTGTTTAATATTTAAATGGAAATTTAATTTGGCTGACGGTCCATTTATGTGCCCTGCTGGTAAAATTCTAACGCACGGACAGCTGACGCAGTGCGTTCATCTAATTAGATGCACTCTGGGTTTCTTAGCACAAGTATAAATGCACTATTACTTTGGACGTGCGCAACAGAAAACATCACTACTTATAACCTATTTCAGCTTTTTTATGATGATTATTTTCCTAACAATAACTTCAAATGTCCCCAAAAATTTTTCTTTTACAATATTTGAAATTTAGGAACTCTTCAGTTTATCGAAATTTCTCGGGCATCCAACCGATTGGTTTCCGTCTGCAAAGTTAGGTTAATATAACCAAATGATCCCTCCAATTCAACTGTAATCCATTAAAATAACGAATAAAAGTCTTTTCTAACAAACAGGAAATAATTCTCACAATTAAACTTATATACCATCTTAATTAATCACTCTGTAGCGTAGAATAATATTTCGTCATTTCTTATTAAAATATATTACATTTTCCCTATATTACTTATGTGCATTGTTACTTTCCAAACGTTCCATTAAATTATTAACCATGGACTCTATCTGTTTATTTTCTTCAACCAGAGCTATATGTTAACTATATATTTCAGACGAACGACAGTTTTTTTACAACAAATTGTGGAAAAAAGCTATATTATTACTTTTATATAGCAAATTGTGTAATAAAAAATTTTTAATTTTATATTTACAAATGAAGTAACAATGATACCGATTTGGTATAGTTGCTAAATATATATCATAGAGAGGTCGAACCCAAATTGAACCATTTCTATTAATTCCATACGACAAGGAATAGGAAGCTAAATGACATTAAATTTAAAGGTCTATATTGTAACATAATGCAAGTGCAGTTAAATCGTTTTCCCCGGATTCACAGATAAGAGGTTTGGACGTAGAGTGTTATAAATAAATTCCATACTCACTTCATGAATGATATTCGAATAAATGTCTGTCGCCCAAAGATAAATTCCTCCTGCTGCACTGACGCAGAATAAGGTGAAAAGAAACGCCAAACCTAGAAAAATCACAAATGCTGTTGAATAATATATTTTAGGGAATATTTTAAAGTTAAGGATTGTAGTTTACTAACACTTGTAAACAACTATGTCGAAGTAATGTGTCTGCATATTGTTAAACTAATATGGAGTTCATTCACAGTGTTGACAGCTTTAATACTTAACTCGTGAAATCCATTTAAATTAAAGTAATGGCCACGTACAGACAGTATAATTATTTGCATATTAAATTAATTCCTTAAATAACTTCACGTTTCCTTCAAATCTCCTAAGACCCCAGCAGGTGATGACGTTTCACAGACCAAACGCTCAAGACGTCAGTGTAAAAGAAAAAGAATTTAATAAGGAAGTAGCACATCATAGATATTGCAGATACCCTTAGTCCTGAATAATTTCAGGTATTAACCTGATATTATGTCTACATTTATTATTTCATATTTTCAAAATCGTCAAATGCATGTGATCGTGACTTTAAGAATAATATTAGTAAGAAAATTTCAAACATATTTATCTTCTTCTTCACTGGAGCTACAGCCCTATTTAGGGTCATGACCTACCAGGACGGCTGCGGACCGTCATCTTCCGTGACTCATTCTGAATTTGTAGTGATTTGTGGTCAGCGTATGGATTCACCTGCTTACCTCTACCCCACAACAGGTCAGCTCAAATATATTTGTATGGTATTAAAAATAATCTTGATGACAAAACTGTCAGAAGGAAAGTTATACATAATACAGAAGTCCATGAAAGAAGAAACCAAATATTTGTATATTTATGTTCACAATTTTCGCCATATTCTTTTTGAGTTTTGGTCGATTCATTGTTAACGTTGCTGTACTAATTCAATATTTCTTCAATTAGTGAAATATTGGTTTTCTTCACTGACTTTGTACATAAGTTTAGAATTTGATTAGTTTGACTAATTATACAGGCATTTAATCAAGAGAGAGCGTAGGAGCCCGGCTGTAAATACACTGAGATAATTTGGGAGCACTTATGTTTAGCCGGACGTCGAAGTGTGCGTGACATTCTGCGAGGGTGAACGTCTCCAGAGGGCTCAGGGCCGTGACCTGCAATGTATCTTATCAGCTTCCTCCGAGCCTTCATTACGAGTCGTAAAGCGCCATATCACGGGTCGGCTCACCTCGTCTGGAACAGACTCTTGCATCACACGCCTCCCTACCTTCAAAACACGCCACAGGATAATGTCTAAACTTATTGGCTTCCTCCATATTGTTTGAATTAGGAAACTCACGTTTTAATCACTGCTGAAATCTTGCAGAAACCGGAGAACTCTTTATACAATAGTTATATGCACACCGCCAGCCATATTACTTCATAAATCCAGCATAACAATAGAAGCTGGTAGTCTAAGGAAGTGGAAATACTTCAATTGAAGCTCAGTAAAAGCATATAGCTAATTTTAGAAGAAAGACAAGGATTGCAGAAATAGTTCTCGGGTTTCCACTCGGGTGCAGGTGCGATGAAAAGGCGACGTTTCGACGACCAGCCTGAAGATCACGACAGAGCACTTGGTCCTCGAAACGTCGCGTTTTCATCTCACCTGCACCCGAGTGGAAACCCGAGAACTATTTCTGCATCAACTACACCGGGAGAGCCTCAGCTCACTTAAGACAAGAATTATGAAAATATGTCAAGCGGACCAGTGACTCGAATCGAGGACCTCCCGATATATAGCCGGGTGCTCTACCAACTGAGATAATCCAAGTCGACGTCCAAGGACCGATCCAACATCTCTCCATTCCACTAAACCAGGTCTCACCTACCAATACACTAATCACACTCTTCACACTATAATTATAGGACATTAGTCAAGAATGGACATTGCGTAAATTGATCAAAGGCGCATTAAATTCTAGTCTAAGGAAGTGTAAATACTTCAATTGAAGCTCAGTAAAGCATGTAGCTAATTTTAGAAGAAAGATAAGAATTATGAAGAAATGTTAGCCGGGTCAGGGGCTCGAAATTAGGACCTCCCGATATCCAGCCAGGTTCTCTACCAACTGATCTGGTAGTTTTCTAAGACAGTAAAAGTTATTTATTTCCGAATATATGTGTTGACGACTGTGGGAACCTGTGACGATTGCTGGCTCTCGCTATGGAGCGGAAGCATACGCTGAACCAGCGTGTTCGGATAGAGAGTAGTAAGATTATACAAAACAACAAATTCGGGACAGTCTGTCAAATTACTACATATAATAATCGGGGATCGTCTCAAATGACCTCTGTTCGCCGTATACTGCATCGTATGGGATAGGGAAGCCGAAGACCAATTTGAGCAAGTCTGCTGTCTGCAGTAAACAAGAGAGATTTTTTCCCATTGTTTCATAGAACACAGGGACAGGAAAATCAAGAATTGTCGCATATCATGTGGTCAGATGAAGAAAAATTCCAATTGCATCGTGCAGACGGTAGGTTGAGAAATCATGGGCCCCATACATACGAGTACAACCCTTCAAGCTGATGGGGCTTGGAGAATGTTTTCCAGGCGCGATTAGAGCCCTTGAATTCGCGCGGAATAACATCTGAATAACAGAATATACCAAAGAATCGAAGCAATAATATCGCAATGGAGATGGCTACTTTCGACAGGACTGCGCTATGATACGCTGAGGGGTTCCAGGAAAATGATGGAGACATAGTTGGCCTCCAAAATCACCATTTCACAATCAAATGGAGAATTTGTGAGACGAAGGGACCAGCCATCATATTTAACTAAACTGGACATCAGGTCTGGTGTCAGATTCCTAAAATTACCTTTCAATATTTCGTGGGAACAATTCCAGGAAGATTTCCACAGTATTCAAGGAAAAATATGAAGTTCCAACGGGGCGGTCATAATAAACTTTCCTACCCTCTTTACAACCAGTAAGTAAATAAACCCTTTACGGTTTCTCTGTAACCTTATAGTGATATGACATCATTAAAAAGCACTAAATTGCTTTTTCAATCAATCAAAGTTTCCATCTTCAATAATATTATATACTAACCTGTTAAATGACTAGATCAAAGCTTTAACAGTTCCTACAAGTATTACAGATTCCGAAGTGGTGGTAAAGTAGTCACAACATTTTCTATAATTAAATGCATTATTTTAATCTAATAAAATTTTTTATAATAAATAAATCTTCTTATATGTCTTATAATTGGAAATGTTTTTATTTGTTGCAATCAGAATAAATTTAAACTTCCCTTCAATCTTACAGTATAGCATTTTCTGTACAGCGATGTTTCCAAACGTGAGTCCCACTCGGGAGGGTGAAAAATACTCCCGGCTAAAAATATTTTCAGTAATCCAACAAAATAATAATACTCTCTCCTTAAAGGATGAATTACTAAAATCACATATTAAAGGTCATAATATAACACAGCGACTCACATTACACCGGTTTAGACACCAATCTCGATAATTTCTTTGTTATTTGCATATTACTCATTTCCTACCCCACCCCTCACATGCTGGAAGGGGTTGAAGTTATACACAAATATTATTGGGGAAACGCTATAAAAGTAATTGACCTCAGAATGTTTTTTGACTCATATATGAGCCTTTATTACGTATAAAAATTCCGCTAATTCCACCCCTTCCCCCTAGGGATGGTAGCCATGTATTTTCTCCAAAATGTTTGGTTTTGAGTCGGAAGGAATATGGATACAAAATATTATCAAAATTATTTTGTGTGTTTTACCCCGTCCAATCCCTCTGTTAGGGGATGAACTGCAATTTAATTCTCATTCTAAATGTCAGAATCAAACTCAAAGACTTCATAATACCAATTTCGATACCAAACTCGACTGTTTTAATTTTTATTTTCATATGACGCCTTCTACATACCCACCCCTTGAATACTCCACTTAGACGGTGAATGGGGTTATACAAAACGAACTCAGCGAAAACGCTGTGAAATGTCTTGACCTAAAAACCTATTTTTTAGAAGGAAATGACAGCGGTTTATATATTTTTAAAAATTTCCTCCCCTTGACCCCAGCCCCAACTCGTGCAACCCTAATTGTGTTGAGTTCGTTCGCAAAGAACACCAGTTCAAAATTTAGTCGAAATTTTTCCATCCGTTAAAGTTAGTATGCGGAAGTCTGTTTAACCCTATCCAATCTCCTTTAGGGGATGAAGTGTAACTTTAATTATATTTTTTTATGTTAAAATTAAACTCAGTGCTACCTTTACAAAGGTTTAGTGCCAATCCCGATTTTTTCTCTTTTTTATGTGTTGCTCCTCCGCCCCGACCCCTAAGAACTCTCCCCTTCGATTATGGATGGTGTTGAAATTATACGCTAGTAGTATCGGAGGACACGCTATCAAATTAATTGACCCACAAATGTATTTATTTTATGTAAATATTGACTGATTTTGGATATTTAGAAATTTCCATCCCCTTCACCCCCGCAAAATGGTGGTATTCTAGATTTCCGGATTGCAAAGAACCCGTGTACCAAATTCGGTCGAAATTGGTTCACTCGTTTAGATTTGTAAGCGGAACATGCTGTATATGCATACAAACAGACACACCCACATACTCACTGACAGGCAATTATAGAGATCACTGAAACATATTTCTCGCTTGTACGTAAATATTTATTTTATTAATAATTATAAATT
The DNA here is from genome assembly GCA_034510155.1 of Eucriotettix oculatus. NCBI lineage: Eukaryota > Metazoa > Arthropoda > Insecta > Orthoptera > Tetrigidae > Eucriotettix > Eucriotettix oculatus. The sequence continues at coordinate 183,138,676 of CM067377.1, forward strand.
TAGATCATAATTTTCAAGTGAATAAATTGTTGAACATAGTAAACAATTCTTCAATGTTTTTGAAATAGTACGAGTATAAATTACATATGGTGTGATTTTTTTATTGCGCAAAGCGTTATTTGGCATTAGCAGCCAGTTAAAACTTGTTACATAATTATCACAACGACATTAATGCCCGCCGACCTCGACCTGATATTGACATTCGTGACAAGGTCACTTCTTGAAATCAAAATGTTTCGCCAACATTTCTGATAGTTTCCTTCTACTCTTCGGGTATGCAAAGAGCAAGTACTCAAACAGAAAAAAAGAATCATTTGAGATTACATACAAATACTTAAAAACAACTCTGATAATTTGCGTTTTAATTTTAGCTGAAAAGTGACTCAATATCTGGTGACTCCCCTCAAGTAACATAAAAATGGAATTAGAAAGGGACGTACTGCCAGTTCAGGATGCAGCTGGCTGACTTGTTCAATAGGACATACACTTCTCAAAACATACAGAGGTGTCTCGGCTTGTGAGAACCTATAAAAGTAGAGGTTGCAAATATTTTTATATCTTCGGATCCTTGTAAGAACTGTACGAAAATTGTATCTAACTATCTACATAATATTCGTGTTAATGTTACGTCAATGCAATAATAATAAAAATACATTGTAATAACTCATACTTATAAAGTCGAATTAGAAATGATTACTCCTTCCTCGTGTTAATATTATATATATATTATAACCTTTTTGTATATTAAACATACTTTAATTAACACGTTACGTTTAATATCACATTGAGTGTCCGGCGTTGGCCGGTTATTCATTTGTATGATTCCGGTAGAGTATTTAATTCGACAGTAATCTCTTGGTTAATTCATGATTTAACAGGCATCGAGAGCGACACTTTTTTGAGCATCCACTCCTTCACCATCCGTCTCCTACCTACCCGTTGGAAATTTAATTTATATAACCGATGGGATATCTTACACTGCCTTAATGGACTACGGGTACTTTAATTTTCGGCCAAAATCTGAAAAAAAATAGATTTATTATTTTCTTTCATATTAATATGCCTATAAGCCTTAAAAGTCATATAGCATGCTTACGTATTCTGCGCAAGCTTTTTTTATTTCCACAGAAATTCCACATCCCACATACTTCCGAATCTGCTTATCATATCTATTCTTGGCCTTTATCTTCTACTCTTACCCCACACATTTCCCTCTAACGCTAATTTTACAAGACCCTTCATGGATAAAGAGTCAAATCTTACTCCGCAGTAATTTAATGCTATGTTAATAAATTTTCATGTTAATTAATTATTTTATATCAATTTGGGATATAATCTTCTATATAAATCCTTATCTATAAGTTATTAGTAGCAATAGATCTAATATGAAGTATTTCGCTCATCAATCCAGGATAAAAATTGCTTTTACATCTAAAAATGTTTACATTACTCAAATCAATCCTGTGATTATTCACACGTACATGTTTTGTTAACACAGATTGTTTACCTAAAGCTTGGTTAAAATTAGAAAATTAAGAATGACAAATGTATGGCGATCAGTTTTAATAAATAACGCCTACTATATGTCTTAAAATATGATGGGGAAACAGTTGTCTAGGAGAGAAACTGCAAATATTGGGGCATTTAATTGAGACTAATGCAGGGTTGGAGGATCAGGTAAATTATGATATAAGAAAGGCATGAAATAATTTGTACTTTTTAACGTGAACTCTCAAAAAAGGAAAATTAGATATATATCATTAGTATGTGTACCAATAGAATCCTCAGTAAAGTGCGGAAAACGGTCGCAAAATTCGTACGGATGGAAACCGGGCATGGTAATGAAAAAGTAAAGGTTCTAGGGTGAGATACGCTACAGAAAATAAGTAAATGAGTAACACTAAATGTTTTATTTAAAGGCATTTGCACGTCGGTAAGCTTTTGCAGGGACTTCAGGATTGGAATAACCAACTGGGTACCAACTACGACCACTGGCAAGTACCATACTAGGGCCAGGAACGAAAACACCGTTCCGGTCATTACTATGCGCACTGCAACGGATCAACAACGTTCCATACCCGTATACAACGAGTATGATAACCGGGGCATACTGGTATTGTAGCCATTCGGCTCCGGTCGTTCGATCGTCATTTTTTCCACAGAAGTCTATGAAGTCACTAGTGGCAGAACAAGGTAGCAACCTGGGGGACTATCGGCACAGATCGGTTTGGTAACGCCACGTAACAAATATTCTCGCCAGCCGATAGTTGGCTGGACGGTCCTGACCTACTACGGTGTTGGCCGTTTGCTATACTAATTTATATAAAAAATATTTGTTTAATTGTGCCGGTACGGTTACGGGTCTGGCATGATACGTTCTAGCTGATAGGACCAAAGGTTAAGCAGGAAATCCCGGGTGCTAGCAAATACTCATTCCTAAATAGTTCATAACATGACTGGAACAATTTACATGAGTGTTTGGAACAAGTTCCCTGATGGAAGTCAATTTTAGACTCAATCTAAATTCTCTTAAGTGGTTAGTGTAGTGTAATTCAGTAAACTGACAGAGATACAAAAATGTAGTTTATGAGGTCGCTATGCATAAAATGTGTGACAAATTAATTGAGTGACGTAAAGTTGTTCTCATCATATTATTTTACACTAATTCATGTTGATATTTACAATCATTCATTCAAAAAATTAGCTTCTGGTGTTCGGGGTCACGCAGCACACGCTATTATTTTCGACAGCTACTTCTAGCTGAACCATAACGTAATTGAGAGCAAAAAGGAAAAGAACACTAAATGCTTTAACTAAAGTTACAGGAAGAAGTTTATCAAAACATGTTACGTCACATAATCTATAGAGAAAGCGCCCTTTGAGACAAGGGAAAAGACCGCCTCCACACTGCGACCTCAACGGAATCAGAGCGTTACTGACAAGGAGACGCCAGCACGGCCTTGATGGCTGCTCCATCACTGACAGCTTCGCATGTGCTGAAATGCATATGCAGAGGACGAGTTATCTTGAAATGCAGAATACATACCGGCAACTTGGTCCTCCCCAAGGCTGCCCACGACCTTTTGGAAGAATTCCTCGTTGAAGCAAATTTGTTCAATCTTTTGTAATTATAAATGTTATAAATTAAAACTATGTAAACGTTATATGTAGTTGCTAATGACCTAGCTGACGAAGCGACTTTAAACTTTAAATAAAAAAAGATGGTCCTGAAAAAGAAAATTGTTGCCAAACAATACTATAAGTAAGCACTGAGATCATAGAAAGGCTATGCTAATTAGATTCAGAGTGATTTTTACGTTGAAATTACTGAATAAATTCCTAGAGGAAATACTCTATCGTTACTAAAATCGTATTTGTTGTTGTGGTAATCAGTCCTAAGACTGGTCTGATGCAACCCAACATGCTAACCTATCTTACGCAAGCCTTTTCATTCCCTCATAACTAGCACAACCTCACTAATCTGCTTAGCGTATTTCATCTTTGGCCTCTCTCTTCTGTTCTTACCCCACACACTTCACTCTAATGCTAATTTTACAAGACCCTCGTGTCTTAATCTATCCCTTCTCTTAGTCAACGTCCTCCATATTGTTCGCTTTTCCCCTACTCTGTTTATAACTACCTCGTTTGTGATCCTATCCACCCAACTGATTTTCAGCATTCACCTATATCACCACATTTCAAAGGCTTCTATTCTATTCCTTTCCCCTACTCCTTTTGCCTACGTTTCGCGCCCATATAACACCCCGCTCCATACGAACATTTTTAGTAACGATTTCCTAATATTCACACTTATATTACCTGCATTCATATAATAGGAAACAACAAGATTTGGTATAAAACAAAAGTGATAGGAGTGACTTGCCAGATTTTAAGACTATAATCTATGGAGTACCTCAGGGTTCCATTTTAGGCCCACTCCTATTCATATTTATACAATAAACGAATTCCCTAATTATTTAAATTAATCCTCTGAAATCGGTATTGTATGCTGATGACACTAATATTATAATTTCAGATTTTGATTCGTCTAGACTAAACCACAAAGTCTTATAAAGCTTAAATGTTTGGTTCAAATCAAATAAGTTAGCCCTAAATCTACAGAAGACGTATATAGTCCAATTCTCAACATCAAAGCGAAATTCTTCGCTACAGAACTGTAAGGTCACCGACAACGCAGATAAATTAAGCTCTGTCTTTTATTCACTAAAGATGATTTCTCAGCTAGTAGACCCAAACTCGCCTATGTTCACTCCATCATGTTGCAGAAAAGGGCCATTAGAATACAGGCCGGAAAGGATTAAGGAGCGACGTGTAAACCAACCTTTATAAAACTTGAAATATAAACTTTACCCAGTACATATATTTTAGAAATATTAAAATTTTTAAACGAAACAACAATCTGTTTGTGATTAACAGAAATAGTCATGAATATCCAACCAGAAATACCTTGTTTTTTGAACGGACAAATATCGCTTTATTTAGTATTCATAATTCCCGAAATAAACTACTTAATAGTCCATCTACGGACGTAAACACAGAAAATACTCTTAGAAAATTTATTACTATTTTTATACTGGTTCGTACTACTGTGATAAAGGATTCCTTAAACAATTGATTTGTACTACGATACCTAAGAGGACTTCTGGAATTATCAAGTACTAAGCGATTTTCAAAAACTTAATACTGACTAATCTATATTTTTGTCTGTCTTATCTAGCATCTCTGACGTGAGCAAGGCTTCCAGTGTAGCAGTGTCAATAAGTGTTTCGTGTTTGAGATTGTGTTTCTGCGAAAATTGAGAAATTATATTGTCAGTTTTCTGTAGTGAAACAAGTGTTTGTGTGTTTGTCCTTCCGTATAAACAAGTGAATAATAAGATAAATAATTTGTTACGTTAAAACTATTCTTCGATTTACTCACAAAGTATTTATCTTTTTATGAAGCGATTTCTTCTCTCCGCGTTTATATACAAATATTAACTCGTTATTTATTTTTACATTTTATATTGTACAATTGTTATTTGTATTTCCTTTAATATATGTATTTTATAGGTATTTTTATTGTGTATATGTGATTTCTTGTTTATTTTTTATTAATACATTGACATTTGTTACATTTATGTATTATTTTAAAGATTATGAGTTTTATTAATTTGTTTGTTAGTTATTTATATTTTTGTCTTGTCCTATTTCCTCAACAGAGGATAAATGGAACCATTAAATAAATCTAAGTCTGAATTATGATGGAATACGAAAATTTTCCCAAAAACATGTTAAATTTATGGGCAACGACATATTTAATTTTAGAAAATAGTCTTGGATTAAAGTATAGGCATACAGAATTAAATCTGAAACACTCATATTTCTGTTAGATGGGCATTATGGTTAAAATAAAATTTTGTACTCATCATTAATAAAGTAAGAAAAAAAATATTCGGAACTTGGAACCAAATCCTATTACTTAAAATATTCTGTCAAATATGTTGAATTTTCTTCTACTATTAGGAGTAATTTATTAGCTACAGAGAGTAACTTAAACAAACTTGTAGTGTACAGTCGTAAAATGAATTAATAAGGGGTTCCTTTAATTTATTCTAAATAACTTGTGAAACCAAATTTTCTGAGTTTCGGAATTTGTGGGGTCATTGTACTTCCTGTACCGAGGATCATGATAAGCAAATCTCCATTCAATCTGCGTCCTGTGAGGGGAGCTACTTTCTGCCGTTGATCAAGACCTAATGATTATAAATTCTTATAGGGGAACATCTCAGATGGCACAATATTGGCATGTACGGGATGTTCTAGATCGTAATATTTCACATTTATGGAAGAATATTTGTTGCCCTGTTACTGTGGGGGGTAATGAATGGTTTGTCATTGGTTAATTTTTAGATTTCGAAGGTAGAACGGTGTTTAACGGAGGTTTCGATATGGATAGAAAAGGACGAGATGTGTCAAAGGGCACCGGCGGCCATCATGTTCCAGAATCTTAACGTCGCCGATTATGCGTGAGTTATTCGAAACGTTCCTGACCGTTGGAGTTAATGTACCAACTTAATGCAAATGCATCAAAGCCGTCAGTTATAACGCCCCAACTCTTGTTTGTAAATATTATGACAGCATTTCCTCAGAAAAAGAGTCGATTTTTTTCCGTGTTATATATATATATATATTCTTTTGACAGAGTAGGAAGATTATATTTTCTTTTGTTGTTGTTAATTCAATTATAAAATTTTAACAGATCAGCATGGTGGGTTGCATCAGACCAGTCTTAGGACTAAATACCACAACAACAACACAACAGCCTTATTATTTGCAGTAAATACAAATATTTCCCAACACAAAACATTACAAACTATATTCCGTTCGTAAAGATATGATGAACGTTTTTAATGATGATTGCAATACCCCAGGATTCATCCAACCGGTGGTTGATTAGTGAGTAGAAAGTGTTACGGATCTCTTGATTTCACGTTCGTTTGGAGCCCCATTAACGCATTATTTCCTTCCTGGATGAATTACAATATCATTACCATTTTGAATCTTTAAAACTGACTCTTGGATTATATCCCGGAAACACGAAGATCACAGGGCAAGGGTCATTTATTGATCAATAGCTATATTAAGGAAAGACGATTTTTTATTGTTAGTCCAAATAATATTTCGTGATAGTAAAACTAGTAAGGTAAATGATGGAGAAAAAAATCAATTTTATTGGATTACTAAACACAGGACAAGTATGTGTGTAGATTATGGTGCTATGATTCGATACGAATACTGATTCCAAAAAAATTCACTTCCAACTCTAATTAGTTTTACTAGCGTTGTCTATCTACAATGCTCTTATCTCTTGAAATGTATTAAACGTGGAGCCAGTTACTTAACTTCACGGATATTTGCTAGCAATTATAGCGAGTAGTGATGAACGAGGTCATAGGCTATCTCCACTTGCGGAACATCGATCTCACTCGGACGTATCAAGTGCAAATTTTAGAGTTGAGGGAACTTAAGGAAGACAGTTCATCCTACTACTTACTTGCTTTAGTGATTGACTGATGTGTAATTGTAATTCCGTATAGATCAAATATGCATAAAAGTAAAACAAATATGGATTATTTCGTAATTATACCTTATTCCTAATACTTTTACTTAACTAAGAGAGCCACTTTATAGTAAAATATCAACGTGACTTGAGCATACTGTGGTTCTTCGAAACCGTTGATGTAAGCGTTTGGATCAGTTCCTAATAAAAGGCGAGAACCGCTTGCTTCCAAATTTCTCTAAAAGTAATTATAATCATACTTTCCCAAATTCAGAATTTTTTTAAAAATTTTTAGCCAGAGGTCTTCGCTCTCAAGCATATATTCTATGTAGATACGCCAACTCCTGTTTTATAATATATTTTGTAATAAATAGGGATATGCCCATCGTGGAAGTAATCGAATTTCTTTCAAATATAATTAGGTAATGATATATTAATGCAAGTAAAATTATTCAATAGTCATGACTTTTGTGAAATAAGAACCATTATCAGCTGGCCAGACTATATTATTGATTGTCAGCCTCAGAAACTATTTTAAACATTATATTTAATTGTTGAAGATGCTTCGGAGACAACCGAAATGGCACGCGATAGTAAGACACTTTTATTCGTCAATAATTAACGCCTCCTGAAAAGAGAACGACTGATGACTGTGGGTTCCATATTCGTGTGTACACGAAGTGAGAAGAATCAGAAGAACGACACTTGTCCGCCGGATGGGATGCGACATTTGCCGCTGACTTTGCAAAAAACTTAATAATAATCAATATTTTCAAACCCAAGCAGTCCGTTTAGATGAAGATAATTGTCACATTTATGGTGGACGTCGGAAGAATCAAAACCGTAGGCATTGGAATCAACCTTTATCCAGTCAACATGATCGTATACATGTTAGATCGGCCGAGTTCGGGACAAAAAACTGTAAGAATGAAAATTTAGATAACACAATTGTGATCAAGACTCTTTCTTGTAAATTACCAGGTAGGTTCCCCGGGGAAAAGATATTTTATGTAAGACTAAACTTTCAAACTATTCAAGTTTATATGGTTTGCATATATTTCAATACTGAAACACTGAAACATTTGGGTGAGCTGTGTTATTCTTACATCATGATACATACATATATATATGTATATATATACTCCTGTACTCTAGTGGATTCCCGGGTTCGAATCCTGGCATGGGCATGGATGTTTGTGCCATCATGGTCAGGATTAAGGCTGCTGGAGAATTGATACGCTGACCAAAATCACTCCAAATTCGGAAAGTGTCACGCAAGATGAAAGTCCGCAGTCGTTCCGATAGACCCAGGCCCACAATGGGCTGTAGAGCCAAAGAAGATACTTGTACCATTCAACTGCCCTGACTACCGTGAAACAATGCATATAGATAAATGTACATATCTACGAAAAATAAAATTTTGTGCGTGTGACCCGGGTCTTTAAATAAGCAATCTGCCTTGCGACTTACAACATATTTTTCATATTTATAAACTAACAAAAAATATTAAATAAAATATCAGTTAAACTTCACGCTAAGTATAAACATAATTATCTCGTTTGAGAGTCTACGAGAGGCCATAATCTGTCCATTTACAATTTATTCATGTCTTAAGGGTATCCTTTTTTTGGTCTGAAAGTGGGGAAATAAGGAACCTAAATTTCCAAAATATAAACAGAAACATTCTACAATACACCAAACTTTCATGGCAATCGGACGAATGGTATTGGAAATCACAGTGGACAAACATGAAGTCGCAGAGTAGATGATTGACGTGGGACCCTTTTTGACCTGAAAGGAGGCGGAAAGGAAGGAACCTAAATCTTTAAAAGATTATCAGAAACCTTTCTTGGGTTAATCCGCTCTAAACAGAAAAATTTCAAGGCAATCGCATGAATGGTACAGGAACACTTACGGGAAAACATTTTAACTCGCACAGAGTTTTAATAGTTCCGGCATATTTGTTAGCCATTCTGTAAGTTTAATATATTTATTCGTAATTGTCTTAGATTATAAAGTAAGAGAGACAGTAAAAGAAATGCATTGAACTCGTCATAGAGATACTTAAAAAATGAAGCTGTCATAAGTGCTAAAGTATTATTTACAGGTAATTTTAAAAGTGACTTTATTACTTCACATTACTGTTTGAAATATTCCTTGCAAAATATATTTTACCATTGAATAATAACATTACGAGTCTTGATATTAGATTCAGAAAACGTACACATCAAATCTCAATGTTCCAATGTTCTGTTTTCTAAGATTTATCTTATATAAGCATTATTCGTAAACCACAGATATACATAAAGTAGAGGTGTTGTAAGGTCAACTGTGGTTAAAGGAACAATATCATTATTACAATTTTGGACTTTGTACTGGTGAAGTTTGCTCTATAATCATTAGCGTGGGCTTCGTAGAAGCCGTCCGATTTTATTGAATGCGCGATGTTATTCAGACGTCAATCATTCTATAAGAGACTGCGAGATGTCTGAATAATTAATTAGCTATAACAAGGGTTATACTTCATATTGCAACATCTCCAATAGTTATTTTACAACTAGACTTCGTTCAAGAGAAAATTTATTTTATTTTACCCTAAAAACTGAAGTACCGTAGTATTTATTTATGATCGCTTCACAGCAAACCTTATAACTCGCAGTTGGCTTTGAACAGGTCCCGCTTTCACAGGTTTACAACAGTAGCTAGTGTGAGAATGCTCACCCTCTCTCTAACTCATACAGTAAGTGGAATGAATGGTATAGGAACGCCGAATTGGACTTCTAACTCAGAGTTGGTTTTCACGCCGCCTTTCGCGAGGCAATTCAATGGTTTTATTAATATTTATATTAAAATTATCTGAACACTTCAAGGTATCAAAATAAAACATACATGAAAATTTAAGTTAAAATTCCTGTTTCAACCTCTGGCATTTTCATTGAAATCGGTTGAGTCGTCACGGAGCATACACAAATCAAGAATAAGGGAACCCACATTAACTTTGGAGATTTTAACGTACGTACGAAAGAAACCTTGTTGTTGTTGTGGTATTCAGTCCTATGACTGGTCTGATGCAACCCTTTTCATTTCCTCATAACTAGCACACCTTATATCCTCCCTAATCTGCTTAGCGTATTTTATCCTTGGCCTCCTCCTTCTGTTATGACCCCACACTTTTCCCTCTGATACTAATTTTACAAAACCCTCATTCCTTAAAACGTGGCCTATTAATCTATCCCTTCTCTTAGTCAACGTCCTCCATATTGTTCGCTTTCCCCTATTCTGTTTATAACTTCCTCGTTACTTATTCTATCCACCCATCTGATTTTCAGCATTCGCCTATATCACCACATTTCAAATGCTTCTATTTTTTTCTTTCCAAAGCTCCTATCGTCCTATCGAATCCATATAACGCCACGCCCCATACGAACATTTTAGCAACGATTTCCTAATATTCACATTTATATTACCCTAAGTAAATTCCTCTTTATCGCGAAAGCCTTCCTTGCCTGTACTATCCTACTCTTTATGTCTACTATACTTCTACCATCCCTAGTTATTACGCTTCCCAAGTAGCAGAATTCCTTAACTTCCGTCAAAATATCCCTTCCCAATATAACACCCTTTGTTATTCCACTGTTTCCCAAACCACACTCCACTACCTTGGTTTTCCCTCTATTAATCCTCCAGGATCACGTTCATGCCATTTATTATGGTTTCCAAATCTTATTCTGATTCTCCTAATACTAAAATATCGTCGGCAAAGCGTAAGGTTTTTATTTCTTGTCCTCTTAGTATGATTCCTTTTCCATATTCCGTTTTCACTTTCTTCATCGCGTGTTCTATATATAAGTTAAACATAAGTTTAAAATTATTTCCAAGTTTAAAGCAGTTTGTATAGTGCAAACTAAACGTGTTCTTGAAACCAGATGGAAAGAAAAAAATCATAAAACCTTTACCATAATGTCGTGATTATACATAAATTAGAGATATGTTATGAATTTGATTAAAATAATGTTGAAATTTTAGATTTTGAACAAAAATTTATTTAAACGAAATTTATCTGAAATGTTATTTATCAAAATCACTGTTAACATCGTAAATTGTCATATTTTAAAATTGAGTCATATTTACAGTACTTCAGTACTTAACCTTAAGTATTTTAATTATTTTTTTAAAAGATATTGTATAAATTTTAGAAATTTCTTATTTTAAGTTTAATTGTTAAATTGATAACATATAAATTACATATTGTAATTTTTGAACATTTTCAATGTGTTTAATTTTTACATCATATGCATATTACACTGTTGCTCTGTATTGTTTTCTGTTGAAACTGCCCTTCGAGGCATTTAAACTAAATTTTTTACTCATTTGGCACCTTTTTTATATCATCAAAATTTCAAAGTTATAATATTTACATTTTTATCTTAATATTCCGATAGTTTAAGAATTGAACAAGAAGTACTCGGGATTTCACCCGGGTTATGTCAATCATTGGATACGACGTTTCGAAGGCTATCTCCGCCATCGTCTTCAGGTAACTGATGCCGAGACCGTGTTTGTGCCTGGCACATGCCTCGGCATCAGTTACCTGAAGACGATGGCGGAGATAGCCTTCGAAACGTCGTATCCAATGATTGACATAACCCGGGTGAAATCCCGAGAACTTCTTGTTCAGTCTATCCACCGGGAAAGCCTACATTCTCTAATAGTTTAAGAATTTTTAATTATAATATTGTGTATATTTTTTGTAAATAGTAACACCAGAAGGAGTCACATCTGTAGTTGTGAAACTGGCCGTTAATTAGTTTAATTTGATTATTAGAATATCAGACGTTAACTGAGTTACTATTCTATTTTTATCCATCCACTTTATTGAGTCAATTTACATTTTATCAATTAATATTAATTTTTAACTGTTAAAATATTGTTGCTGAAATTAAAAAGCAAAAGAATTCAGCTTTTAAATTGCGGTTCCAATAATGAAACATTTCAGATGGGTTAGACACCGCCTACTTGATACACAACGTATGTAAAAAGAAAATTCTCATACTACTCACTAGATAAGTTATCTTTTTAAAAACATGATGTTTTAACAGCGTCGTCATTTTTTCCTTAACTGACGTAAATGTATAGCTTACTTGGATTGATCGAGGAAGTGAAATATTGAAATATTTTCCTCTATGCGTGTACATTATAGTATGAAATATTGCAGAAATAGTTCACGGGTTCTCGCACTTGCACCCGAGTGGAAACCCGAGAACTATTTCAGCATCAACTACACCGGGAAAACCTCAGCTCACTTATTAGTGTGAAATATTGCTACCGGCCAACGGGTTTTATTGGCACTCCTAATAAAAAGGCACTTTCTACATTACCTTGGAACACTCAAATATTTACATTTGATGACAGCTCTTGCTCGTGATTCTTTAGGACAGAAAATCGTGAAAATTTACTCTAAAAGTTGTAGTTCTTATTGCAATTTACCATAAAACGATACAGACCGTTGTTTGTTTGTTTATTTAAGGCAATGTATTTGTCAATTTTATTTATTAAAAAAAAAGACTTGAAGTCACGGTAAACTATGGTGTTGGCTCAGGTAATGAACCAGTTTCCAAGACCGAGGCCAAAACTATGGTTTATATGGGTGTACACATTAAGGCTATGTGATTGCCTACAGGGATACCGTCATGCTTCCATTGGAAAGGTCGTACAACCCGATAAAAGAGATGGAAAGGTGCTCAATTAGTGCCAAAAATTAACCGATAAAATTAGTACAGAAATAGCGGTCATGAGAACGATTTTAGTGGGCATGATTTAGGAGTATCTCACTTCAGAGAAGGTTGGATTATGCATCGAAACGTAGAAGAGATCGTTTTGAATATCACGCCCAACGATCCAATCGCCTGGTAAGTGTTAAGTTTTGGTTTTCGTGTAACGAGTTTCCAGCTAAACCACAACAGTTTATCCCGGGAGAAGGAATGTTCATGTGAGCCCCGAGTAGCTGGTCATTGTTAAAATTACATACTAAGAGAGGGAAAACAACGATAAATGCAGACGTTAGAGTATTTATTATAATAAATCTATTTTTAAAATATTTTTAATTTCAACTTCTGCGCAGACTTAATTTGTAGAAATGATATGTCACAAAAAGGAATTCATTTCTCTTATTATGCCATTTTCAACGCATCCTCCTCGTTTCATTACAGTAACCACCCCATAATATTTCAACGGAAACGATATTCATAAAATAAATTCATAAAAAAATTGAAGTGTCTGTGTGTTTCGAATAGGCTCTGAAATGGCCCAACGAATTTCAATGAAAATTTGAGGGTTTAAAAACAAGAGATTTAACATAAATATTCGATCATATTTCATTTAAATATATTTTAAAAGATATTAATATAATAATATATAATATAAATATTTCTTCCCAATACTTGTAAGTGTCCTTAGTGGATGAGGATTGCCTATACTATTCATCTGAAAATGCTCCGAAACGGCTTAACGGATTTCAGTGAAAATTTCAGGGATTCAAACGGATATTTTAACTTAAATTATCGTGTAGGTTTAATTTAGATATCTTGCAGAGTTTACAACATATTAATGTAAATATTTATAGATCAATTGAAAGACGGTGTGAAAACCAACTGCAAATTGAAAGTCCTATTGTATCTATCTATTTTTGACTCTACAGCCCTCAGTGGGCCTTGGCCTCCTCTACAATCAGCCTCCAATATCGTCGGTCCTGTGCTCTTTTCGTCCATACTCTTATTCCCATCGTTCTCAGATCTGCAACGACATCTTCCATCCATCTATGCCTTGGCCTTCCCTTTCCTCTTGAATTATTGATCCTTTCTTTCAGAATTCTTTTTGGCATTTGTTCTGTTTCCATTCTCTCTACATGGCCCATCCAATCAATCCTCCGTGCCTTCACGAATCTAACCACATCTTTACCTTCCATCAATTCATCCAGCTCCACATTATATCTTGCTCGCCAGTCTTCATCTGTTATTACAGGTCAAAATATCTTCCTTAAGAACCGTTTTTCAAATACTCTGAGGATTTTCACACCAGTATCTTTCAGGGTCCAAGTCTCTGCTCCATAAATCACCACCGGTCGCACCAGTGTACTATATATTTTTATTTTTGTTTTCTTTGTGATGAGTTTTTTAGTCGTTCCTATACCATTCATCTTACTTTCTGTGTTATTATAGGCGTAAATTTGACTGCATAACAGAGAGAGGGGGTCAAATATTCTCACTCTATCTATTTTTGCAGTAGGATTCGCGCCATAATTAACCTAGTGTTGGCAGAGAACTAACTCCATGAAAAATAAAAAAACTTCTTTGGATCGTCGATACGCTGTATACGTAAATCGGTTAAATTTGTCGTGTCAGAAAAATTCTATTTTTTTTTGTTCATAGCTTCATGAGGGTGATCCTGAAACAGGCAACTCCCCTTTAATAGTATAGGAAGGGAATTGAAAAAGGGGGATGTGGAAGGTACAGCAAGGTAGCCAAGGGTTAGTAAATGCTTATTTTTTTTGGCTCTGAAACATTGTAGGGGGACCTGTTCAGAACCAACTGCGAGTTATAAGGTTTTCCCTGAAGCGATCGTAAATAAATGATACCGTAATTTTTATATTTTCGTTGAATTCAACTTCTTCAAAATGTTGTACCTGTTGTTCGTTTTTAGGGTAAAATAAAAGGAACTATTTCCGCACGAAGAAAGTCGCGGGCATAGTTATATAATAAATGAATATAACTTCAGGCGAACTAAACGGTTGGTAGCACTAGTACAATCTGTATTAAAATTGTAGGTGTTCCTTAACTGGTCTAATCTTTGTCATTTAAGGGCGTTTTGTAAATTAATGCATTAATTTTTATGAAAATGAATGTTTCATTATTTTAACTCTAATTTACAGAGTAAATATGATAGTAGTAAATATATTTAGTAGTTGGTGATCCAGAAACTGGCAATACTCCTCTAATAGTATTGGAAAGGAATTGAAATGGGGGACATATGAAAGGCATAGCTAGTAGCCAAGGGGCTACAGGCTGTAGTTTAAGGATCATACCCGGTTATTCACCTAAAAGAGGTGCAGAAAAAACTACAAAACTGTCATTAGGCAGTTCGAGCTATTGGGGACTATTCTCTCGCCTTGCCGAATGACGGGCGAGGAGTTTGATGTGGGTTCGCAGCATTCCCGTCGTCGTGTCTGCACAGGTGTTAGAAAGCAGATGGCTGACTGATCCGTATGCCTAACTTCTGCGGCACCAGTGATTACAACTAATTACATATTAATAACAGTTTGATATATAAAACAACTGTATTATACGCAAATTAAAAAATATATAACGTAGTAGCTAATAAACAGACAAAATTAAGTGATAAAATGAATACCCCATAACGTTACTGTCGCTTTCATCAGTTAATGAAAGTTGTAAGATCAACATACCATTCGAACCACAAAAGTTATGACACAATTTGTTCTTACTTGACGGAGTGAACTAAGTTTTCACAAAAATTGAATCGGTTTTTTTTCTCACTATATTTTGTCTCTTTATTGCAATTTACCACTCATTAAATAGGCTTTTACTATCCTCTTTTGTACTGAAGGCCTATATTTATCTAAAACTGGCAGATCATTGAATTTATATTATAACTCAGCGATTGCATCGAAAATTTTAGGGATTAAAACAGAAAATTTAACGAATACATCACATTAGAATAATTTTCAGAGTTAAGAAAGATATTTGTAAATCAATTTTATGAGTAACAGGCTACATGAAGGTGATCCTGAAACAGGCAACTCCCCTTTAATAGAATAGGAAGGGTGGGAGGTAGAGAAAGGTAGCCGAGGGTTGACTAGAGCCTGCAGGCTATGTTTTAAGGATCATTCCCGGTGTTTCACCTAAATTGGTGCAGGGAAACCCTAGAAGATCGGGCTATTGGATAGGTACTATTCTCACGCCATTCCGAATGACGGGAGATGATTTTTGCTGTAGGGTCACAGCATTTCCTTCTCTGTGTCTCCAGAAGATTTAGGAGTCTTTTTTTTGTTAACAGGTTACATGAAGGTGATCATGAAACAGGCAGCTCCCCTTTAATACCATAGGAAGGGAATGAAAAGGGGGGATGTGAAGGTAGAGCAAGGTAACCGAGGGTTGACTAGGAACCCAGACTGTAGTTTAAGGATCCTACCTGGTTTTTCACCTAAAATAGATTCAGGGAAAACCGTAGAAAACCTGCGTCTGGTAGGTCTGGTTATTGGATTGGTAATTAGCGCTGATTATCCCAGAGATGTTTTTGGTTGTTCATTTTAATACTTCGTTTCTCCCCACCTTTCAGGCCAAAAATGGCCCTACATTAAAGACATATACACTTACAAATGGATAGATTTTGCTCTGTCAAACTAGATATTTAAACTACTGTTAAGCGTGAAGTAATGTTTAAATTTACCTAACACTTCATTTAAGTAATTATACTTTTTATTTAATTAATAATAATGCAAAATATTTTTTAATTCAAAGTTCAGATTAATTGTATAAAGACGGGGCAGAAAATACTCCATTTTTATTTTTTGTAGATACTATTTCACTGTAATCAGACCAAAGAGATATTTCAGGTATCTTGTTTTTATAAAAACTGTTAATGTGTATTTTTAAGATTGTATAAGCCGCCAATAAATATTTTTCGCAGTAAGTGAGATTGATAGTGTCTTTCTCAATATTGCACATTTTCAGGACTTTCTATTTAAGTCACTGTGCTTCTTTAAGGTACCGGTAGATTTCTTGACTCGATTAAGATACTCAGTCATCGCTGATTTTATGAATAAGTAAATTTTCAAAAAAGTGACGCTCTCACTGTTTGTTTAATCACGTGTTGACAGAAAGATTACTTTAGAATTAAATTCTGTAGCGGGCTACAAATGAATTCCTGGTCATCGTCGAGTACGCATCTATTTACTAATAAAAAAGGGCTATATTATATTTCAATTCAATTATTTGTATTACTTTTGTTTGATTGAAGCGTTGATTTTTGAAATGGTGAATAAATGGTTAAAGAAATCTAAATGTGGGTTTTACTGATCTTTAATAGAAAAAAATATGTCTCTCTCACCAAATACAGCGAGTGCAGAGAAAAGGGAAATTGAATTTGATCAAGAAATAAATCATCGGTGCTAATTGCCGCGCAGCTGGTTTATACAAAAAAAATTTAAAGTTAATGTAACGCTTCTATTGAACAAGGGTTTTTTGTCTAAATTTTCCATTTCAATTATTATACCAAATACAATGAACTTTTCTTCAAATGATCCAGAATTAGTCACGATGGTATTCAGCAAGAAGTTGCATTTTGGTTTCAAAATTATGATAAATGCGACTAACGAAAAAAAAAATCTTAAAAATTATGTTGCAAATCAATTGCCACTGTGTTGCGAAAGGACTTAGAAGTTGAGTTTCGAATCCCATTAGCATGCAGTGACGTTTCGACGGCTTCTTCTGCATGCGTAGTAGATGGCCATAAAATTTTGTACCTCTCGACACCATCTCACCTTACTCTGCGTTGATTTAGTTGTATTGATTTACTAGTGGTAATATTATTTAAATATTTAAAATAAATATTGCAAATGAGAAACACGCGTATTTCTGATCCGAATCCAACACTACAAACACCTATTTTGGGAGGGAAAATCACGTAGCACCGTCAGTAAGCTATTTTGTAACTACTCACAGAAGAATCATTCCATTCGTGTAGCCATGAGGTGATGAGAGTATTTAAGAGTGGATAAGTAAGGTGGTAAGTAGCACTTACGCCAGTAGGAGAGACAGGCTTTCCTCGTAACTTGGCGCTCCTGCGTCCGCTTCTCCCTCCATGACGCAGTCTTGAAGAAGGCGATGTACTTGATCTTCGCCTTGGAGGATGCGCCGTCTGCCATGGCGCCGGGAATCTTTGAGTGAATGGACCGACTTGATCTGCTTATAGCTCTATCCTCTCCGTCGAGGGTTATCTCTCGGGGGCATGCGCACGGGTCCTCACGCCACTTCTTCGTGGTTTGCCTTATCTCCCAATGCTCTGGTAATATACTTGTCGTATATTGTTTACAACCTCGCCCGATGTAAAGGCGTGGGTCACTTGATTACTTCTCATCACGTTGTAAAAAGGGGAATATATACAGCCTTGCTAAATTGTGCTAAACACAAAATTTATATAAATACTTACTAATTAAATTGTTCCTGTCTTCAACAGATATATTTTCGATAGTGAAAGAAACAAATTGATGTAAAAATGAAACGATTTGGAAGTGGTGTTTGGCACTTTCATGACTTTTATTTGACACCACTAGGATTATCTGAGAACACCTGACGGATAAAAATTGTTTATAAACTCAAACTTGCCTTTGATTATGCCGTGTCTGCTGGAAGTTAACACCGTAGCTCAACAACATTCAGTAAACCGGATTTTTCTTGCTGAAGGCGATAAACTGGCCTAAAATCTCTTCTCGAATGATTTTACGCTAAGGTGAAATTTTTTTATTATTACACTAATAGCCTGTTTTCTTGAATATCTAAAACAGACCTTATTTTCATTTCTTACAATATTTGTGTTACAGATTTATTCTATTTTATTTTATAAATATTTTTTTAACAATAATAAAACTAATAAACTAAAACTAAAGACAGAAGGGTATAGGGTGAATGGGAGTAGGAGGATTGAAGGGAAAGTGCTGTGAGATCACAGCTGGCGGGCGCTCTAATTTGAAGGGAGAGGAAAACTATGTTAAGTCATAGCTGCTTCCACCTTCTTTTACATTACATTACAGACTGAGATTTTTTAACACTTTTTTATAATATATATATATTGTAACATGAAAAGTTACACTTAACAATGCAGGCCAGCTTGCGAGTTGCAATTGTTGAGGAACTGACGCAGCCCGGGCCAACAATGTAGTCTGGCGAGACTTTAGTGAGTCGTCATGGGGTAACGGAAGGAGCAGGTTGTGTCGGCGGGACGACGAGAGTGACCACGCCTTGCAGATATAATTCTTTATCATGCTCTGAAAGGAATTAAAACTATTAAAATCATCGTTTGGTATTTTTTGTGAAAAATACCTGGCGCCCTAAAGGAATTAAGAAATCCTCGAATACGGAGGAACGCGAGATGCGCTACAATATATATACATCAAATATGGAAGTATATTTTTTGCAGGGGGTCTGTAGAGCAGACTGTGTATTATGCAGACGCTCTCCCTGCATAGGTTCTACCAGTTAAGCTGCGTGGAGACGCAGGAGATCAGCCATTGCTCTATTCTTGTCTCCTGGGCTTCCTTTTGGAAGCAGGAGACAGTCTTTCAATGTTCGCTTCCTCCACCCTTCCTGCATCTCCACTTCTATAGCACAGGTTGTACTTCCAGCTCCGGAATTCCGGT
Source organism: Eucriotettix oculatus (assembly GCA_034510155.1). Taxonomy (NCBI): domain Eukaryota; kingdom Metazoa; phylum Arthropoda; class Insecta; order Orthoptera; family Tetrigidae; genus Eucriotettix; species Eucriotettix oculatus. The sequence continues at coordinate 183,158,171 of CM067377.1, forward strand.
TTCCCTCATTTTCCGGCGTCCAGGATATGAGGGTTTAAGCTGGCTTCGTCGAGTGTATTTTTTTCCTCATTTCTACCGCCAAATTGATACGAAAATGTCGGGAGTGTATATCCTTATCTGTTCATATCTGTTTTACTCTCCGGTTCCTGGGATTACCGGTCCAGGAGAGTGGTGTTGTCAGTCACAACATCTTTGAGGGACCCAAAGAAGTGTCGAATTGTTTGAAGCAGTTACAACCGTCTTCCTCTCTACCCGCTTTTCAGAGAAAATCGATTTTTTTTCTTTATGACCATGGAGCTTTCATCTAAGGTTGTGTGAGATTCTACAGAGATTGTTTGCAATTATATCTTCCTAGCTCAATCCGGGATATCTGGTTTGTTATATTTTCGAGCACTGTTATTAAATACGGATCCCTGATTACAACTTTTAGATCCATGTCCTTTAAGGCATTCCGTTCATCTTGATTTAAGGTGACAGTTGAACATACCTCGTAAATCATTATAATTGGGTAGAACAGTTAAGAAACAGTTCAAAATGTGTGATTGACGCGCAAAGTCCTGGCCGGCTAGTTGATGTGTCAACTCTTTCGCTTTGCATCCGCCTTGACGACATTATTCGCGAAGAGCGACGTATTAGTGTTGAAGATATAACAAAATACGTAGCAGTATGTGTTGCCACAGTTCATATAATTACCAATAACAAGTTCGAGTATGGAAAAAAATAAGACGCATCCACCAAGCTAAAACAAACAACCATCGAAAAATGTGTTGGGAGATACTACCTTATAACACCCTACAAACCATTTTTCTATTATATTCTCCGTGAATTAGGCAATAATTAGGAAAAAGTCAGTAACGACGAGGAGGAGATGTAGAATTTTTGTGGAACTGGCCCAAACAACAATAAAAAACTTATTTGCTCAAGGTATAAAAAAAACAAGTTCGTCGTTGTGACGAGGATTATGTTCAGAAGTCTTATTTTATATAATATACAATTTTTTCTTGTTGTTTTTGTGGTATTCAGTCCTAGGATTGGTCTGATGCAACCCTCCATGCTAACGTAACTTGCTTAAGCCTTTTCACTTCCCCTTTGGTTTTCCTCCACCAATTTAGTTAATCTTTATGTTAATATCCAGGTTAATAATTTGAGAAGCGATCATTTGGGAGCTTTTCCTCTGTAGTTGATGGGGCCTTTTGTATCTTCTTTTCCTTTGTGTAGCACCTTCTTAAAACGGAATATGGAAAAGGAATCGTACTGCAAGAAATAAAAATCTTATCCTTTGCCGAAGAAATTGAAGTATTAGGGGAGTCAATAATAATAAATAATAAATGGCATGAACGTGGTCCTGGAGAAAGAGTTTAATATGAGGATTAATAGAGGGAAAACCAAGGTAATGGAGTGTAGTATGGGAAACAGTGGAATAACAAAGGGTGTTAGATTAGGAATGAATATTTTGACGGAAGTATAGGAATTCTGCTACTTGGGAAGCGTAATAACTAGGGATGGTAGAAGTATAGAGGACATAAAGAGTAATGTAGAAAATGGCTTTTTATTAGGAGTGCCAATAAAACCCGTTGGCCGGTAGCAATATTTCACACTAATAAGTGAGCTGAGGTTTTCCCGGTGTAGTTGATGCTGAAATAGTTCTCGGGTTTCCACTCGGGTGCAAGTGCGAGAACCCCTGAACTATTTCTGCAATATTTCACACGATACTGTACACGCATAGAGGAAAATATTTCACTTCCTCGATCAATCCAAGTAAGCTATACATTTACGTCAGTTAAGGAAAAAACGACGACGCTGTTAAAACATCATGTTTTTAAAACGATATCTTATCTAGTGAGTAGTATGAGAATTTTCTTTTTACATACGTTGTATATCAAGTAGGCGGTGTCTAACCCATCTGAAATGTTTCATTATTGGAACCGCAATTTAAAAGCTGAATTCTTTTGCTTTTTAATTTCAGCAACAATATTTTAACAGTTAAAAATTAATATTAATTGATAAAATGTAAATTGACTCAATAAAGTGGATGGATAAAAATAGAATAGTAACTCAGTTAACGTCTGATATTCTAATAATCAAATTAAACTAATTAACGACCAGTTTTACAAACACAGTTGGGACTCCTTCTGGTGTTACTATTTACAAAAAATATACACAATATTATAATTAAAAATTATTAAACTATCGGAATATTAAGATAAAAATATAAATATTATAACTTTGAAATTTTGATGATATAAAAAAGGTGCCAAATGAATAAAAATTTTAGTTTAAATGCCTGCAAGGGCAGTTTCAATCGAAAACAATACAGAGCAACAGTGTAATATACATAGTTTAACCTAAAATTGCATAAAAGTGGAGAGTTAAAAATAGATTAATTTAACAATTAAAGTAAACGATGTAAAAATTCAACACATTGAAAATGTTAAAAAAATTACAATATGTCATATATGTTATCATTTTAACAATTAAACTTAATATAAGAAATTTCTAAAATTTATACAATATCTTTTAAAAAATAATTAAAATACTAAAAGTTAAGTACTGAAGTACTGTAAATATGACTCAATTTTAAAATATGACAATTTACGATGTTAACAGTGATTTTGATAAATAACATTTCAGATAAATTTCGTTTGAATAAATTTTTGCTCAAAATCTCAAATTTCAACATTATTGCAATCAAATTCATAACATATCTCTAATTTATGTATAATCACGACATTATAGTAATGTGGCCTATTATTCTATGCCTTTTATCAACGTCCTGCATATTATTAGCACTTCCCAGTCTTATAAAATCATCGGAATCATATTTTTTAACATTTTTATGTTAATTATAGAAGAGGTAGCGTGCCCTTCATATTTTTCTTTAGTCTGCTTTTGTCAAAACAGTGGTCTTATCTGCCACTCTTTTTATAAGGCTCTACAAGCTGAGCCTCTCAATTATTTCAGGTTTGCGCTTGTTTCTTCAACTGTGTCACGATTGTGTTAATCGGCTTTCTAGTGCTTTTAACGATCTCAGTTTTTTGTTTCGCAACTGTCTGAGAGTGACTGTCCGTTCATGGTATCATAAGCTTGTTGATTTTCCTCTGGACTTCTTCAATTCTCCTGGTTACTACGTTCACGGCTGCGTCATCTGCTTAGGCGACAATTTTTGTATTCTCTGACATGTCCCTTTTTCATCAGACTGTCATGTGTGACGTTCCATAAGTCTGGTCCGAGAATTGATCCTTGGGCTGCTCCAGCAGTTCCAGCAGCTACGTGTTTTGATTTGTGACCGTTTTCGGTGTATTAATCCTTTCAAAACCTGTCTACAACAATTTTCAATCACCACAGATCGTAAAAACAGAAAAAAATTCTTAAATATTTCTTCTTCTCTCTGAAAAATCTCGTAGAAGAAAGTAACTCACTCCCAGTAAACCAAGTCAACATTGCCGCCCTGATTAACGAATTAAGTCAAATAGACACATCATGATCCCATCTTAAGAAAAATGAAACCAATCTAATCATCCAAAGACGCTTCAACTAGTTATCCGCCAAACTCCCAGACCACCAGACGAATCAGTCATTGAAAATGGAGTATGATGGGATATAGTATCAAATAACGAAGTTAGTAGAAACCGACTAGTCTATCATATTCCCTTACTTAATTTATTACACTTCATTTTTTATTTCATTGTTAAAATATAAAGAAAAAAGCGTCTACGTTATAATATTAAAAATTGGAAAACAAAGTTTTAATAAATGGCGAATCCAGAAGAAGAAAAATGCATCGCCTGTCAAATTACATTTGAAATCAGATACGTGGGAATACAGGCAATAATGCGACATAACGTAGCGGAGCTACTTATTTGTCTTCATTCATTGATAAATTTGTAGCCAAGAAAAATATTAAAGGAGAGGATCTAACAATGGTCGCAGAATTTGCTGAGATATAACATGTAGTGAGACATCAGCATTCATATCAGTAAGTTGGTTGCAGGCTAGAATTAAGTTTAAAAATATGCCAGCGCAAAATAACCATCCTCAATTTAATTAGTATTTTAGGATGAATTAAATTCATAAAATTGAACGAGTATATTCGGTGACAGGGAAGGAAAGGGGGGGGGGGGCAGATCCGGAACTTCCAGAATTAAGGAGGTGCCTGACAGTCGCGAAGAGTCGCGATATTAATATTATAACGTAGTCGCCTACGAGCTATGTCAGGGGATTAAGGACGTTTGGCAGGCAGGGAACGTCGGAGGAACATGAAATTAACGTCCATATTAGTTATATACATGGTACTTGAAGATAAAATAACCACGACTGCCTCAAATGGACACATGCCACTCAACAGATAATTTCCTGCATATCGGAAAAATCAATCGAGCCACATCTGTTTTCAAGAATTACTTTTTTTTTGTAACAGTCTACATGAGGATGATCCTGAAATAGGCAGCTAATAGCATAGGAAGGGAGTTGAAAAGGTGAGGTGTGGACGTTAGAGCAAGGTAGCCATGGGTTGACTAGGGGCCATCGGCTATAGTTTAACATCTTAATGACATATACCTTAAAGAGATGCAGGGAAACTCCTAGAAAACCTGCATCAGGTAAGTACTATTCCAAATGACGGGAGATGATTTTATGGAAATAGGATTTTAATATACAATAAATTCGTAAATTAACAATTTCCAAAGACGAAAAACAACAACGTTTCATTACTTATTTGTACCTTCTTCGGGTTTTATCATGTGGAGAAACATCAATAAACCACGTCTTAACACGAAAACCCCAAACAATTCACATATTTTGTAGTAGTAATGTATAACTAAACAAAAAAGAGGTACAACAAATGAGAACACTCACTTAATAATCAATACATCAACTATCACATTTTAAATATGGATAATAACCTGAAGAAGGTACAAATAATTACCGAAACGTTGTTTTTTTCCTCTTCGAAAATTGTTATGAATAAAAATAAAGTCTGAAATTGGTCGGATATTTTTATTTATTAATACAAAATCAGACGTTAAAGTACAACCTGAAAATTCGTAAATTAAATAGTGACTTTAATAAAAAATATCAGCTGGATAGGATGACAACTCTTTGTGTTATAAAACAATGTCAACATGAGATAATGTAATTAGCTAATTATAAGTGTATATAAATATTACTTTACTTCGTGTGACATATTCTCCTGCTTTAGAACTACCATTTTCGCACCTGTAAATCTAGTAATCAAGTTAATTATAACTTCACTATTTTGTAAATATATAAACAGAATTTAAGAATTGACAATGCTACACAAAGTTTTACTGGCATAAATAAAATATAGTTGACAGGAAAGATCGTGACTTCTGTCACAATTTGCATAAATACTTTTACTTTATCACACGTGACTTATTTAGCTTACACTTATCTGAAATGGAGAACTAATTATGTTCAAGGACACATTAAGTTATCATGGGCAGTGGCCCTGAAGATGGTTGCAGAATCTCAGTTCCACTATAATAAAAACACGACATTAATCTATTATTCCTGGCGCGTATTGCTTTTAAGAAATGGACCTCTAAGTAGAACCATAAAAATCTGATATTTATATTTTCTCTACAAATAACAAATGTAAGAATGTCCGAAACATGGAGATGCGAAATGGCCGAAATTGTTCTCTGAAAATTTCTAAAACCAAATATTTAAATAACATAATATTCTATGATGGAAACCACTTCTGCAAAGCAAATTTAGACTATGAGCCTCTATTTACACAGTCCAAGGAATGAATATGTTATTTTTATTTATTAAATGTATAACAGTATCCTTCCATTAAAAACAGCGTATAAAGGTAACTATAATGTTTTCTTTTTATAACTGAAAGCACTTCATCACTTTTCAATAAAGTCCCCATAGCGTTCAGTGGAGGTGTGCAAGCGTTTCGCTGAGGTATTATTTCACGAGAAAATTTCTTCGGTGTATCTATGTACGGACTGAAGCACCACGACTTTCACCTCAGAGTCAGTGCAAATTGTTTTGCCACTTAGTGCCTCACTGAGAGGTCCAAACACATTTAGTCTCTCGGCGCTAGATCGGGCTAATACGCATTCTGTGATAGACATTCCAAACAAACATACTAAATTTTTTGAATGTTGCATGAGCGGTGTGCGGCGACATCCTACAAAAGTACACTGGCACTAAGAAAGCCATTCAAGTGGTCCTCGAGTGGCTCATTGTATATGTTGTTCACATAGTGCCTACATGGTGTGTAATGTCCCAGGACTGGACCTTAGATTTAGATTTATTGTTGTTTCCATTAGTCCTCGAATGAGGAAATACGATACGTCACATTACAAATAATGAATAAAATAAGGTACATAGTTTTTTTTCTTTCTCCATGGTTCAACAGCCCATTGAGGGCCTGGGCCTACCGAGTCGACCGCGGACTGTCATCTTGCATGACACATTCCGAGTTTGGAGTGACACGTGGTCAGCGTATCGATCCTCCAACATTCTTAATCCCGGTCCTCGCGACCATGACGACACAAACATCCAAGCCCATGCCAGGATTCGAACCCAGGACCCCTGGGTTGTGAGGCAACAACGCAGCCACTACACCACAAGAGGTCGGCAAGTACCCTAATTAATTACAAATAATCTTAAAATAAAATAATAAAAGAAAAGGTATATAGTCTAAAATCAGTAAAAACACTACACGCACACAAGAGATCACAAGCACACACTGGGAAACCCAAACACACGCAATGGAGTTTTGAGTACTTCGAGCTCCAGGCAACACATGAAACTAACAAACAAAGGAGCATAAAAAACTGTGCATAAAGGTTAAAGATATGTGGTGTGTTATTTTACAAGGCAGCTCATTCAAAAATTATTCAAGAACCTTGATTTTAAATATTAGAGGGACGATTAAGAAAATTCTGCAACGAGTAAAACGCGCTATTTAATAGAATAGTTTTACTCTGCTTCACGAAACTTTCGTAGTTATTATTTTTAACCTCTGGAGGAAGGCTGTTGTATAAAATTATCCCGGTATTGTGAATATTTTTCTGGTGGAGAGCAAGGCGATGTTTGTCCGACCTTAGAGCTGAACGATTTCTGGTCGAGTATTCATGAAATTCTCCATTCGTTCGAAACAAATTAATGTTCCTTATTCACAGAAGGGCCGCAGACGCAGTTGTAGGGAACTTGTAGGGTCTCGGCGATGATGAATGCCGAGAGTAAGAGGCATTCCCGTAGTCACTCTGGGGGAAATGCCTGCGAGAGGAAACTCCCAAAGGCACGTGGTCATCCTACCCGGTGTTTCAGCAGAAGATTTTACCGAAACTCTGACTTTTTTCCTGCGAGTTGGTGTTTGCTTTCGGAAATAGTAAAACCGTCTCTTCCAGCTTCAAATCTGAATTCATGATCCTTCTCTCCTCCTCGATACTTCCTCTTCCTTCCAACTTCAACGAATATTGACTTTCAATTCTAATTGCCTTCCTCTTTTTTCCAATATTTTCTCCTACTTGCCATCACTCCTTTCCCTTTCTCCATGGTAAAACGCCATCCCTCGTGAAATATCTTCGCAAATCGTATTTAATTTTCAACGATTGCAAGAACCGCACTTTCAGAGAAAGGAGCTGGCCTTGGATAAAATTTCATAGATCATCGTTCCCAGGTGGCTAGATTTATTTTCTAATCAAGTATTATCTCCTCATAAAAGCTATAACTGTAATGTGAAACAATTTATGTATATTATTTTTATTACCTAAGAATGATATTAATATTCAAGTATTATAAATAGTAATACGTGATAATGACTATTATAATGACAGAAATTCAGTGAACCGTGATGCATTAAATTTTGTGTGCGAGTTCTGAATTATAAAAATAGAGACAGACTGCATTTATTCAACAGTGTCCTTAAATTTATAAATCCGCTTTATTAATACATTTAAATAATATGCACAAATAGGTTACTTTCAAATTGTAGGTATATTGAAAGAAAGTTTTTTCTAATATTACGCATTAAGCGCTTAACTGCTTTAATATGTCAGAAATAAAATATTTGGTTGGTTAGTTACTGTGATTTAGGATACAACAGAGAATGTAACCATTACGAGTTATTGGTTCCTTTCAGCTACTTTCTCTTCATTATGTTACTCTGATAATGGAGATAAGGTTGTGAGATCAATATAGGTGATAAGATTGGGGCGTAGAGCGAGAGTAGGGCGAGAAAGAGGTTAAAAGAAAAACAACTGTTTAAATAAAAAATTACGTTGCTTAAATTTATTTGCATTAGAAACATCAAAACATTACTTAAACAAATAAAAATCAATTTATTCTATTCTAACAAATGTTTGTACTAAGATATTTTGTTAAAGCATACCATTATGAATTACATTTATGAGTGTAAATAAGGGTATATTCCACATGTAAACTTAAAGCCATTGAAAAGTTCTTTCAAACTTGATAAATAGTTATCAGGATCGCTTAGGTTAATAGTGTCACCTCGCCGTAATAAGTTAAGCCTTCATCTTAATGGGAGAGGGTAAAAAAGGGAAAAACAGCCATTATCAAATCAATCCTTTTCATTACCGTTGATATGAAACACGATTGGGATTGATAAGTGCGCAGGCTTCGGTAGGTCATCGGCTAGTATATTATATAATTTGACTAAATAAAATATTTAGCAAGGATTGAGAGAGCTAAAAAATCTGACGCATTTTAATTCAACAATTGATGACTTTTACAGACCTTTAATAAAAAATTTACTTGTAACAACGTTTCGGCATGTTTTTATGTCTTCTTCAGGTTTTCTTCTCCCTGTAGAGGAAAATGTACAGAAAATTAACCCTAGGGCGGTGAATTGAAACAGATTTTTTAAAAACATATATGGAAACAAAAACTTACCACAACAATGTCAAAACATAACAAAAATTTCATAAGAAGTCCAACAATACGGTAGAGATCCGGAGCAACAAGTACCACTTCAATTCCTTTTTACACATTTTAAATTAAATAATTGTCGTTCATATTAAAATTGGAAAAATTTTAATACAAGATCTAAAGGTGGTAGTTTGATAATCCAAATATTACGTTGAGCTTACAAATGATTTTTTCAAATTTGTTACGGTAGTACAAAGATTATTAATACCTAGTAAAAATGGCTCGTGATTACTAAGCGGAACGCTATTAATACGTCTATAGTAAAATTACTTTCTCCCATGTATTATGTTCCGCATACAAATGTAAAAGCGTGATGAAAAAAAAGTGGGGGGGAGGCGGACGTGGAGGGAACAAAAAATTTTAAAAACAAAATATCAGCCTATGCTTCCGTAAAACAAATATTTTTCGGCCTCAGTAAAATCATTTTTGTTAGCGCTCTGCTAAGCTTAACAGAAGCTAAATTATAACAGAAACTAATCAATGAAAGTGAGCAAAACTCATAAAAGGATCTAAATTAGACAGAATCATGATTTTCGACACAAATGTGTTAATGTATGGAAAAACACCTGACTTCAGTGTTGCAGAGACATGTGCCCGGATGGTGACACTGACTATAGGAACAGATATATTCTCAGCTCCAACGACAGGAAGGTATGTGACCCTGATGAAATCTGGGGACCTTGGGGATATAATAAATAGCCTCTTCAATGTATGACTACAACAAGGGAAGATACCATCAAGCTGGAGAAAATCTTCAGTCAAGGTGCTATATAAAAGAAATACAAAAGACCCCAACAATTACCGAGGAAAAGCTCTCAAATGATCTTTTCTTAAATTATTAATCTGGATAGTAACACAAAGATTAACCTACAAGCTATTAAATATATCCAAAAGCACATCTACACTGTACTATGAAGGCTATAATAAAAACTACAAATTATTTTCATAGACTTCACTAAAGCCTTTGATACAATTAAGAGATGCAATAATAATAATAATATGAGAAAACCTGATTCAATATCAAAACTATCACTACAGCCATATTAAGAACATATTGACTGAATACTACATTGAAACAGATGACAGAGTAACTAAATTGACATCTATTAGGTAGACCATAGGAGCTCTACAAGATATTCCTCTAATCCCCCTTATGTATATGTAATTAGAATTATTCATTTGGAGATCAAAATGTACATCTATATGGATGAAATTGTTATAGATTCAACCTCAGCAGAAGATCTCCAAGCATCTATGGATCAACTGGAAAAATATGCAGGGAGAATTGACATAAATATTAATGAAAACAACAGCTATCGAACTTGAAGTAGTGAAACCAACATACCTAATAAAGATACTGCATGTCTCAAAGTATGCACCATCAAGTTTGGTGATGCCCTGTGCAGAGAACAGTTCTATATAGAAGAGCTGCAGATACAGTTCCTACTTAACTCCTGATAATGGATGCTATGTTTTTTAAGACTGCATGAGGCTCAACTATGACCTAAGACACATGACAACCAGGTTTTAAGTTCATGGCTTTCACCATCTGATCTACAAGTGTACAAAATATCATTCACCCAGTCCAGACTGTACCTGAACGTGATATGATGAATTGAGTGGAGAATGTCACACAATATTCTGCAGACTGAGGCATGAAACATTGACAAGCTTCTGTACATTAGAAAACAACTGAAATATTTACCAGTACACATGGGACTTATTTCTGTATTGATTCAAATTGACAGAGTAAACAATAGAATAATTTTAATGAATATATAACAGAATCACATTATAAATTACTACTCCATGTATTAAATTAATACTATATAAAAGATACAATACAAAAATGAACAAGAGTTAGGAAGCACAGTTCCATCATAATGGATTAATCACATTTTCACTAACATAAATGTACTGAAGAAGGTTTTACTAAGGTTAAATGAAAAAATGTCTGATCAATATGTCCAACTTATTGTTATTCATTCACTGAAGAATATAGATGATTCAGTAATATTTGAGTGGCAATCATCATAGAATAAAATAGAATATTTATTTATTTCCAACATTTTTTACACAGGTATTAATTGAATCTTCTGGTAAATGTCAGGCTGTTTACTTACTAGTTTTATATTAAAAAATGATAATATATAGTTACTGTCAAATGTCATATTTACATTTGCAGAGCAAAAAGTCTAAATATACACACATACATTTGAACAAATTAGTTTATAATTATTTTATTCAACACAACCAAATTTGTCTTGGATAACAAATTTCATCTTTCTCCACCAATTAATTACCTTAATCAAGAAATGTACTGTAAATAATCCTGGACTTTTAATTATGGTATTTTAATTTGTGCAACATAATGTCCATCTTTCAAGTTTCTGCTGTCATTTCTTAAAGAAAATCCACATAATTAGGAGAGGCATATTGTGTCATCTCCATATCATTTTCAACTGAAGAGTTTACATAGTTCAACTTTGTCTTTATGGGTCTATGAGAAGTTTTATTCTTGGAAGACACCCTGATGAGCCTGTTATGTTGTTGTTTCTTTGCCTTTATCTCTTCAATGTATATCTTCTCTGGAATGTTCATTAAACTTTTCTTCTGGTCAATATTTTCTTTACGGGGCCAGCTTTCTTTGCCTTTATCTCTTCAATGTATATCTTCTCTGGAATGTTAATTAAACTTTTCTCCTGGTCAACATTTTCTTTACAGGGCCAGCTGCCAGATAAGAGTGAATTATTTCTGGAGTAATAATAACTTTCAATGACCACCAGCAGGATGTGCAACTGTAGCTACAACATTTTATCAAATAAAACCTGAATCTGGTTTCTCATTTTTTAGAGTGATTCATGAGAGATCACTATGTGAAACTTCTGATAGGTTCTTTTTGGAAAAGTTCTCTCTGTAATATTGGATGGTAGAAAATTGTGGTTTTCAAAAATCTCATCATTAAAAGGATAAATATTTGTGTAATAGAATTTGCTTACAATGTTAGGTATGAATGACTCTGAATATGCTTTACCTAAAAATTCTGCACCTGATAGGTACAGGCTTCCCTGCAATTCTGGTGTCAGACATTCAGTTAGAAAGTGCTTTGCTATAGTATTTCTTAAATGGCCCAAACACTGTGTTACAATAATAATAATTTTGACACCTTCTCAGTTGATGTCATTGAACCTATTTCTTTCGCACTCTTTGTAGCAAACATTTTAGGGGTTTCAGTACTGCAGCAACACTAATCTCATCAATATTGTAACTCTTGGATCTTCTATATATTAAACCTCATTATGGTCTTTTAAAAATGCCCAATATTGTGTTTGTTCAAAGCAGTAGCTGTGGAAAGGGTTTTGGCCTGAGACTTTTTCAGGGAAATTATGTTCCAGTGTCTTTTCTTGTAGTACCTTATTCAACCTTTGCCAGCACATTTTCTGATTTAAAAGATTGTGGATATAAAATTGCATTTTGTTTTGCTAATTCATATGACAGCATTTATTGTCATAAGTCCATAATGCAGATGACACTGATTTCAATGTATTTGACAGGAATTGCCTCCTCTTCTATAGTAAACACATGCTTCACAATAAAATGTGGTACCTATTTGAAACCTGATTACTGACGTTTTTTAATTCTCTGTGCTAATTCATATTTAGAAACAACATGATCAAATGCTAATTTCCTTTTCTGCCTCTTCAAACACTGTCTTGGATGGAACTTGCCCCTTATTTCTCTCTTTGGCATTATTCAATGTCTTCTAAATTGTAAAAACAAAATTATTAGTTCTACTGCTCTACAAATATATACGTAACGCTACAATAATTACCTTTCAGTTGTAAATTTTTAACAGATGCTGCTAGAATTGAATTTAATGAATAAAAAGTGACTTTTCCGTTAAGAAAAACAACACCTCGCTCAGAACTAATAATCACATGATAAATGCCAACGAACATTATATTAAATGTAGAGTGGCAATAGCAGGGCCCCAACAAGACTTGTGGATCTACTCCCTCGCTCCTCCATAAGCAGTAATGTAAAATCAACACTATTTGAATCCATAAGGTCTATCTTAATGCAACAAAAGAGAAATTAAAATAGATTATTTAAGTAAACAAAAACTCGGAATTTTCAAATATGTAATGTACAAATATAAATTTATGCGGAAGATTACGAGATCGGTATGATTTCTAAATTGAATTGAACTATGTAACAATAATATAGGGATTATACCAATAAAACAACTGAAATATTATGTTATTGATAATTTTTAATCAATTTTTGTATTTTCAACGAAGAAATGTTATGCTATGCATAAATTGATTATAATACTTATAGGTTAGAATGGAGGTTTGCATCAGATCAGACTGAATACCACAACTTTGTGTATGTTACATTTCTAGTCTTTTATGATCGAAAATTTTCTGTTTCTGGAATATTTCGTGAATGTATGAATTGTATTGGATCAGTCTTTCACAGTACGAGCCTTTGTACAGCACTTCATGTTAAATGAACGTCTATAACTTCTAGCAGTGTGTGTTGCTGTGCCTGACGATCCTACAGAAACGTAACATTTCTGGTGGAGGCGCCGGGTTCTATCCAGCATTAGCACACAGTGGCTCCTATAGCCGATGTTACGAGGGGAAAGAAGCTCACCGCCAGCATGAGAGAGCGAGAGAGGAGCATTCCATCTATTGTTGTAAACACCTGTTTAAAACCAACTGCGAATTATGAGGTTTGCCGTGAAGCCGTAAGCTCAACCAATAGACTGGACGGACGTCTTCATACAGTATTGATAGATTAACATTCATTTGTAATTAATTACCGAGTAACACTTTACACGTTGTTTTATCTGGTTTGAAAACTTGTAATTTACATTAAACATGACAACAATTTGTAATAAATTAGAGTTATTATATTTATGCAGTTTTTTATATTTGTAGAACATTATGAAATATCCCAATTATTTTATGTAAACTGCTACTTTCAAAAAATTATGAGAGAGATTTGGGAGATAAATCTAATTATTATATTAATTTGCATAAATAAATAACAGGATTAATTAAAGGGCATCATATGTATTTATTATTATTAAGTATAAAGGATAGTTGCTGTATAGATTGAGTAAGAGTTATTTATTCTTGCCGCAGCTACTAGCTTTGTAGGTAAAATAATATTAACTATAAATACAATCAAAGAAATTAAAAATAGATGTCAATACTTATATATTTATTATACGTTATATATACATTTGGTGTGTGCTATAAATAATTGTGATCAATGACTTAGGTACTGGTTTAACTGCGCAGAAAAATATCATCGATTGGAACGTTATTAAATATTTTGTTAGAATAATCTAGAAACAGGAAACTAAATGTATCTTCGAAAGACTTTCTCAGAGCTTGCCAGAATTCTTTCCAGTTCTCTCCCAGCAAGCGGTTGAATCCTTCACCTGAAAACGAGAAAGGGAGTGATTTATTTCTTTTAGTATTATATCAATCATTTTTAATGTTACACAAAAATTAACTTAAAGTGACCTTTTACTGTTTCGAGGTGTTTGCTGCAAAACTTCTTGAACTGTGAGAACGTGCAGACCTCCATGGATGGTGTAGTTTGATACATTTACTAATTGTTGGAGGACTTTGGATTGAGATTTCTTAACAATTTCGGTATTTGGTTTTGAATAAAATCGCAATAACTAAACAAGTGCACATAGTTTTATGAATAATGACAAAACCGAATTTTATTATTATTATTATTTATGTCAAATTGCTTTTTCATTTTTGAAAATTTTGTGACTGTGAATTACCATGTCTATGACGCCATCTTCTAGTGGTTTGTTTACTCATTTATTTTCAATTCACTTTAGGAATTCTTATGGAGAGTAAATGTTGCATGTTACTTTAATCCCTGGGTCATTCCACAACTCACCTGTGGTTTCCCACTCAACTATTTCCAAATCTTATAAAATTTTGTAAGAAAGTAGCCCTAACCTCCAAAAGAAAATCTTCAAAATATTAGAGTTTTTTGTGATTTAGTTCAGAAGACGCGTCACTTTGATCCCAAGTCAAATTATTTTATTTTCATAGGCACCGTTTATCCCAGAATGTATTGACGTTCAGGTCTGCATACTTTCCAGAGTCACCACATAATTTTTTGGTGGCAATTTTACAACTATGTGTGGAAGCAAATTACCAACAAAAAAAGAATCTATATGCCACAATATGTTGCAACTTAACAAAACTGGAACCTGCGTTATATTCATATGTCCAGATGTGTTTCCCAGGAGTTGACCGACGAAAAATGGTCAACATAGGCTTTATAGGTGAAATCTGTCACTCTCGATTTGGTTTTTAATATTACCGTTACAAAGAACAGGTTTTTCATTATAAGAATAATGCTTATTTAGGTTGGGGCCTGAGTTTTTATAACAGTAACGGGATTCTGAATATGGCGGTTTTATCAATACAATACTAATGTTGTCTATTACAGAGCCTGGCAATTTGCATAAAGGAGATTTAACTGTGTCTAATATAATTCTTGATTTATTATCCTATGAGTTATGAGCCCCTACAAATCTAAAATGGCAGCCAAATCGCCTAGAGGTTACGTCCGATAGCCAGGCAAGGCCATCCACGGATAAGGCACTTCTCGCATGTTCCCAAACCTGTCAACTAGGAGTCTGGAAGGTTCCAAAGACTATAATGGACTCTTAGTCCGGTATTCCAAAAGAGTATCTTAAACAGATAGAGTGGTAATAGCGTGACGGCCATCCCCACTCCTCTAGGTGTAACTCGCACGTAGGCCCATGAGAACGCTAATTGAGTCCGCTAAAATCCTTCTTAAAGCAGCAAAAGACAAATTGTAGTGGATTGTTTATTTACACCAAATCTTCGTATTTTCAAAGAAAAAAGTACAAATATTAATTCAAATGGGAATATTAAAAATGTTGAGCATGTTTCGAAATCAGTATGGCGAGTTGCATGAGAAGTCATTTCACCATATTTTTCAACTAAATGTTTAAAATATATAATTTTCTATTCCCAAATGTTGGAGGAGAATGTAAATTGTTCTTTATTAGGTCTAAATTCTGATAAAAAGTTATTTTCTATATTCTTGGGCCGATTGGACTTTAAAAATGAAACACTATCTCATTAAATCATTTAAATATCACCTTTTTTAATTCATCATAAAACAATGCAATATGTTACTTAAAAATTTTGATAGAAAACTATTTATATTTATAAAAATTCAAATTACGAAAATATGTTTTTTAAACTTTCAACGGGAAGATTTTGATTGAAAATAAATTTTTAATATGTTTATTATTTATTTCTTCATGTGTTTTGAAAATATTAAGGTTTTATTCAGTCTTAAATAAATTTTGAGAACTGCTTAAACTTCCTACCGATTATAATATTAAAACACAAAAACACCGTTTAGCTGCTTCAGAGCGTGAGACACTGGCGAAATATAATAGTCAAGATCTACGGGCATTATCCTTCATTTCCAGGAAAAATAATCTAATGCCGTTACGGAAATACCAAGAATGCTTTCATATGGAGGAGTTATTATAGTTCTGTTTCATTTATAAGACTAATTAATTTTAATTTTCATAAGACTGTTGTACTATTGAAGACGATGTTATATTACAAACAGAAACACATATATATGTTATACACTTGTGTGTTTCTAAATAATATACTTATGAAAAAGATTCAGTTCCGCGTATTTATGTATGCTAGACTTTTTCAGCGCGATTAAATAATAGGACCTAACTGAGATAATGAGCCTGGTTGATATATATTTAGTTAAAATTAAAATTAATTTGAAAAAGTATGGATTATAAATTTTAATTCACTGGTGATAACACAGCTATTTGTCCGTTTCTCGTTTTAATTTAGCTGTATTTACGGAAATAATGCATGATTTAGTGAAAGCACATAGTGCACTAAAAAGAGAATTAAAATTCTGAACAAGTTCTCTTCTAAGAAAAAATAGCGTTGGAGCGATCCTAAGTCACCTGTTTGTAGTATAACGTGGCTCTCGCTCGTCAACTATTCAGCGTGCATCGTTATTCTTGCGCAATACTTGGCTTTTGACACTAGCGTTAATAAAACAAGATATACGACTTTATTCAACACAGGGAGCTTAAAAAACAGAGTGAGCTAATTAAAAACTTTACATTCCCTTTAAGAGCCATTTGCGAAAGATGCTAATGTCGCATCGAAACGTCGGTCTATCTAAATTGTATTATAAAAATATCTTATTTTCCGAATTCAGATCCTAGGAAAACAAATTATATTCTGCTCCAATATTTTCGAATAGAAAATTATATATTTTTAACATTTAATTGATAAATGTGCTGATATAACTACTCATCCAACTCGTAATACTGATTACGAAATAGGTTCAATATTTTTAATATTTCCATTTGAATTAATATTTTTACCTTATAAATTTGAAAATTTGGTGTAAATAAATCAATTGCTTAAATTTGTCTTTTGCTGCTTTAAGAAGGGTTTTAGAGGACTCAAGAAGTTTTTTTTTCATAGGCTCTCATGGGACTAGGAGCGAGTTACACCTAGAGGAGTGGGGATGGCCGTCACGCTATTGCCTCTATCTATTTAAGATACTCTTTGGTTATTTCAACCCTAAAGCCTGAATTATTTATATGGTTATGTACGCTTTATACGACATTCCTCCCTGAATGTATTGTAGCATTTCTTCATGATGAAATAAAACCTCAGGTCCCAAGCTAAATAAACGTTGAAACTACAGAAAAGCCTGTTGTTTGTAATAGTACCACATGGCGACATGAGTACAATAGAGTTCCTGTTTCACCGCTTCTAATTTGGTGCTTGATATGTACAGTTGCATGGTACTGTGGTACGTAGTTCTTTTACAGATGAGTAATTGGCCTCCAATTAGAGGTCTAATTTTGTGGTTACGTTGCCATATGTAGATACCTGAACCGTCGAATGTACTACTTGTTTGATCATACCACAGCAATATGGTCTAAAAATTGTCCAGATAAGTAAATTTTCACACTTATCTGGCCGCTGATCAAAGTGGGATCAAAGATTGTCGTTTCTGTGACCCGTCACGTAACTTCTAAATCAAAGAATAATATTTTACACATTTTCTGTTGGATGCTAGGACTACTTTATTACAAAATAGAGATGGTTGAGAGGGAGCGTTAGGCAAGTTATAGGTGATTTGTCATAAAATAACCACATTTCATTAGGTAACCCATCATCTAACTTATTGTCCCGTATACTCATTGTTTCCATTTGTGGGTCTTGATGGCTTGAGAGACAATGCTTCCAGTTATTGTGTTTTTCAACTCTGGTCGATCAACAGTGCACAGAACATAAAGTAGAGGCCCAAGGACGCTGCCTTGCGGAACTCCTGATGCCGTTAGAATTAAAGATCGCTTCATACAATAAGTAACGTAAACGTCCCGTCACGTACAGATAACGTCACATAAAATATGATACCTGCTCACACTACGCTGTCGTGAACTGGCAATCATTCAATAGTTTTAGCAGCTCGTTTCAATGACTTTATGGTCTATTCACCCTATATATTGTACAGTTTATTTTGAATGGTTCTGTTCACACAGACCGGTGCGATACGTCGAGGTATCTCGAAAAACATAGTTTGACATGTCAGTACCTGTTAGAGCATGATCGTTTCTGTTTTTCGTTCAAGTAGTGAGCGTCTCTCAAGTTTGTACATATTTTGTGTTTTGTTTTATCGGGTTGTTGCGTTAATTCTTTCAAGACCCACCTTGCCGTACTTGAGCTTGTTCGTAATAATGCTGTAAATTGTTTCAACACCTACTTTAACTTATTTCCTGTATCTTCAACATTAATACGTCGGTCATCCCGTATAATGCCATCAATGCGCATTTCAAGTCAAGACTTGACAAAAAAACTGGCTGTCTCTTTATATTACGAAATTCACTATTATTGACGAACATAGTTTATCTCTCGTATCTTTATGTGATTAATAAGTATATATATATATATATATATTAAAATTTTCAAAGTATTGCGCAAAATATTTAGTAAATAGTTTACATTAACCTATTGTGTACTTGAGAAGAATGTTGATGTAGTGAAAAATTGAAATTGTTTTACACTACGAAAAATGTGCTCTTGTACTTACCCAGAGTAGCATCACCGTTGAAAAGATTATCAAAATGAGCTTCAAGCAATCCAAGATCAAAGATATCAGTCACAAACTTAGTTACGTTCCAGTGCGTCTTTCCATCCTTGGTAAATTCTTCGTTGAACAATGTTAAGTTAGACGACAGTTTAGCTGCAAGCATGCAGAAATGTTAATAGACTAGATAAAATATTATTTTTTAATTACAACATAATGGAATCTACAGTTTAATATTAATATACCGTACTTTTACAACCCAAAAGTAGCCTGCAATGTAGTGAGAATAACTTTAAAAATAAATTTATAAATAAAGTTGACCGTTTAAATGTTGATGTAATGGACAATAAAAACTTTTTTTCCCTGTTTTGAGAGTTATTTTGTTTTAAAATAATTTGTACGGAAAATAGGGATAGTATAAAATAGTTTGTAAAGCTACCATTTTTTAAAATAAAATAACTCTTAAAAGAGTAACCGAAAAAGAGTTTTTATTACCCATTGCAATTATAAATAACCAAAATAAAAAAGTACACCATTTTTTAAAATATTCAGAAATCACAACTGGTTATCCTTCTCAGCGAAGGACTTCATCGAGGGCATTAAAAATCCTCAAAACTGCTCATTTCAGAATTGGTAAATACCCGACACTTATAAAACTTCATTTCTATAAACATTAAAAATAATAATTATAAAAATAATAAGGAATGTTTTTCTGATATTTTTAAAAACCGGTCAAGCTTACAGATAAGATTTTATTATAAGCCAGAGACATTTCTTGAGCTATTACTAAATATTAAATTAAGATTATATTAAGATTACAACCCGCAGCGTTTCTTCAGAACTTGAGGACTTCATCAGGTGTCCTGTACATATAATCTAACACAACAGAAGCAAAGTAAAGAAAAACTGATGGACTCATAGATACAGTCAAAAGAGCTTGTATTGCTACTCATATTTATTGCGTTGTTGTTCTTTAAATTAATCATTTCAGAAATCAATCTATCAGTACACCCGCGCTCCTTATCATTCTTACACAGTCAAAGTTATGAGCCATGGTCACAAAATGTTTGATGATTTCAGTGTGTTTGCCATCAAAAAATCTATTAACATGAAATTTGAATTGCCCATGTAAATGGATTCGTAATCACAAAAATAAATTCTATATCGTATAACGGATAATACAGTGTTCAGATATTAAGTATAATTAAGTCCGAAATGTAGTATAAGTGGATATATTTTAAGAAAATGGTTAAATTCGTTTTAGTATCTCGATAGTGGGATGGAATGATACACGGTTGTTGTTACTTCCGCTGGAGAGTAAAAATTTAAGCTTCAGATCATTGGATTTTGATCGAGCACGATGTTCTCTCGAAAAGTGCGAAATCTTTAAATGAAGACTTGCAAAAAGTGTCGTTCGTCTGCAGGAGCGAACTCATTCATAAATTACGTCACTCCACCAAGTGTCAAAATGGCGGAAAATTATTAAATTTGTGGCCAATTGGGAGTGTTTATATGTCAGAAAGATTGAAGGTGATTTGCGCTCCAGATTGAAGGAAGACGTGTGTTTGAGGAAACGGAAAAGAGGATAGTACCCAAAGAGATATGCTGGAGAGAAGTTCCCTCTGGAGATTTGCAAAGGCCAGGAAAGACGAGAAAGGGAAAGTAACATTTGCCCGGGCAAATTAGTATTGTCTGTCTGTAGTTTCGAGATGGAATCTCTGCACCGTATGAGCAAACAGTTGCTAATTCCAGCAAGTCTGGGAGAACTGGGTCAGCTCTGAGATTTCCCCAACGCCACGGCTGTCACCACCTAGCTTCATCATCCTTCGACACCAGCTTTGTATCAGCACAGACGCACTGGTCAACACCAACATCGCACAGTAAGAGAACAACCACCTCAAGTCGCCAACGTTCTCAGTACGCAATATTTCGGGGATTTTGAATAGTTTAAATCCAGGGAAATTGAATCGGACCGTTTGTTCATTGATAGGTTTGGGATTTAACGGCGACACATTTAGTTATTTTATGGCGTTCGGCGAAGACGGAAGAGACTTGGTCCAAGGTGACTGACAAGACGAGCGAGCCGAATAAATACGGACACGTAGCGATCCCAAAAATCTATCCGAACGTGACGTCGCGAAGTAGGGGTCGCTACACACGGAGTTGTCACCATGGAGTCGGTGCCAGTCTCCGAGTTCACCTTCCTGGGACCGTGAAGAACCGTGGTTCATCTGGCAGGGTCAGCTGTCGGAAGACGGATCTGGACCGATCTCGGCGCCAAGCAGCTAACGTGGTGTGTGTGAGCCGTGAAACATTGCCAGGTATAAAGTTGAGCACAGTGACAAAGTAGAAAAGCGCGGCCTGGGTCAGTGAAAAATCTTCACTCGAAGTAGAGAACGTTTGATTGTTACAATTTATAATTCTCTATGCGGTGTAGGAGAGAATGCGTGTGTCTGTTTCTATTGTTCGCTTAACGTGTACCGATTCAATACTGTATACACGAATAAACCGTGGAATTTACTGAAAACACTTTGTACATCTTTTGTACCTTACCAAGTACCAGAATTGAAATAAATTAATGAGAAACATTTAATGTATAAAATTAAAGTTTGTAAATGTGATGAATCATAATTGAAGGTAAAATACGTGAGTGACTGAAAATAAAATCATTATTTTTCTGAGGTTGTGCAAATTATAAAATGAAGTTAATAATATTCATTGTAATTTATGTATAATTTGTATAAAAAACTATTGTAACATAAAATTCATGTTTAATGTAAAGTAAATGTCAAAATATATTTATGTAACCTGAAGTTTGCTAGGAGTGGTGGCGCCCATGTTTCTCTTTCTTGTTTTTCCCTACAGAGGCAAGTAAGTTTACTCGACAAAACTCCGAAAATTCTCTGCCGTGGTGTTAGTTCGGGTGAGGTAATATTTTTAATCGGTTGACTACAGTGACTTTTCACCCGTCCGAAGTCGAAAGCATTGTCGTGCCAACATGGGGGGTACTATTCGGGTGCATACACGTTAGTGCACAGCAAAAGGTCAAAAACGTTACAATATAAAACTTGAATTTTGTAAAAAGAAAATTATTATTCTTTATCAATATATTTAAAAGCAAAGGAATACATTTTAAATCATTTAATACCTTTCGTTAATATAAGCGAACAGCTATGTGGTGAACCGATTATAGATTGCAATTAATTTTCAAAATAAAATTCAAAGTCATAATGTGCACGACATTATCACTAGAATATAGGCGTTATTTACAATTCTTAATATATATAAAGCTAAGGAATACGAGTTATGGCCCAAAGCAGAATACTATATACATTAAATCAATCATTTTGAATTAGTGTTTTGTTGAGGGAAAAAAATCAAAAGTCCGCAGTTTCAAAGACGAACCTCAACGCCAATCAGAGATAGACAAACACATTAACTTTCTTACACAAAATTTCAGACACACAAGCAACTGTTTATTTGGTCAATATTTCTTCCCAAGGGAAACCCTGATATTAAGATCTCTTGCAAATTCAAGACCTATATATATATATATATACATAGTTGTGAAGATAAATGAGCAAATTAATATTGTCTAAATGTTAATAGTATATTAGAATTTCGTAATTAAAGTAAACTACAATTGAAATTTTCTTACTCCCAACACTGTTTAAGATATAAAAAGAATACTTACTAAATTTGAATTCACATTTTCCTTTACCCTCTACTGGGAGAACAAGGAACCGGCCCTTCATTTCATAATCGGCTTGGAATAACAATAGCGGCTCTTGTCCTACAGCCCACAAAACCTTTTTGTCTAGTTCGGCGCTGAAAACATTCAGGAAATTAGATTATTCATCAGAAAAATAGAATAAAAATACTAAATAAACAGAGACACTATTGCTGATGAATTTAGAAAGTATTTTTATATTTATTGTTCTGAATCACGTTATTTCCTTAGATACATATACAAGGCACATGATTTTTTTTGGGGGGAGGGGTTAATAAGCTGCATGAGTTTGACTCAGAGACTGGAAACTCTATATTAATATCATAGGAAGGGAATTGAAAGGGGGGAATGCGCAATAGTGAACATGTCGAGACACCTTCACCATTTTTGGGAGGTATATGTACTGGAGTCGAAGACCTTGGGCATCTCTTTAGGTGAAACACCTGGTTGGATCCTTAAACCATAGCCCGGGGGCCTTGGTTAACCTTTGGCTACCTTACTCTACCTTCCGTATCCCCCCTTTTCAATTCCCTTCCTATGCTATTAAAGGGGAGTTGCCTGTTTCAGGATCACCCTCATGTAGCCTGTGGCTGATTGTTTTTAATTTGTTACATTCATAAATGTCAGATTAATCGAATTATTTAATATCTTTAGTACTTATGAAATTTACTTACTGTGTCTTATATATTTCTCCATTAGTTAAGCCGGTAACCTTGACATTGGTGAATTTGATATTAAGATTTATATTTCCACTTCCCTGATTGATTTCAATGGCTGGAACGAGGAATGGATCCATAGAAACAGCTCCAAGTTTTGGAAGACCTGAAATCAATTTAATCAGGTGCAAAACATGAAAGAGCAATAGAAAATAAATATAAGTGCACAGTTTTCAACAACAAATCCAATGTTTATGTTGCGTACGTAATTTCATATGATGACAGACAGATTCCAAGAAATTAATTAAATTACATGTAACACTCTGTAAAGTTGGAAATAAAATGTATCAGTGTAAATTTGAAAATTTTCAGCAATGAGTTGTTTACCTTTTACATAAAGTTAACAATAATTCTAAATCTGTAAAAGAATTCGAATTTTTTTGTGAATATTTTTAATAATAGGTACTGGTGAAATACGGCCAATGACATTCATAATAAATTTATAAGATAACTTAATTAATAGTTACATTAAGTCGTTTCAGATTACAATAAAAAAATATAAGGTAGGCATAACGTTTCATTCCTCAGTATGTAACAATATCAGGTGATAAATATTCGTACATTGTCTAATATTGAATTTCTTCAAAAACTTCCATGTAAAAAGTAATAAAATGTTGTATCTAGTTTGTAAAAAAACTTATATAATATAACTAATGAATGAATTTTTTATAATCGTTCTTGGTCATAATTAATAATTTATACTTTATGAACTGTCAGATATTGTGCTATATTTTAAGAATGCACGGAAATAAGACAATAAAGGGTTTAACGGGAAAATTAATCCTAGTCTTTAATTTAAAATTGTTATTCATGTATACAACATTGGATACACTCGTTTTTAAAGGCGTAAAAAATTAATCGTAGACTATATGGCTTCAACAGCCAGTTTAGTGATTATATAATGTCACTATAAAAATTTACCTTGTCGTAGAAGCGGAAGAACCACTTTTAAACTTGAAAGCAGACATTTGTCGAGATTTGGATCAGCTCGTTTACATAACGGGTAACTTTCCGCTGAAAAAAAATTAAGGAAAAGGTTAATAAACATATTCCATTGATATAAATTCAGTTCTCTAAATACGAGTATAAATATATATATTACTTTATACTAACAAAATTTTCAATATGAACTAATTTCATATAAATTCACTGACCTAATAAATATTATCTAAATTTAAAAATAATATTGATTTTAACCATTTTTGTATGAAGAGAGGCTACGTTACGGTTATTCGCTTTCATGTATGTCCTCATTATAAGCGTAGGAAGGGATGGAAACGTGGATGTGGAAGGTAGACTAAGGAAGCCAAGGGTTGGCTAAAGCTTCGGCCCAGGATTAAGGATCGTACATGGGGCGATTCAGGGAAGTACTCTACAGAAACCTGCATGGATATTGGGCATTTAACAATTCTCCAGCAACTCCTCGATAACGGGATACGGCGTTTCTTGTGCGGATGCAACAAACCAGAGTCCATGCATCGACCAGATTTGGAAGGCAGCTGGCCGAGTATCCCGATGGGATTATCGAAGCATGTGTGTAACATACAACCCTCAAATCTGATCAGAGTCGTCTCGACTTGTGGGAGATGTAATTTAAAATACTAGACCAGTATCCAAGGAGGAGGTAAATCGAGAAGGAGGAATTTAGCCTTTAAGACTTCATTGTATCTATCTCTCAGTGAAACAGCCTTTATCCTCTTATTTACATGATGTCTTTCATAAGGGCCATTTTACGTGTAAAACGTTTGATAAATTATTTTAATTGCTATTCCTGCTATAATGGTCAATCTAAAAGCCCGTAAAAAACCCGCATTAATGAACGCAAATGGATTTAACTTTCCGTTAGGAGCGTCAGGCCCAGCAGACCTCTGCCATTTAAATTCCTTTATATTTGGAAAGTCATGTAAGGTACTGTGGTGAACTTTTTTAACATCCCAGAAGGATGTGTCTGCCGAGGTCACATTCAAGAAGAGGCTGTAGTTTCTAGGAAAATGGAGTAAGGCTGAGAAAGAAACACATGTGGCCCACTAGGGCCAGTATTTTGCTGCTTCTCTTTGCCGCAGTACTTTGCGATTATTGACGTCTAGCGAATCCTGGATGGGCATGGATCTTTGTGACACCATGGTCGCGAAGACCGGGATTAAGACTGCTGGAGAATAGATACGCTGACCACGTGTCACTCCAAAATCGGAATGTGTCATGCAATTAAATTATTATCAAAAATGTCTGTAGTGATTTTCACACATTCCTTGTACATGTCACTGTGGTGATTCATGATCCTTACAGTCGGGTAAAGCAAAAATAATTTAGTTTTGTTATTTACGTATACAGGACGGAAGACGACAATGGCTTGGTGGGGCTGAGTAGGCGGGAAATGTCGGCTGGAAAACGTCACCGTCTGCAAGATTGTTGGCTGCGACATTGTTGATGGCCTGGACGAGATTAGATTGAACAGTTGGTGCAGAGAGGCTGCAGGAGAGAGACGCCAGGGAGAGCAAGGCAGTGGCAGAACAAGGCGACATGTATAAAATTTAGTTTCTGCACATTTAAGAAAGGAGATTCATTTGGTGGGAGTACAGAAAATAAAAAGACAACATTTGATCTGAAGGAGAGGCGCTAGAGAATCTTAATATGAAGAAGACGTGACCCAGCAAAGGAACAACCGGCATACGAACAAAAACGAAGAACGACGTCATCTGGTAACGGCATTTACCTCGGTTTTTCCACACAAACCATTCTCGTCTGATTCGCGAATTTAATCATCAACTATATCGTTCGTCACCCGCGTTCCCGGGAGCAGCCATTTAAGAAGCTGCGTAGAGTATTATTTTTGCTTTTACCGACTGAGCTAATGATTAAATTGATATCGTAAATTTATATGTGTTCCATTATAACTTAATTTGAGTTATATTTCTATTCAAATTAAATTCATTATTATTATTATTGTTTGTTTGATTGTATCAACAATATATTTTTGATGGTGTAAACATCGAACACCACATCACTTTTATATGATTGAAAAGTAAATTATTGCAGTGATTCCTCTTCATATTTGGAATAATTTGTTTAAAACATTTAATATCATTTTAAAATACACGAGCGTATTTTAGGAAATTGCGTGATTCGCATGTCACATAATTGAGCGTTGAAGCAACTGCCTCGAGCACTCACGTGTTTCCTGTTGACGTCACATAAAACGCAAGGAGCATTATTACAATTACCTTATTAAGTGGTTCCCTGAAATTTTGAAAGTTGTTATCCAATTTTCTTTATTCTTAAAACTTTGTAAATATTTCTCAACTCGAGTCACCTTCTTCTATGAACTCTTATGAGTTGTTGATGTGGAATTCAGTTCTAAGAATAGTCTGATGCAGCCTTCCATGGTAACTAATCTTGCGCAAGCCTTTTCACTTTCACATAACTACCACATCCTTCCTAATCTGCTTAGCTAATTCCATCATTGGCCTCCATCTTCTGTTCTTACCCCTCACACTTCCTTCTAATGCTAATTTTATAAGACCTTCATGTCTTAAAATGTGGCCTATGAATCTATACCTTCTGTTTGTCAATGTCCGCCACATTGCTCGCTCTTCCCTTATTCTGTTAAGAACTTCCTCGTTAGCGATTCTATCCACCCATCTGATTTTCAGCATTCACCTATAGCACCACATTTCAAAGGCTTCCATTCTTTTCATTTCCCCAACTCCTATCGTTCATGTTTCGCGCCCATTAGAACATTTTTAGCAGCGATTTCCTAATATTCACACTTTTATTACCAGTACGTAAATTCTTCTTTTTCGCGAAAGCTTTCCAACCTGTGCTATCCGACTCTTCATATCCACTATACTTCTACCATTCCAAGTTATGATTTCCAAGTAGCAGAATTCGTTAACTTCCTTCAAAATATCCCCTCACAATCTAACACCCTTTTTATTCCACAAATAATTCTTGGTTTTCCCACTATTAATCCTCATACTGAACTTTTTCTCCAGGACCACGTTTTTGCCATTTATTATGGTTTCCAAGTCTTCTTCTGACTCCCCTAAAACTACAATATCGTCAGCAAAGCGTAGGGTTATTATTTCTTCTCCTTGCAGTATCATTCCTTTTCCATATTCCGTTTTAACTTTCTTCATCGCCTGTTCATTATATAAGTTAAACACGTGAAGTATCACCTCGTTTTCCCTTCCCTTCATATGTTGTATCCAAGCGATATGGAATAGGTGCAAATAGTACTGTTAACATTTTCATTACTGCTACTGACGCGTACGGGAATTAAATGAATGAACCTTGTGCCTACTGACATTACATATTTCCCTAGCAATATAATACGAATTAATTGTTTACATTTTAAAAAACCGAAGGAGTTTTTGTAATCTTTTAAAGCACACTCATTTAAAAACCTACTGTTTTTGAATCGGGTGTAGATCTCTGAGCTTTTGAGTTAGTAGTTGGTTGGTACACGAGTTGTAAAATTCTGAATAAAGACGATTGCATTTTACGATTACTGATTTATTGCACGATATCATTCAAGAAATTGGATTTTATAGTTAAAAGATCTATAAATTCTGTCATATGCAGACAAAAGGTGTAGTTACTCTAGTCTATCCGTTTTGAATATTTGTGTGTTGCAGCAAGGGATATAAATAAAAGAAGACATTTCATATTTCGCGTGCTCTATAACAGTAATAAAATGTGACTTTTGATATGCCTCAAATATTATATCATTACATTAAGTGAAGACTAATTCGTACCTCAATTTCATCGAATAGTATTCAAAGATTCCTTGTAATAAACTGACGGTTGGAAATGTTTGCAAAATTAAGAGAACACGGTAGAAGACGCTAAAATTTATCGCAATTCATTATTACATATATTAATTAATGAGAATTAATGAAAATTTCATAAAACATACGCAGTCGTGTGAAATGTAAACTGAAATGAGAGAAGGTGATCCGATGAAATTCGATGACTACAGTTGTACAAGCTGATGAATGCATAATAGGAATCATTTGTGCCAGAATTGATCTCGTTTGTGCTTAAGTAATTTTTGGGCGTCTGAACTGAAGCGTCTGACTTGAGTTTTCGAGTGATTCGATAGTTGATGAGTCATAAGATGTAAAATCGACAAAGAAGTACTGAAAGCAATCCACGTGACACGGAATATGTGAAATAGAAAAAATATAGTATAAGCTTCGGCGCGTAAGACGAAAGGGCAATTGGAAGAATAAAACCATAAAGAAAAAATCTGACCATTATTGACAGAGATTTGAATGAATGTTGATGCTAATCAGGATCATCTGTTCCTGTCCTATTATCTTACATGAATTCCGTGAGATAGACACGGCCCAGGTTGTAAAAACCATTCAACTCAATATTTTTGGGACAAATTGATAGTGTATATACATTATTAGATTTTGTAACACGGGGAAGTGCACTCGCATTTAAATATTAATTGTAAACAGAATAATAGTGGTTAAAAGTAGAGTACCATTTAATGGAAAGTTTGTAATTGGACATTTTCGGGAGAACTGAACTTCGCAACAGAATTATTCAGAGTTAGCCGTTTCCGCCCCTCTGTGTAAGATACACGTTAAACTGGATTCTCATGAAAGCATAATTGTAAATTGAGCCAAATTGAGGCAGTTGCTTGTAATGAGAAATTTTGTGTGCATCACGAAAGAAATTAAATTATATTATATTTTTAGTTTCCCGAACGAGAATTATAAGCCTTAGCCGCGTTTTGACCAGGATCAGCGCTTCAAAGGAGTTGCAAGACCTAGTGCAATGATCAGAGCCGAAGGCAGAGCTTAGAGTTACCAAAATCAATGATTTTAAATGCGTCGGAAAGTGTTATGGTCAAGCAATTGAAGTGGAGTGTCTTCAATTCCAGAGGTCAACAATTCTAGGTAAATAATTAAATAGTTTTTCTGACAATAAAATACATAGATGAAGACTTCTCGGGATTCCAGTCAGGTGATGTCGTTTGTAATCCACAACGTTTCTATGGCTAACACTGCCATCATCTTCAGGTGATCTTCGTCGGGAAAATCTACGTTCTCTAATAAAATATATAATAAATGATTTAATCAGCCTCTTTGTCAGTATTTTTGTAATTTAAATTTTAATTATTACGACGTTTCGTCTTTCATTTGATACTAGTAAGGACGCAAGTGAACACTGCACTTTCCATAAAAAAATATATTGGCAACTTTTCTTCCCACGAGATACCTTTGGGTAACTTAAATAATCAATTAAATAGTGATTTGTAGTATTTGTGTAATTAAATGTGTCAGTCAAAGTCGAGATGCTTAAAAGATTATTCTTGATTCTTTTAAATTAAATAATAAAATTTTCCCTAAAAAACCCTTAAAATTGTATGGAACTTGACTCTATAACGATATTATAAATTATCTTAGAAGATATCAAACTTTTGTCGTAATATCGCTGCTTCGTGCGGCGTTTCTGCCACTTAATGCTAGAATAAGTGGCGAAGTGTGTGCCGTGTCCATTCCTTGTCACTATTGGTCACCAATGATAGAGGAAAAAAATTTTAAAAGTTTTTACAAATAATTCTTTATATACAAATCTATAGATATAATTTTTAATACTGAAATTGAATATGGCAAATTATATTACTCCTGGAAATTAAATAATTGGTGTGATATAATTTTTTTTTTCTATTTTTAAATTGGTAACTGTTTAAAGTGGTTAAGTTAAATGATATAAATCAATAAAATGAATTGTAAATCTTCGTGATCTACTAATACAAAGCTTTAATTTCTTACAAATTTCTGCTTTGTTGTTGTGGTAATCAGTCCTATCCTGCGGAAACCTTTTTCATTTTTACATACCAGCAACACCCCACATTCTCCCTAATCCGCTTAGCGTATTCCAACCTTACCCTCCGTCTTCTGTTCTTACCCCACACAATTTCCTCAAATGCTAATTTTACAAGACCTCATCTCTTCTCTTGGTAAAAGTCCTACAAATTGTTCTCTCTTCCCCTATTCTCCTTGTAACTTCGTCGTTAGTTACCCTATATACCCATCTGATTTTCAGCATTCTCGTATAGCACCACATTTCCAAAGCTTCTATTCTTATCCTGTCGTTCACGTTTTTCACACATATAACGCCACACTCCATACATTTTAATAATAATTTCATAATACTTATATTACCCGTAAGTAAATTCCCCTTGATTACGAGAGCCTTCCTTGCCTGTGCAATCTTGCTCTGTGTCCTTAGGCAGTCTAATTTAGATCAAAATTTAACATTTGAAGAAATGGTGTGAGGAAGCTTTCAAGCATGGTGTCGAAACGTTTGCTTAATGAAATAAAAACTTTATCCGTGTAATTTGCTTGCAAAATTATTTTTTTAGTAAAATAAAACTATTCAAAATGAGATTAAAATTTACTGTGGCCAAATTGGTTTGCGCCCTCATCAGGTCTATTATAGTTATTTTAATTCAATAAGATTTTTAAAGAGTCAGTCAAAAGTTTTGATTTATTTTTATAGAAATATACATTGAAACCCTACCGTCGTTGATTGATATAGTGCGTGAATATAAATGCTTGTACAGAATGTCTAATAATATAATATAAAAATTGGATCAAAAGATGTAGCTTTGCTTCTATTTTTTACTTAAACTTCTTTCGAGTGGAAAATAAGTTACAAACGATGGTATGTACATTATTACAATTTACGTAATAAAATTCTAGTACAGCACTGTTAGACAATCCATCATAAACTTCGATATTAGTAATCAGGAGAAATGTATTGCAATGCTTTAGGAAAAAACCCCATACGTAACTGGTTATATCTTTCTCTCATGATCATGCCGGATCATAAGTCTTCACCAGTGAAGAAAATGATATGTGCCAAGACAAGTTCATAAAAACATATGAAACGTGCATATACACAAAATAACTTTCCGTTTGAACCACTTCAAAAAGTATATACGAGAAACAAGAAAGTGATTCTGTGGTAGGAAAAACTACCAAATGTCAAGAGATCAGCTTCTGAGTACTGATAGAGGAATGAGGAAGTCTCTACGCTAACTCGCGAATCAGGTTTTTCAAAATCGGCCGCATTATAAAAACTGGAATTAAAGGTGGGAATTGCTTATTTTTATCTATTCTACAGCCAGTTAATTTGTTTTTTTAATACTAATTTACTATATATCTATTAAATATAGTAAAAAAATGACAAAGATGGCATTGTTTTAAACGGTTTTTTACTTTCTCCTTGCACAGGTGAAAGCATAGATTTACTTACTGCAGAGTAACGTGCATTTTACAGGTTCCTTATTTCGAATTTTGCACTCTTCTCGTCTACGATAGC
This sequence comes from Eucriotettix oculatus, assembly GCA_034510155.1. NCBI lineage: Eukaryota > Metazoa > Arthropoda > Insecta > Orthoptera > Tetrigidae > Eucriotettix > Eucriotettix oculatus. The sequence goes on from CM067377.1 coordinate 183,190,064, forward strand.
TATTTATGTAAATTGAAAGACGAATTGAATGGTATTTTCGACGAGTGGTTGTGTAATTTCTAAGTGAAGTTGACTTACGAAGTTTGTGAAGAGCTGCCGACGCAGCCGCTATGAGGAACCCCAAACAGAACACTGCTGACTTCATGGTGAATGAGCTGCGCGCTCTTGGAACTGTCTTTATATCTGCTCCAATCGACCTTGGTTCTTCAGTCACCTTCGCTGCAACGCTTATTTGACGCAAAAACCTGTACGAATGGGAAAGGTGACGTCCTTTTTACCGCACTTTGACAGTTGGAATGTTAGATTTTGACATCTAAAACCTCGTACAGACCACATGATCGTATACATCCACGTCCAACGTGCAACACTTGTTCATGTACGTTGGCTGGAGTTCCCAGTGCGTGCAGATGTTTCGTAATTTATTCCTACGTTTTCTTAATTTCATTTAAGAGACACGGGTAAAAAAAGGGAAAACTTTAGGGTTGAAATTAACAGTGTGATTAGGAAGTTCAGTCTTCTTATTGATATCGGGGAAGAAAACAGAAAGGTGTCCAGCTCGAATTACAATCCAAAGTCCAAAGAAGACTTCACTTTATGTCGACAAAATTTCCGAAAAAATCAGCAATTCTCTCTCCCATCTCCCCACAGCTCTCTCTCCCTCTCTTCATATTTGTTATGTCAACTTCGGCCCTGGATATTATAAAAGTAATTAATAATTTTCTGTTGCAAGATTATGTTCAATTCCATTCGCATTTTTTAATTATACGCAACTTAAGCGGTTCCTAAACTTAGGAACGAAACGTTTTGTTAGATGATAATTTAAATGTATAACAAATCGCTAACTATTCTCGGTATACTTCAATTTATTTAATATTTTTCATTCTAACAAAATTGAATAAGAAACTGGAAATTTTTCTAAATTAATTTTAACTAAATATTTTTACTTTAAATAACCTGTTTGTTCAATTTTTGTATCCAATTTATTTCACCTGACGCAGTGCAAAATGAAGGATGAAACATAGTACTAATTGTCTACAAATTATATTTTTTCTTTAACCTTCATTCGGGGGGAGGGTTAACAGGCTACATGAGGGTGATCCTGAAACAGGCAAGTCCCCTTTAAAAGCATAGGAAGGGAATTGAAAAGGGGGGCTGTGGGAGGCAGAGAAAGGTTGCCAAGAGTTGTGAAAGGCCCCCGGGCTATAGCTTAAGGATCCTACCCGGTGTTTCACCTAAAGAGATGCAGGGAAAACCCTAGAAAACCTTATGCCCCATGTCTTCGACCCCAATACCACCTAAAATAGGTGAAGGTGTCTCATCATGTGAGAACTTTGTCTCATGTGTGACTTTGTCTCATTCCTTTCTTTATGTAAATACTTTTAATTAACTTAACAGAGGAATAATTTAATTCAAATTATAGATTAATGTGATAGACGGGAGCTTTGTCGAGATGTCAAAGGCCGAGAAATGCAAATTAAATTTGGCAATGGCTAATACCACATAAAATGTCCGAATATGAAAATAATGCTATTTTTATTCAGTATTAAGTGGCGTTTATTATATAAAAATTGAGTTGTTTAAAAATATCAATTTCTCTTTTACACAGTATAGGTTGTTTCCTCCTTTATTTCAGTACGAGGTTGGTGCCCAGCGTTGCCGGGGAATTATTTTATATTAGACCGCTGCAGTATTTAATTCTATAGTAATCTATTTCGCAAATGTGATTCAACTATGAGTGAGAGCGTCACATTTTCGAAAATTTACCTTTTATGAGAGCTAAATTTCACCTTAATCTGTGCGGTGGCTCAGTATTTTAATCGTGTCAAAAATTCTACTGGTACCTTAATACAAGCACGTAGACGACGTTGTTCGCGCCTAAAATTTAAAATTATTTACTTAAAATGAAATGTTATTTAATGAATCATTTAGTGGCCGTCAATCTGCCTCCCTGTCAAGCGGGGTATTTATCTATGCAATGTGGACCGCATTCGAAGAGGCGAGTCTCAGACGCTTGCTGACTACTGTTGCCTACTAGCGATGCCGTTCGCCGCTGCTTGTGGAATCCAGCTTCTGAGGCCAACGAAAGTGGAGTCTGCAGGCGTCCCGTATCCGCTTGGCGTTATAAATGAAGATTAAAGAAAAACTATAATTTGTAGACAATTATTACTATGTTTCATCTTTGTTTTTTGCACTACGTCAGGTGGAATAAATTTGGGTTTTGGATACAAGAATTGAAAAAAACAGGTAATTTAAAGTAAAAATATTTTGTTAAAATTAATTTAACAAAATTTCCAGTTTCTTATTCAATTTTGTTAGAATGAATAATATTAAATAAATTGAAGTATACCGAGAAAAGTTAGTGATTTGTTATAAATTTAAATTATCATCTAACAAAACGTTTCGTTTGACAGGCATTGTAACGACATAGTCTATCCTATTGCAAGTATTATATGGTTTTAGGTTAGAACATTTTTTAGCCCTAAAGGGAGAAGGAAGGAACGTAAATCGTCTATGAGATAACGACGTATTTCTGATAGTGTTGTGATTGCCTGCAGGCATTTTCGGTTGATCTCAAAAAGTGTTAGATTGAAGAAGTAATTTCCTTTAAGGTGTGTGCTACCGACTGCTGATTCCCGTTTGCTATTGAGTTGAGATTCATTCAATTCTTCATCAACGTCGCTGATCCCATTGGATCGATCACCAAGCGCCGTCCTAAAAGTGTTGTGGGCACGGAAAAGGGAATGCTGTAACTCCTCTTCCGTCATTGGGGAGGGCGTGAGACTAGTACCTACCTGATGCAGGTTTTCTAGGGTTTTCCCTGCATCTCTTTTAGTTGAATCACCAGGTAGGATCCTTGATTATCTTGCTCTACATTTCCAATTTCTTTCCTGTGCTATTAAAAGAAAGTGTCACGTTTCCGGATCATCGTCATGTAACCTGTTACTCAAAAAAAGTAGTAATATTGGGAAAATTCTACTCGGTAAGTTTATCGTATCTTATTTATAAGTTAAACAAATCACTAAATGTTCATACCCTGCTACCAAAAAAGGAGTAACCAGACTACTTACAAGTAAAGAACTTTATTATTTACAATTGTCTGGTACTGTAATTGATAGAGGAAAGTAGCTCAATCCTGTTATAAAACATATAATTTTGCACATTACATTGGTTCCATTGAATGCTGAAACTGCGTATTTCAGGCACCAGTATAGAGTTGAAGTGACTATTATGATTACGAAGGAGATATTGATAGTTTTATTAGTGTTGAAAGTGACTGACGGAAATTAGCTCTCTCATAAAAATATACAAATGTGCGTTGCAATGGTGTCTTTGAAGGTCGACACTGCGAGATTCTGGCACCAGTACAAAGTGGAAGCGACTATTATAATTACAAAGGACATTTTGATATAGCTTTATTAAGGCTTTCTGATGCAGAGTGCTGCTTTTTTTAGTCGCTGTCAGCTGTCAAGCGGGTAATATGTGTAATAAGAAAACACTACGTTTCATAAAAGAAATTACGAGACAAGGAATTTAATTTGTATCCTGGTAATACAGACATAAATATTCCGTGCACGACGCATCATTCACAAACCTTTCGGCATTATGTCTGTCAGTATAAGACTTTTACGGAAACAGGTGTTGTTATCACCAGAGGAAGTTACATTGGTGGCTTTCCACGTGTTTATTTTTCCATATTTTTTGGAGAGAAATATTTACACTTAAATTGATTTATTCGATCAGGATAACGAAGGAGAAGTAATTTCTAGGTCTTGGCGACGTGAAAACGAAAATAATGTTACGCAGTAATTGTGCTGGACTCTTTCTAAAATGTACCAGTAGAAGGTGGCACGCTGGAATCTTTACACACTCGATATTTCTTGGGAGGGAGCTCGAATTTCTTACCGTGATTTTCTACAAACCTACATACGTTTAAGTATTTCATTATAATAAAGAATTTAAGTCTTGATTTGAGAAAACAGATTACACATAGTCCAATCAATTGGCTATATAAAGAAACCAAGAAAATATATGTCCGGCAGCTCTGCTTCACCATATAACGCCAAGCGGATACGGGACGCCTGCAGACTCCACTTTCGTTGGCCTCAGAAGCTGGATTCCACAAGCAGCGGCGAACGGCATCGCTAGTAGGCAACAGTAGTCAGCAAGCGTCTGAGACTCGCCTCTTCGAATGCGGTTCACATTTCATAGTTAAATACCCCGTTTGACAGGGAGGCAGATCGACGGCCTCTAAACGAAGACAAGAAAATCGTCTCGTCGAGCGAGTAGCTCCGGACTATATATAACACAGATTATCCGCGAGGTGGCAGGAACTGCGCCGACGGGGAATGGGGGAGGGATGCTCGAACTAACCGAATTGGTACCAAAAAAATTAGCAATTACTTCTTTTTGAAAAATAACAATTATCAGTCTTCGTTCACAGTCGGCAGTCGGGAAAGTGCTGCTAGTAGTGAATCCAATATGATATCTTCAGATCAAGAGTTCTAGGTTTATTATTTTACTGATATACCAATATATATCCTCTTATTCAAAATTTAAAAAAATTAAATATACTTAATAAATTATTACTAATGTACAATGTATAAAATGGTAGGCATATAAGGTGTAAAGAAATTATATTATAAGAACCCATCATGATAATATAATTTAAAAACTTTTAGACTTTGCGAAAGATACTGTGACTGTCAATGAAGAAATTATATTTTAGACAAGAGGACTGTATTGGTATGTCAATAAAAATATAAAATGATATTTAAGTGATGACTATTTTATTAAATAGGATAACTTTCAACTGCATCTACTTGGGAGTAGTTTATAAAATATCTTTATACCTTTTACAGAGTTGGGAGCCAAAATGTTTTACGTAACAAAATTAGGATAAATACACTGTTAAAATCATTTACTCAAGATTATTTTACACAATTATGTTCACACATACCACAAATAGTTACAGTATTTAATTGAGTCTTTAAATAAATAAAATATCCAAATCCAAGTGATTCCGGTGGGAATAAAAATCAGTAAATTCGACAGCGGGTCATATACTTGGCATTTTGTTACGTACAAGTTTATTGATCTCTTAACTGTCATTGGAATTGTTGACCGGACTTTGCATCTGCAAATTTTCTTCTTCAATTCCTTGATCTAAACAATTCTGTACGCTTTGAAAAAATATTTATTTAATTTACATTGTGATCTGATTTGAGTCCTAAACACTTAACTTTTATTCACCACACTTCCTCGCGACTATCCCGATTAATACTGTACTTATAATTCTCACTCTTACGGCACACCATGTGGTCCGTAAATTATATCAAAGTTAACATTTACAAATTTACAGTTATTCAACAAAATTAAAGGAAAAATATTTTTAAAAGAAATAGGCTAAGTTTAAAACATATGTTGCAATCGGCACAACGTTTGGAAGCCTCTCGAACTTGCGGCGAATTCGTTTCTGGTTCATCTCTTCGATGAACTGGTAGTGCTTCCGAACTCGTCTGTAGGTTTTACGTCCTTTAATTGGAGGGCGTGATACAAGTCCTCCGCGACCCCTTTCATTAGATGTGCCAGTTTTTCTTCTTCCCCCATGTTTGCGTTAACTGTTCTGCACAATGCGAGAACGTTTTGTATGTATGACTGGGAGTTTTCGCCACTTTTCTGAGCTCTATATTTCAGTTCTTCTGTTGGCTGCCGCTCAGAATCACCAAATGCCTTCTTGATCTCTGACTAAAACCGTTCTCAACTGGTCAGCTTGTCTTCGACGTGTTCAAACCACTGTCTTGCGGTTCCGTACGAGTACAAATAAACGTTGGCCAGGCAAACGGTGTCGTCCCACTTATTAAATTTAGCGACTCGTTGACAGCCGTTGAGCCATCTGCTTGGGTCTCCTGTGAATATGTTGGCGTTCCATATTTGCTTCATAGACCGGTGCGCTTCTTTCCTGTCGTTCCATCGCAGTGTTTGTCGGTTTTAAATACGACCTAAATTCCGGACTCAAACCATGGAGCCTCTGGCTTTGTCGAGTACTAATAGGAGCCACTGTGTGTTAATTCTAGATGTTACCCGGCGCCTCCACCAGAAATGTCACGTTTCTTTGGGATCGTGAGATACAGTAGCACACACTGCTAGAGGTTGTTTAACAACTAAGTGCTGTACACAGACTCGTACTGCGTAAAACTCAATCCAATTCCTTTTTTTGTTTCTTAGCATGTTATTTCACCTTCACTAGTGAGGTGGCTGCCAGAGTATTAGGCCCTGTCTTCAGTCAATTGATTTCTACTTAATTATTTTCTTCTATTAATTTATTGTCGGGCATATTGGTTTTAATTAATATAATTTAATATGTTTATTTATAGGCAGGATATTTTTATGGGTTCTACATCTTCTCGCCCAGGGGTCTTTAAGGGATTTTGTCTACAAAAGATTGGATGGCCACGAGACGACGGGATTTGATAGATGGTATTGATGTGCCAAGGGATTTGTTGTTGACTCTATTCATATTAAGTTTGTAAATATATTGGGGGGAATATTAATTAATGAAATTAATAATTGGGTTTAAATATATACATTTATTAATTGTAAACACAATAGTTTTAATATGGGTCGTGCGTGTATATATTATGTACAAAAATAATTAATTAAAATGGGATTGTATTAAAGATCTCAGGGTATTAATGGTTTGGGTGACCACGTGTGGCAGATTTTCTGTTCCTTGACGAACCTGAGTTGGTAAGACCCTTCTTCCCTGCTTCCTGGACTGATCAAAGCATGGTCCACCTCTCCGCTGCCACCTCACAAATCTGCTCTCGCCGTAACTTCTCTGCTGCCAATCTCCTCTCTCCACCTCCTTGTCTCATCAGCCATCTGTCCACCACTCTCCTTCAATATCCTCTCGCCTTTGTCCTGTACACCATGTCCTAAGAACTGTCATTGTTTTTCAAAATTTCGCTATAAAGTATTGTAACATGAAGTTACTCCTCTGTTGCCGGCTTCTTTTGAGACTTGCCGACAGGAAGGTATTGTTGATGGCGCGCCACAAGCGTCGATAATCTCCTTGTAAAACGTTTCAGCCACACACACACGTAACTGATCGATTTGAATAACGCCGCAGAATTCTCTTTGTTTAGATTCCGAGCCGCCAAGACGGCGCGTGGAAAAAAAAACATCTTCCTGGCCAGTGACTTTCTCAGGCCGAAATATTTGTTATTTAAGTTTCCGTAAATAATAAAAAAAATTGGACGCGGGTTCTACTGCGCTTTAAGTTTGACTCGATGGGTAGATCGTTTTTCAATTGTGGGAAGACAGCTATTTGGTTCATCATGTATTGGTTGTAGGTGAATAGACGGTGGTATTTGTTTATACCTGGGAGGAAACGTTGTTTTAGACTATGTGAGTTACTATCGGACGCTTCTTTTATATTCTTTTGGTACATAGCGTTTTATAATTTTCTATAGGTGTTCGGTAATTCTTGGGAATTTTATTTTATTGTATAGTTCTGTTATTGGCGTGGATGGCCTCCAATTCGGAACCCGGTTCAATTTATACATACATGGAATATTCCAGAAACAGAACGTTCTCGAAAAAGAAAATACTAGAAATGAAAGGTAAATGAATTAAATAAAGTAAACAAATAAAAATGGTTCCATCGAAAGGTACTCGAACCAGAGTCAACATTCCTACAATCCTGCTCGTTATACCTCAGCCACCATTGTAGGTTTCTTTACATATATATATATATATATATATATATATATATATATATATATATATAGAGAGAGAGAGAGAGAGAGAGAGAAAGTAAAATACATCAAATAAATTGAGTAGCGGCTATATACAAGGCAAATAAAATACATTGAGACTCAGTAGGCTCTAAACAGCAAATAGTTGACTTCCGTTTATTTTCGGCAAGGTAAAAGGTTGATAAAATAATATCTTCAAATTCTCAGGTTCTCATTGTAATTTAGACGTGCCTTGTGACATTAGTGTGAGATTCGATACATATGTGTTTTATTTTACAGATAACGATCTTTACTTTTGATTGCAATTATGTATCCTCGTCTAAAATTGAATGACAAGTCTGTTGTTAATATCGTATTATTTTTTATTTTGTCATGAACCAATAAAAAAGTATTCACTTACGCATTATTGTTCTTAACGGCTCTGAAAATTAATACAGGAATACATAAAATACTCCGTTTGATTTATGTGAAGTATTTTTATTTTATTCTTAATGAAGAAGCGGTTAATCACATATTATTTTTTTGGATTTAATTTTGTATAATACAATCTTAATTGAAGAAATGGTAGAGAATTTAATTTATTTTGAAACTGAGATATGTGCATTAGAACAAAATTAACTTCCAAATGCAATTATTGAAGGAGCACATATAATTTGAAATACATTAAAAATACTTGACTCAATGAGATGATTTAATAAACAAAATAGGTTTAGATGCGTTATTTTTCTGGGAATACGTCGTCAAAGGGCACCTTCGAGAAGATCTTTTTGGAGTAGTCTTCGAAGATGTAACCGAATGTTACTTCAAATGATGGTCTGAGACCTTCCCAAAATTCTTTCCAGTTTTCAGCCAGGAGAGATTTAAATCCATTCCCTATAGGAAAAAATTATTTTATTATAAATTGTAATTGTGGTAATTTCATACAAGTTAAAGATATATATATATATAATTAATAAATTATTATAGGTCCGATTCACGCATTAAAATAACTTGGAAAGTTAGTATTATAAATAGAAACTACCCACTTGACATAAAATGTTGCTTAAACTATCAATACAACCATTTATTTATCTACTTGTGTGGTGAAATCCAAAATGCATTTCCTGATTTCTTCATCGATTTTGTTGTATTTATTTTCCTAGCCTCTTTCAAAAATAATAAAATCTCTACCTCAATGCAACCATATTTTCAATTATTTATGATTTTACATTCTACATATACAGGTATTTCGTGAGGATAGGCTTTTCTTTGACACAATTAGTAAAAATATAATACAAAGGCAACTGATTCCCATACATACCGAGAGTCGGATCACCATTAAACAGATTCTCGAAATTCACTGTCATCAATTCCAGCTCACGGAGATTTACGTTCAGTTTCTTGACGTCCCAATACGTTTTGCCGTCCTTTGTCATTCCGTCACCACGGAGAGATAATATTGCATCCAAATTTTCTTGAAAAATAATGACTTAATTAAGGCACAGAACACAAGATGGCAGGCGTGATATCTAAAAATAATTATCCTCGCAAATTGTAAATATTTAATTTTCACCGTTCTACGTGGAACCTATGAATATAAAATCACTTTAATGATTCATGTTAATAATTCTAATACAATAGCCAGGGGGGCAAAACGCGACACTTACAGTTAAACAATTTTTGTAAAATTGCGGAAAAAGAAAAATGACTTCATAAAAGTATAAAACATTGGTTAATTCTATTAATTACCTAATCTAATGCTAATATAACTTAAAACAACAAAGTTAGATTTTTGATGATTTTTTAAAAATAAACTTTCCAGTTCTGCCGCAGCCACAGAGGCGGAACAGTATAGGATATTTTGAATTTACAATTACAGTTTAATTTAATGCAATCAAAGTCTTAATACTTTTTGTATTTTTAACTTATTTAGAGTACAGTTGATAGCGTAATCAATTATTTCCTTTCGCAAAACGATTTTTGCAATTGCGCCGTCTTTGCTCAAATTTTTCCCTTTTTCCGTTACTTTTCTTCTTCAATCCATTCTTTTTGGGCACAGCACCATGTAACTCACTCTCATAAGTTGAGTATGCCATTTTTTTCTTGAGGAACATTTTGTCTTATACAGTAGTATCCCATTCCGCCCCGCACTATAATCTGAGTTTAAGGTTTTTCACCGAGACTTAATACAAGTGGATTTAAAACTTATGTGCAGTTAATGACAACTAGTTTACGAATGTATAGCATTAAATAGTTAAAAGCCAGGAGTTTTGTGAATTACCTTCTGTCGAAATTCTGCTAAAATTATAAAAGCACAGATAGAGTCAAAACGTGGTCAAGTCAGCTGCCACAACTTTTTCCTCAACCAGTTGCAATGCTCCACCCATATTTACTATCCTACAGCACTATCCAATAAAAAGAAGGCATCCCGTTCTATCCCGCTTTCCCTTTCCGGCCCGAGTTCCCCTGTATACATTATGCTCTGGGAGATGTGTAGAAGGCATTTAAAATGTTGAAAAATTGCAAACAAATAATGCTTGATTATTTAGACAAAATAATTGTTTCGTATTCTATAAGAACAAGAGAGATTAACTTCGTTTCACCATCAAGCTGTTGGAATAGGAACGTGATATCACTTAGACGTGATAATGGCTACTCGCCAATTACCTGTAATTTGTGTAGCTATACCAGTAATATATGCTGACACGGTTGGAAAATATATAAAGATAACCATTGAAATAATGTTAAAAATAAGAAGATAATTGGAAAAATAAAGGGAGTATTTTTTATGTAATACTTAAAGCAATGCGGTCTGCCGGTTTATAATGCATTTTTTTAAGTTACTCAAAGGTTTAAAATACAAGGACTAGTTTTTAAGGTACGGTCGGTCGAAAAATTAAGACGACAGTGTAAATAAAAACTCTTTTATTTACAACATTTAGCTGCACTTCTCTTCACAGTCACCGCTCCGACGTAGACATTTGTCGTAGCGTGGTACCAACCTTTAAATACACTACGCATAGAAGGTAACTTTCGCAGACAGATAGATGAGGATATCTTCATGGGAAATGGGTGAGGGCCAGGTGGAGGCTGCCTTTCACCTTTCTGGTTTTCTTCTTTCCCTCCCCCTTGGTCCATGGCCAGGGTAACTAATTTAAGACTCCTGCAGGCTGAGACGACCTTGGGTAGTTTGAGAGGTGTATGTACGGGGGTCAAAGACCCTCGGCATACGGTAAGAGTTGTTCGCTGATCCCATTGGACCAGTCGGCTAACTGCCTCTCAATACTGACCAAGGCACGGAGGCGGGATTGTTGCGTCCCCACAACAAACCAGTCTCCCGTCATCAGAAGGGCGCAGGAGTAGTACCCACTAGCCCGACATACCTGATGCAGGTTTTATAGGGTTTTCCCTGCATCACCTTTAGGTGAAACACCGAAAAGGATCCTTACACTACAGCCTGGGGGCCCTAGTCAACCCTTGGCTACCTTGCTCCACCTTCCATATCCGCCCTTTTCAAGTCCCTTCCTATGCTATTAAAGGGAAGTTGCCTGATTCAGGATCAGCCTCATGTAGCCAAAAAAAGGGTAACTTTCAGCTGATCTGCAGTCGTTAGTTTTTCTTCTTAGCCAGCTTACCACGTGAGAAAAGTGAGGAAAATCAGAGGGTGTGAAATCCACGCTGTATGGTCAAAAATACTGCAGGATTGTCTTTGTACGGCTGTGCATTGTCATGGAAGGAAGTTCTTTATCACCCACCATACCCGCTGATTTCCATCTCTTTCCTTAGATGAAACTCTGGCTACGAGGACAGCCTTTTGGCAATGAAAACGAGCTGAAAGCACAGGCTGCCTTCCATGACGAGGGCATTGGAAAGTTGGTACTATGCTGTGACCAATGTCTAAGTCGGAGTGGCAACTATGTAGAGAACTAGCTGAAACGTTTTCATTTTCAGCGTAGTTTTAATTTTACGACTGATCGGGAAAAATAAATAGCCATCATAGAAGCGTATGAAACATAACTATTTGTATATATTTTAATAAGTCGTTGTGACCTTGAAAATACGTGAAGGAAGAGCATTTTTCGGGAATTAAACAGTATGGAGAAACGTTTCAAAGCATTTTAATAAATTACAGATGCACAGGAAGGTTGCATAAGCACTCAAGAAACCGCGCGTGTCCCATCTTTTCTTGTTATCTCAATTAACTACTCATGTTCCGATGTTCTTAATTTAGTTGACCTCAGATTCGTTCCCTGTTTAATTTCATGACTAGACTGGTTATCGCTTCACATTTACACCATTATTACATCCGGCAGACACGCTTTGTGAACGTCGTCTCAGCTACGTCGGTTAAAACTGTCTGATACCATCCTAACAGTCTTAAGATTTAAGTTGTAAACTACCTAAATGATTGATATCCCAATTCCAGCGCAAACTAAACTAAATTATGGAGATAAAACCAGAGAATTGAAACAAGATACATGCTAAATATTCTTTGCTGTAATTAAAATAGTAATTAGCATCATAAGGACAGGCTTCAAAAGTAAAATTTGTTATTAAAATATAATCCTAAATGAATGATGTTATTACACATAAACATTTATAATGTTCTATGAAAAAGCGGTAGAGCAAGAACATATCTATTTACTGTTGAACCACTATAATGTTTTTTTTTAATGAAGCCGTTCTGGCTTTCAGCGAATGAGAGAAGAGAATATCAACATGTGACAACCCCGTAAAAATTGGCTCGTCGGCACAAGAGAGAGGCTCAAGGTTAAATAAGCTCCCACTTGAAAAGACCTCAAATTCACTGGTTATCGTTTAAATATTACACAATCAGAAAAAAATAGAATTCTCATTATATTTCTTAGAAACTATATCGTGTAAACAAATCTCAATGTGGCCTTAATTAAAGTTGTGTGAGTGAAATGAAAGGAAACAACCGTCAGAAATAAAAGATAGGATGTTACATGTTTACTGAATACCTTCAACTTCAGTTGACTAACTTTCTCGTTTGAAGTCCCGGTAACATTAAATTGCAGTAATTAAATCGATAAATCGCAATAACATGCTTTAATATTTAGTATTTGTCACTCGTAAAATTTTCATGTGTTATTATCATTGAACGTTACACTATTCCATATTCAATTATCAAACAGAAGTCATTTCAAATATTCGCTTTTCCCCAGTATCATTTTTAAGTAATTAGAATTTTGAGTAGAGTTCATAGATTTGATTTCGAAAAACAAGATTCTTTTAATGTTAACTTATACAATTTATATTCAGCATTAATTTATTTATGAAATTGATGAAATATGACCTAAAATAAGTCTATTAGTTAACAAAACGTCTTTCATCTATTTCTATTTATGTAAATGTATAGTATTTTCCGTTTCAATCGTTAATACTGGTACTTACTGAAGGTGAATTTGCATTTTCCTTTTCCCTCCACAGGTAAAATCAAAAACTTTCCGCTCATCTCGTAGTCTGCCTCCAGCGTGACTAAGGGCTCGATACCTTCGAATTCTAGTTCATACTTGGCAAGATTAGACCTGAAAACAAAGTTCAAATGTAGACGCATCTCGTATGAAAATTTGATAATTCTGATGTACGTTAATTAAATAAAAACCAAAAGAGAAAACAAAAAATGCACAAATATATTATGAGATTTTGTCAAAAAAAAATTTAAACTTCTTCAGGAAGAAATTAGACAAATTTATTCGTGGTGATTAAGTTTTGTATGTATGCAATTTCATATATACATATGCATATCACGTTAAAACTTAGATGCTCCAATTAATTTTTGCGTCATTAGCTGCGATCTATGACCGTAGAACCCGTAAATATGTTCTCCTTCGTATCTGAAGAAGTCAGAAAATTATGGGCGAAAAAGCGTAATATATTTGTGTAATTTTGTTGAATAATATAGTTTCCTGGTGATTATTTGTTCAATTATAAGTGACAGAATAATTGATATACGTTGCGTCTCCTCTAAATGCCTGGTAATAATGTATTTGAGTCATAGCAAGTGGGTACAGATTAATTAATTAAGGATTATATTAGTTTCGAAACTCAAGAAAGTTATGCACTTTTTCTTACCTAATAATTGATGAAATTATCAACCGAAAGATCGCTTCGGATTCAGTATACGAAGAAAATAATCTGACCTTGTGTTAAACTAGAAACTACTTTTTACAGGCTTCATAAGTTTTATGTTCAGCAAGGAATCATGTTGTTTCAGAATACCTCCTATGTGATTCATTCGAATAACCTTCCACAACTCCAACTTTCCTACACCTGAATTTATGAATTATTCATTACTATTCAGGGAAAGACAATAGTTCCCACGTGTTTAGAATTGGACTCAACTCTTGCTCTAGCTCAGTTGTTCTGGAAATGTTCTCACCTTAGCTAATATAAAACTATTAATAATTAAATTACCATATGATATGACAGAAAAGTTCATGTCTCCCTCTAATCAGCTTTCTGCAGTGTTAAAATTAAACCTGTTTTGTAAAAGATACTGATTATAATTATACTGCAATTTCCAGTCTAAACGTAGAGTGAACTATCCATTTAATGAACTCCTCACTTACCTCACGGACTGCCACATAATTCTTTTTGTTTTCTAACTCAATTGTAGTTTCCCTTCATTACCTCATGCCCATTGTGCCAGTGAGTGGCAGATAGAGTGTGCGAGACGCGCTGTTCGAACGTGTGAAAACAACGATGATTTATTTTCTTAAAAATGAACGATTTTAAAAAAATGGATTGGTGCATTTGGTGAATAAGTGGCTAGAGTAATGTGTGTGCAGTGCTGGTACGAACAGTGCCAGTTTTTTCAGTATCATATATTATTTACTTGATGAGCCGAGTTCCACGATATGAGAAAATAAAAACAACAGTAACTTACGTTTCAGTTTTTTTATTTGTTAATATAGGGGAATATGTAGTAAACCACATGTAGTGGATATTAGATATTAAGTAGTTGTACTAGACGTTAAGATATTAATTATTCAGTAGTTATTAAAATAAATTACAGCATAGTATTCTGACTGAAATTTACAATAAATAAAAAGACGGCCAAAAAGCTAGTATTAAATATATCACTATTTATTCATAAAAGCGACGTTTCATCTTTATTTTGAGACTTCCTCAGATTTAAAATTTAGTAGTGCGTCATATTTACTCCTTGACTCCTCCAGCCGAAAAGATTATTGAATTTACATGTGAAGAAATTGGACGATCTCCAGCGACGGTTACGGCAGAAATGATGTAGTAACAATGAGTGCTCATTTCACAGATCCCATTGGACCAGTCGGCCAACTGCCCCTCAATACTGATCGTGGCATGGAGGCGGGTTAGTTGTGTTCCCACAACAATCCCGTCTCCCGTAGGAGTAGTACCCAAGAAACACCCCGGTAGGATCCTTACAGTACAGTCTGGGAGCCCTAGTTTACCCTTGCTACCTTTCTCTACTTCCCCCCTCCCCCTTTTCAATTCTCCTCCTATGTTATTAAAGGGGAGTTGCCTGCTTCAGGGCCAATCTCAGGTAGCCTGTTAACCCCCCCTCTCCCCCACCCGCCAAAAAAATTATATATGAAGAAAATTAGACTGCGTCTCTATACTTTAATATATAATACTTTTATTTCACTTACTTCACAGAAGTAATTTTTGCAGTGGTCAGTCCAGTAACTTTAGCGTTATTGAGCTTTAGATTCAAATTTATACTCCGTGTCCCTTCTTTAATTTCTATGGATGGTACAACCAGCGGATCCAGAGGTACGACTTGTAGGCTAGGAATTCCTGAGAACAACCAAATAGTGGACTAAAACGTTTTGATTTCACTGATACGACGAATAACAAGTTTTTTAGCATCAAATCATTACCTCCAGGTAACTGTTTTAAGACCGAGGACACAGCGTTTAGGAGACACTTGTCGACATCCGGATCAGTTCGCTTACAGGTAGGGTAAGATGCCGCTGAAACAAATAAAGAATTACATATTAACATGTATCATTTATTTTCAATTCTCGGAGTTAGCCTTGATGATACTTTCCGGCGGACATTAAAAGTCAATTAGCCATGCCATCGCGGCAAGCAGCAGAATGAGAAAGGCGTTCCCCTTTCAGAAGAATGCGGTCCCTTCTCGAACAAACCTTTTATCATTTAATTCAGTTTATGTTGGTCTTTCATTTATTAAGAATGATTGCTTGCAAATGCCGGGAGTTTGTTAGTTTATTCTATCTTGCGTAATCAACATTACTGTTCGTGTTTCTTGATTTAATTACGCTTGCCCCTTACGCCTCAATAATTGACTAGTTCATAACGAAATTAACAAGGTAAATTTTGTAAATGCATGAATAAATATATAAGATTTATAATTTTATAATAGTGAAATTCATTGGCTCATTTTACAACAGTTATTAGCTATATAGGCAAATTTGAAATTAATCATGCACTATACATTTTCCATTATGATTTAATGTGGTAAAAATAATGGCCTAAGACTTAAGAAATCATTTTGGTACCACGAAATACAAATTTAGAATACCGTTGGTAATTATTGGTGCTGTGTATTGCGCTTTTGCACAAAAAACTGGGAAAATATTACGATTTTGTAATTATATGATATCAAACAGCATCGCTGTGAAAGTCTCATCGATCTTTAGATGCTTTCCTTTAAAGAAAGAACAGTGCAACTGTCAATTGATTGGACACTGCTGGCCTTCTGGCTGCATCATTCAGCGTACATAACAATACATACATACAATACCAATGTAGGTAGGTTCGTTAGGTTCATTTTCGGCGTTTTCATTACTGTAAGCCGAGGTTGCTCCTAAAAGAAAATGCGATTTCCGAAAACAGTTCGATACAGTTTCTTTTTTTTATATTGTTTATGACAAAGGTAATCCACTGAATTGCGTCAAAAACGTTTATTGTATTTGCAAGTTCGTTTGAAGAAGTGCAGGTGTCCATTCTAACCTACCACATCCTCCATAATTTGCTGCGCGCATTCCATCCTTGTTTTTCCTCTTCTCTTCACTTCCCTCCTTTCTCAAAACGAACCTATCCTATCCCTTCAAAATCCTCCATATTGTTCTCTCTTCTCCTTAGAACTTTCTAGTTAGTTATCCACCCATCTTATTCTCACCACAAAAGCTTCTATTCTTTTCCTTTTTGCAACTCCTACAGTCCACGTTTCGCACCCATATAAAAGTCACACTCCATACCAACACTTTAAGTAACGATTTCCTCATTTTTTTACTTGCATCATTAATGACGATGATGAGGCAAAATACACTTTCTCTAGTTTTTGATTATGCCCTGGTCTAGAATTTGATGTATTTGGCGGTAGAAATATTATTTTAACGGTAAAAAATTTTAATTTTTGAGTGAGAGGCAGCGTTGTCTACGAATAAAATAAGTTTATACCTTATCGCAAAATTTTACTATTAAAAGTCATGAGCCAGTCAGTAGTGATATCTCTCGTGATACATGCCATTCTAAGCCGAAATTGTTCAAATAGATCCCCTTAAAATACCTTGACTTTGCTTATTATTAGCGGTGGTTCAAATTTGCATTCCATGGTAGTACATATTGTCAACCTGTCTTTCGATGTTTCCCCTACTTAGCATGTTTCCCCTCTTAATAATCCCATCGTTTTGTTTGGCAGAGTTATAAAAAAATAGTGCAGTCTCGTAGCAATTAAAAATGTTAGTTTTCGAGTAGCCTTCACAAAGAACGCCAATTTTGATGTCTACTCTGCCACAACGTTACTGTCCACAGCCACCGTTTCACCACTGGTTTTTTTAACCATGTGGTGTGTTCAAGAATTTAGTTGTAAGAAGAAAAGATGAACAAAATTATTTTGGACAATTTAAGAAAAATGCTGATACTGAATTATAAAAGTGAAATACGTCAGCGTGTCACAGCAGGGAAAAGAAGAAGGAAGGACAGGAGAAGATGTACAGGGATGGAATCAGTATGTAAAATTTGGGTCAAACGAAAGTGAACACTTGTTGAGCCAAGATGAAAAAGAGAAGGAATAGTGTAAAAATCTTATTATGTTAATGTAAATTGGTGAGATATAAGAGAGAGATACGGACACTGCAGATTTTTGGAGTAGTTATCGTTTAAGTTTGATGGTATCGCTTTGGTTTTGTTACTTAGTATTGTCCTTGGATTTTGGCGAATAAATTTGCTTTGTATTCGAGAAATTAAAATCAATATATGAGTTGTACTTTTAGTATTTACCCTCAAGTTTGAACACAAAAGATAAGCACAAAATTCCTGCATAATATTAATGGACATTCTTACGCTAATTCCAGATACCCACGTTCATTGACAGTCCGTTAATTCAAATAATACAAAATATAAACTTGGTCACCGACTCGATTAGTTTTCAAATCACACAAGAGTTCATTGTAATCTTTGCACGTAATGCCTAGTATCAATTTAAATTTGTCCAGCCAACGGACACTCGCCTTCAAGTCCGCATTCCCTGATAATTTGGCAATTTCCAAAGCCTTTTCCCTCATTAAAGGGCTTGAAATAGGTATGCAAAGCCACTCGTAAGTAGATGTTTTTAAAAATTATTTCTTCTATTCCTCGTTCTAGTTCCATATCCACTTTTCAAAAAGTTTTTCTTTATTTTTAAAGTTCCAGCGACTTGGGTGTTCCCAATATTGAATCTTAAGGCAAGAGCACGGGCACTGACTTTCTCTTTTTCACACCTTAATTACCTCCGCATCTTCTTTAATAGAAATAATTTTTTTTCACACACATCTCCATAAATCGTTTCAACCTGAAACACACGTAGCTCACTACGATTCAAAAATACGGCTGTCTGAAAACTGAGAAGAGTTCGTGAAAGTGCAAGTACGGGTGCAGCCATCTGGAATCTTGAATTGTTATCGACTTGCTGTCCGGTTATTAGAGAGATTGTTGGCAAAAATTCTGTAAAAATAGTGTCTGTGTCCGTTTATTACCGTCTCCGGTTATTAGGAGTACTTTTCTTAGTAAGTATATGGAATAATGCCGGGGGAAATAAAATTGTCCGTGTATGACAGATAATTAGATGTATTCGTTTCGGGAAGTTCGACTGTATATTATATTGAACGTTTTTTATGTAATGGAAATAATGTTGTAGAACGATTAAGAGTGTTAAATTATCTAGAAATAAAATTTTAAAGGGCTCTATTTACTTATCAACATTGTAAATTGTAATGAAAATTGGCGAAAACGAGCAGAGTTCACATTTAATTACCTACTATGATAACCAAATTTTTATTTTAAATTATTAGTTAAATATGCATTGAATTTTATTGTCCTAGAGGTCAAGTCATTGTTCGAACATTACTTTCGACTACGATGTCCGTATTTGTAATTTGAGATTTCTGAAGGTGATTCTTGAATCGTCACCGTCGTCTGCACTCGTAAAAATTATGGTACATTCATTTACATTCTACCATATTCTGTGAAGAGTTTCGAAATTCAGTATATTGTGCATCGATTTACACTAGGTGCGATAAATTACCTAGAATGAATTAAGTTAATTGTGAGCATAACATTATCAAAACGTATCCAAATACGTACCGGAACACTTTTGATTTCCTTTGATAATAAAAGTTACTAATGTCGCTTAACTTCGCAATGCCTTTCTATACTTGACTTTATTTGCAGTAATTTTACTGATCATTTAAGCAGAATTTGTCTCGTTGTAAAGCAAATATGGTAACGGTAGTAGTATGCAAGACAAAGGAATACATATATGAAAGGACTTACGTAATTTGTGTGTAGATGCTGCCAACGACAGGGCAATGAGCCCTTGGACCACCAGCACCGGCAAACAGGTCTGCCTCAAGGAAGCCATTGCTTAGCTACTGCTACACACCACCAGGCCTTCGAACTTCTTTATATAGGAGCCCAATGCCCGGCCTTGGAGGCTGTCGTGTCATCCTTTCAAATTAGTGACCACTTTTGGTATTGCTTCTTTTATTTTTATTTACTACTGCTCATCTCACTCGCGTCTTAAAAATTGGTTACGCATTGATTGATACCTGTAAAGTTTTTCTTACCACTTCTCCAAATTATACACATTAAGTATATTACAACTGAATTGGAACCATTAGTAACACGTAATAGACTCTATACAATTTTTTATTAAAATACCGCAGTATCAAGCAATAGTTTTATGTATACATATTTATTATTTAATAATTTTTCAGAAATTTTGTAGTATAACAATATACTAACTAGTGCAAAGGGAACACAAATTATAAAGGTGGAATCCACGAATCTAACTTTTCAAATTATCGCGTTGCAACAATGATAACAAATTAGTATTGTGATATTGAAGAAGAATGTTTGGTTTATAAATATGAGTTTATACATACTATTCCCATTGACTGCAATTAGACGAAATAAGTATTGTGTAGATATTTACAAGTAAAATAAAAATTATTTGGTCTTATCAATGTCGTTACGAATGGGATAGATCACGGTGGAAGCATGGTATAAACAGAATTTTGAAGTAAAGAAAACTTCTAATAAATTTATTTTTAAACTTACATACACTTCACTAACCAAAAGAAGGAAAGAAACAGAAAAGTACTTAATCTTATTCACTTCACTTTAAGAAACTATTTAGATTATTTTGAAACTGACTTATTGAAGCCAGCACTGAAGGAAAATTTTTACTATCGCTTGTCGTTCTGTGTAAAAATGAAAATGTCTCTAGGTTCTTTTCTCGGGGGAGTGGGTGATCTCATTTGGAATTTAAATTTAGGTCAACTCTTGGACTATATTTTGTCTTTTATGGCTTATCCTCTGTCTTTCCACTCTTTGATCAACGTTGATTCGACTTGTTACTTAAGTAGTATAATATTCCGCTAATCTAAAAATCTGTAAATTACTTATCTGTTTTTGTTAAAAAACATAAATGTTTCAGAAAAGTTATATAATAAAATCATCAATATACTGTAAAAATTTAACATGATACTTTATAATTTAATAAATTATATTATGGCCTGTTAAATTGTCTTAATTAATTTTAATTTTGGTTATGCACTTTGTGTTATATCTTTAGTTGATTTAGTTTATTGACAAGGATCACAATGAATGGTCAAAACGTCTACTTTATGTTCAAAAAATTCTCAAAATTTATTATATAAGTCTGTGATCTTCTTCTTCTTTGCTTCTACAGCCCATTGAGAGCCTGGGCCTACCGGATCGACTGCAAACTGTCATCTTGCATGACACATTCCGAATTTGGAGTGACACGTGGTCAGCATATCGATTCTCCAGTAGTCTTAATCAAAATATTAAAAAACACCATACTAGAGTATGTGATGAAATAGATATTTATATGGTAGTTCTTTTCATTTGCCACGTCCGTTTTTCATTACTCTTCTTTACCAAATTTAAGGATTTCCACACTGTTAGAGATGTAGAATTTACTTGTTATAGGCACCCTAAATTTGTCTTTGAAATGATTCCTGCTTACTTCAGGTACTTTCTCCCCATTACGTTAAAATGTAATTTGCTTGATATATATCGAAAGATTTTGAGTTAACTTTTTTCGCTTATTAATATTCATTTTATTTCATAAAGAATAATTATTTACTTCAATTAGTCGTTTTGTAATACGCATTTATCGGACGCCCTTTTAATATTTCTACAGTCGATAAAATCATCAGCCAAAAGTCTAATTTTAGAATTCACTTTAAATTGTATATCATTGATATATATCAAAAACAATAAATGACCGTTTCCTGATAACTTGCGGCACTCTGGATGTTACTTTTTTGTTCTACTGATAGTTGGCCACTAATCTTTACAGTTTGAGTTCGCCTCTTTGGAAATTCCTTGACCCAGCCCGCCTGTCGATGCAAATCTTGTCCAGAATCTCTGTACGAAAGTCATGAACGATGATAGCATCTTTTCCCCCATCATTGCTTATCTCGCCTGCTAGTTCTTGGAATAAAGTGACCTCTTGGCACTAACACGACAAAGCACGCATTGACCTGTGAAAAGCCGTTGCTTGAACTCCCGATCTCTGCGGATGGATATAGCCGGAGAAACGCTTCTTGTTAACTGTACTATATTCTACTTTCTTAGATTTCTAGAGCTATGCAAATATAATCCAAAATTCCAGGAAAAGTGTATATTCAATACACATTACTCTGGTCGGACAAGGAAAAAGTCGAGAAAGTTGCGGTTTCAGGTTTACCTGTCTTATTATCTGAGTTAAAGCACTATGTCAAGTAACATTATTCAGTAGATTTTGCTTTCATAGATTACCCTTTGCACCGTGCCAATCTAAAACCCGTAAATTCAGGAAACCTTCTAATATTATTATTATTATTATTTCCGGATCAATTGTCCCAATCTGACTAGAAGTGAATAATTTCTTTCGTCCTGTAGAGTCCCATTAAATGTATATTTTCGATAACCCATTTAATTTGAACTTAATTCACTTCCTTCTCTTGATCTGATAAAACTATCAGTTCGGACTCCCCGACTCCAACTATAACATAACTTTGAAGACTGTCCTAATTATCTCAAGAGTCAGTGATCACTTCATCAAAGCTACGTTTCAGTTCCTATTACTCATTTAAAACGATATGAAAACTGATCTGCAGCAACCACAATAAAGCAAGACGTTCTTAGTTGAGGAATAACAATGTGAGTGTTAGAATATTATTAGTATTTAGATTGGGAAGGGATATTTTGAAAGAAGTTAAGGAATTCTCCTACCTGGGAAGCGTAATAACTAGGGATGGTAGAAGTATAGTAGACATAAAGAGTAGGATAGCATAGGAAAGGAAGGCTTTCGTAAAAAAGAGGAATTTACTTACGGGTAATAAAAATTGGAATATTAGAAAATCGTTCTTAAAAATGTTCGTTCGAGTGTTGCGTTATTTGGTAGTGAAACGTTGACGATAGGAGTTGCAGAAAGGAAAAGAATAAAAACCCTTGAAATGTGGAGCTATAGAACAATTCTGAAAATCAGATGGGTGGATATAGTCACTAACGAGGAAGTTCTAAGGAGAATACGGGAAGGGAGAACAATTTGGAGGACGTTCACCAAGAGCAGGGATAGATTAGTATTCCACGTTTTGAGACATTAGGGTATTGTAAAATTAGTATTAGAGGGAAGTGTGTAGGGTAATAACAGAAAAGGGGGCCCAAGGATGGAATACGCTAATGATGTAGCATGTGGTAGCTATGTAGTAATGAAAAGGCTTGTACAGGATAATTTAGCTTGGAGGGTTGCATCTGTTCAATATTAGGAGTGATAACCACAACAATAACATTAGCTTCAAGTAGTTATTAGCATCATTAAATTCCTATGGTCTTAACCTTATTACTAAGGGAACAGCAACATAAACGAACAACGAAATTAGGAAATAACTCTTTCTTACTAACAGAAGGTTAATCAGTAATTTTTTTCAGGCGAACTGAAAATAGAATCATGCCCAATTTCTTTACCTGAAATCATTCTCATGACAGAAAAATAGTTCCATTACTTTATTTGTCAATAAAGGCCCATCACAATTCAATGATGAATTTAAATCAAGCTCCAGAATTAAGCAAGAAGGTTTAATAGTTCTAAATTTTTAACAAAATCCTAATTTCAAAATTAATCAAACATCGAATGGTATGAAAATGAGGTTCAGGATATGTGATAATTCTTTGTAAAATTACTAGCATGAAGATATTGAAGAGAATAAGTAATTGCAAGCAGAATTCCCATTTTTAATTTTCCTAACGATATACAGCCACTAAACAACTCTTCTGTCTATAAAAATTGTATACATTAATTCTGACAAAATAATTAATTAATGTTGTTCCTAACGGTAGATCTAAGTGAGGGAAGTTCTCTACCTTTCCTCTCTCAAGGGAAATTACACAGCGATATTTTCCATTTGCCTTCCGCCGGTTGATGATGGACCTTCACTGTGCCCTACGGTGCGAACTTGGCAGCGGGAGCAATTTAATGGATTTGGTGTTTGTGAAAATGCATTAGGCAATTACACGTGCCAGGATTAGACGCATAAGAATTGTGTTATTGACACGTACTTCATTTTTCCGTGTCTGCACTTTAATTTTTTCTCTTTCTTAACCACCAATGATTATGTCTCAAACACAACTATTTTCACTGGTCATACAAATTAAAAATTAAAGGGTAATGCATTACAAAATCGTTAGGCGGAAAATGATAATACACTGAAAACATTTCCGTAACTACGAACTCACAACAACAATTATTTTGACCAGTTCTGAAGTGATCATCATGCAATTTACTCTAATGAATGTCTTAATTACAAACAAGTTTATTTTATGAAAATTTTGTTTACGTTAACTTTGAACATATTGAGGTGGGAGTTTTAGGTCCCGTCAGGACCAAGCAAGTGTCTTATCTTAGGTAGTAAATTTGTGTTAATTTTTTACTGTTTTAATCAATATATTTACAGTATGTTACTATATTAAATTTAATATAACTACTTATACATATTCTTCATGATATTTTGGAAAACAGTTCTGTTTCCATTGATGCAAAGGAAAACTTTGCTGTTTGAGCACTGTGAATAGGTCCTGATTATATCTTTTGTCCTTTCTGCAAACCTCACATCGGACTCTTTAGTCTAAAAACACCAGCCAATGAATACCTGTTTGAAAAACTGACGTACAGAATAATTTTACTTTCTTCTCTTTTTCCCAGGTCCAACTGACGAGTCGCTTATTCTTTTTGTTTTATGTGGACATCTTTTTTTAGTTATCTGTCCAAATGCCATTGACCTCCTGAATTCCTTACTTCTCTTTTCGTTCCATGAAAATGAGATAATTGACGAACAGGCTTTGTGTCCTGCCATACGAAAAAGGAAAGCCCGGCACTCAAACTTCTATCATAATCACTCCTGCTTTGGTTCATCAGCTTTGTATTTTTGGAAGACCTTTTCTGTTAGGGCGTATCGTTCCACAAGCAATTCTTCCTTCGCTGTTCAATCTCTCCAGTAATATAGGGGAAGTGAAATAGTTGTCGAAATAAACTCCTTTGTCAAGTTCAACTCATTGTCCTAATCCATAATGCAACTTCCTTGATACACAACGAATAAATGAATATATCCCTTCTGATCAGCAACATACTTTATAATTATTATTATTTATAATCCATTTTAGTTGTTTTTTAGGGTTGTATTATTTTAGAGAACTGCGCCCTTTGAATAAAATCATACTGTCATCTACACTTACTTCTTTTGTTATGTTGTAAACCTTTCCTGACGGGACTTAGAAGTCCTGTGAAAAAAACTTAAGATTTATTTTCAACTTTATCAAAAAGATACATACAAATGTGATGAGATATACAGAGAAAACTGCCACCTTCACTTTTTTTCCTGAAAAATTGACCAGTAAACACGTATCTTACTGAAACCGTGCCAAGATCTCTACTGCATTAACACCAGCTCTATCGAACAACGTTAAATAAAACTAAATAGAAACTGAAAGCTTATATTCGTGGCTGATGGGACATGGAAGTACATTAAGGCCCAATAAAGCAATTAAATAGTTATACTTCATTTTATAGAGCAAATCAAAGAGTCGGGACTTCAAAGTCCCAACAGTACAGAACGTGTGATTCGTATTAAAATTCTATTTTTGCCTCGTTTTAAGTCTCCTGAAATATATGATATTTACATATTCTATAGACACAAGCATTTCATAATACGCCATGTATGTTTAAGGGCAAACATTTTTCGTTTAATATTTCAAAAATAATTCCGTTGTAAGCTCAAAGTTTACATAAATGACGCATTTCTGTTTTGATGTGACGTTACAATTGGTCTGGCACAATGATTCAAAGCATAAAAACAGTAAGGTTGATTATAGGATGTCAGGTCTACCAACATTCAGCCTTTAAGACGACCAATTAAATATTAATGATTTAAAAATATTATTATTGTTGTTGTTATTAGATTAAATGCGCACAAGTTGCGCATAGGTTACTTCGAGTACATATATTTTGGTATCGCACCTTATTCTTCGTATTTTAGTGTTCACATTGATTATTATTTACAGAGGAGTACCAGTGAGTATACCTGTTTCTTACAGCTGATCACATGGTAACGGTCACAGGATTGATCACACGATTTGCACACACATTTACTGTCAGGATCGTGGAAAAACGTGTTCTTGCATATTTTGTGAACCATCCGTGCACTGCTATTGAGTTCGTCAGGTGTCGAAGTTCTTGAAGTTCATCCAGATCACAGATGACGTAAGTATGTCGAAAATGATAACGCAACCCAACGGCATATTGCAGGGGGACCCGTTAAGCCCTCTACTCTTCAATATTGCCACATACGATGTTGTTCAGATGATAAGGCAAGAAACGAAGGATTTAAAAATCTACATATATGCGGGCGACATGGTCATCGGATCGAACTCCAGACTCAACCTGCAAAGAACAACCAATCAACTGGAGAAATGGGTTCAGGAAAACAAATTGGAAATCAACATGGGGAAACCCGTAAAGATGACATTCCGCAATGGAGGGCGAGAAGCTGCGAAGGACAGAATATAGATTGGGACTGAACCTCTCATGGCAGTCAATAGCTTCAAGTATCTGGGTATGATTCTGCAAACCACTGGCAGATCATTCCGAGCTCACATAAAATCTCGAGCAGCAGCCGCCACAAAAGCCATATTTGAGATCAAGGCATTATCCAGATTGTCATTGAAAACCGCCATGGCCTTATTCACCGCAAAAATAGTTCTCATCGCAACTTACGGAATAGGTCTGATTTGGGAAAAGCTGAGCCTAAGAGTCTTAAGGACTTTGGAAGCAGTTAAACCACGATTTCTGAAAGCAGCCCTAGGCAAGCAAAATCGAGACTACTTATCAGGGAATCATTCTTTATAGAGGAACTGCGCATACACTGACAGCTCGAAAAAACAGCTACGAAAGAAAGAGAGAAGAAGAGATCGGAAATTTGGCCGGACTTCTACATAACAGAAGCCATGACAAACAGATTCTGATTTAAAAATATAGTCATTCGATTGTTCCCCATGATATTCCTGTAAAATAATTTGTATCTGTCGATTTATTTTTATTTTATTTATTATTTATTGCGTAAACTTTTATCCGAAGATTAATAGAAGATATATAGATATTTATGGCTGAATAAATAATTTACAAGATTACTTCAATAAATTGTATAGTCCATTGACAATCAATTTAAAAGCGACAGAAACGACAGAGCTTTGAACATAATTATGTTATTGCAGTTAATAATATTCGATTGACTTAGTAATGGCGGGAATATTAATATAGTTTAGGGTAGTACGGGGAATCAGATGAAGAGAGATAGAGGAGTTATTTGAAGAGCTGAGAATGAAGTACCAGCTAGCGGACAGTATTATTGTTAGGTGGTACCGGAGTGAGAGAGTGGAAGAATGTAGACGATTGGTAGTTTTAGTTTGAGTCTGCGGTTGTGTGGAGGAGGAGGTGTAAGAGGGCTATGGCCAGTGTCACTGGAGTGATTGATGGAGCTTTTGATTAAGGAGGATATGCTTTATTTTATCGTGGTAGAGATCAATGGAATTTGGATGTAATTGTGAATTAATGATTTTCAAAGGTACCACGGGGAGTTAGTAATGTTTCTAAGGATTCTGTTTTGCTTGGTTTGAATTCTATTTGAATTGGAGTTGCCAGTTGATCCCCAAATGGAGCATCCGTATGACCATATGAGGCGGATTAGGGAGAGGTAAATGAGTCTTTTCGTGCGGATGGAAATTGGTGCGTTTCAGTTCAGGAGTGGATAGAGTACTTTTATTTTAGTGTTAATTTTATTGCTTGGAGTCTAGAATAAGTCCAAGGTAAGTGATGGAGTTTTTCATTGGGATTTGAGAGCCAAAAAGTTAAAATGAGTGAGCAATATGATCTTTGGCTTTGAAGGTGAATGGAACTATTACAAATTTGGAAGGGTTTATGCGGGCTGTACATTTATGTGAAATTTTAATCTGTTACGTATCGTGTTCAAATGAGTTTCATTTACATTATAGATTATTTGAATATGTTATACATATTAATTTTCCATGGACGTTGCAGCGTATTTGTAGATTTCACATTTTCCTATTGCAATAAATAAGCGAATAGAATTATTTACAAAAAGTATTCTGCGTTATATATTTTTTGAGTTGGCCACTACTTTTATGCCGCAAAATCGAAATCGGAGAGAAGACAACAATAACCTACTTTTTGTGTCTGAATATTGTTAGGAAGTCAACATTTAAGTTAGTAAAAGGCGTTTATTGTTCACATTCTTTCGGGTGTCTTTCATGGAGTAGCTATACAGACACTTCCCTTTCTTTAGCACCTGCCACTTCACACTTTCGTAACGCAAACTACTAATTTTCACGAAAGGTAATCAAGGAGCCGTGTCGGCTTTCGTCGTGTTTGGATCCGTGTATGCACACATTCCTTCATTTCCAATATTATTTGCACAATTAGAGCAGAAAATAACTTGCGAAAGTTGACAGTTGTAATTTACAGTTATTCGTAAATATAACACAAGATGAAGGTTAAAATTTAACGTCTGTTGATATATAATTAAACAATTGATTACCTTTTACAGACTTTTATTATTAAATTTAGTTGTAACGACGTTTCGGCATATTTTTTATGCCTTCTTCAGGTTTTTTCCTCACTGTAGAGGAAAATGTATAGAAAAGTAACCCTAAGGCGGTGAAATTGAAACAGATTTCTTTATAAATATATATGGAAACCAAACTTACCACAACAATGTCAAAACAACAAAAATTTCATCAGAAGTCTGACAATATGGTAAGAGATCCGAGGCAACAAGTGACACTTCAACTCCTTTCCCACACGTAATTATTGCCAGACTGAATGTTGGCTAAGAATCTGGGAATTTCCAACCTCAAAGAGTAACGGGAAGCGTCAGATCTCAAATAACAAGCGGGAAAAGAATGATAGATAACACAGTAGTAAATGAGCGCAGTAAACTAAGCAATACAATAATAATTATACATATGAATCAATTAAGAATATAACGTGTTATAATTATAACTTAAATTGCTCATGTCATTTTGCGAATTGAGCGTGTTTTTAGTTGTTCTAATGTGAATCATTTAGGACAAGTTCGGTTTGTATAAATTTTGTTCAAAAACAAGAATTGCAACCTTTTCCCAGTGAAAATCGTGTTTTTCCTGCAGCCTATGTATGGTGACTACATTATGGGTCGGCAATTTGTAGTTGTTCTTATGTTCCTTAAGTCTAGTTCGCAACGTTCGACCTACGTAACATTTTTAGCAGCTGGGCGCACTGCAATTAATTTTGTAAATCACATTATGTTGCGAATAGTTTTCCAAATCGTCTTTACCCTTTTTTATGAATTTATTAGTCATAGTAAAAGCAACCGAAAGGCCAAAACTAAAAAATAATTTTTTAATTTCTCACTGACATTTCCATAATAAGGTAGCACCACACATAGAGTCTCATTATTTATATTCCTAGCATTATCAATTGTGGTTGGATTAGAATACCGGTGTTTGTGAATTCTTTTAAAAATGAGTTTATTAATAAAGTTCAAAGGGTACGAATTACTAATTAAAATATCTTTAACCAAACCAATATGTTTCCAGTGGAATTTTGAATTAGCTAAAAGTATGGCTTTGTCTATAAGATTATAAACAATAGGTTTTTTCATGAAAGTAGGATGATTTGAACGGAAGTTTAAGAACTAAATTTAATAATAAAAGTCTGTACAAGGTCATCAATTGTTTAATTAATAACACAAAATAGTCAAAAGTCAGAAATGGAATTATTTATTTCAATGCAAAACGTTTCGTCCTCCAACTTTTTTTGAAATTATCCATGAGTCTTTCTATTCCACGAGTCTACAAACTACAGTCAGATGACTGTTGTCATTTAGAATTACATTCAACGTATACTGAAAGCCAAAATCCAGAAGCAAAGCTTCTTCAACAATGTGCAAGTTAAAGTTTATGAGCAGAGCGTACATTTGAATAAAATCTTCCTTAGCTTAGCTAGATTTGTGTAGGAACGTTGTAAGAAGCGACATGGTTTAAGATTGAAAGAGATTTTATTGACGGTATTTCTTAATATTATATTATGCTCATTATTGTACCAAGGATTAATATTCTTCGTGTATAAAATATGGCAAATATCGTTATGTTTATGTATTATTATTTAAAACATTTATTTTTATAGAAAAAATATTAATTTATATATTTTCTGGATGTCTTAAAATGAGCTAAGCAGTAGTTTTTCGCTATTTCACAGTTTGCAAAAGGGTCATTACATGTCAAGTGGCCTAGGGGACCCCACGCGACATTATCCGATTTTGATGAGATGATTACAGTTTGCACTACGATACCTTAGGGGGACATTTGCAAAATGTCAGTTCGAAAGATGCATTTCCGGACGAGATACGCGCTTTTTACTAGAAGTCTGTCGTTCGTCAAAGTCAACGTCGTCTCATAACTGCAACTTATGAGCTTTACGATTGTTCAAGAATGAGCCCTGGAAATTCGTTTCTAAGGTAAACCATATACGTATATAATAACAAAAAGTTACACAAATATCATTCCTGGCCATAATAACCCCTCCCCCCAATTGCCAAAAATTCGCATTATTATTTTTTTCGTATTTTTAAATATTTTACTGGCATAAATAAAGGAGGAACAGCATTCTCAATTTGTAGTCGGCATGTCTACATAACTCTCTACTACTGAGTTGATTTTTACAGCTTCGCAGGCAATATACTTTGGTGAATTTCGAGCAGCAAACCTGGCGCCAAAGTGACAAAACTCCAAAAAGAAGCTTCTTCGGAGAGATAAAATCGTTCAGAAGGACACGAGACATTGTTTTCTAGTTACACCATTAGTAATATCGGAATCAATTTCGATTGGCAAAATGTGGAAAATTAGACAAAGAAAAAAATTACTTCTCGAGAATGCCGACTGAAATGTTGCGTATCGGGATCAACCCTTATGCAATTAATGTTAAAAATTACACGAATAATTAGAGACAAAATTTACAATAATCTTTTGTTGTAGTAATTTAAATTTTTAATATTCTATTCAATTATTAAAATTTAACTGCCGAAAGCACTCATCATTTCGGCCGTAACCGTCAGGGGCTGGAGATTGTCCAGGAGCGACACCAAATTCTTCAGACGTAAATTCAATAATCGTTTTGGATGAGGGAATCGAGGAGTAAATACGATGAATTGCTAAATCTGAAAGTTTTAAACGATGATTTTTAATATATAGATTATTAAAAAAATAGAACCCATATTCAATTTCTTGTAATAGTATGTTGTAGTACGCCTGAGGAAGCTTCAAAAAGGAGACGAAACGTCGCTTTTAAATAAATAGAGACAAATTTATATGCTGACTTATTGGCCGTCTTTTTATTTGTTGAAAACTAATTTATGCATGCATCGTATCGACGATACAAAGAAGTCTCAGGGAGTTAGCTCTCTGCCAACCATACGTCAAAATTATGCGAAATCTTTATCATTTAAAAAATTTTAGTATTGTAGATGAAGAATAAAGGGGACCCGTATTCACTTTAGGACATCTCGATGCGCGTATGTGACACGAAACCATTTCCGGAAAAATTTCACTTTTTTGAATATATAACTTCAGTTTATTTAGCTTCGGGAACACGTGAGGTACACGCCTGCCAAATTCGGACTAGTAATTTGAACGCCTATAGCTGAGACTACATACTGACAAAGAAATAAATATTCTGATAAGTGTCTGGAAGTAAGTCTTGGAGAGTAATCTGATTCTTAAGAAATATATTTTGTGTGGAAATACAAAAAAGAATACTCCAGACGAGTATTATAGTTTTATTATTACGAGATTCTGATTTTTTAAGAAAAAATTGAATTATAAAATGTTAAGTGTTCCTTCCGAAAGTCTCCCCTTTTCTCATCCTTTTTGTAACTGTCAAACTTCTACGCTTTATTATTTTCGGGTCTTTAATTCAAATCCGTCTAAATTACTACTATATTTATTTCGATAGGCATGTAACACTTATGTCCGGTGCACACTCCAGAAAAGTGTTTCATGAAACCGATGCATGAGGTAACGCAGGGACGTGTTTCATGAAACAGTTGTCATTTAAGACTGTCATTTAATAATTCGCCTGTGTTTCATAGGTTCAAAACATAATTGTTAAAGAAAGGCTACATTTTATGGCTCCAATTATCCAGATGTTGTGACAGCAACAGGAAATTTTATAATATTTTTATTAACTAAGAATGTACCGAAAGTTTAAATTAAAAGTTCATACATTTCTGAGTATTGACCATTCTTAGTAATTTGTTTATGATATTAAATCAACCGAAACGTTGTACCGATTCAACGATACCACCCGGTTGATATCCCGAGAATACTTCATCCAACAACTACACCGGGAGAACCTCCGATCATTAACATATTAAATCATATTAAACTTTATTTACAAAACAGAAACTGTTGATAAATTATTCTGTCAAACGTAAGTTCGTAATTACAAAAGAAAAGAAATTTTAAAATATTTTTAAGCGTAATTATTTTCTAGATGGGTTAAAAATAAGTAAGTTAAGTGTATGTTCTGGAAAATCAGAGAGCAATGAAACGGGGATATTGCGCCTCTTATGTAATTATAAAGGCAGTCTTTATTGTGATAGTAATTATTACTGAAGTTCCATCCAAAATGACTTAGCAACTTAATGACGTTTTAATGACTACGAGTAAGCTTTAATTATATGAGTCAGCTACTATTCACTCATGACTACAAGTTCTTAAGATATCAATGAAGACAATCTGTGCACAAAAGGAACTTCGTGATCTAATACGTAATTTTAATGTTGTTACTATACTACGCATACGCGTCATGTTTACGTAACTTTCTTCACTTCCACCTTCATGTTCTATGCTCTATTTGCCGGAATTGTGATACTTTTTTCCAAATTATTTCAACTTTGTTAAGCGTTCACTGACGTTGTAAATGATGGGGAATGTCTGATAAATCGTATGACTCATCTGAATTGAAACCCGCAGATCTGACCTTTCTTTAGCTTTCAAAAAGGGAGAATTCTAGATAACAATTCATAAAAAATAGGATTAATTATGCTACTCAGGCGCATGAAGTTTTATTATTTATTAGCAGAATTTTGAAGAAAAC
Source organism: Eucriotettix oculatus (assembly GCA_034510155.1). Taxonomy (NCBI): domain Eukaryota; kingdom Metazoa; phylum Arthropoda; class Insecta; order Orthoptera; family Tetrigidae; genus Eucriotettix; species Eucriotettix oculatus. The sequence continues at coordinate 183,223,028 of CM067377.1, forward strand.
CTATTTTCATGAACAATATCTGGAAGGTAAAATTTGTTTTTAATTACATTTAAAAGTTAATAAAAGGTGTTAATAAGTAAATAAGATTTTAGAAACAATATAATTGCACTAATAATTATTTTTGCTATATATAATAAATACAAATTGTAGGTTTGGTGTTCTTGGCCAACAGCGCACTACCAAGGGAAACAATTTTTTTTACCTACAAAAAACATCGCTTGGATTGTCTCAAATTTCAAACAAATAAAATACACGTATAAAATGACACGTTTGGCTGAATAATCACTTATGGGAAAATCCCGAGCATATGTAATTAAATTAATGGAAGTAAATTAGTACATCTTAAAATAATATTTCTAATGATCCAACACCCGTGCTGTTGCCTGAAGGTACTAGATTTGAAAGACCTTGAGTACTTTTTTTTACAGCCGTCATATAGTAATTATTTTGTTTTTCGCAAAGCATAACTGCAATTATCTCAGGAGATCAAGGTCAGTCTCGATGGAAATACCCCACAGTTTGATTGCTGAAATGTTAAACTTTCCTCTCAGGAGTAAAAGTTCTAATTATGATATTAAAATTATTTGCATGTTTTTATTTGTGGAAGGTAGACTTAACTTGCTGTAAATAACTTTCAAGATCATTAATAAATTTCTATTCTCTGTAATTGCCCAAGAAAATTCGTCGAAGAGGAGAAAACTGTATGAGTTTTTTCTCTTCCTGGTGTGAAAACTTTAGGGGATGCCTTCTCTCTCTCTTTCTTTATCTCTATCTCTCTCTATCCATCTATCTATCTCTCTCTCTCCATTTGAACTAAGATTGCTACAGATTGAGACACCTCATTCAGTTTAGAAAGGTACATGCTCTGCGGCGTACGATAAGGGTTGTTCGCTGTTCCTATTGGAATAATCGATCTGCTGCCTCCTAAACTGTATGAGGCATGGAGAACAGAATGTTGCATCCCCACAGCTAATTCCTCTCCCGTGATCGGAAGAGCGTGTTACAACTACCAATAGACCGGTCTACCTGATACAAGCTTTCTTGTTTGCCCTGCATCAATTTTAGCGCTAATAAATGGGACTAATTTATAATTATTCAATTATTTCAATAATTAATCTCCTCCGTTGGACTGCTAATTGTAAAAGGAATTCATTTTTGTTGGTCATAAATGATAAATTTATCATGTAGTGTTAGAAAGGGAAAATAAGAAGATTTAATTAATGATTTTGAATTTAATTATGAAAATTGATATTTAATACGGAAACAAAATAATTGAATAAATTGAATTACAAATGAAAAACAGTAGAGAATTCAGAAATATACGAGTATATTGAAATTTTAACAACGGTCTCTTGTGGAGGTGAACCAAAAAATTGAAGCATGGTTTCTTTGGCAAATAGAACTGGCAATGTTAACTTTTGAAATATTATGTCAACGATATCTGACAGAAAACTGCGGCTGTGGCGGTCTACCTCTGGTTGAATTTCATTGGTGAGACGCCGGCTGTGAGAGTCTGCTTCTGGTTGACTCTGAATCGGGGTGCATGATGTTCTGCCTGTTGCATGTCACTGTGCACGTCACGCCTTGGACATCTACCATCTACCAAAATTATAACATATCCTCGATATTGACTCATAACTGAAGTGCTCAACTCTACTCTCACTATTGCCCCGAAATTTAAATGCCCCTCTCTGCACCAAACTTCTTTCCATTTAGCCTCGTATGGCTCCGAATACTCATCCTCCCTTCTTTTAATAGCCAATCAGCTGAATTTCAAATACCATTCATTAGCTGGAATTTTTTCAAAATTATAACCAAAGGAAGTTTTTAGCCGAATGATGTCAATTACTCAGTAGATGTTTCCAATTAGCTACGCGTAGTTTCCAACTCGGCACAAGTAACTTTCTCTTGCAACTGAAACGGACCTGCCAATTCATCTACAACATGGAATCATTTGTTCGTAAAAGGGTCTTTCGCCTTTTGCCCGGAAGAGTCAATTCCTATTGTGCGAAGTAGGGTCTAGCGTTGACCGTACAAAATATACTACGTGCACACAAAACATACTTAGCTCCCGTTCAGATTCTCTTGAACGGATTCTCGTTTACGTCGCTGCACCATAGATAATATGCCTTGGTGGATGGACGCATTCTTGCAGTAAAGGTGAACAAACTCGGCAGTAGCGCAGAAATGATGTCATCATACGCCGTAATGATGCCACAATCAAATAATCAGTCCTTGAAGAAAATGGCCTCGGTTATTGTCCTTAGAACAGTCACTGACATTATTTAGCATATTTTCGTTGAACTTCTGTCGGGTTTCACGTTTTTTTTAAATAAACAACAAGAAATCAAATTTCTCTTATGCTCTTGGTAATTATCCAATTTTTCTGCTTGCCACAGTGAATACATTAATGTTAGTATTATATTGTCCCTTTTATCCTGTTGAATGGCTGTAGCTAACTGTAAAATTCTCTTCTTAACAAATACAAGAGACGGGTAAGCGTCCTACCTGGAGTGGCTGTTTAAGGCTTATTTTCAGGGTTTGTTTTCCAACAACCCCGTCCCTTTCTTTCGCGGAGGAATTTGACATATTGACCAAATTTACTAAGGAAATAATCAGTAACTTAACCAAATCAAGACCGCAACATCTAATTCTACAATATATAATTAGACTTATACCGACGGTTCTTATGAAGTACTTCCAAGGAAATATAGCTTTAAAGTTTAATTTACCAAGTTATTTTCAGATATTTAGCAAACATTTTCTGTTCATATTTGGCGCAATAAATAATTTGTCCTTCACTTAATTTCGAGTGGGCTTCCATTAATTAACTATTCTGGCTTGATGGAATTTCTTTAGATGATGCTTCCGGACGCCCATCATGTATCACAATTTTTCCACGACGGCTCAAATCAAAACATAGTAATGCGGTTAGATTATTTTAAACTATAATAATAAATTTAAAAAGCGTATTTTAAATTTACAATAATTTTATTGCAGAGGCATAATTAAAACTTCTCAAATCTCATCTTCTGTTCCATGTTAACTTTTGCACGATATACGACGACTGCCGAAAACCAATAGAATTAATGCTCTTTGAGCTTTGCCACTGAGCTTTAGATTTTCATCTTTTAATAATATGTAAACATCAGAGAGTACCATGTTGCCAACTTATGTCTTCAATTAATCTTTGCAAGACAATTAAATTTTCTATTTCACAAATTGTAAATTTATATGGAGACTTGGCTCAAAAACGGGTCTTGAATCCTTACAAACTTGTCGATATTATTTGCGTGCAAGCATTTTTCGAACCGTTTGATAAGTTCTGATAGTAGTCTACAGAACCAGATATTATATTTCAACAAAATAAAATTCATTGCAGATTACAGACTGATACAACAAGGGAAATCAATCGTTGATACCATCTTCATTAATTATTTCCATTCTGGAAAAATTAATTATCTGACTCGAATCTGCTTCTCAAAGGGCACGAGCAGAATGAAAGTGTACCACTAAAGTGCTTTACTACGTAATACACCTCAATGCCTAATCACATAACACATTAATAAAAATTATTACGCCAGTTATGCAAGACTGTGTACAGTTAATTGTTTCAGGTGAATTCCCATTTTGTTATTAAGGGAATTCCCCGCGTCACACGCATTAAATTCACGATGAGTTCCCAACGCACCATTTCCAAAACCATGTTAGTAAATCTAAAATAAGATCATATAGAATATTTAATAAACTGAATAATACTATATTATACTAAACCTGTGTTATACATATTTTTGTATTACAATTGATCGCGAAAATAATTCGAAGAGCAGATTTCTAGCAACGCACGAGTAATGCTTATAATTTTATTTCTGGGGCCTCAGAAATTATTATAATTCAATTTAATTCGTATACTACTAATATATTTTTACCTTTTACAATTAAATATTACGTACTGAGATTATTATTTTCCAGATTACAGAATCTAATAAATATGTAGCTTGTACTTCCTGCTCCTAATACTTTTATTTAAATACATTTATCACGAAGAAATATCTATCTGGCGACTCTTAGAGCGGTTACTCCTATGTTTCTGCTACCCCGAGAACGGACTATAACGAGTCCGTTCAGTAACCATTAATTGTTTGCCAACCGTGATAAAAGTAAAAGAGTTTGACGTTGGTGGAACAGTGTTTAGGAAAAAAAAAGAGGCTTTACGTGTCATACGTATTTCCTGTGAGGCGGGGGTAGGAAAAAAAGTTCTTAGAAAACGGTTGTAAACCCCACACGGTTACGAAAAATATTAAATATATCACTATTTATTTACGAAAGCGACGTTTCATCTCCGTTTTGAGTCTTCTTCAGGCTTAAAATTTAGCAATACATCCTATTTACTCCTTGACTCTCTCAGCCGAAAAGATTATTGAATTTACATGGGAAAAATAGTATGAATAGACGAGGGCGTCAACTTTTTGGGACAGCCGTGGTGAAGTCACGGCGGAGGGTGAAGAGAGGATTTATGGTTAAAAAGCACTATGTCCGCGAACTATTCAGTTGAGATTTTTCTAAATTACGAGAAATTTCATGAAATTTACGGGACTGTTATGAGAGAAAGAGCAAATATTCTCTTTCTCTCTCTCCCTCCCCTCTCCCTCCCCTCTCCCTCCCCTCTCCCGCGCCTTCGACCTCTCCCTCCCTCTCCCTGGCATTCCCCTCCCCCCTCTCTCTCTGGTTAAACATTTTTCTTTTGAGCCTCATGTCTCGGCTAACTACTATTACCAAGATTTCACAGACAGTCGCTCACGAACTCTCTGATATACTTAACTGAATACTTAGTATTAGTCATGCCCCCATTTTCTTAAAAAGCTGTCTGTTTCCATAATGCATGAATTCGACGTGTGAATTTGTCGATATTTTACTCCCATTAGGAGAGTGCAGAAGTGTATCAAGCCACTGCTCGGACACAATCGTCTCCGTCATCCTTCGTATTTGTGGCTTTTTTCCCAGTAAAATTAGTGGTAATGTCATTAATGATAGGATATCTGAAATTAAACCATCAAGACGAATTGTTCATGGGGGTGAGAAATGAGGTTGTCATTAAAAAAAAAAGGATTTCGTGCTTGCAGCTTGTAAGTATGAGCTTAAAAGTTCAAAATATCGCTTGCATCTAATGTCCCCCTCGAAACCCTACAACTTTCCTCTTGAACGTTTGTTCCTTACCTGCCACCCGTTAGAAATATTAGCCATACTGTTTCATAAGGGACACACGAAAAAAGAATTGGGCGCGTGCCGCCCTTGTCTGTACATAACATAATTCGCACTGTCAATTGTAAAAGTTAAAAAATATCATTACATAAATTAAGCATAAAAGTAAGCATTATTTCAGGCTTCACAGCAATTTAATTATCTAGTTTGACTGTATATGTGAGGGTATAATCCATCCTATTGCAAGTTCTATATGTCTTTACGATCGACCTTTTTTTCTGCCAAGGAAAGATTTCACAACAATAGGATGAATAGTATAGGAACGCATGAAGGTAAAACCTTCATATCTATTCATCATCACGTCTGAATTGTGATTAACCGTAATTAATATCCTTATAAATCGCGTTGTGTTCAAACGACGCCCAGTATACAAATTTCAGATCGCACAGGATCCAATATCAATTAAATTAATAAAGTAATTTATAGGAGGCGGCAGCTAGTCTTGCCAACTGTCTGCGCACATTGACGTTTTGTTAGCGAAGTATTATTGTGCCATTTTGTCTTCGTCCCCGCCCGACATCTCACATGCGTCACAAGTGAGATTTTTATCACATGTGATGTAAAGACGCTCCTATGTAGAATTTATATGTTATCCTTATACATTTCAAAATATATTCAAACTACTGCAAAGAAAGCTAGCTGTTAATCATGAATTAATTTTATACGCTCAATTTTGAATCTTTGTAGTTAATTATCTGTTAATGATTCAAAATCAATGGGAAGTATGGGTTTGACTTATGCGCATTCGTCCTGTCATGAGTAAACGTGAAGATAGTTATTGTAAAGCTGCCGTGCTTCTCGTTCGACGGTTATTAATGTCTTTCACACCCGAAATAAATGACTCTCATGAGACCAGACGAGGTCAGAAGTGATGCAAACATTTCCGACACGATGAATACATAAAAGAACTTCCGTTCCAATTAGTCTTGTCAAGAAAGTAATCTTCTCATAGCGTGTCCACCAACTTCTGAAATAATTTTATTTCTAACTGTACTTAATAATTTTATAATTCAGTTAATGACCAACTTCAAAATGTTTAAATAATTAATTTAAAAAACAATGTATGGGTACGTATTTGTATCTTAATCAGGTACTTTCAAATTGTCACCAAATGTTAGAATTATTTGACACTACATATTTAATAATTTCACAAGTATGAAAATTTCTGGTACTTCTAACAATTAAACCATAATGATATTTTACATATAAAACAGACGTCAAAAAGGAACCTTATAATAATTTCATTTCATGAAAAAGTTTCACTTTTTTATTATGTACAGTATTATAGTTAATTATTACTTACTAACAAAAATGTATTTAAATCTTTAAAATTATAATTATTAGAACAACCTTACATACTGTTAACTGCAATATAATTCAACAATTCATCAAAGGTCTTCTATGCGGCGGTTCAATGCCCATCTTTTGCTGAAGTAAACAAATACAACCGGGAAACATACATACAAATATTTTTAAAGTAGCTTACCAAATTAGGAATCTAAATCAGGTTACAGTCTCGAGTTTTGTCAGTAAACGTTTGAAAGTGGCGGCGGCATTTGATAATAAAAATGGGATTTCTACAGACGTTTTTGAAATACCTTCCTGCTGGTGATATATATAGTTGAGAATATTTGTTTTCCCTCCAGGGCTTGAAGCCAATCTTGGATCTGTGGTAGCGGATACTGTAGACTATTGAGTTTTCGGTAGTTGCCACATGGGCGCCAGTCACCGTTGGATTTAGTAATCTTGTATAGAGTGAAAGGTCCAGCTGCTGTTCGAATAGAGATGGGCGATATGATCGAGATCTGATTCAAAGAACTACCTCCCTGATCATTGAATCTGAAGAAAAGAGCGGTAGCTCTTTTGATTCACCCCGCTCCTGTGATCCGAAAGGTACCTGCTGTTTGAATTACAAACACATGAATGAGGTCAGGCTATCATCCCAGTAAGGGGCTAGCATTCTCACTCACTAACGGAAAAATTATTGAGAGGAAATAGAAATTCTGCTCAGTACAACCAATATAATTTTTTAATTTGCGAATCTTTAAGACCCATGGCTCATTCCATATATATATAAACTTACTACTTCATCCCTAATGGCATTTAATACGTGAGACTACAGTGTTGTCGTCCTTATTTGAAAGAAGCCGACGGAAAGCGCGTCCTAGTGCGATAATTTGGGTAGTCGGCGATGGGTCTTGATGGAGTAAGGGTAAAAGTGTGGGTAAGCGACAATTCGCGACCGTGGGTGAGTTGTTGGGTCTCAAACACGGTACCAGAATAGTGAGACGCCACAAACATTTGTGTTTGATTTATAATCAAGTGAGCCGACGGATTGTACATTGCACTAATGACCACACCTTGTGGATTGATTTCTCTCATTGCTGGATTGATGTGAAATAAAACTCTTTTGCTGATTTTCCTTGATAAAATTACCAGGTGCCCAACTGCCGGAGTAATTCAAAACCGACGGTGCAATATATAAAATGAACGGTAAATCATCGACACGTACTGAACCAGTAATTCCGAATCGATCAATAAAAAGAACTGTAGCTGGAAGGTCGCAAGCTCCTCTCGAGACCAGATATTCAAACTTTTGATGTCTGCTAAAAGTATTTCCCGAGCTGATATCTCCATCAACATGCTTCACAGGGAAGAACCCTCCGTGTTTAGTTCCTGTTTCGTTTAGGTACCAACTGACACTGCACCGTCCGCCATTTCAGACAGTTTGTCCAAGGCGTCGTTCGAAATGTTGCTCATTAGCTGATAACCGAAGCACAAATAATGATTTAAGCGGTTCCTGGCCAAAGGAGGAACCTGATTTGCTTCCCATTTCTAATAGTAGTCGTAAATGCATCTCGTCTCTTGTTTGCATCCCGGAAAACGGCTTTCGTAGTTGTTCTTCTTCCGTGTTGGCAAACTGCCAGCGTACACATGGGTAATTAAAACTTTAGTATAAGTATAAAATCATATTCCATAAATCCTATAGAGAAGCACAAGCTTCAAGGATGTGGAACGAGTCGGAGATTTTACATAGGTTGCTTTATTAATATTAAAATATACTGTAACTATTCATTAATTTTTAACTTATAATAAGATTTTCTTAAGTTCTACACAGAAGATAGGTTCTGAAAGGTTAACACTGACGTTTGATAAATTTTCAGACCATTTAAAGCAAGTTTGAAATCTATGAATTATCAAAGTGGAGCTATATGAAAGAAAGAGAAAAAAACTTTTTTCGCCAAAACGCAAGTATAAAATGCTTTAATTTTTTTAAGTTTCCTAAAATGGCATTAAATTCTGCGAAAAATGAGTCATTTTACAATAACGTAGGTCAATCCGAATGGGCACAGCGAGGCTTCAAACTCTGAGCTCTACTATTTTGACGACGATAGTAGTCAACCCTTGACTATCTTGCTCAACCCTCCACATGCCCTCTCTTTAATTCACTTCTATGCTAGTAAAGGGGAGTTTCCTGTTTCAGGATCACCCTATTGTATCTTGTTACCCTACTCTCTCCCAAAAAAAAACCGCGAATTTACCATACAAAACACACCACGCGACCGACTACCCACCTTTGTCTGAAAGATATTTTATTTCTCCGCTTCTCAAAAATGTTTCGTTTCTGACATCTGCTCTTCTTACTTCTACAGTTCCTCTGACGTTTCTTTATCTCCACTGCAGACTGTGGATAGTGACGAAGACAGACTCCGGTACACTCTTTCTTAAAAATACGGTCACATCACTCTACAACTTTAAGATTGATTATTATTATACAGAATTTTCGCTTTCATTATATTTCTTGTACCACTCATGTTTCAGGATAATACTTGTACTTTTACACAAATTTTGCGTCTGTTAGATCAATAATAAATTATACGCCATTAGTTTGCAGACAATTTATCGAAGCAATTAACAGCATACTCGAATGTTTAAAGACAGCTTCCCGTCTTTTTATTACAGCAATCAAACATGGACTTGAAATTAAATCAAATCACTGAAACCATAGATAAATACAGAAAAAATAATGTATTTTATATATATAATTTGTTAAATTTAACGGTATTGGTTTATTTTTAAGGTAAAATATTTGAGAAATTGTTACTTTTACAATAACGAGGCTCCCTGTCTAACTTAGAAGCGTTATTAAAAAAATAAATTTCGATAAAATGTAGAACATTGCTTAGTTACATGGTTGTGTTTACTACCTGAAAGTTTAAAATTAGATTTAATTTTGAGTAATCGTCGTATTGGCAGAACAAAAACCACAATTGGAAAAATTAATTTCATAAACATCGTTGGTAGGACAAAACGTACTCATAGCATCACTGCGTTCTTAAATGATACAGGAAAAAGATTTAGTCTTATAAGTAACAGAAATATGTAGCGTTTATTTATATCATTACATTTCCGAAGGGGTGGAAAATGTGTACTTATTCACATGATAATATAACATTTAAATGCATTCCTCTTACGTATAATTGTCTTCTTTTGAATAACACAAGAATTCTTTTTATATCATCGCGTCAACAAAACTAGAGAAGCAAGCATGAATTTTTGCAGTTATCAGGATAGTGAGGAGTCAGAAGATTATAATTTTATCTTAAAAAACATGATTTTTATTTCCTCAATTCGTGCATAAACGAAAATAAACGTTTTATCAATTTATAACCGAGTCAAAAACAAATTTGCCTTTTTGCATACAAGTATAACTTTTGTATTTCCAAAAAAATATATATATTGAGTTATTTGAATCTATTTTAAACAATCCACAGTAACAGAAACAATATAAGACAGCAATTTAAAAATAATTGCATAATTGTTTGGCGGAATTTAATTAAATTTGTCTTGCTTTGCGAGATATGTGCGTAGTTTTTACGTCTAAAAATTTGTCATTCAAAAAAATAATTATTAAAAATTAATAGTGTAAAAGGAACGCGATTGATTAGATGCTTGGTAAATTATTTACCTTTCTACAGGCCGAGAAAAAGTGTTACGTAAAGCCAGAACGGGAGCAATTGGTAGAGCCTCCAGCAAGAGGATCTGACTTAAAGACCTTGCCGGAACGGCTCACCTTGACCAGAGAGGTCTGCCTGCTCAATGAAGGCCACGTGAGTGTGTAGGGACACTTCTACGTCAACGACGCCATCAAGCGTCTAGTAAACAGCCACGAACAGGTATTTTTACATCGAAAATATTGTCTACCAACGTCGTAACTATAAATAATCCCAATTACGTTATAAACGAAAGCGAATAACATATATAAACTCTGATTTCTGAATAGTGAGAATAGTATTAAGAGGATGGAAAGTCAAATATAATGTAAGTTACGAGAAATTCAGTTTGGTTTTACAAAGACTGTTAGGAAATATTGACTCTGCGACTAATTTCAGAAGACAGGATAACAAAATACAAGCCTACGTTAATTGCATTTGTAGATTTAGAATAAGACTTTGATCATGTAAACTGGAACTCACTGTTAAGGATTTTGAAGACGAGAAGAATAAACAATCGGAAAAGAAGACTTATCCATAACCTCCACAGAAGGCAGTCAGAAGTAATTAGAATTGAAGATCAAGGAAAGAAAGCAGACATCATGAAAGGAGTAAAACAAGAATGTAGTCTGTCGCCCATGTTCTTTAGCTTATATATATATATATATATATATATATATATATATATATATATAACCGGCGGTGAAGAAAGTTAAACAGGAATATGGAAAGGGAATCAAATTGAAAGAAGAATAAATAAAATCCCTAAGGTTTTCCGGCGAAATTGTGGTATTAGCGGAACCAGAAGAAGACTTGGCAAAAACATAATAAATGGCATGTACGTTATCTGTAGGAAGAGTAAAAAACATGAGGATTAATTGAGGAGTGTAGTATGGGAAACACTGACTAAAAGCGGGTGTTAGATTGGGAAGGAATATTATGAAGGAAGTTAAGGAATTCTCCTACTTGGGCAGCATAATAACTGGAGATGATAGGAGTATAGTAGATATAAAGAAGGTTTTCGCTAAAAAAAATTTAGTTACGGCTTACCTAGGTATCATTATTAAGAAATATTTGCGCCTTTGAAGGAGGATGAAAACAAGCAGAGAATACGTAGTCGTATGTAGTAACCAGGAGCTGAATGATATTGTTAATTTTATAAAATCTTAAAGACAAAGATGGCTGGACCATCTTATAAGAATGGATGATAGTAACTTCCAAAAGATGAATGGACTGTGTGGAGGAGGGCCTAATGATCATGAGAATTAGAGGATGGAGGACTATGGGAGAGAACAGAGATGTTTGGAGGCGTATGGTGGTAGAGGACAAGCTGTAGTGCCCAGTGAAGAAGAAGAAGATTAGGAAGTCATTAATAGAAATATTCGTATGAAGTGTCCATTATATGGGTGAACGGTAGGAGTTGCAGAAAGGAAAAGAATAAAAGTCTTTGAAATGTGGTGCTGTAGAAGAATGGTGAAAATCAGATGGGTGGATAGAGTAACTAACTACGAAGAGAAGAGAGAAAAGAGAACGGATAGATTAATAGGTCAGGCTTTAAGACATGAGGATCTTGTAAAATTAGCATTAAAGGGAAGCGTGTGGTGTAAGAACAGAAGAGGGAGGCTAAGGGTGGAATAGCTAATTAGATTATGGAGGATGTTGGATGTGGTAGTTAAGTAGAAATGTGATGGCTTGCGCAAACTGGGGTAGCAATTAGGGTTGCATCACACATGTCTAAAGACAGAATACAACATCAACAACTAATACAATTCATTTCATCGCAGCGTATACTCGGAAATATAAAGAATTAACTGGGTGCCCGGCGATGCCCGACTAATTCATTTCTATTAGCCTTTACAATATTTAATTCGACAGTAATCTATTTGTCAACACGTGATTAAACCACGGTGAGGGCGTCACATTTTTTAAATTTGACCTTTCCGGAACTTTTCCGGATTCATGAGAGCTGAATTTCATCATAATCACCGCGAAGACACCATATCTTAATTGAGTCATGAAATGTACTGGAACTTTAAATAATCACATAGAAACAGAAAACTAAACAGATTTTATATTTATAAGGAGAAGATACATGAATCATCTTTTCTGTCTGATTAACATGAAATAATGTGTGTGGACCCATGTATACATCAACACTTTACAAAAACAATCTTATAAAAAATTACAATCACTCCGCTTTATTCACCCTATGAATATATTTAGATTAATTTTAAAGATGCTTTTTCCTCAAACAGAACTGCAAGTAAATTTTTCCAATACCTCGTTGTTCTGTTTAAAAATCAAAATATCTCTTTGTCCGTTCTCTCCTAATTTAAGTTGGTTTATCCCATACGTCATTACATTCTTTATGTCCTGTGTAAATTTAATTGTGTGAGAAGCCTATCTGTCTTCCTTATAGTTGCATCTTGGTTTCTCTAATTTATTTCGCTCATGACCTGATCCCCGTATTACAAATTTTCTATGTGGCGTCCTCAATAAGGAACTCAACAACACGCAGCTTACTCGAGTTTGACATGAACCAGAGGCTTATAGCCCCTTTTTAAAGATTCTCATTACGACGTTTAAGGATTTCCACTAATTTCGAGACGTGTAATTTACTTGTTCTCAAGGTTACAAGATATTATAATCTTCTTACTTGAGGTACTTCCCCTCCCCAATTGAATAGCTGCACTATAATTATTGAACGTTATTGATTGGTATTTTTACTTAAACTAATTCGCATTCATCAGCAACTCGTTTCAACTTAAAAAAAATATCTGGCATTAAGTATGTATCATAATTGAAATAGTCAAATTTTTCTACTATTTAGTTAGTTACAACATTTCGTCCATATTTGTAGACGTAATCAGGGAAATGTTTAAGTAGAAAAGAAACCATAACACAGTGTGGATAGTTTTGTGTCGTGCACTTCTTCCAACGACGGCAGTGGCCTAAAACAATTATCCACATTGTGTAATGGTTTTCTATTTAAAAATTTACCTAATGAAGTCCATATACATTTCAGTTATTACATATATTATTAATTTACTCTTGTTCAGCATGTAAAAAATATATTCTTCCAGGTAACAATGCCAGCTCACTGTATTACAGTTCGTTGACTACTGCGATTTCCTCGCGGAAGGAAGAGCGAAGAGTCTCGATGGAAAACACGTGTTGGTCACGGCACGGTCTAACATAAATTGAGCTTAATTCGTGTTTTAAGAGAATTGCATTTTTTCTGTAGTATATATTGTCTGAATTTTTCTTAGTAATCATGTCCGGATAGTATTCCATTGGCTTCATCGTATCATTATCAATTTATTATAACATTACCATCCAGTATACCTGATGAACGATTAACTGAAATTTTCCAACCTCGAATTTTTCTTTTCATCAACGAGGAATTTTCCCAGTCGTGATTCAGGACGTTTCTATAATATTTCATAAATAACTGAAATAAAGGACTGTCAATTTTTTAGAAAGTAACAATTGATGGTGATGAGACAGATTGTGGTGTGCGTTTGCACACACATGAGAAATAATGCCCCCATAATAACTTTTATTAATTTTGTATAAAGATGATAGTTATTAGGAAGCGGGCTAGGCTGCTTGCCAGGCCAACGGCAAGCAAGTAAACGACCGCGCTTGCTTAATATTCAATTAATATCCAATTGATATCGGTAGCCAGAAAGGGAAACACAAATCTGTACCACTTCAGGAATGACAGGTCAGTCCTTGGTACAAAAGGCCTGAGTTCGTGTTGCAACAACAAAGACCAGGCCATCCCCGGAAGAATAGGACTCGAACATACATACCAAGTGAAGTAAAACACACCGCGCCAGGCAGAAAAGGGCGGGGCATAAATTAGCATAAGAAGATGAAAAGCAGATTTTGGGACATTATTATTATTATGAGGAGTGGACGCTACGGTTTAACATTCAATTACAACAGTAATGCAATCACAGGGAATTCCAACGTTCCTACTTGTAGTGAATGAAACTGTAAAACATCAGTTACATCACCAATGCCATCACAGGGCATTTCAATATTATTATTAGTGGAGAAAATTCAGCTTCAGTAGCTGATTGTACGAACTTCGACGCCGAGATGTCAACGAGACCAAGGAAGAGATGCCGTATCATCACCAGCTCCTGGTCTACGAGCGGTGTTGTACACGATTTTTTTTTCTTCTCGCCCCTGGCTTGTTTGAGTAATAGTAAATTTTCGATGCCCACCTATGCCCATTATAGATACTCTAGCTCTACGGTAATTTTAGTACACAGCCGGCCCAAAATTTTAAATGATGTTTATAATTAATGTTTTTCTTATATTTATAATTCAATATTGTCCAAATTTAATTAAATAAGATTGTTTCTTTTATTTTTACATTTCAATTTTTATCTTTAATAAATAATCACCCTGACACCAGAAGCTCTCATATTGGAAGACTGTCTCTATAAAAGATAAACTATGAAAAATAATGTTGGAAGTCTGTCTTTATAAAAACTAAATACTTTGTAATGTAAGTAGTTAAAACTCATATAAATCATTGAGATCAACAGCCTAATTAGTAAGAAATAAAAATAAATTTAAGAGATTAATTTAGTAGGATACGTAGTAACGACAATAGACTGACGTGTCTTTCCTTTCATTGAAACCTTTTAAGGTAAAACAGTATATTATTATAATTAATGTTTGTACGTTGAGAACATTAAAAAATTAATCCGTTTAGATCTCACGAATTAAATTATATGCTAAATATATTATATACAAAAATTTAGTATCGCTATGTTGATGAAAAGGCGTCACATTGGTCAATAAATAAATTATATAGAACGATAAATGATTAAACGAAAAAAGATAAGGTAGTTGACGTCCGTGGCCTAGAATTATTAATTAAGTTCGCGGAGAGCAAGGACTAGGGTTCGACTTTCGGAACAGCCAAGAACTTAATCCATCGGAAGGTTATCACATGATGGAAATAATAAACGACAAAGTATATAGTTGACGTTTTGTAGCACCGGAACGGTCATCCTTCTTTCTTAAGGAATGGATGAAGACGGGAAGAAAAGAATAGGGCAGGAGTATACCAGTGGTAGGGAAACCCAGGAAGAATTACAGAAGGGATGACTACAGATGATTACAGATCAGCGGACGAGACGGATATGGTACGAAATAATGTGATGTGGAAGGAAAAAGGAATGGAAGGGTGGAGGGGAGAGAGAGTTTTAACTTTAATGAAACTTTTATTTAATTTATATAAATATAGACTTCCAATATGAGAAATCACGCCTTCAATTATTATTTTTCTGTTTGAAAAGTTTACGCCACAGCCTTCTTTGAGGACCACCGTATTTACGCAAAAAATGAGCCATGCACCTTTTAAACCCCATTTCAATTTGTAGTGTTCACGACAGATGTCCGACACAGGCGAATGTTGTGCAGTCATTGTTATTGATTTCTTCTCGGTGATGACTTATTTCATTTAGAAGCATTCATTCAGTACGATGTTGATGGAATTAGTAAATTATGGTAGATTAAGGGGCCGATGGAAGAGTCTTCGATAGAGGATTATTCTCAGTTTTATAAACAATTCGCGAATTAGTCTTCACTTTCCTTAACCTGATAATTTACTGAATACAAGAGCTGAACGGGCAGACGATACAACTTAATTACGTGCTATCTTGTGCTTCTCTAATTGTTGAGAATCCCTTTAGTTTCAGAATACTTTTAAGCCAAAGAGATGCCTGTGGGAGTTTTCTGTCGCAGGTATTTCTCCCGACATTAACTGCGGGGCTCACCTGACTGCGTCGGGCATGCCTCATGCTCTATCTGGTTTTTTTCAAGGTACTGGGGTCGAAGACCTTGGGCATACGTTAAGCGTTCTCCGCTGATTCAATTGGATCAGTCGGCTAACTGCCTCCTAAAAGAGGCGGAGACTCGGAGCAGAGAATGCTTGTGACACCACAGCAAACTCATCTCCCGTCATTCGGAAGAGCGTGAGAAAACAACCCAATAGCACGACCCTGCATCTCTTTAGGTGATACACCGGATAGGATCCTTAAACTATAGCCCGGGGGCCGTAGTCAACCCTTGGCTTCCTCCGGTCAACCTTCCATATCACCCCTTTTAAATTCCTTTCCTAAGTAATTAAAAGGAAATTGCCTGTTTCAGGATCAGCCTCGTGTAGCCTGTTACCAAAATAAAACTTTTAAGCGATACTAATTTAGCCCCACAAAAAAGTTCGTCTTGGTAGTTCTTGCAAGTACACACTTGTATACGAAAAATAAAGTGGAGTCGTACACAAGCATAGTTTGGATGTTGAAATGTTTAAATGAGATTGAATGCTACTTCCTTTGCAATAGTTCCCAGGCCGAAATATCCTCGTGTCTGACCGACCGAATACCTCTCAACTTTTCATTCCACTTCATTAATGAGAAAATTACTGCCACTTGGCAGGAGAACACAATCTAATGTGAATAACTTCTCTATAAACAGTTTGTAATTAACACCTGCCTAATTTTGAAATTTGTTTTATTCATACCCAGTATACATCTATTTAGGTGTTCGGAAATGGAGTATGATCAAAGTCTGTATGTTCTAAATAAATTTCTCGGGTTTCAACCCAGTTCAACGTTACATCAATGAGCTCTGCCATCGTCGTCAGGTATATTGTGGCGCCGAGACCGCGACGCCCATACTTATACAAGGTCGCGCACACTCCTCTCTCCTTCCACATTTCTTCTGGAGCTTCTTGGTCGTCAGGTCGGGAATTTCGTCTTTTTACGGTTGTGAGTAGTGGATCCCAAACTTTCTTGATCTGAAACTGCTGTCTCTGTGTTTTTCATCCTTTGGATTACACATGGTTTATTGGCTATGGACATTTATTCCCTCCTTTAGCCATTCTGCAAGAAAGTTTCCTTCAGGTGGGCCAGCTCTGTCGAGAGATTTTCCGGGTCGGTAATTGCTCGTGCTCTGTTCCTCAAAAAGGAATATCCTCAAAATACCATCAATTAAATATGTATACTGTGGTGTTTGTATGCAGTGCATTGCAATATAGCCTCGATGAAATTCAAAATTTACGCGGGTGGTTGGATCGTCAGGGAGCTTGAGGTATTGTTCGACGACGCATGCGTGGCCGTGAAATAGGTGGGGCTACTAGTTGTCTGTCAAACGTTACAAAAATTGGATGAGGAAGGGATCGTGCGGGCAAAAAGTTTTTTTTGTGTATCTTTGGGGACATCGAATCCCAATCATCTGTGAGAAACAAGTAGCCAGGGAGAAGAATGAGGGTCAATATTGTAGGTAACGGACGGGCAGTTAAACATAGTTCTTCAGTTTTGATCGTGAATGTTTGCAGTCTCAGCAGAGAGAGGCTGTAAGTGATATTAACAGTACAAGGGGAAAATATTCATAATTTGGCCGCGTCCTTGAGACGTCACCCGACGCCTACCATCTGAGACCTTCCCATGCCTGCTGCTTCAGCAACCAGCAGGCGCAATTACTGACGAAGATCCGTAAGTAATGAAATTAATACCTCCATAGCCAAGGTCTGAGCCAGAAATTGTAATTTAAATATTTTTATACGGCTCCTCATCATGGCTCTGAGTTTTTAATCCCCTGTTGCTCAATAAAAGTTAATTTTGATTTAAATTAATATCTTTTGTTGTTATTTAGATACCATTGGCCTATGCCTGTATGTTTGTCTGGAATAGGCTGCGTAACGGCTCAACGGATTTCAATGAAAATTTGAGGGTTTAAAAACAGGAGATTATATTTGTGCATATTTCATTTCAATATATTGCAGGATATATATATATATATATATATATATATATATATATCTTATACGCAAATTAAAGTCTCCAAATGGGTGCGGGTTGCCTACAATCTTGATTTGTTTATAATCCAAAGCATTCCATCTATTGTTGAAGTGGTATTCGCGTCGTTATTAGCCTATTGTTGGCAGAGAGCCAACTGTCTGAGAAATAATAAACTTCCTTTGATCGTCGAATGATGTATACGTAAATTGGTTTAATTTGTTGCTTCAGGTAAATTTTAATAATTAGTAATTGCTTATTTTTGTTGGCTTCGAAAATGTTCAAAACCAACTGCGAGTTATAAAGTTTTCCTGAAGAGATCAATGAATTCAACTTAATCAAAATTCAGTGCCTGTTACTGCGTTTTTAGGGAAAATAAAATGAAGGAATTGTCGGGGGTTAGCTAGTTGTTAAATAAATATAAAATTCATATTACATTCGTATTACATTTCGGTTTCCAACTGTTGGGGCTAGCAAAAGTTGGCTCTGCAGCCCATTTGGGGCCCTGGACTACCGGGTCTCCTACAGATTGTCATATTGCATGACTTATTTCGAATTCATTGTGATACGTGGTCATCGTATCGATTCTCCAGCAGTATTTAGCCCGGTCTCCGTGACCATGACGACACAATCATCCAAGCTCATTCCAGGATTCAAAAGTGGGACCCCTAGTTTGAAGCATTGGCGCTAACCAGTACATCACAGGAGCTAGGCGAAAAAGTTTACATACCAAAGATAAATATTACACTACACCACTATCTTTAGTTCTCTTCTTTGCGCAGTTCTAACAGCTTTTAATATTGATACACATCGCTGTCCCATCTACTTTTTGGTTCAAGTTCCTTTTTTTCTTGTACACCACATTGTTATTTTTTCTATTTTTGCTGTCTTCGCTATTCATATTCGGCAATTCAGAAAAATAGCGATACATTTCTATAAAATCCCGCCAAAATTCTATTTATTTAACAGTTTTTGCAATTCCCATGAATATAAATAACTGGGCCAAGTCATTTATAGAAATTAAATACAAAATAAAATAATTATATAACAAAACGGTTCATCTTCTGTATTTAATTCCATTACTTTACCTCCATTACTAACACGTGGCCGTTTTCTATGTATCTATATTTATTTCATAACCTACACTTTGGTGTAATCTCAGTGGAAAATACAAAATTAAATTTTCCTATATAGATATTAATTCAATTCTAAATGAACTACTGTTCTTTGAAATATACCCCGAAAATAAAAAAAGAACACTGCACGAAATATGTTAATACTTCAGTTTACTTTGGATTAAGCATTTAAATTGGACTATGCATTAATAAGCCACTTCACATGATTTCTTAGTTTTAACCTACCACATTTATTATCCTGAAGAGACATTTCCGGCAACAACCCTTAAGGTAAATAGTTCCAGTCGTTGGTAGTTTTATTCAGGAATGAAATTTTAGCAACATTTGTTTTTTGATATCTTAATTTTTCATTGAATGTACAATTGCCTTGATTGTTTTGGAACAATTTCCATCAAGCTCTGAAAATATTCGTCCTGTTCATTTATGCAGCGTTTTTAGCACTATTTATACTTTAGTATTCAGCCAAAGGCATGGAAGTTTGGTTTTCCAGCGGTTACGGCCACAAAGACGACCAGTTACAGTTAGAGTAAAACCCTGACTCCATGAATATTACTATAAAAGTCGTCCCGCGGGAACGAAGTTCAGTAATGTCACGTTAGAGGGTCGCACCATGATGACCACGGTGGAATAAGGAGACGTGAAAATATGGTGTAACGTCGGGACACGTGAGGTTGGTCACGAATCATCAACCAGAGGTTTAGAAGATCCGAGACCCATCCGCTAGAGGTCTCAGACTGATTTTGAATGCGGATCCAATGGTAACATCTGGGTCCGAATACTATTGAGGTCACTTAAAGTGTTGGCGTGGAGCATCACTATTGGTAATACGCGAATCCATGAGTTCGGGTATCACATCGGTTTGCGACCCAAACAAATCGAGGTTATTTCTGAGCGAAGGCTGGCCAGTTACTAGCTCTTCCCATGTATATTTAAGTATTTTACTCAAAGTACCATCTAGTTATTTATCTTAAATATTTCTTTGCCACACGCTTAAACTCCACTTGCCCGTTTTTACTTTTCTTGACTTCAACTTCCAGAGCAACAACCTCTTCCTCCATAATAAACAGCCATGACAATTAAATTTAGGTGGGAAAATATTGTGAACAACGTCAGTGGTTAATTTTACTGTCGTCAGAGCTTTTAAATGAGAATTTACTCACGTCCTTGGTACGTGCAATTTCTTAAATAAACAAGGTTAACGAAAGTCTAGTAATATTGTTAAAACGAGGCAGACATGTGTAGTATCAAATTGAAACGTGAAGCTTTAGGTCTATCAATCATGAATGCATTAAACCAATTTCGGCTGATTGTTTCCTTTTTGTGTCTCAAATAACGGATTCAATTTTACACATTATAATCCATAGAATTTTACGTTTTCGAGTTTGTCGGCATGGATCTATGACATTCAAATGTGCGAATACATCAAACATTCAAATATTGAAAAAGACTTATTCAAAATTTCTCCTATTGATTATGAATGTTCCCTGGTACGTTCATACTTCCATCATCGGAAAGGATTTAGACATTGGCATTGACACAGCTCCTCCAATGTTAATTATCTCAAAAGACTTTTATTCAACCAAATCCTCTACCCATCAATATACTTTTTTTTTCTTTCTCTTTGGCTCTACAGCCCATTGAGGGCCTGGGCCTACCGAGTCGACTGCGGACTGTCAACTTGCATGACACATTCCGAGTTTGGAGTGACACGTGGTCAGCGTATCAATCATCCAACAGTCTTAATCCCGGCCTTCGCGACCGTGACGACACAAACATCCAAGCCCATGCCAGGATTCGAACCCGGGACATCTGTGTTGTGAGGCAGCAACGATAGCTACTACACCACAGGAAGTCGGCCATCAATATAATAATCAACAGTAATGTCACAATATATACTCTTGCATTTTCCTCAGTCAATCCTACAGCTGTTATCGTGCAATGCAATGCAACCCTGAGAAGTGACTTAAAACTAAAGTGAACAGACAAAGAACAATTCACAATACAGCCGTGGTGAGACGAAGTTTTCTTTACACTATATATATATATATATATTGTAATTTTAATATATTAACTGATTTATTAAAAATGTTATTATGCATGGAAAACGATCATCAGGGTATGGTGGGGAAATTTAGTTTGAATGGTAACCAATTTCAGAGCTATTGAAAGGGCTCTGTATAGTTTAAAGAAATAAATATTTGGTTTTTAGCTTACTTCTCAGAGTCCCATAACATCACACGAGTTCTGTTCCTCAGCACGTGACAGTGAAAACAAAATGTCCTAACATTATTGTCACATGACCTTAACAGCCAATCAGATGTACACCTTTTCCCGAAATATCACGTGAACGTGGTTAGCTCTTTTTCCTGCGTACACTTGCGACAGCAGCGACGCAATAATGGTGTCTGGGCGTTTCTAAAGCCGCCTATGCCGCCACTTAGCCAAGGGTGTAACTTGAATGTTATAATACATTCACATATATATATATATATATATATATATATATATATATACGCTGTTTCCTCAATGGTATGTCACTAAAAGATTAATCTGTTACTTAAAAGAGTGGAATAAACTAACAATCAATTTAGGAAGTTATCATTTTATTCAACTAATCCAACGATTCTTCAGAATATTTGGGACTTCAACGGGCTATTTCTTCTAATTTTACCACAAAAAGTGTACAGAAAAGTTATATTGAAAAACAATCGTTAATTGAAATACTATAACTGAAAGCTTTATCTCTTTACTGTATGAGTTTGGTGCGATTATCCTGATATTGTTCGAAAGATTCAGTCATTTGCTAACAGACCTGAATTACTGATCTTCCTTGTTTGATAAAAAATAATATTAAAAGGTCAAAGGCTTTAAATTATTTCGGATCTTATTGGCCACCATTTCTATAACTTCTGTGTATGACGCAGCGCCTGTTACCATGAAGATTTTTAAATTAAATATTGGTCTGTTATTATAAGTTCCGGTTTAATGTAGTTAAAGATTTTGAGATCAAGAAACGTAACGTTACTGAGATTCCTTTTTCATTCACTTATAGTGTTTGATTTAATATTAAATTTTTAAAGCTCAAGATCAGAAACCGTGATAAAATATATTCATTGTTCTAAAGAATAAATGACGACGTCATTCAGCCGTGATCGTCTTGGAAGATCTGATTTATTTATGTTTTGATTATGTACAAAAATCAAACAATAAAATATATAAAAGAAATTGGAATAACATTTACGAAAGTGAAATTATTGTTGTTTTCTGACACTTATATTCCACATCCCAAGTATCCGTTTGAATCGAGGACAATCGAGGATTCATTGATGGTCTGGAGAATCATCAATATATATTTTGCGTTTAAAATATGGGTAACTAAATTTAACTACGCATTATAAATTTAAACATCTTAATTAGGACTGTAAGGCTAGCTAATAAAGAAGCAAAGAGGGAAAAAACCGGACGCTTCCCATTCGTTGTTAGTCAGGAACTTAAGTCTCTTTTTGGACTCATAAAACTCTGAGTTAAATGACCCAAGAGGATCAGAAAGCCGTGAAGTCAGGTGAAGGACACCCTGTTTCAGGTAATTAAGCTTGCTTGAAAGACAACTAAATTACTGATGACCATATTTTAATTTATGATGGGACATTTCAAGAACTCATTATCAGGAGACTTTTTTATGTATTTAGAAATGATCCTCCTTCCTATACGAAGTTGCTTGTCGAAAGGTCGTAACATATTATATCGTTTTGCACACTACTATGAAAAGAAGCAAATGCGGAAATGGTATATATAAGGATCGTTGTCTTGTATTTTACTATCAAAACTGTAATAATGATTATAAAAAATATTAAAATTTTCATATCTGCCCAGGCGATACAACAGAAACAGAAAACTTTATAAATATTTTCATTCAATATTACCCGTTAATGTTACAAAAGAAGTATCCTTAAAGGTAATTATCCATTAATAAATTTCAAATATGAAAATAATTAATTCCATACAGAGAAACAGTGGTACTTGTCTCACTATAACTCTAGATGACAAACCAATACCGTAAGACGAAACCGTTAAACACCGGGGAAATACTTAGATGTATTACTTGGAGGAAGCATAAATTTACAAAACGTATGAGTATAAATTACCAGAAACTGTATCAACTCATCGGACGGAAATTACAACAAATTGTAATAGAAAGCAATGTATTACTATATAAAACTACTAACTGGTCAATTGGGCCACATGGTGAACAGCTAGTAATTCAACTATTGAAATTATCCAGCTATTCGAATCAAAAGTACTGCGAAACTTGGTAAACGCCGTATTGTTTGTAACCAACGCGGTAAATCGACAAGATTTATGAATATTAACTACTAGAGACGGGAAAACCATTCTTTTTAGTGATCGGTTCATCGCTCATATATATAAGGTTAAAGTTCTTTTTAGGACATGTAGGAGTGACCCTTAATTCTAGGACGACGGGTATTTCACGACGATCATAAACCGTAAAAGCTAAGTGTTTTTTTTTGGTTAACACATAAAATAATTTTTTTTGTTAACAGACTACATAATGGTAATCCTGAAACAGGCAACTCTCCTTTAATAACACAAAAATAGCAAATTTTTTGTGTATCAATTGAATACGTAAAGACTATGCTATATGAAAGTTTAAGACCTTGTCCTTCTGCTCACTTTACACAGTGCAAAAAAAAATGAAAAAACACTATATACAGGGATAAAATATTTAACATATCACAATTAAGTGGAACTCGATTAATTTTACATCAGATGAACATCTTCAGCGAGAAAAAAATTACGTAATACAATGTTCTTTAGAAATACACTCTTCTATCGCACATGAAATAAGAAATTGTTAAGTGCGACTTTAATGAAAGTAATATGCGTTATAGTCTATGATAAAAGCCACAATGAAAATGGTGTTACTATTTACACCCTTCAAGGTCGAACAGCTGATCGCTGCCAATATTCGTATCCGGATGAGTGCGATATACGCTTTGACTACGGCTGACTGTAACAAAAATGTACTCAATTCGTCAGCAAATTTGAAGTTCATACAATATTCAGGAAAAGTTCATCTGATTAGCAGTGGTGCAGCTTCCTAAGAAATCGCCTGAGTCGTCTCAAGGGTGGGTGTTAAGGTCCCAGAAGTACCAGCTGGATTCCGGACAGGCTCTGTTTCACGATGTCTCGAACGAGCGGTGGCTGGGGCAATATAACGAATTCAAAGAAAGTAAATTGGATAGCAAATAATGAAATAGTATTCTAGCATAAATAAGATGGGTAAATAAAAAAACGTCAAGAAAGGAATAAATTGAGGGCGCTGCAATCGGCATTGGGCGGAGAATATGTTGGAAGAATCTGGACAAATCTCAATAATTAGAGATCAACTACGTATAAAACTAATCAATATGTTTATCGTGACAATAGGATGTACTGAAAAAGATAATTGTTGTTTTTTCATCTTCGCTGCATGGTATGTAAGATTTAAAAGTATATGTATTAATTTAATTTTAAACGTTGTCTTATTGATGTAAAAATCAAATCATTATATTATAATTATATATATATATATACATATATATATATGTTCATAATAGAACACGATATTGTATTTTGATACCTTACGTGGGAAAAAATCTGACTCGTGATCCAAAAGGACACCGATGCTTTGCTTTGTCTTAGGGCACGTAGCTTTGTTGTGTCTCTGCTTGCTCTATGATTATTTCCCCCCGTTACTCCGGTTCATAGAACCCTGTCATTCCTACGTTCGTCATCTTCTATTACATTCAGCTTCTTACCCGTACACCATCAATCAATTTCTTCAGATACCGATTTTATTACACCGATTTTCTCCAACTTTTCATAGAAGTTATTGAAAGAGTGAAACAAACTGAAAAAAATATTTTTTGTTAGTAGGATTTGCATATTGGAGCAAAAATAAGTTCACGGATTTTCATAAAAGTCGGCCAATTGCCTCTTGAAATTGGTGGAGACATGGAGAAGGGAATGCTGCGTCCCCACAGCAAACTCGTCCCCCGTCATTCGGAAGGGCGTGAGAATAGTACCCAATGCACGACCTACCTGATGCAGGTTTTCTAGGGTTTTCCCTGCATCTCTTTATGTTCATCGCCGGGTAGGATCCTAAAACTATAGCCCGGGAGCCCTAATCAACTCTTGCCTACCTTGCTCTACCTTACAAATTCCTTCTTTTCAATTCCTTTCCTATGCTATTAAAGGGGAGTTGTCTGTTTCAGGATCACCCTCATGTATAGTCTGTTAACCAAAAATAAAGAAAGAAAAATGAGCAATTCGCGTGGCAATTCAATGGATTTTTAAATATTTATATATCTTCTCAACTCTTGCAAGGTATCGAAATGAAACATACACGAAGATTTAAGTTAAAATTCCCATAAACGAAAATTTAAATTCCCATTTTAATCCCTGAAATTTTCATGGGACCCGCTAACTCGTTTAGAAGCATAAACAGGTCAAGAAGATAGGCAATTCGCATTTATATGGAGATTTTAACGCTCGAGTAGACAAAAAACTTCACGTAGAATTCTCGAAATGAAATATTCAGTAATATTTAAGTTAATTGCCTTTTTTAAAACCCTCAAATTTTCATTGAAATCCGTTGAGTCATTTCGGAGCTTATTCGAGACAAACGTAACATACGAACAGTCAGTCGGAGAGACAGACAGACACTTCAACTACATTTATTCGTATAGATTATTGAGAGGAATCGCCTGACCACGGGGACGGTGTTATAAATTCACAATACGGCAGGTCAAACCCCTAAAAACGTGTAAACTGTGGTTAAATAAGTGCCGCAGTGCTGCCTCGATCCTCTCGTTATATAAAAAAATTGCCGTTTATAACATTTTATAATACGTTGAATTTTTAAAAATTTGAATTAAAATAATTTGGTAAGTTGTTAGGCAATTCCCTCTATATTTGATTATGTATAAGTTTGAATTCAAATTGAAAGATGTGTTCCACAGATTGTGAGGGAAAAAACGTATAGAATGTGCGAATATTCACCGAAACGTTGTTTGATTAAAAATAAAAAACTGTCTAAAAAATAGCCGGTCGAAAATTATTTCATTTAAATATTTTAATATCAGGCGTTAATTGATTTAATAACAAT
This sequence comes from Eucriotettix oculatus, assembly GCA_034510155.1. Classification (NCBI taxonomy): domain Eukaryota; kingdom Metazoa; phylum Arthropoda; class Insecta; order Orthoptera; family Tetrigidae; genus Eucriotettix; species Eucriotettix oculatus. The sequence goes on from CM067377.1 coordinate 183,249,408, forward strand.
TAAGGCATGATGGAGTGTGAATGTGTGTTGCTTGGTGAAACACTTTTCGTCAGTGTGCATACTCAAATGAAACATTTTCCTGAAACGCGTTTCATTAAGTGTGTTTCCTCAGTGTGTCTAACACTATAGATGGCTGCTAACAATAAACTACGGCAACCATTTTTTAAAATTAATTTATTTATTTTTTGTATCATAATTTATTTAGCAATTAGAATGCAATTCTATAAGCTAAAATGCTGACAGTTTCTAATAGTAACATTTACAGGGAGATATCCAATGATATCACCTGTATGATAGAAATGAACAATGAATCATTTAACTTAAAATAGTTCACTAGGCCACACCTTTTTAAGTCTTTTATTTATCACAGGTTGAAGGAGTATGTCTATAAGTGGGTTGGGATGATTGTCCAAGACTGCGTGGAGATTGATGGCTTTCTTATGGATGACTTCTTGTACCGTAGGAACATTTAAATCTGTGTCCAATGTGTGGTTCGTTATGTACCATGGGGCGTTTACAATTTACCCGAGGATCTTTGATTGGCATATTTGAATAATTGTTATGTTTGATTTTGATGTACATCCCCATAGCTCAATCCCATATGTCCATATTGGCCTGATTACAGATTTGTATATCAGGATTTTACTGTCCATAGATGACCGCGATTTTCTTCCTATGAGCCATAGTAGTCTCTTGTTTTTATTTCAATTTGTTTCCTCTTTTTAACTATACGATTTTTCCAATTCAATTTAGAATCTAAGTGTAGTACTAAATATTTTATGGTTTTTGTTTGTGCAATTTAATGTGACTGGGGGGCAAGTTTCTTTCCGGAGACTGAATGTGATATGAGCAGATTTATTCTCGTTCACTTTTATTTTCCATTCTTTTAGCCATTGTTGTAGATTGGTTAGATACGTTTGTGTAATATTTGAGGGTCCTCTTGGCAGGAGAGAATGGCTGCATCATCTTATAAAGTGCATTACAGTTGTTTTTCTTATTAAATTTCTTATAAATTTATAATAATATATTCTTATATTCTCACGTCTAAAGTCCATTAATTGTAGCCATGCAGCCCCTTAATGATCAGTGTCGTTTTCTGTTATCACAAAGATCGATACCCGGCACGGACATGGATTTTTATTTATTTTCAGTATCATTTGAAACATTTCAGAACTTCTGCTGAAAGCCACAGGGTCAAACATTACATTGTGTCCATTTTCACTGTGGTGTTTACTCTTTGTTTACACCGCAAAAATATTATTATAACAAGTAATTGTTAAATAATACAAAAGAGTATATTTAATTGGAATATATTGCATTTAATTATGATGATAATAAAGATCTAAATCGTGGTAATACAATATAAAATTTATAAAAGAAATTAACTCAAATTAAGTTTTGGTAAAAATATAAATTTACGAATAAAATGTATTATCATATTGACTCAGTCGGTAAAGCAAAAAGAATCTATGCAGCTTCTAAACGGCTGCTCCCGGGAAGGCGGGTGACGAACGATGTAATTGAAATAAAAAACAATCGCGAATCAACGAGAATGGTTTAAGTGGAAACCGGGTAAAAATGCCGTTACCAGATGTTCTGCGTGGTGACGTCGTTCTTGGTTTGCCGTTACCGGATCTTCCTTTGCTGGATCACTGCTTCTAGATCCTCTAGCGCCTTCTCCAGATTAAATCTCCATCAAATGTTATCTTTTTGTTTTCCGTACTCCCATCAAATGAATCTTCTTTCTCGAAAACATGCCGAACTTAACTTTTACGCATGTTGCTTCTTCATCCACTGCACTCTCATCCCGTCTTTCTCAGGTCAGCTCCCGGGATCAACTGTCCAAATACAATGCACTTCAGGCGATAAATAATGTTGTAAACGGCGACGTTTCCCGCCTACTCGGCCTTGACCAAACCACCCTCGCTTTTCGTCCCGCTGTACGCGAATACCAAAAACTAAATTATTTTTGCTTTACCGCTTCAATGTAGGGGTCATGAGTCACCACATCACATAGAAATGACTGTCTCTGAGAAAAAATAATCTACAGTCTTTCAAAGTAATCCTCCAAATCCATAATTTATCTTGCCTGGTAGCTCTATGGTTACGAATACAGGTAGGCTTACATTTATAGAAACAACTTATTACGTGAAAGAAAGTGCTCAGTATTATTATTTAGACTCAACAGAGACGGTTTCCCTGAAATATGGCTGTATTACATTTCCTTACGTGACAGTGGCGAACGAACACTAAATCAAAATAATTAAATATCTTATCTTACGTACTGTTTAGTTTACATCCACTTTAATGGTGGACACCTTTGAAAGATGATTATCCTTTGCGTCCATAAGGGTAAGACATAATCTGTAAGTTACATTTAATTTACCGTCGAATAAGCGATCGGGTTTTCCCAAACGGTAGGACTTCGTCAAGGGCTTCCGTGCATCAAATCTGTCGTAAGTGATACAATGTCCGTTGTTTTATATTTATTGCGCTGATTGCTATATTTTCTGATTATAAAACAGCATTTTCATTTGCTGAGCGAAGACTGCAGAAAATGTCTGCATCGCTTGAACGTTAATCTCGCAGTCCTTAACCTAATTATTGATCTCAGCAACATGAAAACAAGCTCAGAAGCTCTAAACGTACAAGGTTATTGTTTCACGGTCCTTATAGATCTATATATGATCAACTACTTGATTAAAACGCTTTTCCTGCTTAAAATTAAGGCAGTGGTTCCTTTAACATTGTATAAATTAAAATACTGCCAAATAATCAGCAAATAAATTTAATTAACATAATTAATTAGTATAATTAATATAAATACAACTTTACTTCCAACTTTGTGGATGAACTGATTGCAATAAGAGTGATTAGGTGCCGCGGACTATCTCCCACAACGGTATATTTATTTAAATAGTATATATATATATATATATATATATATATATATATATATATATAGTGGTGTTCGTTTGCTTACACCAACAAAAATATTTTTGTACAAATTGTTAAATAATAATAAAAATGTATTTAATTTGAATGTTCCATTTAATTATAATATTACGTTATCAAATTTCCAGAAGAAATTTACTCAAATTAAAATTTAGTGAAAATATAAATTTACGAGTAAAATTTAATCACATTGGCTCAGTCGGTAAAACAAAAAGAATAATCTACGAACGATATAATTGTATTAAAAATCGCGAATCAACGAGAATGGTTTAAGTGGAAAACCGGGTTAAAATGCTGTTACCAGATGTTAACAATGGCCTGGTGACGTCGTTCCTGGTTTGCCGTGCAGGATGTTCGTTCGCTGAAACACGTCTCCTCTCTAGCGCCTCTTCTTCAGCTTAACTCTCTATCAAAATGTTCTCTTTTTGTCTTCCGTACTACAAAACAAAATCTTCTTTCTCGAACAATGGCGAAATTAACTTTTCTGCATGTTGTTTCCTCCACTCTCTCACGCCCCGACCTTCTCAGGAGAGCTCCCCGAACCAAATGTTAAATCTACAATGCACTCCAGGCAATCAACAATGTTGCAGACGGTGACGTTTCCCGCCTACTCGGCCCCACCAAACCATTCTCGTTTATGTCCTGTGTACGCTAATAACAAAAACTAAATTATTTTTGCTTTACCCGATGAATGCAAGGGTCATGAATCACCACAATATATATATATATATATATATATATATATAATAAACATATTTTATAATAATTTGTTTGTTGGGAACCATTTCAAATAACTGTTAGTGTAATGATATTTCTTTTATTGAAAAAATTGAGTTTATCTGTTTGAGAGACAAAAAGTTTTGTATGTTTAAAATGTCAATCATCCAGTATTTAGAGAGGATATAGTAAACAGTAGTACAAGTTTTTTATTCCTTAATATCATTCAGAATATGTTTATGACAGGTAAGACTTTCTTAAATCTTTGCCATTCACACAACCTCATACAAAAACGAAAATATGTACAATTTTAATTTAATGATGATTTCATATTTTTTGTTATATTTTGATTTAAATATTCATCAACAGAATAGAAGCAGTCATACTTCAGATTTGATTTGAAGGTTTTCAATTTTTAATAGCTATTAAATTAATTATTTCTTAGTTATTATTTCTGTAGACAGCTTGCTATTATTAGCTTTCCAGTGTCAAAATAGGTTTTCCTTAAATTTATGCTGTTAAAAAGATACAATCTTAATTCCTGGCATTAGACATGTGTATGTCAGAACATATTTGTAGCTTACAATTGGTATTATTGTAGTTGTTTCTTTATAAATAATGCTATTATATATATATATATATATATATATATATATATATATATAAATTAATAAGGATAGGAAAGAGGGATAAAAGTAGGTAACATACCTGAGGTTCACAGATGGCAGGCACCTTGTAAGGTTTGGAGTTCTTTAAATTTTCGGAGGCACCGCCCCCTTCATCAGAAATGTAGTCAATCACTGGAAATGTCTTCTTTATATATATAAAGAAAAAATGTTTAACTTTTTAAATAAAATCTTACTTAGGCATTTGTGCAGTGGAGCCGAGAAGACATTCCGGAAATAAATCCACAATTTAAGTAGGTTGGAGAATGTGAATGGAGTCAGTTCAGCACCTCTGGAGGCTGGTTGATTTGATAGAATTTATAGATTATTTAATGAGGATAATTGATTCCAATGTAGACAGATATATTACAACTAACAGCCTGAATCAGCTGAAAAATTTTGAAGTGATAAAGTTTTATATTGGGAGAGACATATTTCATTAAATCATGTATGTGCATTTGTGAGGTTAGCATTATAATAATTAGATAGTATTTACCTGTGTGCTAAAAGTACCTGGGAGGAGAGTGATCAGAGAAATTTTCTGAAACTCTCTCTCTGCTTTGCTCGACTCCTCTTCCCTCCCAATCTCCCTCCACCCATCCCTCATTTTCCCTCCTGCTGCATTACTCATTGACTGTGTTTGCTCACTGCATGTTTAGAATTCTAATGCCCACAATCAAAGCAGTTCAGGATTAATATTCCTCACAGCTTAATGAGAGTGGAATTGGGATGGGGAAATGGTGGGGGTTAAAGAGAGGAAGAGAGGTAGGACAAGGATAACTACAGTGGGTAAGAGAGAGATAAAGGTTGGAATATGAGAGAGACATTTTGTAGATATTTTTGTCAGTTCTATGTCTCAGATATGCTAAATGCTGATTACCATTAAACAAATATTTTCTTCTTAAAATGCCATAAAAATAAGTAAACACATATAAAAAAATCAGAATTATATTTGTCTGAGTCATCTACATCATTTATGTGTACAGTACAATATGATATTGCTAACAATTATAATAAATGCTTAAAAATAAATTAATACTGGTTATTAGCTGCCAAATTCAACTATGTGGTATAATTTTTACTACTTCATGTAAGTTCAGAGACACAAAGCAACATCTTTGTTATGAATGAATAGACTGAAATATGAAATTTATAAGATCAAGGAAACAGTAGAAGCTCAGGTTAAATAGATAAATGTATTCAGAGTATATTTTCATATTCCTCTCCAAGGGTTACCATTTTAATGTGGCAGAGAGGTTTGCAGGTCCCAATGACATGAAACATTATTTCGGTGGTAGGTCAAGCTTCTGGCAGTACCACTCAAGCCAGACATGTTAAAGGGTTAAAGATCATTTACAATATTGAGGCATTGGATCAATGACCCTTTTCCACAAAAGAATTAGCAATTCCTTGGTACACTACAAAATATTGGGGGTAGGAGATGCAAAGAAATTGGATTATGTACAATAAATGTGGGTTCTGTAAATTAATTAGAGAAACATTGAGTAGATATACCAATGCTACCGGAAATGAGAACAGTAATCCAAAATAGGAAATGTAAGGCAATATTCTACACCTACTGCAATATGGAACATGCTCAAGATGTTATTTTTGTTACTGTAGCAAATGCAAGTCATGAAATTATTGATTTCTCCATGTCTCCTCAGTGTAATAGGAAGAATTTTATCATGAGTCATAATTATATGTGTAAGTGTAGAAAAAGAAATCATCCTTAGGAAAATTAAATTTTATTATTTCCTGGAAAAGTTTTGCTTGGTGCCCAAAGAACAATATAAAAATAGTTATTAGGTTCTCATTGCAAAAATAGTGATCATTATCCAAATGTGGATAAGCATAGCCTCTATAACAAAACTAAAGATTAGTATTTCTGAATCATTTGCACTATAACCAATAATATATTCATATGTGTGGCACAAGTCATACATAACAGAATACACACAGAAACTTTGAGAGCACCAGATGGTAAAGGCATATTTTAAACATGGAAAAATAAACAGGAAATACAAGAAAAGGTTAGTCCTAATTGGACTTTTGATCAAGTATGGTTATGAATGTAAGAATGCATAATGACTTAATCTCAGGAAATACTGGACAAAGGAAAACATTAAAAATTAGAATAAATCAAACTCCAATAATAAAGAATAAAATATATTTACTCAAAAAGAAATGGCAGCTGGATCGTAAAATAAACACTCAGAATAGAGTGGAAAATAATTAATCTAAGGGAAATAAGGAATATGGAAGACACCTTTAGAAGAAACGGAAACAAATGAGCGATGACAACAAAACTTCAGAAATATAGTAAAGAAGTAGTGGACAAGGTTATTCTAAACAACTTCTAGAGCCTAATGATATTTAAAATTTTATAATATTGTAATAGTTATAATTATCAAGAAAAGAAATAACATACAAAGCAGTATATATATTTTAAAACATACAACAAAATATTTCAATTCATTAATTTCATTTCATTCTTTCTCATTCTGTCATTGTTATTGTAACAAATATTTTTAGAAATAAAACATATTGAACACAACACACACATATATATAAAATAAATACAAAATTTTATTTTTCATTTAATTATTAAATAAATGATGATTTATTATTATTTATTTCAATGTATGCCACACAGAAACTACAGTTCTTGGTGAACTTATAACAGACAACCAGTGATCTCTTGATTTCTTATTTGCAACTGCCCTTCCTATTGCTACTTTACCTATGCATCGGTCTAGATTTTTATTCTGTTGTGTATTAAGGTTCTCATGGGTAGATAAATTCTCACTGTGGCTTTGGCCTTTACAACACAGTAATATAAGAAATGTAGATGAATCAAGCTGAGAAGGAAGCAAGTCAAAGGTAAGTGTTTCATTAAACTGTGGATTTTCTGACCCATTACAGAAGCCAGTCTTCTTGCGACGAATTGATCTTCCAGTGGAAGCATTTATATGGACAACCCTAACATAAGGACCTGCAACACACACACACGATGAAATTCATCAATTTGTTTATGATATAAAGAATATTGATTCGGCATGAAAAGAGGGACATAGAGTTGATGTTTTACATTAAATCAATAGTAGACATTATCAGGCTGACAAGCATTAACATGTCAAGTCTTCGAGAGCCAGAGCTCCCTTCTCCAAGATGCAGTGTCTGAACAGTGTGGCAGCTAGTCACTCAGTTTATAGACATTTATAAGGCCACATTTTGAGACATGATGCATTAGAGGGAAGTGTGTGGGTAAGAACAGTAGAGGGAGGGCAAAGATGGATTATGATAAGCAGTTTAGGGAAGATGTGGTAGTTATGTAGAAATGAAAACAGAATATGTTAGCATGGAGGGTTGCATCAGACCATTCTAAAGATTGATTACTGCAACAACAAAGAATGACAAATAAGATAACAAAATTTTTAAATAATCATAAATTGGATAGGAAAGAGATACACAAAAAAGTCATTCACTTACCTTCCTTGATTAGTAGGTGTCTACTGGCTGGGACGAATGTAAATATTAATTATTGAGAATCTTACCTCCATTCTCCGCCTCACCTCACCATGGACTATCAAAATTCAAATCAGTAATCCAGGGTAGGTGTCTCAGTACCTTTATTCGCCTAGCATGTTCGAGACCTGACACACACACACCTACGTTTGTGACTTCCTGCAAATTCCCTACGTCATTACTCCTGCATTTCTCATCATCGACTCTAGTTTCTACATATTTACCTGTTCTGTGCTCATAACGAGGAGTCTTGGCAATGCACACCTTTGTCGGCACATCTCAAAAGAAGCCACCAACAGAATAGTATCAAGCGGTTGGACAGCTATCAATGACGGAGCCATAACTTCCTGTTACTACATATATATATGTTACTGATATTCCATTTAAAACATTACTTAAAGCTACTCATTAAGAGCCATTGATATCATAATTGTGGTCAGCCATGCTCAAGATAATTGTAAATAGCGCATTTTATTATTCATGAGTGAAAGGGACGTTCCAAAATAATTCCCTATTATGAGGAATTATTAATGTAATTTGAGTTAGTTCTGTGTGTTGGGAACAGTGAAGGAGACACAGTCAAAGAGATGCATCGTTATGTTAGAAGCCAGGCTTAAGCCACATAGAGTGGGGTGGCTGCACACGGTGGTGCCATGTGCAAAGCATTCATGATTTGGTTGAAGGCAATCTGAGAGCTAAGCAATGGTGAACCAGCAAATGGAGGAACAACCTGGTGACAGTGATTGGCTGTGGAGGTCATGTGACTCAAAAGTCACAAGATGGTGAAAAGCAAAAAGTTTGTACTCAAGCAGATAGGGTTGAGGGAGTGAAGGAGTTGGATGTGTTAATACAAGGAATTGAATTTTTCAGACAGTTGTTGGAGAAATGTGTGGGATTCGGTCACAGTTGGACTGCAAAGCTTGGGTATGCACAATGGAAGAGCAACAGGATGAAGGCAAACATTCTTTCAGTGTTGGAGAAGTGGGTTTGGACCAGTCAAAATGAACCATTAATCTGAGCACTGGCACATATGGTCAACTGCTGACCACTAGTGTGTAGATGTGGAGCCAATACCTATGTAGTGTTGTAAGTATAACAGTAACTATGAAAGAAAATTAACAAACAGCATATTTGTCTAAAGCAAAGTGTTATATGTGAAATTTGTAAAAACAGTTTATCCATTGCTATTAAATGAAATTGTGAAACATTGAGTAGAAGACATAGCTTGTGCTATTTGAAGCTTATAAGAGTCGTGACACTAAATATGAACTCTCTCAGAACTATTTACTAGTATTACTTGTAATATTTCAGCTCTATGATTTTTTAACTAACCACTTGTTCAGAGACAGCAGTTATTACAGACAGCATGGCAGTATGAGATGCAGAAATCCAGGTATTGTTAATGAAAGCATAAATTGTTTGTTAAGTTTGCTCAATTAGATTTCTCTAAATAATTTTCTTCCTTGCCTATAAAGTTAAATTTAATTTCAAAATTACTACATCTACCCCATATGATAAAGATCCTTGTTCTGAAATGTTAACATTCCAAGTGTTTTGATGATAAACAATATTTTAATGAACAGAACTTTCAGTGTGTTTGATGTTATTAGTTCAGTTTTTTAATTTATGCATTTATTATTATTTTAATCATTAAATTTTCCTCCATAATTTTTAATGCCACAATATATAAAACAAACTGCTCTACATTGCCTCAGCTGAACTCTGTCATTGATTAATAATAATAGTTTAATTTATTGAATAAAAATTACCAAAAAATAATCAAATCAAATCTTTAGTATCAAGCACTGATAATTAGATTTCGTCAGGTTGTGGTTGAGTTCTGCTGTCACTACATTTATAACATTTTCTCGTCACCACTTTATGACCTGATCTAATAACTATCCTGTCTGCTTCTATTTTGAATAATGTTTCTTCTTCCCCCGACTTCTCTGTGTCTAGACGAGAACTCAAAATATAAATTAATGGTGTCCCATTACTATGACAACGACCTGCTATCTTTCTCAAAGCTTTCTGCTAACAATATGTCTGGGATGGATTTCCAGTTTGAAACACTGAGCCATAATTTAATGTCATAGGTATAGTTTCAAAATAATTAAGATAATTGGTGTGAAAAGAAACTAGTGAAAGGACTGCTTCCAGTTGGTTCTGTCCTGACTACTGATAACAAATGTCAATAATTAAAGGTAAACCACTACATTTTTCTTTCATGCTAATTATGTTCACAAACCCATCTGGACTGGAAGTAGGATAGAGAGCAGCTGAGTTAGTTCAATTTAACAGTTGGCTTTGCTGGATGGGAAGCAAAGGAATGACAAAATCAGGGTGGTAGGACTGAATACTGCAGTTACTGGACACAACTTATTCATAATAGATGTTCATTGTTTTAAATTTTCTTCATATTCAGATTTTTAAAATTCATTTTCATTTTTGTATTCTTTTCAACATTGCACTGATTTAATTGTACTGTTTTGTCCTCTAAATTTTTTTTTCTGTCACGCCTAACAAAACTGCCATTCTCTTTCCGGTTTATGACTAGTTTCATTTACACATAATAAGAAAGTAAACAACCACACCTCTACTTAATTCGAGTTACTATAATAGCTCCAACAAGATAATGCAGATAAAAACTGAATAAACATAGGACAGTATAATTTATCTATCATGTAATGGTGCAAAAGGTCAACACAATTTTTCTTACTATATAAAATACTTTATAAATTAGTATATTTACTTACTAAAATTTGCAAGTGAATCTGTAACTTCAAGATATTTCAAATTTGCAGCCTTAATTATACTTATTGAGAGCCGTTGAGCTGTAGGCAGAAAAGAGAGCCCAAAGAGTATTTGTCCCATTTCCTATTGACATACAAAAATTAGATTAGTACAGTATAGAAAGTATATAATTTTAGCACAATTTATTTATTACTTTATCCTTGTTCTTTTTCATATTTATTGAACATAAAACAACTAAAAGTTATATATGGTATGTAACTGAATTGATCTCCATGCTGTTTCATCTGGAATTATATGCATCTTTCTTTTTTTTATGCTATCTTTGTTGTGAATAAATCTTTAAACATTTTCATACACATATTTAATTGCCCTACTATAAATATTGTATTTTTATAGCATAGGAAATATACTACAGGTCTCAAAAGATGCAGAAATTATGAAAATCTCTTGCTTCAGTTAACACTTTTCTATCTTTTGAATGTAGCCTCTAACTGATTCCTTGTGTACCTATCAATATTGTAACTTCCTTAGATATAATATTCAATGTGATATTGTGTTTTCAGAAATTATATGAGAAATGATTGATGAGAAATTGATTTAAAAATTAATACTAGTTTGAAAAAAATAATACAAAAATAATTCAAATAAATTACAACTATTAGTTTTTTACCAAACTTACCTTCTTAGAAGGTGTAAGTTTACATGTTAACTGTATTTCTTCATTTGAAGTCATTAGTTTATTTACATCTTTAAGTGATAAATCTATATAACATAATTCTGTTGAATTTGCAAATTTGTCCTGGTCATATGCTATTACTCTTAAACACCATTCCTAAGAAAAAAGGAGAAAAAATATGTAGACTAAATAATTTGGTAAACATTACTGTAGTTATTTTCAATAAGTAGTAAAACTATTTCTTATAACAAAAATTATCTCGATAAAAAAACAATATCCCTTGAGATAACCTGTAAATTTTGATGCAATTATCTCTCATATGAAAATCTTCCAAAGAGAAAAGGATGTATCCACAACCAGAAAGCCATAATTAATTGATATTTTATATTTCAAATGTTAGCAGTGATAAAGTGTAGACAATAAATAATTTTGTAAATATTTCTAAATGTTTTCTTTTCATCATATCTTTTTTATAATCCAAGGATATCTACTTGTTTAAATGGTTTCTGGCATCGATTTGAATGTAAAACCAAATTAAAAAAAACACAAAATATCGTGAAACTATTATACCAAAATAAGAGAGCATGGATATGTAGTCTATAATCACCTTCCAAACAAAATGAATTTAAACCAATCATAATGAATCTGAATCAAGATGAAGGAAACATTATGAAGAGAAATGTAGGCTGTAAATTTATTAAATAAATCACAAAAAGGCAGAGAGTGGAGTTTCATCATCAGTAAGAAGAAATTCTGTTAGAAGGATAAATACCACCACCATGAACAGAAAATAAAAACATTGAATAGAGAACATTACTGAAAATATTTAGATAGGTCAGATGTTTTGAAGTGAGGTTTGCATCTTATGGAAGGCTATGGCCATAGTATAGACAGGGGTTGGCTTGTATTGGCCAATGTTGGTGAATAGTTTTCTCTGCACATCAAAGGAGGCCAATATTTGCAAGCAAAGTGCTAATGAAGCAAGTCTTCAGGTTTTAGCCATTAGAGTAAGATGCCCAGCTCACCTTGAAATGTCCAGCTCATCTAAATGTTTTCAGTAATCTTCTCTATTCAATGTTCATCTGATAATGATTATTCTTAAAGACAGTGGACAAGTATTCCAAAAAATTAACTTTTTTTAATTAGTGAGAAACTAGTGTTTTATTACTAGAGAACCTAAAATCACTTACAAGGATACAAATTATATAAAATCTGTAACAGCAGAATAAAGACTTGTGGAAGATAATTAATCATCAATGCTATAAACTTGAACAATATTCATTTAAATTCTGCAAGCATGTTTAGTAATATCATGAATATCTTAAAAATAATGGATTAAAACATTAATTATGATAATTAACTTGGTAATCTGACAGAGAGAGTACCTCAATGAATTTAATGGAATCAGAATGTGATGCAGAACTGGTTTTGATAAATTTGTGGTTTTTTATATTGTGCTGAACCCCTGTCACAAGCTGAGTTTGGATTTAGTCTGCTTTTCAAAAACTGTATTGTTTAAATCTTCACAAATTTTTCCCTACACAGAGGCAATAAAATTTCTTTTGCTGGGATTTTTGTCACTCATATCATAAATTGCTCTATTTCCTATCACTTTTATAATTAGAAGCTCCTCGTCCATCCTGCCTGATTATTGATGCATGTCCAACTGAATGAAGAAGATTCTAACCAGCCAAATAAATTATGAACTTCTATAAAGGTTGATTGAAACAAATCACTAGTGTGAAGGCATAAATCAAGTTTGGATGTATTAGTGTGGTGAAGCATATGGAGAGTCAGATTCAATTTGATTCTGAATGATTCAGATTTGTTTGGTGTGAAAGATCCCTAAGCACAAAACATTCTTGTAATGCAGTTGTAACTTAAAATTCAGAAATGTCTATTTAACATTCTGACAACTAACAATTGAATTGTATGAGATCATATTTCTTAAAACAATAGATTACTTTTCAAGCTTACATATTTATTTATTTAACAATATTTTGCATATCTGATATATATATTGCACTCTTAATTATCCAAGGAAAATGTTAAATAAAATATATCTTAATATGTTTCACACTGTTTAACAAAAATATGTAATACTATATGTTTATATTTTTTACCTTCACATCTGAACGCCGAGCATCTAAGGTGAAAGTCTGATCGAAATGTGGGTTAAAGGAATGCCTTAATGTGCGAGTACGCAATGTATGAAGAGAGGTTCCTGCTCTTCTGTGCAATGGCCAACTGTTACGTATTACTTTTACTACAACATATGGTTCAAGACCTCCAGAATATTCCCTTGATGGCAGACTTTGTAATTCCTGTATAAATAGTTTTCAATTATTGAAAACTTAAAATATAAATGCTGTGTTTAAAGTGAACAAATTATAAAAGGAAATAGCCAAAATAGAGATACAAATTACTGATTAAATATGTTTAAGCTGTTTAAACTTGCACTTCAGTTTGTCACTTGGTTTGGTCTGTGTGTTATTCCCTTAGATCTCATGTTTTAGATCACCTCATAAAAGCTGCAATGCTAGCAAGAATATTTAGTGGTGATTATTTTATTACTAATTTATTGTCTGTATTTTGGCTACTTCTGTTTGTAGTTTTTAGTTATTTTAAGTAGTATAATGTAAGTTGTATAAGTAAACTGCTTATAAAATTAGAAAAGCATTAAGCAGTTTTACAAGAAATTTTATTTATAAGATTTAAGATGTGTCACGTAAACAAATTTCTCTATTTCAACAAAAAAAGGTGCTTTTTTCTTCACCATTTTTCTCTATTGGCATTTATTCACTAATCTTTTCTGACATTTACAAAAATGAAATCAGTTTTTAAACCAACTCTATATGATAACTAATTTGGGGGCCTCATTCTAAATCATGTTATTCATGAAAAATATTAAGAAAAATAGTATATAAGAGAGTGGAACATCCAATAGAATGTGATTTAGGAGAAAATCAGGTTGGTTTTAGGAAGAATGTAGGGACAAGAGAAGCAATATTGACTTCGCGTCTAATTGTAGAAGACAGGATAAAAAAATTCATGGCATTTGTAGATTAAAAATAAGCATTTGATAATATGAACTGGAACACTTGAGTTGATGGTGAATAAGAGAAAGGTCTTGAATCTTAAGGCAAACTAAGAGAAGCTAGTAGCAGGTGGAAGTCCTAACAACAATACGAATGCAAGCAGCCATAATTCTGAGAATCCAGTCCAGTTGCCAGCCCAGAAGTTCACACTCCAAGGAGCCGCCACCAACAAACACATGGACACCCAGATTTGAAGACATGTGAGTACCAATATTGAGAATTGCATTATGTCTTCATTTTTTTGCCACATGATATGCCTACAAAATGACCCTGAGCTAGTCATCGTAAGTTTGGAAATTATCACTTTTCCTTTTCTGTTAATAAATTTAATTTGTTTTTTATTTAATCCAACTAAATAATTTAAATTAAAATCCCAATCCCCCAGTTCACATTATAGTATAGAAAACAAAGCTGGCAATTTTTTTAAAAAAGGTATCTAATTTATGAATTTCATAACACTAAATTATTTAAATATATTCCTAGGGTTATTCAAACATCATTTTTCTGCTTTTAAGTTTAATATATAATATATAAAAATACTGTCAAATAAGTCAGCAAATAAATTTAATTAGTATTTAATGTGTACGTATTCAGATAACTACACACAAAAATTATTAAATCAATATTATTTTTGAATACATACAAATTTTCCTAAAATTTGATGTATAATTTTCAATAAATAACAGACCTACATTTGTAATGGATAAACTAAATATATTGTGAGTAATTTGGTGTCCAGTACTATCTCCCATGATGGTTTTGGCTGAAATGATTTATAATATGGGTTAGTTCTTTACACCGTTAAATTTTGACAATGGAAAACTGGTCCATTCAAAGATTAAACTATTATAACAACAATGTATCTGAAGAAGTCCACACAATTGGATGAAACATGTATTTATAATAATTAAATACTTAGTTAATTTATTTCCTGTTCTATGGTCATTGCTACCACTTTTAAGGAGTATACTAAATATATCAAATTTATGTAGCATTACCTCTTTTAAACAGACTTTCTCATACTATTAAATTGGATATGCATTAACTTGCAAATGTACGAATTATTATGCATTATTTATATAAAATGTTTGTCTCTATACACAAATGTATAATTATCTTAACTTATAATTTTAATGTTTATGTACCAAAATAAGTTTACCTTAATACAAATAATTAATTTCCCATTTTCACTGTCCCCTGGACACACAAACTGCAGACCCATAGTGATTTCTGGATTTGCTTGTTTAATTAAGCTGCCTTTTAACTCGTTGCTTGTTATGGTTGAAATACTCTGTGAATCAAATAAAATTTAAGTTATAATTACTTCAGGTATATAACGCATTCATATTATAAAAATCATGATGGATACTACAAAAAAATTACTGACACAATTATTGCATCAATACATACTGAAGACACTGTATGAAATTTTAAATAAACAAATTATCTAATATTTAAACTGACAGTTGCTGCTATAAGCCAGAAATTGTAGTGTCGCTATGACAATGATATCTTAGTTACCTTTCACTATGAAAATAATGAGCTACAAAATTATTTAAACAATTTAAATAACTTTCATCCCAAACAATTCCTTCCAAAACTTTTCCAACCCCCCCTTTTTCCCCCCCATTCCCCTCACACTTGCTGACGAAAAAATGTATGTTGTCTACTCAGTCCTATACAAGTGGGGATGGCCTAACGTAAGGGAAAGAAAAAGGGTGTCTACATTAAAATAAAATATGTGTGAAGAAATGTACAGCAGGACTTGCAATGTCCATATTGGTGACAACGGCCTTGCAAGCTTTTATCCATAATTTTATTTGTTTTTTCTTGTGCATTTGTAGCTCTGATTTTATCTTGTCTATTCCGAATTTTGACAATTATTCTCCCTTCTTGTTTATTTTCCGAAATTTCGTTTCACAATTAAATTCTCCCATTTTGTCTTTTCCCGTTTATCCGAATTATTTGCCCTCTCTTCTATTGTTTTATCTGTTTTAATTGTAGCTAATTGTCGGACGATAAACTAGTGTTTACACATTACTAACTCCGAAAAAGACACATCTCATTATTTCTACTTCCAAAAGATGTTTCTGTAGAAGTTTCCAGAAATTAATTTATTTTAACCACACCTTGCTTACGTGACGTCACTTCATATTTGCGATTTTTTTAAATTCCAACAATTTTTTTAATTTTTCACTTTATGATGCAGAAAACGAGTCCCCATTTTTCCGTCGTAACCTATTTCCTTTTTTTAGATTTCCATACTTTTGTAATGGCCATTTATGGACTCTTCGTACGTTTAGTAATTCCCCTTCAATCCCCCACTCCTAGGATTACGTATTTTCTGCCATCTTAGGTAATCTCTAGTCCAGCTTCCTACTAGAAAAGACCAGAAATCTTCACTTAGTAACGCGGAGCCGCTGCTGTCTATACTTTGTCAGATACTCGCGGGTCTTATCTAAATTTTAAATAATTATTTTGACAAATATATAATAAATAATTTAATTTGCATCTTTGTCAGTATTTTTATAATTTAAATATGAAATATTACGACGTTTCGTCTCTCATTTGAGACTTCTTAAGGTAAAAATTTAGCTGTACATGGAACCTCGACTCCTTAGGCCGAAATGCTGAATTTTTTTGGGTGGGTGGGGGTAAACAGACTACATGAGGGTGATCCTGAAACAGGCAACTCCACTTTAATAGCATTGGCGAACAGATATGCGCATCACTTCGAAGTAGTATCTGCGATGAAGACCCGTCTGCAATATAATTATCTTACGTAGGAGGCAGATTGGCGAAGTCTGACTATTCCGAATTCCGTGCTTATTCGAGGCAACCAACGAAACTTAATAAATTACAACGAACGCGAACTCAACGCACTCGAACAATGGAAAATTAGTGCTATGGTTGTTAAATACCCTACGTAAACGACACTTTCGCCGTCATAAAAGTTGATCGCGACTCCAATTACAAGACACGTTTAAGTATCTTAGAGTTTTACTTTATTCGCCCTAACATGTACGTTATAGATCATGAACACCATACGAAAAGTAAAATCTGACTAAAACAGCTATTCCCTGTGCTTTAGTGTAAAAGCATTACCAACCCAACCACTGCTCGCTCCATATACTCAACACTCATACGACAAATTCTGATGTGTGACGCTATACAGTGAAGTTCAATGTCTGCAACCTCCAGGTTGCACAAAACGAGGTCCTTACAGTCATTTCCAAGGCTTCCTGCAGGTCAAACACTGAAGGCGTCATTCCAGAATTGAACATTCTGTCACTTGTGGTCATACCTCACGCTTATACACTATCAATAAGCTCCACTTTGTTCACTAATATTCCATTGCTCACTATAGTGCTGCAAGCTACAATTTCTAATGATATTTATTTCATTAAAACTGTATGCTATCAAAAAATAGAATACCCTGAAAGAAGATCTGTCTGTACTTCCAGACATTGAACTGTATGTGGAATCTCTGTGTTGATGGAAACGGCCAATAAGTGACCCAGAAGATCCATCTGAAACAAAAACAACTCTGTTATCAAAGAAAAATTAAATTAGTTATATTATAAATAAGTATTCAGAATTAAGATGATATAAAAATATATAGACGTCAAAAAATTATTTTCGAAGATATACTAACTTAGCATCACTTCTTCCTTGGCTCTACAGCCCATTGAGGGCGACTGGGGACTGTCATCTTTACATGACACATTCCGAATTTGGAGTGACACATGGTCAGCGATTCGATTCTCCAGCAGTCTTAATCCCAGTCTCCGTGACTATGACGAAACAAAAATCCAAGCCCATGTCAGGATTCGAATCCAGGACCTCTACGTTGTGAGACAGTCACGTTAGCCACTAGACCACAGGAGATCGGCCTTAGCATCACTACGCGACAAAAAACATTCCTAATCTATCCCTTCTCTTATCCACAGTCGACCTGATAGGCGCAGGCCCTCAATGGGCTGTAGAGCCCAAATATACGTATCTGATAGAGTGAGAAAGATATTACAAAGAACTATGATGAAATTAATTATGCTTTATGATTATCAACTAGTAAATAATCGTTTTTAATTGTGATTTGTAACATTAAAATTACACGTGAGAGCCTAAAGGCTGCCAGGCACTTTTTCGTGAGTGCCAAACACCTACTGCGTGACGAATGTAAAACATGTAAGAAGACATCTGTTTACATCCGGCGGATAAAATTTTCACATTGGCTGTAATTTATTAGATTACAACCAATTGATGCTATTTAAAATTGCAGCTTATTGGTTACTAGAAAATGGAGAAGTTGAATTCGGAGCCACACAAGGCGAAATGGAAATAAGTTTGGTTCAGAGGCACTCATTCAATTGCGGGCCGCTAGCGAGAACCGTTTCAGTCATTTGTATTCTGAGTCCAGATCGAGGAAATGTTTTTAAAAAAGTGTAGATGTCTCGACTATTTCGGCTAAGGCGGGTTACATGCAGCCAGTTCATCCCGACGGAGAGTCAATAAGAAGCAGAACGACTCAACAGGCGCGTCTCTAATGATTATCAACCAGAAACAGACCGTCACAGCCGGCACCAGAGGAAACAGCTGCAGTCTCCTGTCGGTATCGTTGACTTAACATTTTTAAACTACAGATTGCCAGTCCTATTTGCCAAAGAAACTTAGCTTCATTTTGGTTTATCCAACAGAGTTTGAATGTAAATTTATGAATGCTCTACTGTTTTTCATTTGTAATTAATTTTTAACCATTTCTTTTGTTGTTCGTATATCAAGTATTAATTTTGTTGAGATTAAATTTAAAATCATTAATTTAATATTTTTCGTATCTTTTGAACCCTACTTAATAATTTACCCCTTTTGACATATAAATAAAGGTTGCAAGTGGCTCCCATAAATTTCTAAAATTTATAAAATTAAACGTTTTATTAATTATCCATAGTAAATTAACTATATTTATTCCATATTCTATCACTGACATTGTATTATTTTGTAGTTATCTTAATAATAATTTCTAGTGTAGCAGAAACCTACATTTATCTGATTCAGTTCCGTGTTCTTTGAAAAAGCCTTCATGAAGTGGAACATCAGTAAGATTTACTTCAGTGTTATTCGACTGGACAAAGTTCGGTACAAGTTGTTTCCTTCTCTTCTTTTCATCTTCGGCTTAAAATTTTAAGGAAAAATATGTTATTAAATATATATTGTACACATTTAAACGATAAAATTAAATATACTGAGTCTTTCAGAACACAAATTATTGTAATTTATAAAAGTAATTGACATTTCTAAAAAGAAAATTACAATTAGTAACTCTATACTTCAGTAATAAGTGAACCATTTTTTCCTCGCTAAATAGTACGTGTAAAAAATCTAATCACTCTTTACGTACCAGCATGTAAATACTCATGGATGCAACACCCTGGGCCAACAAAGCATACCACTAGTAATAATACAAATACAACAACAGCAGCACCAATCGCCATAACAAGAATCCGTCCCCATGGGCCAAGATCAAGGGTCATCTGTAATAGATACAATTACACAAATGATATCAGATTTATGTATTTATAATTAATATATTAAAACAGTAGTGAATGATTAAATTGATTAAAATTAGTCTGTGGATATACCACGTGGGTTATGCTAATGACACGAGGTCAGGATTTTGGGCGAAACCTCCGATGGTTCGTTCCGCAGGAATGAATTAGATAAAATAAATCACGCAAAGTAAAACGTGGGTTTATAAAATATATGTAAATTTCTATTGCAATTTATTTTTTGTTTTATGCATATATACATAAAACATTTCGAGAAAGTCTTCCGTAAAATGTAATGGATAATAAGTATAGAGTGTGTTAAAAAGACGTTGTCGTAGCCTACATATCCCGTTCGTTCGTATGAATACAATTAATGTTTTTAACAATGATAGTAGCGTTCAACCAAGACGGTGAAGGGGAAGTTCCTCCTTAAAAGACAAGACTCTCCCTCTCCTTTACCTACTGCGCAACTAAACACGCCACGTAGAATCTCACGAACTGTACCCACCATCATTCAACACCTCGCCGCTTATTATGTTTGTCTGTACATGTGTTGTTAAGACTTTGTTTATGGTCTTCTCTTTTGTGCCATAACGTATTTATTAAATCAACTATGATGTCAACTGTTTCGCTTTTTTACGTGCTCATTATTGCTTAATGATTGCCATAATAACGAGGGCTTAGAACGACCGCAAATATTGAGGAAATGTGAACAGGAAGCCACTGCGGTACTTTCAGTTCCTGCGACAGAAGCGAAATATACCAACAAATGCAACGATATCGCGAAGAACTATTTATAGAAACTGTCACTGTAGTATTCCATTATAGGAAAAATATTCAATTCTATCCTTCCTTGATCATTATTTAGAAAATAACTACTAAATGTAAATTTTTCAATTTCATTGGATGTAAATTAAAAAATATGGCGGGTGAAAAGGCATTGCTTGTCTTAGAATCAATGGAAGATAGAACCACTGGTCAGTCAGAACTCGCAGTGTGTTGTAAATTGTGTGGAGACTAGTGGAACATGGCGAGTATTACAGCCCATGGGGTCCAGAGCTTTCAGTGAAAAAAATATAGGTTCGGTTAAACTTTTAAAAACCAAGTTACAAGTAGGAGGCACCGACAGTGATATCTTGTCTTTTCAGTATGCATCAGGCGAGGCTTTGTTTTTTTTATTATTATTTTAAAAACTTTTATCGTACAGATTATCAGTTAGGACGATAACGATACAGTATATACAATATTAAAAAGGTATATAATTAACATGATAACGTTAAGATAGGTTAATTCATTTAATTAACCTACTTTTGGAGAATTGGTTGTGTTTATTTATTTTTGCGAGACCTGAGGGGCATACGACTTAGGGGGGTGAGGATTGACAGGTAGAGAACTGATTTATGGAGGATTAATGAGGATGTGGTCTGCGGACCTGATGGTAGAGTGCGTTAGGGTGTGCCTGAATGATCAAGGGGAAGGATGAGAGGTCAATCGGAAGTTTTCTTTTGAGGCGACGGGATCGATGCAATGGACTGCAGTGGTAGATCATGTTGTTGATGTAGTGAACACAATTTAGATCAAGGCCGTTCCACCTTTGACAGTTATAAATCTTTGCTTGAGAATGTGGGGGCAGAGTATGAAGACTTAAAGTTTTCACTACAGTGATATGTAGCTTAGCTACATATAATTGGTATTGCAGAGTTAAATCCTCTTATTTCTCGTCACGAAGGCGATATTTTACGATTTTGTTAAAAAGTGGAGATAGGGGACAATGTTTGCTGTTTAATTATTTGAAAAATTAAATTAAATTACATGCAAAAGGGATTGTTTGCACATGAAATGTGGAGCATGTAAAATCATCCAACACAGATCATTTTTTTTATTTCGTAGTTTATGATCCTGTCAACTAAAAGTTATCGACGACTATTTCATCTGCACAGGTGAAGGATTTATTTGGCATTTCACTTTATAAGGAAAATCATTTCTCCTAAGATAAGGGATCATCTGCAGTAGTCACTGGGTCACTAGTGGATTTCAGGACTTCAATAAAATTCGTCCCAAATTTAAATTGCTCTCTTGTCCCATCGCTTCTGATATTGATATAGCACCTGACGTCATTCATTTTCAGTCAAATGACGCAGTGAAATAAATATTTAATACGGTAACAATAGTTTTACGAAACTTCAACCGCAGAAAATTTTCTGCTTGTTAAAGAATTTTCGGTGAAATTGTTGCCTGTAATTTCGTCTAAATATTTTTGTGAACAAAGACTTAATGCATCAAGAAAGAGTCAATATAGATGCTTGTAATGTAATAAAATTACACGAGTTAAGTCGTAAGGCCTTCGAAGCATTTTTTTTATGCGTGCGCGTGGTTGGGCTTTTACCGTCACTCAGACAATGAAAACGGACCTTTTCTGCACAATGGCTTAAAGAACCTTTCACGAACAAAGGAGACAGCCGCACCTGAGAGATTTGCTTCTGATTAGGTATGGCTACTGTACGGAACTAATACGAAACGTGTGTGATGGCACTTGTTTACATCCTGCAACTGAAGTTTTTCTTATTGGCTGCAAATTATCAAATATCAAATGGGTGCTATAGGAAATTGCAAGCGATTGACTACTGGAACTTTTGGGCATCTACGAGGTGACGTCAAGGCTGATTTTGAGGAAAAAGGACAGAAAATTTCTAGTCGCTGGGGGGGGGGAGAATGAAGATTGATCGCAGTAGAAATTAAGCATATGAGTCATACTGTGCGGAATACAATATGGCATGTTTCGCAGCATTATCTGTTTCAATGTTTGGTGACGTCACAAACTTTCTAAATGCTGACACATTCGCATGTCTTTTAACTATTTTCTTTTCACGTTTGTGCTTGCGGCTCTCTCACTTCACCCTCACACCACCGGTGTTTTTCATCGTTTTTTTAAAAGAATATGAGTACCAAGTTTTGTTGCAATCTGTCAACGCGAGTAAATCTTTATAATGAACACACATGTATATAATACATATACATATTATATATATATATATATTATTCGATATAATGGAATTAAAATTAATGATTCATAGTTTTAATATATATATATATATATATATATATATATATATATATATATATATTAAAACTATGAATCATTAATTTTAATTCCATTATATCGAATATGGAAAATTTATGTGTCTAACTTTGTAATTAATGTGAAGATGAACAACAATTGCTCACCTATCGGTTAATCGTGAACCGGTTAACTGGTTACTACGTTTCGCGTAATTCCAGGGCTCGTTATGTGATTTTCGTGGAAATCTCGTTTTCATTACGAAATTTAACTGGAATAGTATGTTCACCTAAATCTTTGATAAAATTCTGTATCTAATAGCCCGAATCCATCTGATTCGTACGAAATCTCTATCAGCAACAACGATAACAAGCATCGGCTATCATATTGTTATGACGTTCCAATGATCTCTGTGTTCTTATTTTGTGATATAATTTATTTTATTTTCATAACAAATTAAAATATCCAAATAATTGAATCAAACAACGAATAAATTTATAATAAAATATTCATAGTACAAAAGTTAACAATTTTAAATTAGCAAGTGGATATAACGGATAGTAATTCACATTTGTAGAGAAGCTAACGGGATCAAAATTTGTGGAGTGGCTGCAAAACTTATTTGAATCGTAGGAACGTGAAGTCATTTAAAACCTTAAATAAATTTACGGAAAACTGGGTCCACATTCGGTTTGCAAACGCAATATCTACCATACGCAATATCTAACATACGTTCTATCAAACATGTGCGCAACTGGTGAGTCGTTTTGTAACTGCAATCCAAACCGATTAATGCAGCTTTCCAAATAATGTTACCTTGACTTGAAAGTGGTTTAGACAACAGCTGAGTACACATAAAAACACCTGTCGCTCCAATAGTGGAGCAATGCAGATTAAAAAGTTTTTGTGTCGCTTTTGAAACATATAGCTGACATCTGGTCACCCTAAACGGACATGCACGGTCAAAACGCTGTCGTATAGCATAGCGGTGTCTCTTTCTAGATGTTAAATTTAAAAAAGTATTCGCTATATGTGCACTAAATTATCAATGGTGCCAACTTTTAATATTATTTACTTTTCGTTGAGGCCGAAGGATCGAGCGTCCAAGTGTTCATGAGCCTGTATTAATTAAAATGATAATATAGGTGCCATATGGCGCAGATGGCACTTGCATCATATTTCAACGCTGGGCGATTGAGAGCCAAGATTTGCTTACCTAACTATAGTTCAGATGACAAAATTATTATTATTTTTGAAATGTGATTTAGAACTTGATACATCATGCAAATTACTCAATTTACCTCCAAAAATATTAATGATTTAGCATAACCTTATCTCATAATTTGATAGAAATTAACTGAGTGTAATATTTTTACAGTAAATAAATTGATCATAAGTCAGAAAAAAATAATAAAGAAGTCTGTGCCATAGAAATATAGTTACACATTTAGTTTATAATTTAGGAATTAATGAAGTGTAATTTAGAGTTGAAATGTTATATATGGGAAAAATTAAGAAAATAGGGATCACCATGAACCACGTAAATTTGTTTTCTTCAAATAGGATATTAGCTTTTTTCAGATTGGAACCCAAGTAGAGAGTCTTCGTTTCGGAACATCTGTGTGTTCAGTATAACCCAATTTTTTAATTCTCGGATTATTAAAGTTAGTTTACCGTAAGCGGCACAAATGACCTGCACGACGCAAGACACCATTCACAGCTACGAATAGTAGAACCTCTACGAATTCAAAATAAGCCTATGTAACAGTCTTCAAATGATATAGAAACATTGCAAGTGCACCTGCGGCCCGCACAGACAAGAAAGTTAATAACAGGAAGTAGTCCTGTAGGTATTCTTATCTTACGGTACAATAATTAGGGTGTTAAATTTGCTGTTTCTACTTGTATTTGCTGTGGCTTACGTTGGAAAGCCGAGTTTTTCCATTCGAAAGACCCATGTAAAAGTTTCTGTGACCTCAAAACCACGAACTTTTGAGCCACTTTTCAGATTTCCGTTAATAACTAAAGTATGAAGCATTCAATTACAATGTCCAGTCCCAAATTGCAAAGCATTAAATTCTGCGACGATTGGTGTACTTGATTTTGAAATTTGGTTGAACAGATTTGTGAAAATCATTCGCCAAATGTAGGGCATTTGAGGGGGGGGGGACGATGACGTTCGTGAGAAACAAAAAGTATCATAACGTAAGTAAAATGATTGTTTTATTTAAGAATTAATATCTCGAACATTGCCGGGCACCCAGTTAATATTTAATAGAACCGAAGCAAAGAATGTAAAACTACACAGAGAAAAGAAATAACAGCAGTTGAAATACGATAGACATAGTTATTTTTTCACGAAGTATTAACACTGGTGGAGACATGGAGAAGGGAATGCTGCGACCCCACAGCAAACTCGTCTTCCGTCATTCGGAAGGGCGTGAGAATAGTACCCAATGCCCGACCTACCTGATGCAGGTTTTCTAGGGTTTTCCCTGCATCTCTTTAGGTAAAACACCGGGTAGGATCCTTAAACCATAGGCCTTGGCTACCTTACTCTACCTTCCGCATCCCCCTCTTTTCAATTCCCTTCCTATGCTATTAAAGGGGTGTTGCCTGTTTCAGGATCACCCTCGTGTAGCCTGTTATATATATATGTTACTCTTCAATTTTCGATACAGTTGTTTCTGTTCTCACTCTTTCAAGTAAGTCGCGCAATATTGAGTATACATTAATTAGAATTTGACTTTTAAAAGAAGTCATATAAACCATTATTCAGTTTTGGTATTTGTCACGGCTGTGTTGTAGGTCCATTAACAGAAACACGAAGCCTTTTGGGAAATCGCACTTTTCCATTTAAATTTTAAATCACTTGACACTAAAATTTTAACTATTTAAATTTTCTTGCTCCGAGCTTTCATTTAAACCTTGGTCATCAACCATGTGTACTCATCTCGAAACGTGCAAGGAGCTGAACTAAGTACAGTAGAGACCCGCTTATACAACATAATAGGGACTGGCTGCATTTGGGATGTAGGATAATCCGAAATGTATGAAATAATTCTTTTTCCTTTAATTAATATACAGAGTAACCCCGTTCTACTGCGGGATCCCGGGGACATGTTTTACATCCTTGTTATAACGTATCCGCAGTATAACGAAAATTATATTCTGAAATAATAGTATATGTGAATTAACCGTGCATTTAATGTTAATATAACACCCTTATTTATTTATTTTACAATTATATTTAAATAAAAACGTCAGAGAACAGTAATTATTTTTTACGTTACTTCACAATGAACTCGCTTACTTTAAATTTACGAACTTGACTGACAGGCATACTGTTTGATGGATACACGATGCATTAGGTGTATGTGTTCACAGTATCCCTGACGCTTCATCCATCCCATCACTTATTTTATCTGTGACATAATTAATTTTTAGATCATCTTCAGAATCAGAAATGTTGACGCTTGTCTGTTGACTTTCGCAATCGTCGTCAGTTCTTTTCACGGAAGCAGCTATTTCCTCATCTGTCAAAACATTAACAACAGGGACGTCCTCGTTCTCTTTTACAAGTTGTCAAAATTATTCTGCTGCAGTCATGTTTCTAACACTCTATAAGCGATTTCAATATCAACACCGATCTTTATTTTATGAGTTGCATTGGCGTCCTCGTCATTCGCGAACAGTTTTCCATCGACGTGGGACAAACCTTGTCGTCAGAAACTCGGTTACTTAAAGTTCAGAATTATGATGTCGCTACTCAGCCCTCGGCGGCAATGAGCTTTGAATATACCTTTATCTGCTATTGTTAGGTAAGATCATTACTCCCATCTTTTTAAAGTAAAATATCATCAGATGGATGAGAAGAACAACTGTCGAGAAGAAGCAGGGCCTTTTCCTCGAGTCTCTTTAAACGTAAATGTTGCGTAACAGTTGGCACAAAATTACGTTAAAACCACTTTTGAAAAATGACACTGATCATCCAAGCTTTAGAACTGTTCTCATAAGTCAGTAAATATGTTTAAAGTAACGCGGGCTTTTACTTTTCGATGTGTAGTATGACAACTGAGTCGGTCTATCTTTATTTAATTTAAATTCCAATTTATGAACGTCTTCCTTCATATTTTTTTCAGTAACAGTTTATAATAAAGATAAATTGTATTGTCGTTAATTACAATATCCTCCCTTTTCATCACATTATTCAATCGACTTCGAAATTCACTAACAGCTTTCCTCTCATTTGGTGCATTTTCCTCTCCCGTATTAATCTGTCAAAATACAGGTATAATTTTCCACCATGAAAGCCATTCACTAGAAGCCGAATGCGTCAACACCACTAAGAAGAGAGTTAAATTTTAGTTCCTTAGCTTTTAAAATTACCCCATTCACTGGAAATACCAATTTTAACGTTTTCAACTGTCTTTTTTCTATCGTATAATGTTTACGCTTAATTATTGCTGTCATTATTTTCATTACACTAAGTGGTTATAACGTATTTCTTTACTAATTTTTCAATTATGTCGGGTCGATGCTGAAACGGAATTGAACAATCTGTGTGAGTTATTAACGAAATTCCTTTTTTGTATTATATGACAGTCCCGTGTACGCCATTATATACGTAATATAAAATGTTCGCCGCGCCATCTATTGATGGCACGAATACGAGTCGTCTAGTTTTCAATGGCTGCCTCATAGATCCGGCTGAATTTGAGTGATGGCCTAGTTATGTTGACTTTAAGGGCATCAGGCGGCTTATTGGCATAGACCTGCGACTCCACGAAACCAAACAAGAAAAAGTTTAGTGGGGGACAAATCGCAAGATTTTGGTGGTTCATTCACGTCACCTCAAAGTGTTCATGCACAATGTCCATCGTGGCGTCCTCTGTGTGACACTTGGCGCCGACAGGCTGGAACCATATGTCGTCTACGTCCATATCGTTCATTTTAAGCAAACGGAAATCGGTTATCATTGTTCTGTACGCTCGCCGTTGACGGTGATGGACTCACCAATGTCGTTTGCAAAAAAGTACGGACAAATAACGCCGCCGGCCCAAAATTCACACGAAACAGTAACTTGTTTTGGATGCAGTGTCACCTGGCGACTGGCGTTGTCTAATATACAGAAATTATGTTTGTCAACGTATTCATTAATCCAAAAATGCCCCTCGTCATTAAAGATGATTTTTCGACCGCAATTGGGGCCCTTTTCCAAACGCCCCGTAGCCCAGTTAGTGAACAAACGGCGTTGTCTATGGTCATTAACTTTGAGATTCTGGGTCAGATGGATCTTATACGGGTGTAGACCCAAGTTCCCCCGCAAAATTGGACAAGTTCTGGCCGAGTTCTTATGCACGGCGTGGAATTGACTGATTAAGGGTTCTACTACACACTTTCACGGACCGCGGCGACGTTCTCGGCCTAACTGGCGTTCCTTTGAATTACGGGTATTGGCTGATTGTTTACCGAACCAGTCGATTTAATTTGGCCACCAAACGACGGAGAGTCGCCTTGAAGGGTCACCGCGGTTTGCCGTAAATTGGGCGCAGCGCGTGCAAAGTTTGCACTGGACCACTCATTTTGATAATAAAAGTTATGGTTTGGACGTACTGCTCAATCAACTTCCCAGTGACTGAATTAAACAACAGAGTATATGGGGAACAAAAGCCAAAATCCATTCAGTAAAAATTCAAACAAAACATAATCCTATGCACCATTACAAACTCTCCCTGGTTCCTTAAAAATTCCGTCATCCACCATAACATCAAACTTCCCAAAGTAAAGTACGTAATCTCCAAATCCATAAGCTCCCTAATTAACAGCGCCCTGAACCACCTGAACCCCACGATCCAGCAATTCCATGACAATCCTCCTCCATCTCCACGCTTCCGTCGGTTCAAAATAAAACTCCCAATAGATCTTATCCTTCCCCCTGATCATTCAGGCACATCCTAACCCACCTTACCATCACACCCGCAGACCTCATCCTCATATATCCTCCAATAATCAGTTCATGGCCTGTCAACCCTCACCACCCACGTCGTATGCCTCTCAGGTACACACAAAAATAATTACATGGATTAACCTACTTCCATATCCAATATATACATTATTTTTATTTTGTATTCATCATTTTAATATTGTATATACTCGATCATTTATTGTACATACTGATAACCTTTAAGAGAAAAGTTTTTTATATGAATAAGAAAAAAAAACAGATGAGACAGACGCCTCCAAAACAACATTGCCGCCACAGGCTGCCAACATTGACCCGCCCCAATTGAAATACCTATTTAAGCCTTATTTCCCGTTTGACAGGCTATGACAGGGTAAACATGTTATTGCAAGATAATCAGACCGAAGAGAATATATCTCTCAAGCGTGAAATAATATTTAAATTTAACTAACATTTTATTTAAGCAATTATAATTTTAATTTGTTAATAAATATGCAAGTCATGGAGCAGATGATTGAGGTACGTAATATAAAGACCAGGGTCACACACCCAATTTTATTTTTATTTTGATAATGTGCATATGTATCTACATACATTGTTTCACGCTAATGAGATCTTAGAGATGGTTAAAGTATCTTCTCCTTATAAATATAATTGTTTCTGTTTATGATTGTGTGTGGTTATTAATGAATCAGTAGATTCATCGAGGTGGTCACGACGTCATGAAGTAGTGGCCAGTAAAAATGTAAATTTTCAAAAATTAGGCACTCATGCTGGTGGTTTAATCATGTGTTGACAAGAGTTTACTGTCGAACTAAATACTGTAAGGACCAAATGCCAATGAATTCCCAGACATCGCCATGCACCCATCCAGTACGAGAATTAATAACATCTGTTTCATCGTCACGATCAATATTGATTGATAATTTAAGTTCAGACTGCTTGATACAGCCTTTCTGCTAGAAGCAAGTTGTCAGACGACACTTTGCCTCGCGACAATTTAGTGTCGCCGACAGTTTCGCTTGTAGTGTGCGGCCAGACAACGGTTCTCTGCTCAATCATTGCACAACACTTCACAAATATCCTATAAGCCATCAAGTATTTGACCAGGTAATTATGGAAGTTCTTCGGACTAGTTCTCAGTTACAAGAAGTTTACTCGTCGGAGATTTCTACGACGCCAGTCTTTTTGATTAATGTTAAAAATATGTTAAGAAATATTGTCTATTCAAATTTGTAATTGTATTTTAATTAATTTTTTTGGATTTAACTTCTGTTGGAAAATAATTACTATCTATACCTGAATAATCCCAAATTTCTGGACGTAACGTCGTAAAATAAATTAATAGTGCTTTGCTGACATATTGCCTGATTTGTTAAGAATTTTTGCCGTCATCGCTATGGACGAGTCATTAGATACCATATTACATACTGTCGTTTATCATGCGTCAAATTGTTCTGCACGTAAATTTCAATTCAGTTAATCCTAATGCTACTTATCCTTGTCTAATGCTGTGGTTTATTCGTAAATTTTCCTGGTAGCGTTAATTCTTTCACGTGCTCATTTGTTCAACTAGTTGGTGGGTAACTGATAAAGTGTTTTAGTTTTAAGATAATTTTAAGTGGGGTCTGTTAAAAAGTTAACTCTTCATTCGTCGACAACCTACTCTGGTTAGTGGTTTATGTCAAGCTTGTCAAACTCGTAGCCCACGGAGTCAAGGAAGTTAAACAACTCTCAAGTATTAATTGAAAATTTAGTTTATTTTCATATTTGCAAAGAGCTGAAAAACTGTAATATTACTTAGTCAAGTGCATCAGTCACCTGGAGATAGTCTTTAAAAACTTTTTTAATAAACTACTTTCACACTTCATTACATTACGACGTAAATAAAAATAACCAACCTTTAATAAAAACTTCCTTTATGCATAGTTTTTGTTGTTGTTATGAATTAAAATTTTTAATTCAAGATTTATTTATTTGTTATTGTATAATATACTTTAATTAAACCTTATTCGAAAACCTTATTTGTTACGGGCATAAATGGACTTAAATAGGACCTCAAATTTCAAATAGCTTCGGGCCTCTTCCAGTCCCAGATTATGGCAATGTTCGTTTCTGTCTATGTTTGCGGACATCTATTTTCCTCGTGAAATTAACTAAAACTTTTTCGAGACTGACTGATTAATATTTGTCGTCTTAGATAAAAATTGGAGTTATACAATCAGATATTCGAAAGATTGTGAGATCATCGCCAAAACCCTAAAAATATTTCGATACTCCTTCATTGTTTGAATAAAATTTATTGAAATTTTATTGTAATCTTTAATGTATTTGTTCCTGTTGAATTCATATTTGTGTTACTATTGAAGTTTTTTCTTTTGTTACTTATTATTTTATATTCTTGTATGTGACACAACCATTTCTATATTGTAGTAAGAAAGAAGTTTTCTAATAATTTTAAAGCAAGACTTAACTTGCATGTATAGTTAAAGAGAGTGCGGCCATCATCATTACTTAAAATGTAACTATGCGTTCCATGGGAGACATTTGAGTTTGATATGTTTGTTTTCTGGCTTTATTTGTACAGTGTAGTACAAGTTGTACTGCAGAAATTGCTTGCTCCCGAAATTTAGAAATTTGTAATGTCCCCATTGTATTTAAGATATGCGCCGCTCAAATCCTAACCATTGTACCAGATGTTAACATTGATTTGCAACTATGCAAAATACGGAGAATTGTTCTTTCTTTAACTGTTTACTGAAATATGTAATTTTCTTTCTTTTGAAAGCATACACGACTTGTTTAAATCAGTTAATTTAACGTTTCCTGGGGTTTTCTACAAATTTCTTCAATTCCTGTCTGATTAATTATGTTACTAAATATTTTACAGTTCAGCTTGTAAATAAGCTATTGTAAAGGGGGTTCTTTCAGCATTTAATCTTAATTGTTTTACTTTAATGTTCTCGACTATTCGCCACCTTAATTCAGAATTTGTCGACAGAGTATTAATTTCACACAAATTTATTTCACATCATTCGTCACGTGATGGGCCCCCGGTTTCCACATTTGTGGTTACAAACAGGAAACTACGTTTTATCGCTGCTCTCCGGTTTGATTTTTTACCCATACACGAGGTATTGTATTCACCTATATATACTACCGTGAATCTTTAGCAATTGTCTCCACGAACCACAGTTTTAATTGATATAGATACTGACAAACGTGTTAAAAAACTTTATTATTTCGCGAAATGTTATAAACGAAGGCTCTTCCAACTTATAGTTAAAACAAATACTCAGTTCATAAGTTAAATTTAGTAAAACACATTTGATAATTGTTCTGACCATATCTCGAAGATTACAGGTGAATAATTACGGCCAATTTTGGTCAGAATGGAATAATAGTTATTTATTAAAATATGACACGACGTTTCGACTGCTTCGACCGT
This sequence comes from Eucriotettix oculatus, assembly GCA_034510155.1. Lineage (NCBI taxonomy): Eukaryota > Metazoa > Arthropoda > Insecta > Orthoptera > Tetrigidae > Eucriotettix > Eucriotettix oculatus. The sequence continues at coordinate 183,281,818 of CM067377.1, forward strand.
AACTCTTGTTACATTGGCTAAACCAAAATATCGTTAAAGACCAGAATTAATTAACACAAAATATAAAATATAGAAAACACACTTTTCGTGTCAAGACATACACACATTAATAACCACAACTTCAACTGGTCTAACGTTAAAATTTTAGACACAGAAAACAATTATTTTTCGTGACTAATTAGTGAAATGCTATACATCATATCTCATTTTTCCTCTTCAAATATCAAAAATGATATCAACAACCTTAATCAAATTTACGATTTTTAATTGTCTGAATATAAAACAACTATTTTATAATACAAATCGGTATTTGTTAAAATATTATTTTTATTCAAATTTGTAAATGACTCAAGAACGTCTCCCGAAAAGTAAAGGCCTTTCCAGTCGGCATAATCCTTCAAAGGTGCCCCACGCCATGAAAGGAATGCGAAAATATCCTATTTACCTCGTCAGTAGTGCCACAAAAAGCCTCAGAGAAGTTGGAGCTTAATTTACAATTTTTATAAAAAAATTTGTGCTATATATGTTGATGAAAACTTTTAGGTTTATTTTTGGGAAAGTGTATCAACCCAACGATCTTACGTATTATTATGTGGGCATATTATTATTTCAATTATACTTATTTTATAGATTGTTTCACACCAGAAGAAGTTACAATGATAGGAACGAAACATCGTGACATATTTTAAGTAATTAAATTTAGTAACTAATCAATTTGGTCGGCTCATTCGGAAACTTCATTAATCGCATTTAAAAAATTTATTTTCGTATTCCATTTCGGATGAATAGTTGTACCTCAGAACTCATAATTTAATGGCATCTCTTTGGAATATTCCTCAATCTTGACACATGATTGATTAACCGGACTAATACCAAAGTTAACATATTAACTGATAGAAACGTGGGTTTATGAGATACTTTTAAAATTCTGGGTACATAAATCATTTTTTCTTTTCATAACTTATGGGGTCAAATTTAAAAGCGCGGTATATTTTTTATTTATTTCAGTATGTAATTTGCTGTAATTTTCCCAACCACCACGGTCAATCCATGCGGCTAGTCAGAGTAAGTCAATATATAAATAGTGTATACAGTTTTCTTTTATTAAATTTTAAGTGACAGATTTGCTGTAAATAGTTTGATTATTTAAATTTCTAATGAATATACTTACTATAAAAACTAAACAAATTTAATACTTTCATTAATTTGAGCCCTAACCCAAAAATAATGCTGTGAATGCATTAAAAGTTACCAAACAAAAATGATTGTAAAATCACACTACACGTTTAAACTGAAAATTCAGTTCACCTAAATGATTTATTTTTGAAGATAGTTAAATAAAATCGTTGTGGTCTATATTAGGCGAGAGAAGTTAAGCATTTCGATAATGTCAAACACGAGAAAAAATTAACAAATATTTTGTTAAAAAACAGTGATATAAAGAACTATTGCTGATCAAAACATTATTAAAAGAAAGGTCAGGATTCAATTATCTTTATTGTACCAGTGTAAATCATCGTTTAATAAATATACCTTAATATTTCATAGATCATTTGGTTGATTAGAATTTACTCCCCTTACAAACGCGAATGTAATAATCATTCCAAATTTTGAATGATATTTCGTTACTCTTTTCTCGGCTTAAAAGATACATTCTACTTGAACATCATATAGTAAAATATTGTTCTTTTCTAGATGCCTAATTAAAAAGCTACGTGGTATTTTAAACATTTATACATAAAGGTAACAATATCATGTTACATAAATTGCTGGGTTTCTTTCCACCTGTTATAGTCTTTGTTTTCTCCGGAACAAACAGACGTTAAGAAAATTAAAAATAATTTATGGAAATGCACCATAAATTATTAAATCTCGCGACATACTTTGCTACCCCATAAAATTAGACATTTTTACTCATCACCAAAATTCTTGGAGTATATGGCAAAATATGAAAGTATTTATTGTAAACAGTCCTAATAGGCACAAAGATAAAAATAGGCGGAAATAATATTCAAATCGCTTGATAAAATCAAAGCTGCATGAAACTTCATAAATGTTGTTAAAGGAAATTTTTAAGCTCATATAGCCGCAAATGATTGAACCAACTAAGCTACAACTTTCTTTCAAACCAATAAACGGGTTCATCATCAACTTACTAAGTCTAAATTATCACAGCCCATTTCAGAACTCGATGAAGAACGAACACTGGCAAACAGTTCTGTCAACTTTCTTCTCCACGAACGATGAATTTTTTCCGACACCGCAGCTTCATCCAAATTCAACTCAAATTTCCAATTGTTCGCAAACAACAAGCCACCTGAACGGAATTACTATATATTTTTCGCAATTCGTGTTGCCGACTGAAACAACTCAATTTCCTTACATCCAGTTTTTATTAAGTGAAATAATACGTATAACATGAAATCTTCTGAATGGAAACGGAATCAGCAGTAATATTATAAAGCAATAAAAATTATAATTAATGACGAGTTTTTAACCAGATTTGTTCGGGATTCTCTTAAAATAATTCCGGTCTTTAAGAAATATTCACTGGCCGAAAAATCTAATTATAGGTCTAATTCAATACTCCGAATCTATTATAATATAATAGAGGAAGGTTTACAAATATTGTTGGATAACATTCAATCATAGACCCGATTCGGTGTCATGACTTCTTCAACGAGAAATACTATAGTAGGGCCATGGACAAAGTTCTACAATACATTTAGAGCTGAATGAGCGAGATTTTGCCCTAGACCTGTAATGATTCTGTAAATCTTTAAGTTCAATGGACTCCGTTACTTTATGTCCATGTGTCGTTGCTTCTCCACATATTACATGGCCTTCTCAGTTTGATGAGACTTTTTGGACGCACTGATGAACGATTTGTCTCCTTCTCCTGTTCCGTCTGAGGAGGTGTCATGGGTTTGTCGCTTTGGTTACCAAATTGAAAGCGTTTTAAATAATACTTGTATCTCCAGGGAAACGGACACAAACAGTTTTACAGCGGAAGATAAAGTTTCAGCTTTTTATACGGTTTTTCAATGATGCGAGGTTGATGTTGAAATGGAATAAAACAAGCTGTGTGTGAGTATTAACAAAATACTTTTTTTTATTTTAACGGTCCGTGTATGGAATATAACATAGCTCAGATGTCCACCGAGGCTTCTCGCGGTGACACGGGTCCGAGTGGTTCAATTTTCAATAGATCCGGCTGAATTTGAGCGATTACCTCGGTTATGTTAACTTTAAGGGCATCGATCGATTGTGACTTATTGGTATTGACCCGCGAATTCAGGAAACTGCAAAAGAATAGTCTATTGCGGTAAAATGACACGATATTGGTGGCCAATTCACGTCACCTCTGCGAGAGATATCCATACCCTCAAATCGTTCATACAGAATGTCTATCGTGGTGTCCGCTGTGTAGCACAAATAGCCTGCGTCCATTTCGTTCAATTTGGGCCAAAAAAATCGGTTATCGGTTATATCGCTTGCTGTTGACTGTGATGACTACAGCCACGTCATTTACAAAAATGTACGGACCAATGACGCCGCCGACCCAAAATCCGATGCATTTCCAGCTGTTGAACCTCATATGGGTTGGCGCCGTCTCATATACGGCAATTGTGTTAGTCATTCATCCAGAAATACGCCTCATTACTAAACATGATTTTTCGTACAAAATTGGGGTCCTCTACCAAACGATACGAAGCCCAGTCAGCGAATAAACGGCGTTGTCTATGACCATTAGCTTTGAGCTCCTTTTCTTTCTTTCTCCATGGCTCTACAGCCCATTGAGGGCCTGGGCCTACCGAGTCAACTGCGGACTGTCATCTTGCATGGCACATTCCGAGTTTGGAGTGACATATGGTAAGCGTATCGATCCTCCAACAGTCCTAATCCCGGTCTTCGCGGTCATGATGACACAAACATCCAAGTCCATGCCAGGATTCCAACCCGGGACCTCTGGGTTGTGAGGCAGAAACGCTAGTCACTACACCACAGGAGGTTGGCAACTTTGAGCTCCTGGGTTAATTAAATCTTGTTCGGGTGTAGTCCGAACGTAAAATTCGCCAAGTTGAAGACTGCGAAAGACCAAGTTCTTGTGCACGGCGTTGAATTGACGGCTTCGGGTTCTCCTGCGCACTTGCACGGACCGCGACAACGTTCACAGCCTATCTGGCATTCCTTTTAACGTAAGGGAGATGGCTGATTGTTTACCGAACCGGTTGTTTCAAATTTGGCCACCAATCGATGGTGAGTGGACCGCAAATCGGCCGTAAAATGGGCGCAACGCGCGCCATGTTTCCACTAGTGAACATTCATTTTGACAGAAAATATTTTTAATTATTTGGAAGTGCTGCTCAATCATGTAACTTGCCATGGTAACTGAATAATAAATAACAATTAGACGGACGCAACCAAAACAACATGGCCGTCAAAGGCTGCCTGCCCTAATTGAAAATCCCTGTATAAAAATATATTTTATTGGATGAATCGGGTGTCAAATATTAACTTGGAAGTTTTTCACGTTCTCTACAAATTTCGTTCTATCAACATAAGACAAATATAGTAACTAATAAGATACTTTCGTTATTGTATCGTATTTTCCCTTCGTGGTGTCAGTAAGCGACACAGGAAAGCGCTGTATTAGATCTCTCTTTGAATTAAGATCAAACACCTTTGATCAATTTACACAAGATCCATATTTTACAGTGTCCTATAATTAGTCCATGAAGAGTGTTTTTAGTAAATTGTAGTTGAATTTGAGCTTCAGTTATAACAGGGTGAAAGGATTTCGCGGTGCAAAGCGGAAGGTCCAGGGTTTGTTTTCATGTGAAGACGAGTTTTTTTCCATTCTGATCTTTTAATTTCATGGTTTGATAATTCTAATTTTTACTTATCCTCTTTAATCAGTAGAGGACTAATGTTTCAATGAATTAATCTGAATATAAAATCAGTTACGTAAAATAAATTTTATGATTTAACAATCGATAAATTTTAAGGGAGCTATCCGGGAGATATTCTTTCAGGTTATTCTAGAATATTAGGCGCCCTTTATTCTAATGCACGCCATTATATTTAGTATTACATCTAGATAAACTATTATGCATTAGATTCGTGTTAATTACCCGGTAAATTACAACAATGAAAGTGAACAACCAGATCAATGTAAGATGTGTAAATTCCAGGAACATGCATTTAAACACACACAAATAAAATAATTTCGTCTATGAATTAACACTGATTTTATGATTATAATAATACTTCTAACTGCAATTATTTACAATACTAATATTACAGAGGCTTTCTAGTTATTATGACCTATAAAAATGTATCTGTTATGCAATTAACTGACCATGGAGTACTTAAATCATTGTCAGGGGGACAAATTATACTTAAAACTTATAATAAAAATGAAATTAGGAAATTATATTTAATAGCTCCAGCCTCTACTACCGACGAGTTGACATGTTTTACTATTTTACTATATATATATATATATATATATATATATATAAAATTCAAATTTCATACTTCAACAAAATACCTCATTTATTGCTTTCATATCCAAGAGCAAGTTTCAATTTTTGGTGAACATCATGATTCTTGTTATGGAATCATTACAGGATTTCTTAAAGTTCTTAACTGTGCTACATTTTGTTCACAAATGCTAGTGTCGCTGCTTTCATTTTCCCGAGTTATCAGCAGATAATGCCTTCGACCCATTTCCATTTACTCAGACAACGATTATTGATAGCAGAAACCAGTTTTAGGAAGTCATTTTCACATTTGCGTGGCAAAAATTGCATTTCACATATATTTCCGCTAAGATTTACTTGCACACACATTTGCGTGCGAGAACGTTATCCTTTTTGCAGTAATTCTTACAAAATTTGGTTACTTAATCCATTTTCAAATATGAGTTGACATTTTGTTGAAGTTAATATCATGAGAATCTGTTCATGCAGTTGAAGAACGTACGTTGCAGCTTCCAAATAACAAAGGCTCAAATTTCAAAAGTTGGAGCTAATGGAAAGCGGGTAGCATTGAAATATAATGGCTAAAAACAAAAGTTGATTTAATTTTTTTTAAGTTATAAAATCAGCTCTGTTGATATTCGTTTAACCTCTTCAGTTAAAAAATTCTTTCCATCTAAACTAACACCGTTAAGCCATGAAATATAAGTTTTACGGGTAGTCAAAATTTCAATGCTTTTTGCTCATGACATTTGTTCCAAACATTCAGATAAGTATATTGGACCAGCGGTTTAATATGAAACAATTTACAAGAGAGAAAAAGTAAAAGAGCAGGAAACCTTGGACGAATGTTTTAACTCAATTATTTCAGGTCATTGAAAGCAGCAATTTTTAGGGTTTGAAAAGCAAAGAATGCGTAATTTTAGAGAAACCTGATAATAAAAGCTCTGAAATACAGAATTATTATAACAAATAATTTTATATGCCTACAATATTGACGGTAGCATCTTAATCCAGATTAACAGTCTTAGTGAAAATGCAACTTAAATTATTTTTAAGCTGGGTGATTCATTTTTCATAAAATGCTCAATCAATCATACTGTTTAAATTTTTCTCTACTTTGATCACATATTAAATTATTTCAATTATGTTCAAATGTTCTTGAATGAGGGCAAACTAACATAAAATATATTTTGTAGGTAAACAACTATTACATACTAAGCTTGAATGGTTAAGAATTGTTCACCCAAGAGTAAAGTTGTCCTATCTACTTATACTTAAAGAGAGAAAAGAGAAAGTTAGGTTTTGCTTCGCATGTTATCAGCCAACATATTTTTGCATAATTCTGAAGCATAATGGAACGGAAATAAAATTTTGTACGCGATTAGTTTCCAGTTTTTATACCGTTTGCGTATGTCGCTGTCACAAATGACAGCTGTTTACTCTTCCTTTAGCTTGTTGCACCTTTGTTATCAGCAAGTGCGAAAGCAGAAGTACATAAAAACATCTGCCGCCAGGAAGTTGCCATATTGTGCGACTTTATGACAGTGTGCTCTGAAAAGACGTCATTCGTCTTTGAAAATTCGTAAGCGACCACTGAATTTTTGTGGAAATTAGGTACCCTCACTACAGTATTGCCTTCAAAACAAGAGGAGGTTATGGTAATGAGGGTATTATGAGCTGTATTAATTTATTAAGTGTTTCGTACCGGATGTCAACACGCCTGCTATAAATATTCGACGAAGTGTTCTGCTTCATTAATATTAGTCTCGTCCGACCGAGGAGTCCTATGTGGCTACTAATTTTGACCACATTTTGCGAATTGTTCAACCTTCATTCTTTCTGTTTCCGCAGTCTGTGAATAATAAAACGCTTTTAATTCATTTATATTTTCTCCGCGTTAAAATGAAAACAATGTTTTACATAAAAATACTTGTGTCCATATTTTTATTTATATCTAAATGCAATTAAGATGCTTTTATCTTAACAACATCACGAACATTCTAAATCACGAAAAACTACTTTTTGTATTCATACATTACATACAGATGAAATTTTAAGACGTTGAGTTCCACGTTATTTATTATAGCTGCATGATGTCAACAACGATTAATTTTTTATATCGAACTGTGAATCAATGTTGAGTAGAGCGCTGTTATAAAAATAATTGTAGCGCCGTGAAGGCATCATGAGAAATAAATTAAATTTATTTTAGGTATGTAGTGGAAAGATTAACGTTTCACACGAACACATTCACGTAATGCACAGAGAGCTGCTGTACATTTGAATGAAAGACGCGTTGGGCCTCTTCCTGGGAAATGGCGTGAGACAAAAGAGATTATTTAGTTGTGTGTTTGTCGCTAATGACCTATGAGTGCAGACGACCAATTCCTTGAAGAATAACATTTTAACATATCTGAATAGCTTTTGTTAAGACTGTTGCATCTACATATTCAAAGCCTCACAGAATAAATCCTATAGTTCTCTATAAACTGTACAATTTTGTCGTATCTGCCATAAGAAATCATTCCTTTATGCTATATTATCGTATTTCTCCGTAATCTTTGAAATACATGCGGGATGCAGGAATAATTAATACTTAAAGTGACGCCAGCTGCTAAAGCGCTGGTGTTGCCCATAAAGCCGACCTTTTTCAGCCACGTTGTTGTGTACGTTATTATCCCGTGAAATTTCGCGTACGAAAGGTTTTGATCTTCTAAAGGTAAGATTTCCTTAATAGCGGAACTGGTTTTTACTCTGTCAAGAAAGAATGGAAATAATGAGTGACGGTAACTCGATGGATAATAATGACATTTTCCATACTGGGTATACTATTAAAGCACTACATACTTCTGAAGAAACGATTGTTGACGGCGAAATGGTTATGGAAGGCAATGAAAATTTCTCCTCTGGAGTCGACTAGTGTCTTAGTTGCATCTGGGCTGTAGAGTGCATCAGGTAAGAACCCCACACGAAGACAAGTCTGATCCATCTTTATGAAAGAGGAATATCGCTAAAAAGAATAGAGACCGTGGATATACATATGAAAATTCTAACAATAGGCAAGCAGTTTCCGGGGAAGAGTACTCAATGGAGAAAATTTTGGGAAATGAATTTCCACACCACTTCCAAAGAATTGCAAGAGACGAGAAACAATGCAGAAATATTTATAATCTGTCAGAAAGTCAGAAGACGTCTTTTAATAACAGGTAAGCTGAAAAAGTTGAAAATCAAGAAAGCGTTTGATTAACAAGATCAGTTGTTGAAATAAAACAACATTTTTTCTTCGGGTAGAATCTGAAGAAAGAATGCAGCTTTGCAATTTTTTTTTCTTACCAACATTAAATATCAGCGACAGAATGATTTCATATTATCACTTTGTAATGAAACAAAAAGGTATGATACAGGTATTCACAGCAAAAATATTCAAGGAAAGAAGTAACCAATATTGCCAATGAGGAATGAGGAATGAGGGTCCACATTGCATCATTTCCAACAATGAAATCGAATTACTGCAGAACTGACACGAAGAATTAGCTTCTCTTGGAAATCTCACGTTACGAAAATGTACTCGCTATACGGGGAAAATTTCAACGCAGAATTTAACTTTTCGTTTCAAAAGCGAAAAGAAAGATAAAAGTGACATTTGCGAAGCATTTGAAAAATATTAATTTGAGATAGAAGCAGAATCTTTCGTCAAACGTTAAGCTGGAAAAGTCGAAACAATAAACAAATGTAATCACGATCGAGAAATCTGCAAAGTATGTTTCGATTTATAAAATGTTTTCATTTTACCTAAAGCAGCTACCTATTATTTTTTATATAAAAATAAGTCCACCTTTTATAATCTTCCAAAACACTATGCTTTGTGGTCGGAAAATGTTGGTGGACGATCAGGAAAGTGATAAGACAAATTTGCGAAAATCACGAAAATTTTAAGAAAAAAGGTTGTGCGTTCCACAAAATCCTTATGATATTAACAGTGAAAAAATTTCGAGTCAGGTCGTTCTTACGTCCAAGAAGTGAACAATGTGCACAGCTCAATTGAAGTTTTAATCGAAAAATTGAAATATATAGCCAAGTATCTCTTCTCGGGGTTCTGAATGCGAAGGAAAAGGGTTCAAAGTAACTATTTTTTGTACAAATGAGAAAAGAAGACATTTTTGACTACAAAAAGCTTGTTCACTTGTCCACTTTCACGTCCCCTTAAACCAATATCAATAGATCAAGTACGTAAAAAGGAAGAAAATAATTTTTTTAAAAAAAGAAACGTAATTCCAAGAAGTCATTTGGATGAAAAATTTGTAGTCACAACGAGTTGAGAAGGTTGTGAGCTTTCAATGGTAAATGCTCTTTCGATTTAATATAAAATATCCAATAAAACTGCTAACATTAAAAGTATGTTTCGGAACTTCTCAAGAAATCAGTGTTTAAATATCTTTGTGGTCACTTTCTTTCAAAGTCCTTTATACTTCAGCCATAAAATCAAAGCCAACGAAATCAAAATGTGCAGTAATTAATCATATAAGCAACAGAAAAAAATTAAACTCTTTTCAGTGACCAAAACTGTATGTTTCGGAAAATAATATCAGAATATGGTCGTAACTGTTTGAAATATGAGAAAAAAAGTCAAAATTTTTTCGTGACTTGTCGTATCTGACATAGGACCACCCCCGAATTTTGATTTAGCGAAAGGCTCGAGTCTCACAAATTGATGCGCCTTTCTATCGAAAAGTATTTCATTTATGTTATTGTCAAATTTAACAAATATGTATGGCTGTCCTGTAAAATTTTGAAACGGTCAGTTACATTACTGTACTCGGCCTGCGGTATGTTGTATTCTCTGGAGTTCTGCTCCAATTTGTGTTTTTAATTTTTTATTGCTTAACCATCCGAAGCGAAAAGTTTTAATTTTATATTCACATGACTACAACTTCAACAACCAGCCGAAAACTTGTTTGACCTTCCTTTTTAAAAGCTCTCTCCCTTCTTGAAATTCCTCTTCTCCAAGCACTTTTAGCATAATTTACCAATCACAAATGCTGAATTTATAAAAGTTCTAGTTTTTCCACCGGCTGAATGCGACAGTCTATGGACACTACCCAGGAGTAATAAGCCAGATGTTTCAGACGAACACAGTTACAAACAGTCATAATATAGGAAATAAGATAGTCAAAATAATGAATTGATTTGTAATGGAACAGCAGTTGATTTAAATTAAACTATTAGTAGGCATCGACACGTAGGGAAGATAGACAATGTGAATTTTCTGTAGCAGTTCTGACACACTGTCTGGAGAGAAGAGATTAGGTTCTCGAAAATTCTTGTATAATCCCTTCCTACTATCAATTTAAGGTAAGTGAGCTGCTGATTTCCACCTCACTTTCCTATTCAAAACAATTATAAATATATATAGACACTTTTCTCATTTCTCATTATTCCTGTAAACTTTATCATATTATTGGTCAATATAATCAACATTTTTGTTATTATCTATCCCTACTCTATATAGCTTTCTGTTATACAACGGTGAGGATTCACGATCAGATAGATTCAATTATTAATAAGTATCCTTGAATTGCAAATAAAATAATTTAATACAAATCTCGGGTTTCAACCCGGGTCGCGATTTGTTTACACAACGTTTCGACAGCAAGCTCCGCCATCGTCTGCCTGACGACGATGATGGAGCTTAGTGTTGAAACGTTGTGTAAACAACTTTGACCGCGATTGAAACGCGAGAATTATATTTAAAATAATTAATCTTATCATATTTTATCTTGAGCTGACTACTTATATTCTTAACGCATTACTTTAAGTGGTCAATCTGAATTTTCACACTGAACTTAATATGGAATTAATTACACATATGTGATTAATTCTTACAGTTTTTAAAATTTTTCGTATTAAACTATACCTACAATATTATGTGAAACTTATCGGGCTCACTAGGGATCTAACGCATTATAGAATTCAACCTATGTGAAAATACAAACAAGGTGAAGATTAGAATTCCTTATAACACTAACAATAACGGTACCAATTATAGCCTATGTTTCCAAGAACCCCGCAAAAATCGTGATTTTCAATTTAATACTACTGCCATAATAAACGTACAATGCCACGAATAAAAATGAAGCATACAAATGATCTTTTATTAATAGTCAATTGTCGCTTCCAAAATTGATTTGCATAGAACATCTTCTTAGTTAAATACTAGTTTAGAGGAGCGAAACGAAAATATTTTAATAATAACATGAAGTATATTGGACTTTATCATTGACTTGTGGTCCCCCTTGTGGAAGTACGCCGTATGAAAATAATTTAAATGTAAATTCTTTTACTCTTGAAAGAGTGACAACTGAACTAATGATCGAAACCCATTTGGATTTTCTTATCCAGGAAAAGAAATACACATTTACTACCTATCAAACAGGAGAAATTACACAGCATTAAAGTCCTTTTATTAATGAATACATTTTCCTGCGTCTCTTTTAACTGATTTAGAAACTAACATAAGAAAGCAGTCAAGTCAGGACCTGATTTAGCGTATCAATAATGACAAAATATTGGAAAATACAAATTTAACAATGGCTAATTAAAAAAATAATAAATTGGGTACCTATCAAATATTATTATATTTTATAGCTTTTTTGAAAGGAATACTTAATTACTTTTTATTATTATAATTTATATTTCGTCTTGGCTGTCATAGTTGTTTACTTACTATGGGTATAACAATATTCTCGAAACGTACATTAAATTTGGAATTTTATTCTTCTTGAACTAAGCAGATGTGCCCCGAATTTTTTTTTCTTTGGAGGGTAAAATGTGGCACAAGAATAAAATATTAGAAGCCTTGGTGTAAGGAAAACTCACCGCAGATGCGTGCTGCCGACGCTGTTTTCGTTGACTGTTGCCTGTTCCTCCTGCGGTGTCCCCCACCACGCTGCACGTCACTGCAGAAACAAATGATATGCGTTCCGTGATATGATGATGGTAGTCATTTCGCGACTGAGCGTCCGTTCGTGTGTTCTCTGAGGCGATGGTGCTGTGCCATCAATTGTACTTCTTAGTTCATCGGTCATTTCTTCACTCCCCTAGTTAGATTCTGTATTTATTCAATTTGGGAGAAATAATCCACATCTTTAAATTTGTATGCGTAACATACACGTATAAGGGTCATTCCATGTTAAGTGGCCTAGGCGACCGCGTGCGGCCATTTCCGTTTTAACATTTGTGCTATGATTACTTAGGTGAACATATGAATTTCTGGCCGAAATACGCGTTGTTTCGTAGAAGGCTGTCGTCTCAAAAATGTCACATTTGAACTTTAATGTATGTATGTATTTATTTAATCTACAAATTGGCAGATGCTCGGTGGCAGATACATAGGTATTAGACAATAATTAATAATCTGGTCGTAAGAACCAAATTTAACCTATAATTAACAATATAATTATATTATTTCAATATAAATCATATATACACCTAATAAATAAATATATATGGAATCATATTATTAGAAGATAAATTTTGAAAAAGGAATAATATTGTCTTTGTCTGAAAAACAAAATACTGTAAATATATTTCACTTTAGTATATTGTTAAGAGATTTCGGAGCACTGATCACTTCACTGTATTACACTACACAAAATTTAGATTAAGTCTAAATGCTCATTTTGTTAGAGGAAGTTCCCCAAACTCCTGCAGGCAGATTGTTACAGTCATTAATTTAAACAGGTGATCACTCCTCCCGTACCGAGTCGATTATTTCATTCTATCTCGGATTCCCTGCCAAGGTTTTTGACCTGCAAAGGCTGTGTAGAAAATGTGTAGCCTAGCTCTTTCTCTTCTTGTCTGTAACATATCCCACCCTAGTCGCTTTAACTTTTCGTTCCCATGCCCTGGTCCTATTTGTACGAATTTTGCGACCCTTCTTTGCACCCTATTCTATTTGATTTTTCCTGTACGGATCCCAGCATGCTGCACCGTATTCCATAAGTGGGCGTACTAATGACAAATGTGTCATTTCCTTAGATTTCACATTCCCCTTCTTGAGTGTTCTCATGACAAAATGCAAGGTGTTCCATGCTTTCCTTGTAGCATAGTTTGCCTACTCCGTACACCCAACCTTAATTGATTGTTAGGTTCCCACCTGGCCGTTTTTAGAAGACTCCAAGGAGAGAACGGGGAATACCTAGTTTACAAAAAAACAAGTGGATAGGGGTCCTGACCCCTGGGAAAATTTGAGAAAATTTGTGCCCGCGAAACCACTACCTCCTCGAGTCCAACTCCAACTGCGTTGGCCTGGGACGTGGACATTCCACCACCAGGTGGGCTTACGGGCCTCCGAAGGATAGAACGGAGGCCCAACGCATCCCGAAGGACGGCCGCGCGCATTGCTCCTTTCGCAGGGAATGGCCCTTGAAAACCAGAACGAGGTTTCAAGCTAGGTCTACATCCTGCTACTAACAGCGTTAGCAATGCTGTCAGATGCTTATGGCCAGGCGATTTTATCATCTTAATAAACACTAAAACACTCTTCGTGTTACGAAATTCATAGCAGGTCATTTAATGTTACAGCAATGAAAATGAAAAACGCGCCGCTAGGAAGGAATTCTTTTGGTGACTTCGTGGAAGTAATAATAAATAGGCGATTGATCCAAACAAGCTTCCTTGTACTTCATACGCGAGTGACCCACATAAGAAAGTATTCCAGTATTGCACAATAAATCACGATGAGACGATATTTGTCGACAGCACACTACAGTTGACTTTGACCCGGAATTTTAGACCATCAAGACACCAAAACTAAACATAAGTTTTACTATTACAAAGATCTTGATATTTCTAATGGTGTCAACTAGGAAACGATATCTGGTGACCTAAAAATTTATCCCTCTGAAAAAGATTATTTTTCACGTTTTTCACTATGTTTACTGCACGAATTTCGCCAAAGTATGTCGTATGCAAAGCTATAAAGCCTTTTGACAAGTAGACAGTTATTTATACATGCGAACTACAAAATATGAATGCTGTACCTATTTTATTTATGCCAGTAGTATTCCTTGAAAACACGAAAAAAATATGGTTAATTTTTATGGAAAATTTGGGTGTCCATGCTTGCCAGGGATGATATTTGTATAACTTTTCGTTATTTTCGTAATCTAGCAACTATCTTAGAAACAATTTTCTGGGCCTATCCTCTAACAAACGTCGCAATATGAAAGACGACGTCAACTCTGACGAACGACAGCCTTCTACAAGACAGCTGGTATCTCGTCCATAAATTCACATTTCAAACTGAAATTTTGCATTTGCTCCTATAAGGCATCATAGTATAAAATGTAAGAATTTCATCGAAATCGGAAATGGTCACGCGGGGATCGTTCCTCAAGTTAGGCTACTTGATATGGAATGACCCATAATTTTGTCTAATTATGAGAGGGATTCGGCTGAACAGGCATATTGGAAAATTAATTAAAACACAACATTCATTAATGAATTCACACCACAATTACATAATTTGATACAGTAAATGGGCTTGAAATGATCAGCTGGTTTATTCAAACAATATCAATTTTACGGCTTATCATATGCACTTCTGATTTACTGAGGGAACATAGTCGGCCACAAACATAATTTATTTAAAAAACATCCATATATAAACTGCATACAAAATTTGCGAGCCCGGAATGTAATTTTTCCAATAATTAAAGAATCATGACGTCCACTCTGAACAGTTTGGCAGCTAGCTACGAAGTCCCAAACCAAAATCCAGTATGTTCACTAGATAACCAGAACGACGTCACATACCCGAGTTCATAGAGTATGAAAAATAACATCACTAGACAATCCACTTAATCACTTACGGTCTGCACACACAGATTAATTTCGTTAAAATGTACAAATAAGAGTACAGGATGCCCTAACCAAAATGTATTAGCCCAGCATTATTAGAATCCCTGTCATATCTAGTCGTGAGGAGTAATGTAGATACTAACAATTGTGACTATTTTGTTAAAATAATAAAAAGTAATTATTCGTTTTCTCCGCATGCCTGGCACGACACCAACTGAAATACGTTGAAAGTGGAATGAGACGTGTTATGTCAGAAATGTGAAGAAGGAGCGTTCGTTGATGAGACAATCCAAAGTAGGGCGAGCGTGTTGTGATAAAAAACCTAAACAACCTGTATCCCGCACAAGCCTGTCGGTCAACAAAGAACACCTTCATGGAGACAGTTGTTTGAAGTAGGTAAGCAAAAGAACCGATTCAAGGAGTCGATTCGTATAAAAGAACCGTTCTCTTAAACGACTCAGCAAAAAAGAGTTACGGCTCACTGTTCGATTCGTAGAGTCGTGAGGAAATTTCTTGAGTTGTCAAATCTTGAGTCGATTCCCAGAGTCAGATCCGGGGTGAGCTATTTGAGTCGTCGCGTTGAAGTAAGATTCATCTTATGTTCTGAATCAAAAAAGATTATGAGGACACTCACCAAGAGTTAATAAACAATATCACTCGTAATAAATTTTGAAATTGATAGACTTAGTACCTTTCATAACAGGAAGTATGATAAATTTTTAATTATTGCGAAAATAATCATGACTGAAACTTGATTTTGATTTGTTATTCTTACGACTTCTATAGATCAATAGTACTCATATTATTCCCAGTGTTTATTGTACTTTCGATGGGTACATAGTCTTGTCCAACCTCTTGAACAATATTTTAGGTTCTCAAATCACCAAGTGTGGAGGGAAAAGAGAAAATAAAATCTAATCTTAATCTTTTAGTGTCAAAAAGAATTTTTATCCCACAACATCGATTCCTTGTGAACGTATGTTTTCCAAAGTCGGGCACTTCATGACGGAAAAGGAGTCGGTTCGCTTCCCAAATGCTTTATGTAAATAGCAATATTATTTTTTTAAAATAGTTATACAAATAAATTCATAGTTTTTATGAATAAATGACGTTATAAATATTACACACTTCGTTCTATAATTTCTGTGTGTTATTAAGTCTCAATCTTGATAAAAAGAATCGGATGGAATTCGGAAAGCCGAAGAGTCGTTTAAAAGATTCGACTCAAAAAATCTATCTGCCCATTACTAGTTGAAAGTTAGCATTTCTGTGGAATCTGCAAACAAAACCTGCATGAAGGCCTAAACATTGCGGAATGTGTCATCCACGTTCGAACAACAACGAACTCAAGTCTGCACGTGTGGCAAGTTACAGGCGATGTTCACAGTTAGTGAAAGCGTGAATGGAGTTTTCTTTTCAATGATTGTGACAATAGGTATAGAATTGATGGCGTTTTTTAACCATCAAACGAAGCACAGACTTGTAGCCACCAGAAGGATTTCAGGTAAGGAACAGTGCTGCAAAATGAAGTTTCCATAATTTGGGACAGCGATAGCTTAATTTCGGTGAAATTCACTGCGGTAACCAAAATTTTTAGAACAGGCTCATTCCACTATTGTAAGAAAATGGCCGAAAATACTGCACGTACAGGGCGAACACGACGAAGGATATTTTTTTTTTCGTACAAACTGTTTAAGAAGTTTCTCATGATCCCAAATCATATTACCTCTCTTATATGAATTTTTGACCCCACAAACGAAGAACGACACTCCGTGGTCACACATATTTCCTGTCGTGTTTCTATTTCATCAGTGATACTCCAATAGTCAAAACAAACTCCGTTCGTAGCTGCCTGCGTCGACGTTGTGAAAAGTGTGTACGGCTGAAGGAAATTATATATTCAATGTGAATGATTAATATACAGTTCAGAGTTCTTTACGCATATATTTGTAGATTAATTTACAAAAGACATTTAGAGTACAGGTTCTTCGTCAGGGGTGAAGTTACCGTTCATATCAGATGACGTGTTACATACATATTATTCCTGCTCTCGTTCGTTCGTCAGACTACGTAGAATGGCTTGTTTGAAATCCCGCTGTATGCCGGAAAGAGTAACTTCATCTAGATAGAGTGGCAATTCCGAGGCTTGCCTACTGGCGATAGCGTGATTGTCATCCCCACTCCTCTAGGATCAACTGGTTCTTAGGTCCATAAGGGGCAATGTAAAATTTATCTTCAAGCATAAAAAAAATTATTTTTTTATTCCGCAATAACTAAGTATTTTTAAATATGTAATTTACACAAATTTTCTGCAACTCTCATAATTTGTTTAAATATAAAAATAGTTCTCGGGTTTCCACTCTGGAACAGATGCGATTAAAACGCGACGTTTCGGCGACCACGTGCTTTCCAGGCTGAAGATGACGACAGAGCACGTTGTCGTCGAAAACGTCGCGTTTTAATCGCATCTGTACCCGAGTGAATACCCAAAATCTATTTCTGCATCAACTACACCGGGAACGCCTTAATTCACTTATTTGTTTAAATAGTTAGGATTTTGTATAAAAGTAAATAAGACCTTAATATTCTCAAAACACACAAAGAAATAATTTAAAAGCCATTAAATAGTTATTTTCAGTCAGCTTAAAAAATATATTTTTGCAAACTGATTGTTTATAAGTAATTTTCTATCAAAATATTTAAATAACGTATTTTATTGTTTTATCGTGAGTTAAAAAGGTGGCATTTCAATAATTTAATGAACTAGTGTTTCATTTCCAAACTCCATTCGTTCCAAGCATATAGAAAATATCTTATTTTAATTATTTATATCCAAGGAAAAACAATATATGTTTGCTCCAACATTTGTGAATAACAAATTATATATTTTTAACATTTCTTTATTAAATATTTTGATATAACTTCACATCTAACTTGGAATATAGATTACAAAACATAGTCACTTTTCTTAATTTTCCGTATAAATTTATTTTTATACATTACATATTTGAAAATACTTAGTTATTACGTCAATAAATAATCCGCTTTAATTACTATTTTTACGGGACTCAAAAAGCGCTGTTTTTACATAGGCTCTTATGTACATACGAGCAAGTTGATCCTAGAGGAGTGGGGATCAAAGTCACGCTCTGAGAAACAGGACGGCCGTCCCCGTTTTTATGTCCCATGCAGGAAGATGACTTCGTGTGGATAAGTTGTCCGCTTACTCCTGGTTCTAGATAAAAGACTGGTTGATAATTATTTGTCAGAAAATTTCACGCTAATATATGAAAATGAATTTACTTATAGCTGCGTGCAGAACTAACTTCACCAAAGAGATATTGTTTTATAACTCTCCCTGAATCGTTGCCGAAACAGGATCTTCCAACATTATCTCAAGGTAAACGTAGACCCGATTGTTAGCTAAAACTATGTCCAAAAAGCTGTGTGCCTCTTTCCCCAAACTTTTCTCTCTACTTCTATGGATCGTCTGGAAACCGCTAATCCCTTGAATATTCTTTAGATCACGTTCTGTACGCACAGTTAGCCGTTACCTGCCAAAATTCCATTCGGATTTCTCTAACGAATTTTAAATTACACTGAATGCAATAACTGAAAAATGTATAACAAAACTGATATTTAAACAACCCGTATCATAGTGATGGGCATAATCGAATGATTCACTATCGAGTGATTTTAATAATCGAATGATTTCATAATCGAATGATCATTCATTCGGCAATGGACCATTCGTTGCTGATGGGAAAAACAGGTGGGAGAGTTGGGTGAGGGGGGGGGGGAGTTTCCTATGCAGTCTATAATGTAACAATGCCACCACTAATTTTTATGTTAGAATGCTAAATTGGTATTATCATCATCCCTGCTCTAGAAGCACTCTGAGGTAACAATTACGGGCCTACACTGTCCATATTTCATTGTAAAAAAAATATTAACGCTGCGCCTATTCGTTTGTGTGAGTCATGTACCATTACATTCCTGGACGAGCATCTAGTACGGTATGATAATAATGTACGGAAATCGGGGTTATCGACTTATCGTGACTCCGTTCAAGTTCCCAACGACATTTTTGATTATTATTCCTGATAAGAATCGAGATTTGAAGCAATAAAGCGAGACTTAGCTCCACAAGAATGAAAACTTAAAACTGAAGATTAACAGCGTTTGTGATTTGATTAGTAAAATAAAAATGATTTATTCGTTTATTTTCAAAAAGACTGAAAAATATATATTATAAAATTCATGGAATTATACAAAATTATAAATATGTCTAAACAGGAATTATCGCCAAAATAAGCAAAAAAAGGAAACTCTGTCAGAATATTTCTATCTTTAATTCGTGCACATTTACTAAAAACCTTTAAATATCTTCATAACAATAAGATAAGTATTTTCCTAAACATGTGATGTCTTTAATAACATACATTCAGAAATAAAAAAAGCTGAAGAGATTTTTATATCTTTTTCCTACTTGATGAAGGCTCGATTTTGAAGACTAAATGTTGTAGTTGAATAAAACTTATGAATAGTCTTTAAAGTGGCCAATAGATTTATAATTTAAACAAGCAGATAGAACTAAATATATTATTTTATTGTTTAAATTATAATGCATGTTATATCGTGCCAATAAAATAATTTGAATTTCAACTTTCAAAATTATTTATTCAAGAAGAGATGCATTCAAATGTTGGATATCACGAAAGGACGAATTACTCAGCTGCCATATATCATTTGGTTTGACAAAACGATGAAGGTATATATTATTCAAGATTGATAAATCAAATGTTAACATAAAATGTAATAATTGGGCCATAAATTTAAAAATAAATACGAATAATTCGGAATATATTCGTATGTCTCCTAAACAGCCTTTGACTAACATCATTGTCTTTAGAAAAAGCGATAAATGATGTACTTTCACCGACTAAATGAACTTATATCAACGCATAATCGTTTACTTGCACGCTTACACCGAGCATAATCGAATGATTTGCACAACACTCGCTCGCTAAAGCTTTCGTGTGTCTCGTAATTCGGAATATAATCGTCATTCGGTTTTTGCTTGGTTATAATCGATATTTCGAATGATCTCTAATAATCGAATGATCGATTATACTTATTCGATTATGCCCATCTCTACCGTATCACATCTGTGACATATATTTTTGTATTTCAATCTATAAGAAGATGAAAAAAAACACCAGAAAATCCTGCACAGCGAAAGATAATGTAAAAATAAATGCCCATGTTGAGGTGGTTTGGAGAAACGCTGAGCTGCGTCTATCAGCCAAAGAGAGATTATCTTGAGAAATATAAACAAGTCAACCAAGAAGTGTTTTTTTCGATTATTCTGCATATTCTTCCTGATATTGTTTATTTTCTGAAACTAAATGTTAAAAAGGTATCGATTTGGACATGGATCCTCTCGAATGCGCATCTGCGTGTTGTATACAGAAGGAAAACTTATCAACAATCTGTCCAGTTGTTACGTCATTTTGATTTTATTTCTTAAAATTAATTTCCTTTGAAATCTCTAGAATTTTGTTTCTTTCCTAAGCAATAAGAAATCAATTTGTATTCATACCTTGTATGTATCAGTACTTCCAGAATCTGTTCGTAAAACGAATTGGTAATATCCTGGCCTTACCTGGATCATAAATAATTAATACAATTACTTTAATCACCTCGTCAAACCTGTATACATTTACCGCAGAAGTAGCATTCGTGCTCTGAAGAAGTTACTAATTGTTTGGATTTATTATTATTTCATCGTAAATACATTACATTACAATTTTATACAGATTTGCCTTTGTTCTGAATCCGTGGAAAATGGAGACATCAATTAGAGCAGCACGTGTTCCAATTTTAGCATACGTCGTTCAATAATATTTAAGTTATATTCTCCTGTTTCAACAGAAATTAATTATGATTTATATATAAAATTATTTATTTGTACACTTAAGTTATTATTAATCAAAAACATTTTGTACTATAACCTTTTGAAACTACATTCACAGTGTATAGAGATCCGTTTGATTGACTAGTTCATTATAAGCACTATCATATGAAGCTATTGTTGTAGCAAGAGTTAAACAAGTTTTATGCATTTTTGAGTTTCTTCAGAATTGAGTTAATCCAATTAAAATGCTGAAGAACATCTGTGAACACTACGTAACTACTGGTGTCACAATATTGACCAAAGAAGTCAGATTTTCCTACACTGACAATTCCACGCAGATACCAAGCTGGTTGCTGTTTTGAATTGCTTTCAAGGAAAACCATTCCTCCGCCACTGTCTCCATTGCACACTGTGGTACCTAAAATGTTCAATCAAATATATTTTTAAACACATATATTATAAGTAATACAGAAGTTATAAATGCGAACTTTTATTTCTTTAATTTAGTAATTTAATTTGCAATATACTTATACTATGTGGTTTCTTCATAGTTTATTTAATTCATACTAAATAATCTCGATTTATAATTATATGATTAAAAACTAAATTTTAATTTAATTAATTTAAAAAGTCCAAACTAATTCTATAAAATCAGTTATATTAAAAACTATGTACATGTTACTTTTTTACTTAGTTCCATTTTTAATGCATACATTCAGACAAAAATGTAATTATAATATACAATTATTACATATCACCAGATAAATATAACTATAAAGGTGTTTGAATTTGGTAGGATGAAATTACTTAATATTCAATCAAATCTTTAATAGTTTTTCATGGAGAATGTATTTAAGGAAATAAATACCCTGCAACTATTTAAAAATTAGAAGAAGGAAATATAATTTGTAAATGTTAAAATTGTAAACATACATAACTAACTTAATAGTTAAAATTGAAAAAAAGCTATATTAACTGTGTCTATATCTACAGTAAATAAAATGGTACTCTGAGTACAATAAATTGCTCTGGTTGTTATTATATACAGAACAGTTGCTAACGTAACTAACATCGCTAACCCCCGCGACTTGGTTCGCGCCGAAATAGTTATTTTTATTTTGCCCTAAAAATGAAACAGGTTCAGAATTTTGATAAAATTGAACTCATTAAAAAGTCTTCATCTATTTATGATTGTTTCAGGGCGAACCTTATAACTCTCAGTTGGTTTTAGACAGGTTCCTCTATCATACGTTTCGGTGCCAATAAAAATAAGCATTTACTAACCCTTGGCTACCTTGCTCTACCTTCCACATTCCCCATTTTCAATTCCCTTCCTATGCTATTAAAGGGGTTTTGTCTGTTTCAGGATCACCCTCATGTAGCCTGTTAACCCTCCAAAAAAATAAAGGTGAGCAATTACTAAATATTAAAATTTACCTGACTTCAAAGTAAACCCAATTTACGTATACATCGTATCGACGATCCAAAGAAGTTTATTATTTCTCAGGGAATTAGCTCTGCCAATAACGGCGAGAATCCTACTTTCATAATAAAATATAGGCAATCCGCATCAACTATGGAGACTTTAATACGTGTATAAGAAATATATATATATATATATATATATTATGTGTACATAATATATTAATATCTCCTCCTTATATTGAAATGAAATATGCACGAATATTTAAGTAAAATCTCTTGATTCTAAACCCTCAAATTTTTACTGAAATTCGTTGAACAGTTTCGGAGTCTATTCGAGACAAACAGTAAGAGAGACAAACAGACACTTCAATTTTATTTATTGGTATAGATAAAAGCATGAAGATGTCGTATTCTGTTATTTACCATTGTTAAATCCGGCACAAAATGTTTTCTCTGTTGCATAACTACGAAAAAAGTAGTCACTTCTCATACACGTACTTTTTGATACCACAAGCATTCGGGCAATCCGCAAAGTAGCAGTAGTGTGTCCAGTCTCGTCCTTACCCCAACCGACAACCTAAAATATTTTCATAATTAGTCAATCACATTCCATTACAACATCTGAATAATATTAATTTTTGGATTAGATGATGTGGGAGGGAAATTCTCGACCGAAATTTCGGATAAGTAGTTATTGAGATTGAACCTAGGTTAAACAACTTTTGACTTCTTATAACAACTTCCAAGTCCTGGGTGTTGTTTGAATAAGTCATCATCTATTATTGAAGTTAATATCACATTTTGTTAATCATATACAAATAAATATGTTCCTGAACACATGGATGAATTGTTTGGAAATAATGTTATATTTAATATATTTTGTCCATTATACCTTAATTACATTCACTTTTAGAGATAAGTTAATCTGATAAAAGAATCTGTATATTTTTACATTCCGCTTATTGTTTAGTAAATTAAATAAAATAGAATATGTACAAATAACGGTATTACTGTATAAAGTATTACTGCATTTGTTAATTACTAAACGTGTAATTATATGGTATTAATAACACAAGTTTCATTAGTTATAAAATAAAGTATACAAATTTTATTTGAAAACAACTTACGTAAATGATTACAGCTTTTGATGAGTATTGTTGTATTCAGTCCTTATACAGGTCTATCACATCCCATATTCTCCCTAATCTTATAAGCGTATTTATTCCTACTACTTTTATTACCCCACACACTTCCATCTAATGCTACTTATACAAGACCCTCGGGTCTCAAAACGTGGCCTATTAATCTATCCCTCCATATTCTCCTTTCCCCTATTCTGTTTAGAAATTCCTGGTTAGTAGCCCTATCCACCCATCAGATTTTCACCATTCTTCAATAGCACCACATTTCAAGACAAATTGTAATTAATGAGCTCTATCTACTTACAAACATAACTATTAAAATAAATCCTCTATCGATTGAAACCCAGTTAATATTATAATTGAGAGAATACTTATAATATTCTTAAGTCACCAATGAAGAACAGTACTTAATATTTTGCAGCATTTAATTACCCACATTTAATCTGAAATGGATAAAAAGAAACGAGTGTTGTACTAATGGCAATATGGGTTTTCGGAAGGGATCAAGTGATTTATTTCTTTCAGGATTTTGCTGATGATGTTCATAATGATCACAGAGTAGGCGTAGATGTTTTAACCACTGATTTAATCAAAGCCTTTGATACGACGTTTCAAAACACCCTATTGTAATCTTGAGGACTACTGTGATTATTTCTTTAAATCTGCACATATGCAAACTTTTTCCTCGGCTCTGCAGCCAATTCAGGGTCGACTGTGGACTGTCATCTTACTTGACACATTTTTAATTTGGAGTGATAGCTGGTCAGCGTATCGATTCTCCAGCAGTCTTATTCCAGTTTCCGTGACGTCACAAACATCTATTCCCATGCCAGGATTCGTACCCCGGACCTCTGTATTGTGAGGCAGTGACGTAGTGACGTTATCCACCAGACCACAGGAAGTCGGCAACCTACAGTCTAACTTATCTTAAGGTGTTGAAGTAAAACGTTTCCTCTGCTCGTTGCAGACCTCGTCAGCTATTAAGATTGAATTAAAATGTTAGTTTTGTATATGTTTAGAGACGCTTAGAAGATCAGAGAAGTTACCCATATTTATAAAGATATTGATATGAATAAGGGACTTCATACCATTTTGTATATTTAAGGTACATTTATTTGATTTTTACCATTTCTTAAATTGGTCTAATTTGATACCAACCTTCAATATACAGAATTTTGACGTCATCCCAATTAAAGGAATGGTTAGTAGTTGACATGCCTTTGGTAATCATATTATGCTTATCTTCAGGGAGAACTTATATTTGTGTTAATTAATTCTGATCTACAAGGAACGTTTGATCTGTCCAATATAGCTGGAATTACAATTGCAAGAAACCTTGTATACAACACAGCGCTTATCCCACAGTTCAACAGTATCTTTGCTATTTTTTTAACGATGTGGATAATGAGCTTATAATTTTGTAAATGATGGAAATACTGAACTTATTAAGAAAATAATTAAGTTTAGGATATAGAGGTCCAATGAACCGTAAAATTATAGTGTTTTGGATTGTAATTTATTATTCTTTTGGGTTGAAGCATTTAAGTTTATTGAGTCTGTCTGTAATGTTTTAATTGATAAACTAATGAGGATGAGAGTTACTGCCAAAATTTTAAACACTAGCTTTAAGTTATCTGAAAGTAAAATCGTACGGTAAATTAGACTATATACCGTAGGTCTTTTCTTGGCTAGGAAGATGGTTAGAATGGAAATTGAGAACGCTTCCTGAAAACGCGGGTTACCTAAACCAATTGTGCATTAAACAAGAGATATCTGTCAGAATGACATCTAAAAAGCTGATTTCTATTTCAAAAGTGTTGTTAAAGGTATTAACCAATTCGGTGATATTGGAAGTATGAACAATGAGAATATCTAATCTACCATACAATAGCATTTCATAATCTAAAGAGGCAAGACAGGACTGTTCAATTTCTGCAAATAGAGGTGAGAGGGGGCTACCCATTGATGTACAAGAAACTTGGTGGCAAAAATGTTGATTAACAGTCAAATATGTATATTTAAAATTAAAAGACATCAATAGGTCTTGTATACGAATATTGGTTAGATTGTTAAAATACTAAAGCGTTCAAAGAAAACGTTATTGGGGACGGAAATAAGAAATAAATTTATAATCAGGAGTTACCTTCAAGTCTTTGATCAAATCTAGAAATTGATGCAAGTTTTTGATTAAATAGTTAGACTCAGAATCAGTGAGTTGTTATCAACTTCAATTAATTTAAATGATAATACATTCAATTAGAACAAACCTAGGTATAAAGTTACGTAATAATAGTTAATATAGTATTAGATTGATTTCAGAAATTGTACAAATCATATAAAATAAATGTATACTAAATTAGAAACTGACACTAAGTCTCCCAGTCATGTCTACGAATCTATCTTTAAATCTGGGCAACTACTCAGCCTCTTCCACCCCTTTCAATTCCCTTCCTATGCTGTTTAATGGAGTTGCCTGTTTTAGGATAACCCTCATGTAGCCTGTTAACTCAAACGAACAGCCTCCAATTATATTAAAAAAACCTAACAATTTAACTCCGTCGTAATAACGGATGAGGTCTGCGGGCGAGCAGAGGAAATGGGTTACTTTAACACCTTAAGATAAGCGATACTGTAGTTTATATGGCCATTGTTACTCAAAAATTAACTAAGACAATGTTTTTAATGTACATTATGTAGGCTGAAAATGTCTCGCGTACAGTTTCATGGCCAAATTTGTAAAATTAAACCAGTCACAATCTCCTACGTAGCTTAAAAATGATTCACCAAACACCTCCCCAAAATTAGAAGGTTTCACTCTGCAATTTTCGGTATTTTTCAATAATTTTTGTTGCTCAATCATTGTAGTAAATTTTTCCAATGCTATTTTGAATACTAACAATACGCTAAAAGGCTATATTTCCACAGTAATGATATGCGTTGAGCGTATTACATTATTTTCTCTTGAGTTCTACTTAATGTTACGTAAAATATTATATAGTTTTTCATATATCGTATTGTACATTCTGGTTTTTACTTTTATTATTAAATTTATAATTTATTATACACCTGAACTTAGAAGGAATGCGACGTCGTCGTAGAGTATATTTAATAATACATTTACTTTTACTTATTAGTTGTTTGACTCATGTATTTTCAAAACATTCAGATTATTGTAAGTATTACTGTGGTATAATACATTCTGTCTCCAAATTAAGAAAAACATTTTAAAATTATATGGGACAATAATGCTTGGTTTTAAGAAAACAGATTTAGAGAAATAAATATTTGCAACTCTTTATAGTTTCAGTGGGCAAAGGTACACTAGTGCAGAAATACTTTATATTGATCAGTAGCACTACACAAACACAGAAAATATGCAGTAATTGTGATGTCAATGATCATGTAAGATGGGTGTCACTAAAGAAAATTTAGCTTAATTTAATCATCTGGATTTCCAAGGTTCCATCACATTGAATGTTAATTTGCATTTTGACAGAACAGTAGGTTAAAATATAAAAGGTGTTAAAGATATTTAGACATTTATAAATAATGGCACACAAACTAAATAATAATATAGATCACATTGAATCAAAAGAAGAAGAAATTCAACAGAACTTAGAAATGATTTTATATAATACATAATTGAAAATACATCTAAACATGGAAGTAAAACCTATATACATACAGTTCCTACTTCGTTCACAATTTGTTTCGCTTTTGCTGAATTTTTTGACAAGCAAGCTGGCCTCACATAATGTGTTATCTCAACTTCTTCATTCAGCTGCATTATTGCAATATCATTTCTCATGTCATCGTATGAAAAGTTTTCATGAGGTATGACTTCACTGACCTGAAACATTAAGGAAAATGGCTTACGAATAAGTAGAAAAATGTGAAAGTCTATCAAATAAAGTATTATTCCCGTGTATACAATCGTCATGCATAAACGATAAGGTAAGTTATAAAAGAAAATAAGGATTGCTTTTTATAATATGTGATTCGCTTCCCCACAAAATATATGTAAGATTACGTAATGTATTAAGAAAGAAGTTTTGTATTGTAATAAGTGTTTCTTTCTCCCGTGACACATTCTGTATAATTTCGAGTGGCCCGCGGTCATCATAGCGAAATCTCCTTCACACTTCACCCCGAATTTCCTGACTATGACGAGAAAAAATGTCTTATCCCATATATATGAAAAATATATTTTCGAACACAAAAGGTATTGATCATCCATGCAGGTCTCGACATTTTTACATATATATATATATATATATATATATATATATATATAGTGATAAAAAACGCGGATTTTGTGATATTGTGGCGTTATGAGGCGCAGTTCGGCCAACAACAATGTCTAGTCGGCTGAAAGCGGGTGAAACCCCGAAGGGGGTGCCCCGCGGAAAACCCCCTCGGGGCGTGTGTAAAAAAACGATGGTGATCCCCCGCGGGAAACTCCCACCGTGTGTGTGTAAAAAATGATGGCGGGGAACCCCGAAATTTTATGAAATAAACTGGCGGGGAACCCCGGAATTTTATGAAGTAGACCTATGGCGGGGAATTCCCGTCGGAGAATTTAAAAGGGGAGCCGATGGGTGGCTCGGGATCAGAAGTCAGACGAGTTGAGGAGAGGACGGACGAACTCAGATGGAAGGAGATGCTGTGAGAGAGGGCAGATGAGTTGCGACCAGATGGAATGAGAGCTGAGACGTGGTCAGACGTCGCCAGATGCTGTCAGAGGTTTGCAGAGATCAGATGTTTCGAGGAAGCATATGAGTTGCGGATCTGGTTCATACTACCTTCATCGATAAAAATCCTGCAAGACGCCAGAGAGACACGGAAACATTCGTGAGGTGGATGTTTGTAGGCCCAGTAATTGTGGGTAAGTTATTAAAAAGCTGTGAAACTTGCTCATTGTGCTGGTTGAATAATATTTAATGATTTTTTTTCTATTTTCAGTAACTGCATACTCCATCTCTCGAGAGACCCAAAATCCCCTGAGATTAAGCCCATGTAATCACTCTTAATTAATAAATGTAAAATTTTCAAATTGATTAATTAATGTTTATACCCTAAAAAGTATATTACAATATATATATATATATTAATTTTAAAAACTTAATATTTCTTTTTATTTGAGTCCTTTTGTTTACTGTTCTGTAATAGTTAACTTTTTTATATTTTTATTGTGTATAAAAATTTTTTGTAATCTCTATAATTGTTAGTAAAATTTATAATTTTTTAATTCGATGTTTCCATGTTTTTGTTGGTATTCTTTTCTATTTATTTGTGATTTTGTATTTTCCTTTGTGCTTTATATATAAATAAACAAAATATATATGCATTTCATAGTCTTTTCATTTATTTTAAGCATAATTATAAATAATAATAATATGAAATTACTTCCTCCGAACGTGACGTACTGACGCGTCCTAGTGAAAGAGTTCGCGCCCGTTGTAAGTTGCGTGATTAAAAAGGGAATTCCCCGGTTAACAGGTTAATGTGAGACAGTGACGTTGACTAAAACACCTCAGTAGGTTGGCATTGTTATAATACTTGCTAATTAAATAATTGCTTAGGAAAATATTGAGCACGTTTAAATGAGATTATATACTAAACACAAGCCTAGAGGAACCACACATTAAAGCAAGCGTTTTATGTAAATTATATTTGAAGTTTGCACGTAGTCTTCTTTAATTAATACTATCTTATAATATGAAAAGTGAAACAAGAATATTTTATGTACAGTATATTGTAACGTAACCGGGGAATCTTCGCGTCGTATTATGATCTGTTCCGTCTAGCTTCGGTAAAACTCTGTCATCCTTTATTTATTGAGCGCCAGGAAATTAGTTAATAAAAATTACCAAAAGTAATCAAACAGAATAAAACTTTATTAACGAGGCCGTGGTTAAGTTCTACTGTCACTTTGCTAGTAATGTTTTTCTCCCCACTAATTCCTTCACTACGTAAGCTTTATGACTTGATGTAGTTATATCTACTCATTTCCGTTTGAGTAACATTTATTATTCCCCAAACCTTCTCCTGCCGTGTCTAGACGAGAACTGCTAAATATAATTAATAATATATCGGTTCGGTGTCTCATTACTATAATAATGGCACCTATTTCGCGACCCAACCACCTCCTCCAGCCGTGTCCCGTCACGACCTGCGCTATTCTGCCCAATTGCCATGTTTTCGCGGGCTCCCTGGTTGCGTACGACAATGTCGGTCTTTCTCAAAACTAGACGCTAATAATACGTCTTGTGCGGTTCTCCAACTTGAAACGCTGAGCATTAACTTCAATGTCACAATATACACAGCGTGTTACAAGACCTCACTGACAAACTGATAGGAAATTATGTCCGTGTAGGGAGGACCATTTTTTGTGTAGGAACATGTACTCCCAATCACGCTCGTATCTAGGTGCGCGCGCGAAGCACCGTAACCAACACTTACGTTGCCCATCCGTCCCGTCAACCCTCACTCTATTGTGGCAGTACGCGCCCGTGTTTGGTTGTTTACTGTTGTTGTAGGTTTGTGGTTGTGAGACGTTAATCAACATTGTGTATGACTTAACTGAACATGTCGTTTATAATAAAATTTTTGAATCAATTACCACCATTGCAAGGAAGAACCTGAACCAGCACTAAACTCATTATAATACGTGCTGTAAGGCCCTAACAGATTGTCAAGGTAAATATATATTAAGCAAGTAAATTCATTCTAAATATAAGGGGAAAACGTATAAGTCACAATGCAGCTGTTGGAGCCACAGTAAATAAAATCGAGGGCGCACAGCGTGCATTACAAACCCAGACGATTCTGGCGTCACAAACGCTGGCTATACGGCTGTGGGTCCCATTGGAACAGTCGGCTAGCTGCCTCCCAAATATGGTTGTCTCTCTACTCCTCTTTTCTTTTCGATTAAAAATCAAACGGTAGCCTATATTTGACAACATTATTACTGAATTTGAGAAAAAATAATTGAATTATATATTATCTTCAGTGTACAGTATGGCATTACAAATGATATCGTTGTGATATTCAGTCCTAAGACTGTTCTGATGCAACCCTCCATGCTAACCTATCTTGCGCAAGCCTTTGCTTTCCGCATAACTAACACATCCTCCCTAATCTGCTTAGCATATTCTAGCCTTGCCTCCCTCTTCTATTCTTACCCCACATTTCTATGGGACCAGAATGTACCCCTGGAATAAGAGTCTAATGCTGTGCTGGGTGATTCTTCAATAAGTCAATGCAGTTTTCTTTTATGCAACTCTCCGATTTTATTGTGAAATTGAAATTAATTGCAAATAAATGTAGTTTGTAAAGTGAGTTCTTGATCATTTTGATTTTATTAATTTTAACCCTGTCATTTTCATATTCCGTATAAAAATGGTTATATATATACCATTTTAAAAAACACATAAATTACCAACAATTGCATTATGATACATCTTTTAAATTAATTTAAATCTGTACAGAATATTTTTGGTGAATAAATGTTTCGCAGTTAAATATATTGTAGGAGTTAATATTTAAAGGTATAACATTATTTCAACTGATCAACCTTGACAGAGAAGATTTTGAAGAATTTTTTAATATTCAACGTTACCTGAAAAATTTGCTGGTCTTTCTCAACAAAGTTAGTAACATCATATTTTCCTAGATAAAGAACAAAGTTACTAGCCATGTGGGAGGTAGAACCAGATGATGTTACAACACAATGAGCGGCTGAAAAATAATTATTTTTGTCAGTCATCATGCTATAACTTCTTACCAACCTACAAGGTACATTGTGAATATATTTTTTCCCTTATATATTGTGGTGCCTTTGGTATTTATAATTTTACAATTACAATTAATTCAGACTAATTAATTTACCACATTAATTGAGGCGTAGGGTTCAACTTAATGAAGGTATTAAAATGATTAATTTTGATAATGACATATTTTCCAAAAAATAAAATTAAAGTATTTCCAAAACTTGAAAATATATACATGTAAAAAATTTGCTCTATCTAGTAGAATGGACTAACTCAATTTGACCATGGGCTTTGGTAAAATTACACCAGAATGTACATTTTAATTACTCCTGAATTTATAAATAATTCAAAACCATATAAAATTCAGCGTCAATGTGAGGACATTGGGTATATGGCATGGTTGGCCTCTTACTATTCGTTTATTTGGCTGCTACGTCTCGGGTGGTCGGGATCTGGTGGGTGGTGATGAACCAAGGACCAGGGTGTTGCCGTCCTCTATTGTTGATTTCTCTGTCGTTGGAGTAATTTTCGTGCCACACTACTTCTTCGTTCGATCTGCAGCACCAATGACCGTCTATATTTTTGACAAAAACACGCCCCCAATTGGTCGCGACTTTAATAATATTTCGCCATTTTGTCCCTTGACGGAGCGAAATAATATATGCGGGAGTATGCTCTTCCAGGTCAACGAATCATCACGTACCACTCTTCTACTCCGAAATGCAGTGATATGATCAAAGAAGTAGTACATTTTTTCGTTGTGATATATATAACTCCCAGTCACTACTAAATTTTGTCGCTAAAAACGGATCTCAGTTTGGTGGCCAATTACTCAGCATCAAAATATCTATACGCAACAATAATTTTTAAATGTGTATTTCAGGCACCATTACTGAAACAGAAACCCCATTGTTCTCATATTTCCAGAGATGTTCCGCAAGAAATTAGCCCCGAAAAATTTTACTTAGAAAAATAGCAATATTCTATAGAAACATATCACATGGTATGTCGCTCCTAATTTGGTTTTAAATAGTTTCATTATAAAGAGCATAGTTTTGTGTACAGAAAAACGTTGATTTATGTTGGGTACCGGGGAATTATGACAACTATAGGACTCGGAATGTAACGTATTTTGCTGCGGTAAGCGAGCGCTCTGCAAAATAGGCTATCTTTGATTTCTTGTCAAATTAATTTTCCGGACCAGACATGCGTGAAACGTGGACAACTTATTTTGAAGAATAAAGTGGCACGATTAAAAAAGTTGGCCGTTCAGATATCTAAAAACCACAACCAAATTCTGTTGCCGCATATTTAGACCTCTGTTTTGAGACCAATTACTCGGCAGCAAAAGATCTATGTCATAATATATTTCAAATGTACCTATTGGCATTATATTAAGCATTACTGCAAGAGACACTCCTTTGTTATTACCTTATTAATTTTTAAATAAATGGGACTGACGTATTTTGAGATATTTTAACCTGAAATTTGGCTACTATTAAGCAAAATTCATGAGTCATTTATCGACATTCGATGACAATAAGTTTTATTTTTTCTCTCCTTGATTACAAAATATAGTGGCATATAAATCTTTCGCTGCTGAGTAATTGTCCTCCAAATTGACTTCAAAATATTCTGCTGCGAAAGTTTGTGGTGACTTTGGTTTGAGCACATACTATTTTCATTATATATCAGTACATTCTGGGATAGACGTTTGTAGGAGAAGGGTGTTAATTAATTACAAGGTGATTAAAAATCTTAGGAGAATTTAAAAGGGAATACATTATTGAGGGAAATATTTACAAGGAAATTGAGGGTTCGGTGAAGCAATCTGATCTCCTTAACTCAGGTTTAATACCATGGGCGATCCCTCCTAAGCGACCTGGTTGGAAACTTGGCAGCATACCTCTTTACAGCTTCTATGTGGTTCCGTCTTCAGCAGTTGTCTCGTCCAGGAACGATCACCGGTTCCAACAATCTGCTCTTAAGGTCTAGAGCCGAATGAATCAGCACAGCCTGTCTGCTGTGCCCCACCTCGATAAATCGATCTTTTCACTCGATTTATCTATCTACGAAACCCCTTTGGCCGAGGCAGCCATGAGGTAATTTTAAAATATTGTTTGTTTCCCACGCTGGCTATTTATGAAAACAGCGCAGGTCAGTTCTGTACGTGACCTGACAGCATCCCATAGGCTTACAGCTCCTTTTCGCTGCCGTCTTCGAGGCGCCACTCAACCTTCCAACCCTTTGCTAATTTTTACATTACAACTTAATAAAATAAATATCGCGCTACACGTTGTATGGATAAGCTAAGTTTCACGCTTATCTGGTAGCTATGACTGATTTGACGAGGGATCAAATTTGGCCCTTTCATCGGCGCGTGCGCGTTAACAAGGTGACAGCACATTGAAGATGGGTTTATAACTTTTGATTCAATGTACAAAGACCTCTAAAAATTTGCACAAATTCAGTTGGGTTGTGGGTTTACTTCATTACAAAATTTGATTTGAAGGTGATCAAGTGAGAGCCATAGGTTGTTTTCGATGATTTGATATATCAATATTAATTTTTGTATTATGTACTATTTATTCATCACAAATAATTTTATATTGTATTTATTGTAAATGAATCAGAATCTGTAATTTTCTTTATAAGTAAATAATATTGTTTTTTTATAATTCGAAATTCAATTAATTAATATATTATACCGGAGATTTTATTTGACTTCATTGTATCTAAAGGAAATAAATTAAATAAATTCTGACCTGTAATAATATGCTTTCTAGATATTAATGTCCCTCCACAGATGAACTTAATACTCAATGAACCATCTACTAAATCTTTTCTAAATATAGCCACTTGCCATGGCCAGTCCCCCTTTTCTGTTGAAGCACCTCGTATAACTAGAGGATTAACCATGCTCCTAGACAGCCCACACTCTTCACCGTCCTCTATAAAGTAAAAGAAGCATTTTTATTATTAACAAGCAATTACAATTGATGTAAATATTGTTCTAGTCTACAAGTAATAAAATATAAATAGTAACAATTTACACTTTTCTTTATATATTAAACATTTTAATATTTTATTTGTGTGTATTATTTGACAAGTTACTTTGAATTTGATGGCAAAAGTGTAGGCTTAATAAGAACAATGTAGGTGCGCCCATACAGAAAAGTGGAATAAGGAAAATTAGTTTATAATAGGATAATGAAAATGTTGAAGTATAAAATTACTTGATGACGGGTGAACATTCAGATCGTCAATCGTTCGGGTACAGATATAAAGGATCAGTTTGGCTGACATAAGAATCGCAACTTTTGAAACTCAACATTCACAAAGATGTTTAACATTAGCTAAATTATATTTTGAGAACGGACTCAGGTTGACAGCTAAAAATGACATGAAATTGGTGTTCAGCATTACTTGTATCTAAATTTTATGAAGATATAGCCTCAATCACATATTTGGTATGTGTAATGATTAAAATTGGAACAGTGTGTCGGCTATTAACAACAAAGCAATTAGTTAATTACCGTCTAAATAAAAACATGTACTAACAATGACAGTACAGTATATATATATACTGCAGTACGACTAATATGGACAGGAAAGAGAGTTAGACATTCACTGGCTTACCTGAAATTGAGAGTTGGTGTCTCTGCGTGGAATATGAAAGGACCCCCGATTATCCTCAGGACAGAGGATTACGCGCCCTGCATGTCGACCGCACAGTATCAACTATATAAATTTTCCATGGCCTTATTCTTAGGACGCAATGAAGAAAGAACTGATATGTGAAATGACCATAGTTCTAATTTGACATTATATGAACAAGGCTGCTTATTCTTAAACTCAACTAGAAAACTTGTATATATTCAATTAATGAAATAAGATATAAAAAAATTGACAGAACCGGGAATCAAAGCTTAGAAACCCAATTTTTCTATGAATTTTCTGTATCTCTTTTCTTTACAATGCCTTAATATCCATGAAAGTATGAATAGTAAATTGTAGATATGTGTGGGATACGTTAGGTCGAGCGGTGTCGAGCTTCAACAGATGATCGGAATACGTGATTGGTGTCAATATATTCAATAGAAACTCGTACGCTGAAGTCATTTGCATCCGAGCACGTAGTAGCTATGTCCCAAAAAATAGAAAAAGGTCGTATATTTGATTTTTATTTGTAATTATGTTGGTACTACGAGGTAAGGTGGAAATTGTAAATCGGAAAGTGACGACTTTAGTAGACACTGTATTACCTTAATAAAGGAAGATCTTGTTCCGTATTGTAGGGAAAAAAGAATGTTTACCAGTGGGTTGAAGGGGAGAGAAGATTTGAATGTAAAGTAACAAGAATTTATAAAATGGATAATCTTATAAAGATACTGATACTGTTTTATGAAAGTGAAAGACGTCCGTGTCTCGGTTAGGTTACAAGGTTACAAAGGTTTTGAACCATGTGGTGTGTACAAGAATTTAGTTGGCAAGAAAAAAAGATGAAGAAAAATATTTCGGATAATCTCAGGAAAATGCTGATATTGAATTATGAAAGTGAAATACGTCAGTGTGTCACAGCAGGCAAAAGAAGAAGGACGGACAGGAGAAGGTGTACAGGGATGGAATCAGTACGTAAAATTTGGGTCAAACGAAAGTGAACACTTGTTGAGCCAAGATGAAAATGAGAAGAAATAGTGTAAAAATCTTATTATTTTAAAGTAAATTGGTGAGATGTAAGAGAGAGATACGGATACTGCAGATTTTTGGAGTAGTTATCATTGAAGTTTGTTTGGTATCGTTATGGTTTTGTTACTTAGTATTGTCCTTGGATTTTGGCGAATAAATTTGCTTTATATTCGTGAAATTAAAATAAATATATAAAAGTTGTACTTTTAACGTTTACCCTCAAGTTTAAACAAAAAATATTAATGGACATTCTTCCGTTAATTCCAGATACCCACGTTCATTGACGGTCAATTTGTTCAACTTAAGGTTTTGGTCATCGACTTGATTAGTTTTGAAATGACATACCAGTTCATTGAAAGCTAATTACAGAAATAAATAGGTTTGAATACTTGACTCATAGAAGAAAAACTGAGAAGTATTAAAGAAGATGTTGTGTGAATATCAGAGCGAGGATATTTACTATTGCATGGTATCAAGAAAATATGAAAATCTGAGAAAAATAAGGGAGAGAGAGAGTTTGAGTTGTTGTAGAGGCATCGAAAACTGTTTGTGAAGATGTCCGATCACCAGTGCACTTCAGTAAAGGGTTCCTCCGTTCGAAGTGGTTGTTCCTGAAGCTCTCGGCTCTTTATTGAATATTCTGATAAGAAAGAAGAATTTGGGAAACGCTGAAAAGTGGAAAATTAAATGTAATGAACTTTGTCTAAGGCCCAGCTCGTTGGGTTGGTGACTTCCATTACAAGAAGTGTGGTTGCCGGAAGCTGATAAAAGTGTTATCGTCTATTGCGTTTGCAGCTCTTACTCAAAAGCTGTCCGTTTTAAAGTCTCATCTGCCATAGAACCAAATATCAAAATAATTTGCGAAGGATTTTACCAGCTTATTCAATACTCAAAAAATTTATGGTTACACTATTTTTCTGTCTATTATCGTGGCCCTAGACACTGCAATAACTACAGTTGAAAGTGCTTACAGATTGATATGCATACCAAGTACACAGTCTGTCGGAAGGTTTGAGTCTAAATAAATTAGTGAAGGTTTGAATGTAAAGGAAAGTCAAGACCTCAGTGAGCAATTCGCAATCTCCGAAATCGTATTTTCACGTTCAGATTACATACTTTGGCTTTACAACAAGTCTTAATAATTTCTAAGCACATCAGTATATGATGTCGTCATGGCGGAAAATACAGCAGACCTCTCGTTTTAAAAAGAAAAAAAAACCTTTGCCGCTTTTCTTCCCTTTTTAAATGATCCGTCTACTGTTTACGAGCATTTTTGTTTTAATATATAATACTTTTAATTTGTTTTCTCCATTAAAATAAATAATTGACAGACCTATTTAATAGCCAACAAACCCATTATGTATAAATTGTGTCTATCGGAGCCACACGGATGACTAAGAGAATAATAAAAAAGAATTGATGGAGGAACTTCGTGGTAATTTTTCCCAGCACTTCGACGAACGCACCACAAAAACGTCGATCCGACAATATTATGTAGGAAGTTGTAACTTTTTTGATTCCTCATATATGGTAACGTTTACAGAGATTGGAATGTTTTCTAAATGCTTTTAAATAAATCGGAAAATATCCGTTTTTACTACTTTTGACTAACTTTTCGGGCCTCACGCGACTGTTAATGATTGTTCTGATAAAATAATGCACATAAAACGTACGAAATTTTATATTCCTCAATCTCTTTCCATTTAACATAAATAAAATCAGTTTTTTGCAATAATTGCAAAAACATCCTGCAAAATTCGTATTGGCATTCCTGAATGTTCATCGACCCAAATAACTTCTAACTAAATTTCAAACTCCACCAAAACTTCTCTCCAGTTGCTACTTCTGGTCAGCATTAGACTATAATAAAACGAGTACGTGCTGCATGTGTATAAAATTTTCATTTACTATAAATAACGTAGAATTTATAAAACTAAAATATTTAAAATTTCTTTCAGACTTTATTTTTAACAATTTCCAAAGAGTAAAATAAACAACGTGTCGGTACCTTTGTCGTTATTTTATTGTGGAGAAACATTGATAACCCTCATCTTAACAAGAAAAACGAACATTTTACAAATAATTTTAGTAGTAATATAGTACTAAAAAAAGATACCCAACTGAGAACATTCATCTAATTATTAATCATCAATTGTCAATATTAAATACACTATATTTATAAACCAAACCATAAAGTTTACAATATATTAAAAAGTCTTCCCGAGGCTACGCACACAAATATACTGTTAATGATATATGGGATATTATTATTTAAATTATTTAATTAAATTACTTCCGCTTTAGAATATGATATAATAATCACTTTAAAAGGGGTTCTGCGCGCTATTACAAATAAATTACTTCAAGGGGACGATTTTTAAATATCAGGGTTAATTACTCATTGGGGTAACCACGTGCAGCAGAGATTTCGTTCACGTGAGGAACCTTTTTTTATCTTCATTCATGTCTTGATGCAGATTACTAGGCAATCGGAACTACCTTCGGGTTGAATTGTAGATTTTCCCTCTGCCAGCGGAAAGTTGGATGACCCTGATACTGCTGGTGATTGAGAAACCCCCAAATTTTTCCTCCTTCTTCCCTCTGACTTATCTGTACTCAATACCTTCTCACTGCCTCGTCGCCTTCTCAACGTCTTTATCAACTCTTCTCTCTACATCCTCGCCCTCTCAACGTCTAGAACCATTCTCCTACTCTGCCTCCTCGCCTTCTCAGCGTCTTGCACCAATCTGCACATTTTCGGTTTCTCGCTTCCCACCTAAACTCATGTATCCCTTCTCCAAGGGAAACGCTATCCCACGTGATGTTTGTTCCGCCAATCCTCATGAGTTCGTTCAGCACGGGAAATTTTCCGTGGCATCGGAAATTTTGAAGCAAAATAAGGTTAGTATTATAAATCCGCAGCAGGCATGTCTCCCGTCCGGCAGCCTGGCGCCGGGAAAACCCACTTATTACCTCCCTGTCGCTGAGTTATAACGTTCTTGCTGAACCTTAAGATCATTTAAAAAAACAAAAAATTCGAATAAAATTAGGGATGGGTCCTATAGTACCACTTGCTCAATTGTGGTAAAACTGAGAGGAGCGGGACCAAGAGGTTCTGACCCATCCTCTCAAAGATTTATAACCTGTCCCTGTTGTGACCTTGAAATGTAATCCAAAACCAAGTGTTTGAGCCTCAGTGGCTATTTAAACACTTTAGATAGAAAGACTTAATTCCGCAATTCATTTATATCTAAATGTTATAAAAAGTTATAAGAAATTTATTGGTTCATGTAATATAAGCAGTTAGTAAAGATAACCAATAAACTATATATTTATATAATATTACAACTTAAGACAATAAAGTATTGTAAATATTGCTTAATTTGATAATATCATTCTGAGAATTGGTGTTATCAGTTGTTTTATATGTAACATTTCAGATAAATTACGTTTGTATAAGTTTGACTTTATATCTAAAATTTTAACATCACTGCAATTGAAGTCGTGATTCTCCTCCGATCTGTGTGTTTTGATCACATTATGGTTCGTTTTATAATTGTTTCTGTGCTCTTCTTTGGAAATTGTTAAATAAAGTTTGAAAGTGGTCGTAATTTTTTTATTTATTATTACAAAAATCAGCTGTGAAAATACAACCTTTCGATTTACAATTTACCTACCCACTCTCTTAAAAATGAATGGGTACACACTAATAAATAAGAACAAGAATTGTTTTACTAAAATCAAACAAATTTCAAATCGTAAATGTTTACTTAGTTTCTGAATGAGAAATACTTTTTAAAATAAAACATAGACGTACCTACAAAAATGGAACCTTTCTTGGTTTTATGTATCCGAAATTTGCTATTATTTGTCTTCCAGTAATTAATACTCAAAATGTGCGTAAACGTTGAGTAAAAGTGAGGTTTAACGTGAGGATTTATGCAACATAAATATTGATAATATTCTATAACTTGACGTCAAAGGCGAATAATCAAATTAAAATGTTAAGATTTACTTACACAATAAATTTTTGGGGAATTTAATTTTAAATTATTCGTGCTTATTGTAAATGAACGGTCTTCCGTAAGTGGTTCGAACCTGCAGTAATTAGGTGGATGTTATCAGTTGCATATCTTTGCAGTCGTTTTGGATTCATTTTTAATGGAGGTTAATAGATGGCATTGTTATGGCATTAGAGAAAACCACAGGTGCAAATGATGAAAATGAGTTCGATGACGAGATTGTTGTATTTGCGCCTTCCCCCTCCCCCACCCCCCACGAAGTAATTTTGCCACAACACACTAGCGCACCATTCACTCGATGTGGTTGAGCGTGATAACGTATTTCTTAATACCTGTACTTCAAGCATGGATAAATCTGACGAATAAGACGCTGAGCATACGATCGATTAGTTTACTTGTAACACTGAATATTTCTGGGCGCAATCCAATGTCATGTTTACAGGCATTACACAATGTTCTGATTGAACTCATACTTCATAGAAATCACTGTAATTCGCGTAACCCATTACACGACCGATAATTGCTTAAACGGACGACATTATTATAAACATTTAGTAAATGGTCAGTTCGTAAGCTCTTTTGTTCTGAACACTATTTTCCGATGAGTGAGAAGCAGTCTGTCGCCCATGCTGTTTAACTTATATATAGAACAGGCGATGAAGCAAGTTAAAACGGAATATGGAGAAGAAATAAAAACCTTACGCTTTGCCGACATTGTAGTATTAGGAGAGTCAGAAGAAGACTTGTAAACCATAATAAATGGCATGAACGTAGTCCTGGAGAAAGTCCAATATGAGGATTAATAGAGGGAAGAACAAGGTAATGGAGTGTAGTATGGGAAACAGTGGAATAACAAAGGCTGTTAGATTGGGAAGGGATATTTTGACGGAAGTTAAGGAATTCTGCTACTTGGGACTCGTAATAACTAGGAATGATAGAAGTATAGTAGGCATATAGAGTAGGATAGCACAGGCAAGGAAGGCTTTCGCGAAAACGAGGGATTTACTTACGGGTAATATAAGTGTGAATATTAGGAAATCGTTGCTAAAAATGTTCGTATGGAGCGTGGCGTTATATGGGTACGAAACGTGGACGATAGGAGTTGGGGAAAGGAAAAGAATAGAAGCCTTTGAAGTGTACAGGCGAATGCTGAAAATAAGATGGGTGGATAGAATCACAAACGAGGAAGTTCTAAACAGAATAGGGGAAAAGCGAACAATATGGAGTACGTTGTCTAAAAGAAGAGATAGATTAATAAGCTACGTTTTAAGACACGAGGGTCTTTTAAAATTAGCATTAGAGGGAAGTTTGTGGGTTTTGAACATAAGAGGCAGGCCAAGGATGGAATACGCTAAGTAGATTAGGGAGGATTTTGGTGTGGTAGTTATGAGGAAATGAAAAGGCTTGCGGAAGATAGGTTAGCATGGAGGGTTGCATCAGACCAGTCTTAGGACTGAATACCACAAACACATCGAACGGGCTAACGGGTATCCTTCTGATTCTTCTGTGACGTTTAATTTGTTGGGAAACTCGATGCCTTCATCTTTAAGCAAAGTTATCACCACTTCACAATTATAATCAACACCAGCATCGCAACGAAAAGCTTTGTGGTACATTGATTTAAAAATGTTTCTAAATCACCTACCACTTTTGATTTGTTTTTCATCTAAAATATACACGTGACGTAATAGTGAAATCCATCGCCCGAGGGTACAAAATACAATAGGTGTGTCATAAGTTTTCTGATTTAAATATTTACAATAAATAAAAACGGCCAAAAGAGTCAGAATGAAATATATAACTGTTTATTAACGAAAGCGACGTTTCATCTCCATTCTGACAGGCTTACTACAAACATAATATTACAATAAATTAATTATGAGTTCTATGTTACAATGTTGAATTTATATATAAAAAGCATGGTTTAAAAATTACAAATTTACCAATACATCCTATTTACTCCTTGACTGCCGCAGCCGTAAAGATTATTGAATTTATGTAAAGAATTTGGTGCCAGCGTCGGTTACGGCCGAAATGATGTGTAACAATGAGTGGTTGAGTGATGAGTGATTTCGTCAGTTAAATTTTAACAATCGTTAAGGATTGTCACAAAGGAACAGTATTTGTTAACAATGGTTGATATGAGTGCCACTACAGTAGCTGAAACCTTCAACCAAGATTGGATCTCCAGATACGGCATCTCTGCTTCGGTCGTGAAAGAGGAAGGCAGTTTGAATACGAGTTATTTTGCGAACTCGGAAGACTGTATGGGTTTTCCCGTAATCGAACTACAGCTTATCATCCTCAGACTAACGGGATGGTAGAACGACAAAACCGTACCCTTAAAGCAGCCATTACGTCCTTTTTGTTGTTGCCCTCCCCACTGTACTACTGGGCCTACGAACAGCGGTGAACAAAGTCTCACAAGCTGCACCATGTGAACTGGTATTTGGCCAAACACTTAGGTTACCCAAAGACAGAAGATCACAAAGTACAGACGGAGTTACTACACGCCATACAATCCTGTCGTCCCACTCCACTAGCGTCAGTTCTCAACGCAATTTCTTTCAAGCGCTTCAAAGAATCAGTCACGTCTTCGTCAGAGTTGATGTCAGACGACCTCCGTTCATGACACCATTCCATGGATCAAACAAGGTGTTAGGACGACACTTTAAACACTACATGGTCGAAATCAATGGGAAGCGTG
This sequence comes from Eucriotettix oculatus, assembly GCA_034510155.1. Lineage (NCBI taxonomy): Eukaryota > Metazoa > Arthropoda > Insecta > Orthoptera > Tetrigidae > Eucriotettix > Eucriotettix oculatus. The sequence continues at coordinate 183,324,839 of CM067377.1, forward strand.
AGACGGTATAATTTGACAGATTAAAAACCTGTCACATATCCATTCAAACAGCCCCAGAAACAGAAACATTCCCTCTAGCCGATCTGTACGGTTATCTGATCGTTTTCGCTGAAAGCGGGATAATGTTACAGGGATCCAAGTCTCTACCCTTCGGGTTCGGACATAAAGCGAGACTGTAAAAAGAACAGCCAGCTGAGTGACAGAGCTTTTCCAGTTAATAGCTTCGATTATTGTTTTACATATCCATTCTTTCTAGTGAAAGTGACAACCTATTATACAGATCTTATTGGTTTAATTAATAATTTTGCAGTAAATAAAGTCCGTAAAGTAAAGTAAATATTCAAATAGACATTGTAATCAAGTGACAGAATGATCTTTATAAACAAGGTGTAAAAGTAACCAATTTTTGTTCACAAAGCTTATGATTTTAATATTAGATTAGTGCAAAAATGTATTGACTCCATATAATTATATACAGGCATTATAAAATGTTTTAAAAATATATTACTGCATGGCCTGACTGCCATGTGGAATAGCACATATAATGTCATTATGCACCAACTTACAAACTTTAGCATTACAACTGTTCACCTTTGTGGGCTTACAATAATTGTGCGATACAGGCAATTGAAATTGCTAAATAATGAGACATGATCTTAACATAAAATTATTCCAAACTTATAATATACTATCATGATAAATGAAGATTAGTTAGGCGCGCAGTGATGCCTTCCTTGCTACTATTCATTTATTACAGTAATCAGAGAATATTTTTAGTATTTTGATTTAATTTCATTTAATGAATCATTTTAGCTGTTTTTGTTGCTAATCCATAAAACAAAATGAGCAAATTTATTGAATTATATTAAATAAGACTGAGTAATATATTTGTTCTGTTCACATGTACATACACTTGTTTTTAGTTAATTAGTCATGCCGAATAAGAATAGGTATCCACTTGTAATACAACTTTAGTCTTTGTCTGTTTGATTCTTTCATTGTTTGTTGTGAGCAAATGTAACTGAGAATCAGTTAGGTTTTTCAATATGTTAATAAGTAATTCTTTTCTTTCCTTCATGTTTTCTAGGATAAGAGCTTCTGTAGTCCTTCCTTTATCCTCTGACCCAAAGACAAAAGGTTCTGTCAACAAACAAATTTTTAAATGAATTTGTAATCACACTCAATTATTATTTTAAGATTCCTAAGTTCATTGTTAATGTCTAATAAACAAATTTAGAAACTTGCTCACAAATTCAAACAATTAAAAAATCATTTGTTCTAGACTGTTAATGTGTTAGAAAAAAAAAGTAATAAAATACTCACTCTCTTCTTCTTCCCTATTTAAAACCCCAACACTCTTTTCTGGCATTTTCATTTGAGTTTTTGTGGTTGTGGGTTTCTGAGTTTGATAAGTTGTAGTGGTGGCTGTAAATAGTAAATGAATGTAAATCGAAATTGAACTAATCAATAGACATTGTAATTTTATTAGAAAACTAACCTTTTGTCTCAGTAAACTTATTTCTGTTTATACCATCAGATTTAAAATCTACACCTTTATTAAGAGGTACATTCAACCCTGTATTAATTTTTGCATTGAGAGAGATAGTAGAGTAATGGAAGTCTGGAACTGAAAAACAAAATTTAAATAGCATTTTTACCAAAAATGTTTCAGGAAAGCTAAACAATGTAAGTGTTAATATGTTCATAACTTTCTTAGGTATATGAAATAAATCCTACTTAATGGTTCCATATTACGTCAGATACAAATTCACTTAGATAACTCAATAATGAAGGTTATGAAGTATGTCCTGAATTCTGAAATAATATATATGAATATCATTTTGTATTTAATACAAGTTTTATTGAAGTTTCTAATATCAAAGTAAAATGATAATTATATAAAACAAAAACAAATGAGGATATATTTAAAACTTCAAATGTGCAGGCAAGAATAGGTAAATGAGAGATCGCAAAATGACATTGTCTGGTCATCTATCTATTTAAGACTACTTTTTCTCACTGTTTTAGCCTGAAGAGGTAATCTCTGCTAGAATATGAATCTGCATCTGTGTTATAATTTTTCATTGTACCCAGAGAATGCAATAGTGGTTGTAGTGCAACAAAGTAATATCACTCATCCTATTCAAAAATATAACAAACTGGAAGGAAAACCTTTAACTGTCACAAAGGTTTACAGGTTGTTGAGTGATGTCCTTGAATTTCAACTCGGATTAGCACAGTAGTATGCGGTTCGAGCCCCTGGTCTTTCGTACAAAGTAGAAAGGCAGTGAGTAAAAATTTTCGAGTTTTGAAAATATTTCACAGATAAATGTGCTATAATTAATTTATAAAGACAAGTTCATATTTCTTGGTACGGATAAAACCATTTTCAAAGGGATTTATGTAAAAAAAACTTAATACCTTGATTTCTCAAAAAAATGATTAGACTTACAAAATAATATTCAATTCTAATATTAAAATATCAAGAAAGAATAAATAATATAAAGTTCAAGTATCTATTTAAAAATTAATTTTTCTAATATAAGTTATGGTAAGGGATATAAGACTTTTAGTTGCTAATTAAACATTAACTTACTTTTAGGTTTTAGGGTTATTTTTAATGATATTTAAGTCTGGACCATTTTAACATATATGTATTATTGAAGTATATACAAAACAACTATTTACAATATTAAATAATTTGTTACTACATATAATACTATTTTGATCTAATTGAAAATTTTACTTGTTCCGACCAGCCGCATGACTTACAGGTTGACCATGGTGGTTAGAAAAATTACACCAATTAAATAGATAAAATATACTGCACTGTTAAAATCACCCCTTTGAAATTATACAAAGAAAAGAAATAATTTCCATACCCAGAATTTAGAAAGTAAAAAATTAAATTACCGCGTCAACGTGAGAACATTTGTGATTGGTCTGTTTGGATCTTTACTATGTCCAATGGCTCAGATGTTTGTCTGTAGTGTAGGAAGACGAAACCAGGACCCCTTTGCTGTATCGTGCTGGAGGCCTCTGGTCGTTGGACTCGGCAGCTGGTTGTCTGTTTGCTGACAGCCTTGCCACATAGAACAGGTTGATGACTGGCTTTGAACTTACTGTCCAACTTCCCTCTCAGCTCTCACTTGACTCTTCTCCACTCAACTTATTCTCTCTGACTGTCCTGCTCTCCCGTCCTGCTGACCAACTCCCCAGCTCAGACTCAATTCGACCATCCTCCACTCAATCTCCACACCAGCTGTCCTTTCCCCACCTTTTCCCTCATCATGTCATTTTTCTCATTCCATCTGGACCACCAATCGCCACTTATAATTTTGATCAGAACACACCCCCAATTGCCTGTGAATTTGGGTTGGGCAATTGTCACCATTTTGAGCCTTGGTGGGGAGAAATAAATTATGCGCCCACAAGCGAGGTAAGGTAAACACAAAAATTCACACCTCTTTGTGCTGGCCTACCCCACAAAATTCTTCAGGTAGATGTTCCCACATTATTTTCTAATCCCCTCTTCTTATGGAACAAACAACGTGTATTCCATGCGGTCAGCCGGATACTAAAATCAAGAATCTATTTATTTTAATAATTACTTAATAACTAATGTCTTAACGACTAGTACATATCTATCTTAACAACTACTTAATATCCACTACATGTGGTTTACTACAAAGTCTGTCTACATGCTTTAATTTAGCCCATTTGAATCAATACTGGTAATTTGACATTTTTTATACAATCGTAAGGTATTCCAAACATTATTTTTGCATAGTGTCTCCAAATAATTCTCACTGTACCTTAATATTGCTAACTCATAATTTCTATAACGTTCTGTGTAGTGGACAGTGATGGAGAACACAAGAAATAATAAAATGATTGATGAAAGGCATAAATATAAAAATGCGAGGGATGATAAGGGTAAAGAAAACAACAGATGCTTGAAGAATGAGATAGATGGGAAGTGCAAAGCACAAGGGAAATGAAAAATAGTTGAAGATTACATGGTGAAAGTGAAAACAACACACCTTATAGTAAAATCAAATAAACATTCAGGGAGAGGAAAAATATTAGCAACAACATCAGGAGAGTGGATGGGAAGCCAATTCTTGATAAAGAAAAAATGCAGAAAGATGGAAGGAATATCTAGAAGAGCTATATCATGGTGGAAATCTATATCAGTCAGTAATAGAAGAAGAGCAGGTAGATGTTGAACAGTTATAGTACAAAATTTTAAGATTGGAGTGTGATAGGGCGCTGACAGACCTCAGCAATTGTAAAGTGTCAGGAATTGGTAACATCCCAGTGAGGTTGATAAGATTATTGGGTGAAGAAGCAATATCATGGCTGAATAGTTTACAAAAACCTATGAAACAGGAATAATACCAGAAAATATTAGTAAAAACATAATTATACCCATACCAAAGAAAGCTGAGGCTGACAGATGTGAACAGCACAGGACAATTAGTTTAGTATCTCATGCAATGCAAAATATTAATGAAAATAGTATATAGGAGGATGGAATGACAAATAGAATGTGAGTTAGGAGAAAATCAGTTTGGTTTTAGGAAGAGTATTGGGACAAGAGAAGAAATATACTTTGAAAAAAGTCATACATTCCTGACATTTGGAGATTTAAAAATCATTTGATAGTGTGAAATAGATCACACCATTAAGGATTTTGAAGAGCACAGGAATAAAATATTTAGAAAGAAGAGTGATACATAATCACTACAAGAGACAGTCAGTAGTAATTAGATCAAGAAAAGAAGGCAGAAATCAAGAAAGAAGTAAGACAAGAATGAAGAAGGTCACCCATGATCTTTAACTTATATATAGAACGGCTGATGAAGACAGTTAAAACGGAATATGGAAGGGAATCATACTGCAAGGAGAAGAATTAAAACCCTACGCTTTGCCAATGATATTGTAGTATTAGGGGAGTCAAAAAGACTTGGTAACTATAATATGTGGCATGAATGTGGTCCTGGAGTGAGAGTTCAATATGAGGATTAATAAAGGAAAAACCAAGGTAATGGAGTAGTTAGATTGGGAAGGGATATTTTGACAGAAGTTAAGGAATTCTGTTAATTGGGAAGCAAATAACTAGGAATTGTAGATTTCTAGCAGACTTAAAGAGTAGGATAGCACAGGCAAGGAATGCTTTCACAGAAAAAAAGGAATTTACTTACAGGTAATATAAGTGTGAATATTAGGAAATCATTGCTAAAAATTTTCTTATGGAGTGTGGCATTATATATGTGCAAAACATGGGCGATTGGAGTTGCAGAAATAGAAGCCTTTGATACTATAAGAGAATCATATGGGTGGATAGAATCAGTAATAAAGAAGTTCTAAACAGAATAGGGGAAGAGTGAAAATATGGAGGACATTGACCAAGGGAATGGATAGATTAATAGACCATGTTTTTAGACTGAGGTTCTTGTAAAATGAGCATTAGAGGGAAGTGTTTGAGGTAAGAACAGAAGAGGGAGGCCAAGGATGGAATATGCTAAGCAGATTAGGGAGGATGCGGGATGTGATACTTATGTGGAAATAAAAGGGCTTGTGCAAGATTGGTTAGTGTGGAGTGTTTCATCAGACCAGTCTTAGGACTGAATACCACAACAATAACATTGTATTGTGGCAGTTAGAGCATATGTGCTTATGTGTTACAGCACATGAATAAATTTAAGAAGAGTTATTTATCTCCTAACTTTAAGAAACTTTAAAATTAGAACTTTTGTAGTGTGAATTTCTTTCTGCTTCTATTTCGAATGCTTCAAGTTGCCGGCTTCCAGTGTCTCTCTCAAACATACATCTGAGCTACATTCTTTATAGCATGAGAATCCTGTCTTTAATGTGAAATGCACATGCACAGTATTACCTTTTCAACCCCTGCTTGTCCAAGATCCAACAATTATAAAGAAGCAACCTCATCAGGCTACAGTTTTAGATGTTTATGATGAATTTATAAAAAAATTAATATCTATTATATTATATGATATTCCAGAATTAACCAAAGGTGATTTAAAAGAAAAAACATTTAACTGGCATTGTTTTGAAAACTTTCATAACTCTGATCCTGCATACAATATTGTCACAATATGGCTTCTTCCTAAAATTAACTTTTTTTATTTAAAATATGCAAAAAGTAAAAATACTTTCATGTTTGGAATTTGTGCCAATTTGACTTTATATTTTACAGTTTTAAACATTTGTTCCTATTACTCGTTACATACACAAATTTCTAAATGTTACATATTACAATCGTGGAGTATTGGTAACAGTGTAGGTGTTGTAGTATTATTAATATGTTACGTATTATCCTATTAAAATTTTTTCTTTAGAGTGATGTAGCACAAAACTTTAAATAGTCATGAGCTGCCTCTGGTAGTGGACTACCTTTTTCCATGTTAACTTCAGCCTAGTGATGGCTGACCCTCATTCAAAATGCTTTCTCAATCTTCTGATGTGGTAGTTATGCCTCCAAAAATTCAAGAATCTGAAGCCCTACATGGTTTCTGCCATCTTTGATCTTCAGGTAAGATACCAGTTTTCTCTTTCTTTCCTGTCCTTATTAATTATATATGCATATAAAATAATGTAATTTTAACACATGACAAGTCACACATTGGATACTTGGATAGAAAGTAAGGATATTAAATTATGGAAAAGTTAGGTGATGTTTGTTTTAATTTTTTAGGTGGCAATTTTAGGAGGTATTTGAGGATAGTAGTAGGTTGCAGGACAGGGCATACATGCCACCTATGAGTATTTTGACTTTATGAGACCCTAAGCTGTTTGAAATGTATGGCCAATTATATGATATTCCAGATACTCTGTGTCAGTGACAAATATTATTTTCAGCTACATAAAGGGTTAAACTGAATACAATTTAGTTGTATATTGATAGTGAAATAAATCTTTTTTGGGGAGGGAGGCATCAAGGCTTGTGTAACTTAAACATAAACCTGGCCATAAACATCACAATTTCAGAACAAAGTGGCAGCAGTTAGTTCACAATTATGGTCACTTAGCTTTTTGAGTTGTTCTAGATAAAAATAACTTACCTTTACTTTCACACAGGACATCATCATTGACGGAAATGCTTATAAGTTTGGGAATTGGTTTGTTTTTAGGGAAGATTACCAGGTATTGCAAAGGAGATCGTTCTTGAGATACAATATTTCCAGCAAGCCTGTTAAGGCTCTGTTGCTTTTCTTTCAACTCCAAACTCCCATAATCAGTTGATGAAATTGGAACTGATGAACTCAGTTTTACATCTAGTTTCATCTGAGAAAACCTGAAAATAATATTTAAACTCTATTTATTGTGAAAATAAGATAAAGATCAATTAAAAAATATTCCTTTACACAGTATTACTCTTTCTATACACACTCACAAATATTAAGAGTGTGGCAGACAAAACAGCAATTTTGAAAAATATGTAAAAAAAAGTACCTTCAATTTAACTTAAATTTTATTTTCACCATCTTCAATTGCATTCAATAAAATTAAGTAAATGTTATTCAGTTTTATAAATAACTCCTATAAGATGACTTTTGTGCTTCCAGTGATCTTGGCCTGGCCTCACTGTTCGCTGGACTTTAGCAAGGTGTGACTTGTGGGGTTACCTGAAGAGTAAAGAGTATTGGGATAGCCCACCATGAACAGTTGAAGAACTGAAAGACCATATCTCACAGGAGATGTTTCAAATTCCAGTGTCAATGAATTATACTGCAATAATGGCTATGCTTGAATAGACATCATTTTACTGTAGTTACTTTTAAAACTCAGATACTTTTACTCAATTTTCTTGAATACTTTCTATGTAATTACAATTAAAAAAATACAATTTTGAATAAATTGATGGATTTTTTTACAGCCTCTTCAAAATTGTGTTTTATTTGCCTATTTGTAATATGAAAATATGTAACATCAATTAAATTTAATAAACAGATGTCAAACATCTTTCTGAGGGCATTGTAATGAATGTGTTGCAACATGAAGCAAGTCATTGTACAAGGCATGTTCAGAAAGTTAGTGTACTGTGACCATAACAGGCTGTGGTTGTTTTGAGGGTTGGCAACAGATGGGCTCTCCTGACATATTGAGCATTGCATGAACATGATAGTATGTAAACTAATGTTGTAGAGTCCAGCTGTGCCGGAAATGTCTATCAATTGTGAGCCACATGCTGTGATCTGCTCCCTCCTCGCCAAAGATATAACACCTATTGAATCATAACACAAATAAAAATGGGGCTGATAGGCGTGAATAGCACAGGACAATTAGTTTAGTATCATATTCCTGCAAAATATTAACTAAAATAGTATATAGGAGGATGAAACATCAAATAGAATGTGGGTTAGGGGAAGATCAGTTTTGTTTGTTTTAGGAAGACTATAAGAGAAGCAATTTTGACTCTGCATCTAAAGTTCTGACAGCAATGCCGATGTTACATGTAGGTAAAACAGGCCTCGCAGCACAAAGGAATGGGACAAGACAGTTATATCTCCCATAACCCTTCACAGTTTAACAATTATTCATCACTGTGAATGTACGATTTGTTTTGTGAAAGAAATTAATAAATTATTTGACATACTCAATTCGAGAAACATGTGTGTAAGAGATCAAATATTGAACAGTTAAGTGTGTTTTAACTTAAAACAAGATGTATTTGACTAGTCTGAAGAATAAAGAAGGCATGTCAATCTTAACAAAAATAAATAAATTTAGGATTACTTGGCTTTTTACTGGATATGAAAAGTTCAATCAGAACGTATCAGAAATATGTTAAAGGAAACAAAATTCTAAGTACTTTCCAACTTACAAAATTTTTGAAGACCACCTTTTCTCCCATATACAAGCTAGAGGAGGTCTGGTCTGAACAATAATCTCAGCTGTAAGGAATTTACGTTTAGTATGAGAGTTATCCTTGTACATAAACAATCTCACGAGTCTTCAGCCTCAAGTTCAAATGCAATACCTCTTGAAAATATCAATATTCTGGGATTAGGATCGAAGTTGTCTTGCCCCATCAATAAAATAAATTTGACTTTTTCTATTTTTAAATTTTTACATAACTTCACAATTATTATTTATTAATTTAGTATTCAAAATTAATTTATTTTAATTTCAGCACACCAAGAATCAGAAACAGTAATATTGTATTTTTTCTCAAAAAAATTTCGAATGACTGTATAAGAATGACGAATTACAGTCATCTTATCGGCAAGAAAACGGAAACGTTACGGTTAGGAAAGCTGATTGGATGAGGGGACTTTTAAGGCCATTGAGGCAGCAATGGAGTGGACAGATAGAAACACTACGAACTATCTGTCAAACTGGGCATGGAAGGGAAGTGATCTGGATTGGGACTTAGAGGCCATCTATATTGTAAAAAGCCAAACCAAGTGGTAAGGTTTTGCCCTAAAGGCCAAGCAACATCAATAGAAGATTAAGGGAAAAATTTATTAGGCCTCGACACATCGCCAGACGAAGAAGAAAAACAGCGTCTCAAAGTCCGAAGGACACCCACAGGAAAGAAAACATATTGCAAGTTACCCCTCCATAAGGGGGCGTAGAAATCACACGCCAATAATCAGAATTATTAGGACAGGGCGTGGCTTTCAGAAAAAAAACCCAGCGGGTTCTTGGAGTCAGTAACATTTCGTCAGTTAGAAATAGTCAGGAACTTTCAACATTCAGAATCAGCAAACACAAAATTTTAATTAACGCTAACGGGACTTTTAATATTAGTCCGGCCATATATCACGAAAAAGATATAAAATTCCATCCATAGTCAACGAGCATCCCTGGGCAACGAGCTGAGTAACTCCGAAGCTGGGAAAAATCACCAACGCAGCCACGGGACGACGCACAGACATCATCAGTCATCAGCATCAATCAGCAGTGACGCCCTGGACCATCGACGGCGTCTTGGTGAAGTACTGACCTTAATTGTTTCTCGCCTCTGGTTGCATCTATATAAAGTTCTCGTTCTCCCCCATATATTTGAAAATATACCCATTGAGCATTAGCTTTCCCTGAGAAAAAGATATTCATGTTCCCGATTAAGTCAGCGAGGGTCATATTAAATTAAAGTCGAGTAAATCCCTTTTGTTAAATTTATATTAAAAACTAGCTGGAGACCCGGTGTTTCCCGGGTATTTATTTATATTATCCCGGTCCATTCTTGGTCAACACATAATTCAGCCGGCATCGAAAACGTCACAATATGAACCTCAAATATAATCCCATTAACTTCAGAGATTAAAATATACTTCCGGTACAATAACAGGGTTAAATATATTTGAAGTACTCTAACAAAGTATAAATGCTCCCCCATTTAAGCAGTGAATTTTTACTTAAATCGTATATTAAAAGTCGTACTGTAACACAGCGACTCGCATAACACCGATTTCGAAACCAAACTTGATAGTTTCCTTGTTATTTTCATATGACTCATTTCAACCCTCACATGCTGCAAGGGGTTGAAATTAAACACAAATATTTCAGAGAAACGCTATAAATGTTATTGACCTCAAGAATTTTTTTCGACTCACATATGAGCCTTCATTACATATAAATGTTCCACCCCTTCCCCCTACGGTTGGTAGTCGTGTCTTTTCTCCAAATTATTTGGTTTTGGGTCGTGAGGGATATGGAAACAAAATTTTGTCAAAATTGTATTAAGCAGAAGTATGTTTTACCCCGTCCAATCCCCCTGTTAGGGGATGAACTGAAATTTCATTAGCATTCAAAATTTCAGAATGAAGACTCCGATAGGACCTATTTCGATACCAAACTTCACTTTCTTTTTCATATGACACCCCCTACACCTCCACGATGAATGGGGTTGAAATTATACGCAAACAAATTAACCGAAAACGCTATCAAATTAATTAAGGTAATAACGGCATTATATGGATTTGTAAAAATTACCGCCCCTCCGTCCCCGTCCCAAGTGGTTGTAGGTGTGTGTTACCCTAATTGTGTTGATTGCGGTTCACCAAGAACACCTGTTGAAAATTTGGTCGAAATAAAATAGTATGCGAAAGTCTGTTTTTGCTTATTGAAAATTTTCCAACCCCTCCACCCCCGCCCCTAGGGGTATTAGCCGAGTCTTACCACGTGTTAGTCTATCAAAACTTACCAAAACTCCATATGGCGCGGGCAATATGGAGGGGGAAATGGAAGGTCGTCCAGATGGGGGAGATAGGCAACCCACAATCACAATGGTAATTTGAATGCGTGGAAGGAAAAGTAGCCTTCTTGTACTCAAGTATTTTTTTAAATTTTCCAATTTTCTGCGCAATTTTCTTAATTTTTCTTTCCCTAAGAACCTTGTGCGAAGTATTAGAAACCTTATAAAAAAGGATGAATGGAATCGGTAAAGTCATTCTCAAGTTATGGCGTGACCAAGGGAAATAGGGATTTATATATAAAGATAATACTTTCCACCTTTCCCTAATTTCATTTTCCCCACTTTAACATGCATATTAAAACCCATACTACAGGCTCGTGCTGCACCCTTTAATTCAATAACACTGTCATAGGCCTGGCCAATAGACAAGCGATCGGGCAAGCATTTTCATCTTTACGATCCTTCTGTGCGCTGAGCACAGTTCGTACAGAACAGAATTACGAAGCTGAGCAGGAATGAAGACTCTATTACCTAAAATGATAGTATTCCCTCCAATAGGTAATTGTTCCTTAAAACGTACAAATTCGAACACTTGGGCCAATCTGAAAGATTGCTTCAGGATCTTTCTGAAGGACCAACTCAAGGACAGGCTTAGACAGAGGCAGGGCATCAACTTGATTCACTACTCTCCCTTTTCTACCACCTCTTTACCTAAGTCTGCATCAGAAAAGTAAACTTAAACAATTACAACTCTAACCTCAGGGTCGCATTTATGGGCTTTCTCATAGAACAGAAATGTTTTACACTGAGCTACTCGGACCTGGCAGTACAGGAAATCAGCCAAAAGGTGTAATTTACCGCGCGTCTTAATGCAGATTCCAGCTCCTTCCTCCTAATTGGCTCGTCCTCTCTTCAGATCACAGCTGCAGACCTCCTGTTCTTCCTGTTTCAGGAAGTATTTCAAAATCTCCCTTGCCACAATTTGAACCCTAGTCGTGAGTGAGAAGATTAGCGTAGGCTAGCTCCAAGCGGAATTTCTCACCAACTCCAAAATTCTGTCCAAAATCGCATCTCCAAGAAAAACTTTGTAAATCTCTTTCTACAATCGATCTCCTAATCTCATCTCACCGATCTCACACAATCTCTCCAAATCTCAGCTAAAATCTCTCTGTCCGCCTTTTTAAAATCCCCTGCCCCACTTCTTTAATTTATGTCACCAAAGTGGCAGGGATGGATATCCACCAATAACATTTATGGTGATAATTGAGGAAATACACCACCCGATGCCGCCAATTCTGACAATAATTGGGAAACTCCCAATACGCGGCACGGTGTCTAGGTTTTATTGCCCCTGGCTCAAAAGGTGGATGGTAGGAGTTGCCAAAAGGCAAAGAATAGAGGCTTTAGAAATGTGGTGCTATAGAAGGATGCTGAAAATCAGATGAGTGGATAGGGAAAAAGAGAACAATTTGGAGATTTTGACTAAGAGAAGAGACAGATTAGGCCACGTTTTGAGACATGAGGGTATTGTAAACATGAACATTAGAGGGAAGTGTGTGGCGTACGAATAGAAGAGGGAGTAAGGATGGAATCTGCTAAGCTGATTAGCGGAATGTGGTTGTTATGCAGAAATGTAAAGTGTTGTGCAGAATAGGTTAGCATGGAGGGTTGCATCAGACCAGTCTAAGGATAGAATATAACAACAACAATAACTAAAAGCAATAAAACACGGAGACTTAGAAACAAATAGACATTTAATATGAAAAATAGTAAAAATCTTAGTTAAACGTAACCACTTACTCGGGCGGTGTCATCAGTGATATAATTCCGCACCACATTTTATTATCTGCATTCCACTCATAATCATACATCTCTGGACAAGGATTATCCGGAAAAGAAGATCCTTGAGTTCCACTAAACCACAATACATAAAGGATTGTTTTTATACAAATCCTGTAAAATAAATGACAATTGTTATAATTCTAACAAGAATAAAAATCATTTCAATGAAAATAAGTGTATTTAAATTCCATACTTTATTACTCGTTGTTAATAATACAATTATATATATGTATATATTATAATATATTGAACGACCTGACACCAGAGGTATATTTGTTATGAGTTTTGTTATTAGTTTATCTGGTAGCTGTTTTTCTAATTGGCATAATGTGTCGATACTGACATTCAAAATTTGAAATTAAAACAATGATTTGTGTTTATATATATATATATATATATATATTTATCAAAATTTAAGAAGTTATGTTATCTGCTAAGAATATGTTAGGTTTTTATTAGCAATCCATGGCATGCTCTTTGGCATGGAAGCCAATTATAGAAAAAGAGATTAGTGATAAAAAAATGACAGTAAAATTGTTCGACCACCCTTTTTTCAGTGAAATTACCGCAACAGCATCATCTAATGATGATTTCTCGAAGTTTAGAATGGTTTATTTTTTGACGGAGTCTCTCTGAGACATTTGGCAATTATTTGTTTTTTTTTCTACTCTTTGTTGTATGCAAGAAAACTAAAGATGTGTCACGTGTGTAGCAGAAGAAGTTAAATAATTCGTAGCTGAAGCGAAGAGTATAAGACCCACTATTAAGGAGATCCTAAGTGACAATTGGCGTGAATTTGACAACAAACAAATAGACTATCCTTCATAAGGAAAGAATTATTCATCGTCTTACAATGCCAATAGGTCTACATCGAAACAAAATTTTCCGAGTGAAAAGGAAAATCGAACTGTAGTAGAAACTGCCAGATCAACAATGTGTTTCAAAGCTCACAAAACACCCCGATTTATTCAACTATCCACTAAAATAATAATATCCATGTATGTGGGAGAAGTAACAATCTTGTCGCCGACGGGAAAATCCCATCGAGGCCTGACGCCGAATTAGCAAAACCTGGCGCGCAAATACGTGCCATTGGACAATAGAGGCCAGGTCTTGGGGAAATTCTCGGATTACGCATTCATTGGCCTGGAAGGAAACTCCTTTCCCATACATGACGGGGAATGAAAAAATTAACACACATTGGCGGTGACCGATCATATAATTGAAATTCTACCCTGGTCGAAGGGTGAAGATTTGTTGAGCTCGGAGATGGGACAGTTACGAATGTCTGGAGGTAGGTGGAGGAAGGAAGAAGGGAAGGGAGAATAATAAATCTCAAGCTAGTTCGGCGCTGAAGTTTGGGAAAGAAGAAGGTCTAGGGGAGAAGAGAATAAAAGGGCAGATGTCGAGTACTCAACAGCGACTTGCAAGGAGAGAGAAAAAGGAAATGATTATATGAGCGCTCTGATCAACCTCTACAGTTCGTTTTTAATAGCTATATTTAGCTAAAATTTTCGACACTTTTATTTCTCAATTTGAAAATAAATCCTTCGTATTATTAAGAATAAGTATTCAAAATATATTTTTAATGGATTAGTATGATCAGATCAAACTTATTTGGCGGCGGTGACTTGCGAGGTCCCGCGGTGCGCTCCCTAGCAGCGTAAATTCTCTTATGGCTAATTGGGGGCTTGGAATTAAAACCAGGGCCTACAATATCGGAAGTAACGATAAAATGTGAAACATGCAAGAAGAACTTGAGGAGTGGAATAATTGCAGTATTTGCGTAACATGGTTTCACTTCGACTGCCAGAAAATTAAGCGCGGCCGGCAAGTGGAGTTGCAGGAAGTGTTTTGGAGCGAATGCCACAGTTCATACCTTTCAAAAAGTGATCAGTAATCTCAAAGTTTTTTTTTTACGAGAAGCAAAGAAAAGAATTAGTAAACCGGAATAAAAAAACATGCTGCTAAATGTGGCCTAAAAGGAAAATGATACAAAAATGTAAAGTAAGAATGGAACCCTTATATTTTGGGTTCAATTATTCGACATGTTGGGTCCGGAAATGAAGAAATGAATGTGAAATCTTTTTCAGGAATTAGAACTAAACAACTGCATGAAGGAATTGCAAGGCACAATGATGTAGAGGTAGACAATGTAATTGTGCATGTGGACACAAACAATATTAGACGAAATAATTTTTGACCACGTGGCAGGCTGGTACATTAAACGTATTTTAAAAAGACTTATGAAGAAATTATTCATTACAATAGATATATTTCTTATAATCAGTGAAGCGCAAAATTAATTCCTAAACAAAGCATTAAAATAGTGAAGTGCAGTGAAGTGAATTTTGTGTGGTTCCTGACTTCTCTTTTTCTTTCAGGTTAAATTTCATAAGACAGTACTAAATTGTTCCTGAGTTTAAATTTTATTAGTAATTTATTGTATTTGTATTCTATTGTGCTTATATTGGGAAATTCTCAATAGCAGCTAAGTAATAATAATAATGGGTTTGATGCAAGTACCGTGAAATCCTACAAGACTAAATGTTTTACTTGATAAATTTTTAATAAAGACCCCGGAAATATTCCTGAGTTCCGAAGTTGTAGCAGAGATTAGTGACCACTCGGCGGAGGCCTTGGAGTTAAGCTGGGGTAATGATACTACAAGGAAAATACAGAAGGGAGAAATTGTTTTCCAGTACCTCAAGAAAGGTAGAGAACGTTTTAGAAACTTCCCCCAACTGAGATATCCTAAAAGGGTGAACATTTAATGCCCAAAGTTGATTGTAAATATTACAATGATCGCATTAAAAAAGATAAAAGTTAGAAGGGCATATTCCAAACGTGCCGAAAGCGATAATCGTAAAAACAGGTTCAATCAACTTAACAAAATTTAAATTCTTGCGAAAATAACCACAAGATATATATATATATATATATATTCTTGCAATTGCTCAACAGCCCTTTTGAGGGCCTGGGCCTACCGAGGCGGCTGCGGACTGTCATCTGGCGTGACACATTCCGTATTTGGGGTGATACGTGGTCAGTGTATCAATTCCTTATCAGCCTTAATCCCGGTCCTCGCGACCATGACGACACAAGCTTCCAAACCCATGCCAGGATTCGAACCCGGGACCCTTAGTTGTGAGGCAGCAACGCTAACCACTACACCACATATATATACTTAGTAATGAAAATAATTGTTGGAATCAGTTTTATAAATACGTTAAGCGACGCAAAGTTGACTGGGGAATTTCCCCTCCACTCAGGGATAAGAATAGAAAACTAATACTAGATGTTAAGTACAAAGCAAATACATTTGCAAAATACTTCGCAAGTGTGTTCGGAGCTAAGTCTTGCGTGTAAACTTATACTGCTGCAGGCAATTTGGTAAAATTTGAGTTAAAAGCGGGCGAAATTCGTAAACATGTTGGGAACTCATAAATCGGGCCAGATGGCATTTCAGCAGAAGTTCTGAAGCCATCACAACGTACATAACGCGTCAATTTCAATCAATTATTCCGTAGTTCCAGAGGATTGGAAAAATGCTACTGTAATTCCTATAACCAATTAGGTTCAAGATCAGAAACTAGTAACTACAGGCCGGTAAGTTTAACGTCAGTCACGTGTAAAGTCTTAGAACGTTTAATATCGAATTAATTTGGGACGAAAATGGAATTCTATTCAACGGACAACATGTTTAGGAAAGTCTGTTAGTGACGGTATGCCAAGAATTGTCTGATAAACTTGACGAAGGTAGCAGAATGGATTAAAAATTTTCTAAGGTCTTCGACCTCCTTTAGCTTTGCCCGTTCAGCTTCTAAAGAGAAATAAAGTATCATGGGTATTAATATTCGCAAGCTGATTTTGATATGGGATTTTTATAAGTTCAGAAAACTCAAAGTTCCAAACTGTCCGATCCTGTTGAAATAAAGTCAGAGAAGCATTATAGGGCCTTTAATGTTCATCCCATATAGAAAAGATTTTCCCGTCTTCGCGGAGGATTTCATTATTTATAAAGAAATAAAACATTCAAACGACATTAATGCTCTTCAGTCAGATTTAGACAATGTATTTACGTGGTCATCCAAAAATAAAATTAAAATAAATTCATAAAAAAGTGAGACTATTAGGTTTACAAAACAGTATAGTTGTTAGGGAGTAAATTACCAACTAGGGGGCGAATTAATAGCAGTGTCCAACAGCTGTAAATTGTTGGGTGTAACGTTCAGTAAAGATTTATAGTGAGGTAAACATGTAAATTCTGATGGAAAACTCTAAACTTTGTTCAAAGGGTTTCAAAGTAAAGCTCCAAAAGAGCCAATTCTAGAGTATGGGGCAGCATGTTAAAACCCTTACAGGATTCAGCACATTAAGGTACTGAACAAAATACAGAGAAAGGCATTGAAATTATCTTTGCAAACTTGGAGAAAATGAGGTAGGACCTTGGTCACATAGAAAGAAACGGGCTAGATTTTAGAGTTCATAATAACGAGACGGCCTGCAGAAATATGAACGGTTTTATTTTACCTCTCACTTACTTTGATAAAAGGGATCACTCGTGCAAATTAGACAAAGGAAACGGAGAACTGATATAGGAAAATTTTGATTTCAAAGTAGAACAATTCGGGATAGGAATAGTCTACCTGTTAATATGCTAGAGGCCTGTCCAAAGAGTATGAAGGAATTCAAAAACTATATATGATGACTGTTAATATAATGATAATAATAATGCTAGTATTAAGAAAATGAGTGAAGTGGAACTTGAAGTAATATTTTTAAAAAGGATATGGTCTTTGATATATTAAATAAAATATTTTAGTCATTACAGTAATTGAAGTGCAAGGAATAAGGTTCAGAGAACTAGTTTTATTAGTATTAAAATATATAGTTTAATAATTATATAGAGGGTAAAAACAAGAAGCGCAGTATAGGAAATAGTGGAATAACATTAGAATGGAATATTTTGAAGGAATTTAAGAAACGTCGCTACTTGGGCAGCATAATAACTAGGGACGGTAGAAGTACAGTAGGATAGCACAGACAGAAAGGCTTTCGCAAAAATGAGAAAATTACTTATAGCTAATATAGATTTAAAGTATTAGGAAATATTCACTAAAAATGTTCGTGTGGAGTGTGGCGTAACATGGGTGCGAAACGAGGATGATATGAATTGCAGAAAGGAAAAGAATGTGGTGCTATAGAAGAATGCTGAAGATCAGGGGGGGATAACTAACCAGGAACTTCTAAGCAGAATAAGAGAAGAGAGAACAATATGGAGGACTTTGACCAAGATAAGGGATAGATTAACAGTCCACGTTTCGAGACATGAGGGGTCTTGTAAAATTAACAATAGAGGGAAGTGTGTGGGGTAAGAAAAGTAGAAGGGGGCCACGGACGAAAAACGCTAATAAGATTAGGGAGGATGTGGAGTGTGGTAGTTATGTGGAATGAAAAGTCTTGCGAAGAATAAGTTATCACGGAGAGTTGAATCAGACAGGCAAAGGACTGAAAACTACAATAAAACCAACAATCGGGGTAATGTTTCTTTTGTATTTACTTTTTACCCATTCTCTTACTTATGTTTGTGTATTTATAAAATTAGTGTATTTTAATGATTGGCACCGTGATATGCTCATTGTTATGCAAATAAATCAATTATTCGATATTAATCCAATTCGATCGACCGTTCTTATAGATAACGCGTAACACAATTAGAAACGTTCATAATTGTTATGTTTTATAATTGCTATTTTTCATCGTAGGTCAGTGTTTAACAACTGAATTTTTTAAAATATGAATATGAAGATTTATGTTTTTTGATTCCCTGCAAACATTTTGAGAAATACCTGACCACAGCATACATTGTCTAATTACTCAGCTAAGTTGCGTCCAGACTCCAGGATATTCGCACAATGCTCTGGGCTACAATTTACGTTACTCTACGGTGTATTCGTTACGCCCCAGAGATCGTGATGGTTCCGAGATCGCGGAGCTTGATATTAATGTAATGCAGATTTACGGTAAAAAATAATTTCAGCAACAAAACAGCATTTGTTACCATACGCAAGAACTCGAAATTCCCTTCTCTTCCTTCCTTCCTCCATGGCTCTACAGCCCATTGAGGGCCTGGGCCTACCGAGTCGACTGCGGAATATCATCTTGTATGACACATTCAGAATTTGGAGTGACACGTGGTCAGCGTATCGATCCTCCAACAGTCTTAATCCCGGTCTCCGCGACCATGACGACACAAACATCCAAGCCCATGCCAGAATTCGAACCCGGGACCCCTGGGTTGTGAGGCAGCAACTAGAGGCTCGAAATTCCCTACCCAACACAATTCCATTACATGTGAACGTTCTTGAGTAGTTTCCATTTATGTAACATAAAGTTTATTTAAATTTGTCTTATTGCATTGTACAACAGTTCACAGTAAAAATATAGTTAATAGAAATTTCCAGCGAATTACTCGGAAAACTATCGAAAATAAATTAAGTAACTGAAGGTGTTGGTATCAATCGATTCTTTGTTTCTAGTTCATTAAATGCCTCCTAACGTCTCTTTATTTGAGAAAGAATACCTCATTAATTTGAAAACTCTCAATGAAATAGACCACAATTGTGCAGAATTTCTAGCATTTGTCCTGCATCTCTTTTAGATGAATACTGGATAAGATCCTTAAACTATAGTTCTGGGGCGCTATGAAAAACTTGATTGCCGTTCTCTCCTTTCCCAAAACCTTTAAAGGGGATTTGTCAGTTATTGGGTAACCAATATGGAAAGACACAAAAAAACCAGAAAGGTCAAAGATCACTGTTCCCCCTATCAGAAAACCGGACAGAAGCTGTGCCAAAAGTGACATAGAAAAGACTGAAACGTTTGCTGAACACCTTGCCCAAGTATTTACACCTCTTGGGCCCTATAACAACAACAACGGTAAAGACATCGAGGATTTCCTAAACGCACCTTGCCAAAATTTTTTGGCTTAACAGGCTACATGAGGGTGATCCTGAAACAGGCAACTCACCTTTAATAGCATAGGAAGGGAATTGTAAAAGGGGAGAGGCGGAAGGTAGAACATGGTAGCCAAGGCAAGACTGGCCCCCGGTGTTTCATCTAAAGAGATGCAGGGAAAACCCTAGAAAACCTGCATCAGGTAGGTCGGGCATTGGGTACTATTCTTTCACCCTTCCGAATGACCAGATACGAGTTTTCTGTGGGGTCGCAGCATTCCCTTCTCCATGTCTTCACCAGTTTCAGGAGGCAGTTGGCCGACTGATCCAATGGGATCAGTGGACAACTCTTGCCATCTATCACTGCCAATTAAAACATTCTCGCCCCAGGAAATAACTGAAGGAATCAAAAAGATCAATCCACATAAAGAACCAGGACACGATCTAATTACTGGAAAAATACTCAAGGAACTTCCAAGAAAAGCAGTGGTACTATGTTGAGGTTGTCATACTATCCTTGTATTGCAACATTTGCGGATGATACAGGCTTATTATCTGTAAATGCTGACCCGGTCGTTGGAACACAAAACCACCTGGACCCAAGAAATGGAAAATCAAGATAAATGAGAGCAAATAAACACAAGTTACATTCATCACAAGACGTATAGTTTGTCTTCCAATTTATTTAAATAACACTCAAATTACAATAAAGAACGAAGCTAAGTACTTGGGTTTACAAGTAGACCTGGGAAAAACATGTCCAAAAAACTACAGCAAATAAATCAAAACTTAAGGAAAATGTCTTGCTTAATGGGAAGAAAATCTAAATTATCTTTAGACAATAAAATTTTATTATACAAATGCATCATTAAGCCCATATGGACTAAGGTATTGAATTGTGGGGATACACGAAGCCATCGAATATCAAAAAATAATTCAAAGGATACAGTCAAAAATATTCCGCACGATCACCAACGCACCATGGTTTGTTTCCAATTCCACGTTAGACAACGATCTCTACATCACATCCATCACTGAGGAAATCAAAAGACTAACGGCAAACTACTTTGAAGAAATGGAAGGACACCAAAATAGAATATTAACCGAAATAATTTACCCTTCTGAAACACAGAGAAGACTTAGAAGATCGTGGCCTACAGATTTGATTCAGGAGAAGGAAGACAGAAACTAGTCAAACAAAAATACACCATTTAATTTCTAGGGAATCATCATTGGACGATTACCCTACTCAGGTTTTAAACCATACTTGTATACAATTTACTTATTGCATTGTATTGAGACCATTGCAGATTATAAATTAACAATTTAAATAAAAAAATTAGGCTGTATCCTTGGTTTTACTCCAATTTTTCTACAAACCGAGGCACCTCCCGTTCTGAAGATCGAGACATGGAGAAAGGATTGCAGAAAATTTTTCTCCTATTATCAAAAGAGCGAGGGACAATGCCAAAATGTAGGTTTTCTAGCGACCGCCCTGCATCACTTTTAGGATCCTTAAGCTATAGCTCAGGGGCTAACTTCCTGTCCCTTCCGCTTCATCCATTTCTAATGCCTTCCTATACTGTTAAAAGGGACGTGGCTCCACGTGGATACCTTATTGCGGCCTGTCGCCCTAAAAACATTCTAACCAGGAAAAGTGTTAGCTTCTCAATTTAACAGTGAGTTACTTGTACACATAATGCGTTAACACGTTTAACCAGACTATCTAATTTTCTTTCACAGAATTGAATGGAGGTCGGCGAAAAAATCAAATTAGCACTAGTCGCACTACGACGATATTATGCTGAAACTGGAAATAAGAAGTTGGTTACAATCGAATCCCACTATCCTCTTATATCTATTTTACTTGTTAACCATAATCTAGTCTGTAATCCCTAATTTTACATACATTTACACTTTAGTGTAACTATCCACATCCTCGATTTCTCGACTTGGTATTATTATATTATTCTTTCGCATTTTGTATTTCGTCAAGAATTTTTTAACTTTTTAATAACTGCAAATGTTTGGTTTTCTGTAAAAAGTTAGCAATAATAGTACAAATATATCAATGCCGACACATTCTAATTCCACAAAATGCACAAGGTTATTTATGTCTAATTATATAAAATAAATTACGAAAGGGAAATCCCGAGTTTCGATTGAGTTTCATAGCTTCAAATTATTATCGCAAGTCTCTGTGATCTTATTAAACACGAGAAGTCTGAAATAATGAATAATGTCATTCCAAAACTATTTAATACCAATGCAACTGAATTATTCGCGTATGTAACAATTAGTAGAATTTTAAAGTCGTACATTTTATTCTGTTGATAAACTATTCATATGTAAATGTTTTATCGTCCAGTTAAAAAATAAATATTCATAGTAGTAGAAACATTTTAAATTGTCAATGTCTTAAAGGATTTCAT
Organism: Eucriotettix oculatus; assembly: GCA_034510155.1. Lineage (NCBI taxonomy): Eukaryota > Metazoa > Arthropoda > Insecta > Orthoptera > Tetrigidae > Eucriotettix > Eucriotettix oculatus. The sequence goes on from CM067377.1 coordinate 183,347,239, forward strand.
CTATTTAAAACGAATATTTTACTTATTAGTAAACAAAGAACATTTTTTTAATAAATACCTTAATATTTTTTAAAACTGTTGTACACAAATTACACGTGATTCTGTCTAACACGAGAAATTTCATATGATGTAATGCTTGATTTGGTACAAATTTTAAATGAAAATCGAAATGCATGTTATTCACGATCAGAATTGACCTATTTACGCGTGATCTATCAAACATTCCCCTTACCATAAACTATTAATTTTTTTTATATATTTTAATGAAGTTTAACTCACATATTCTGATATTAAATTTATAGAATTAATTTTTAATGTAATATTTTGGTATTTAATAGATGTAATTTTGTTTTCCATTATTCGTTAATTATTAAATAGTAACCGTTGGTTGGTCCCTTGAATGACCGTAGAAAAGTATTTGTTTTCTTAGTCTCTTCATTCGATTTAAAATAATTATAACACATCTCGTCTTACATGAATGAAGAAATAAACTTTCTCCTCGCATAATTATGTTGTAATTTCCGCAATTTTAGCATCTGTTAGCAGCGCTTCGTTACGTACCTGTGGTTCATCCTAGCAGGCACTGCAATTTGCGACGTGTATGACTCTCATCCGTGAAGTGGAGATGCTAACTACTCCGAGGTCGCCGACGGCCAAGGCTATCGGACCTTCCTGCGAGTTTCTGAATATCGGCACACCTACTTACTCTCCATCTGCAGGAAGAATTTGAGTACTCGCTTAACTTTGAATGCGAGTTAGATATGACAAGTACACTCAAAAACTAAAATATGTAAACTATCAATTTACAAAACCACAGACAATATTATTCAGTTATAATACTTGTGTTATATTATGTCTAGCTAAAACACGAATTTTTATACTTCCTTTATTTTATTTTCCCCCCTCCATAGCAATACCTACTAATTATGAAGTTGGGAGTTCATGGCATAAGTTAAAGTTCTGAAGTACGGGCTGAATATATTCCTTGATGTGTTACATTTTTCTTAAACTGCAAGTCTGTATTAGTTTAGCTGCGCAGCAGTTGACAAAGATATTGATATACCTACTACTTAGGAGATAATATATTGGAAATCCGCGTTAGAAAACTAACAAGAACTGAATAATGGAATCAACAGACACAAAATATGAGAGCGAGTCAAATATAAACGGGAATATTTTTATCAAGTCTATTAGGAGAGTCGGAGGGCCCGAATTCTACGTGGGTCTCTCCACTCTAATACAGCAGCCACTGCCAATGTTAGCGTCATTCAGTCGATACTAAAGCAATGAGTGAGCAAGAAGTTCCTGCTTCCGTTGCGCAACGGATTATTATAAAGTTTTTGACGAGAGGAGTGAGCCCTTCAGAAATTTTAAGTCGATTACGGGCACGATTCGGGGATGACACTCTCTCCAGGAGTAATGAAATATTTAAGTTGCAAAAGCGTGAAATTAGCACGAATTCTAGAAAGTGTTGCAAACCTTTCTTCAAAAGTTTGCAAATACTTACTTTACCAAGCGTATATATTTATGAAATATTAAAGTTTGTAAAGCGGAACAGTAATTTGTTTCAAACAAATGGCGAGTTTCATAAATACGCGACCAGAAATCGTTCAGCTCTAAGGTCGGACAAGCATCGCCTTGCTCTACACCAGAAAAGTATTCACAATACCGGGATAATTTTGTACAACAGCCTTCCGCCAGAGGTTAAAAATAGTACCTACAAAAGCTTCGTGAAGCAGAGTAAAACTATTCTTTTAAATGGCGCGTTTTACTCGGTACAGGATTTTCTTAATCGTCCTTCTAGTGTTTAAAATCAAGGTCCCTGCAAAAAGTGTTGAATGAGCTGCCGTATAAAATAGCACACCACATATCTTTAAAATTTCTATTCAGTTTTTTCTGGTATTTTGTTCGTTTGTTTCATGTATTGTCTGGAGCTACGATGGAAGGACAGTTTTCTGGTCCAAGTAGTTAAAACTCCATTGAGTGTTTCTCAGTGTGTGCTTGTTTGTGTTTCCCAGAGTGTGTGTGTGACATCCTGTGAGTTTATATTGACTTTTGTCTATATACATTTTCTTTTATTAATTTATTTTAAGATCATTTGTCTTTAATTATGTAACTTATTTTGTTCATTTTAATTGTATGACGTATCCTATTTCCTCAATCGAGGACTAATGGAAACAACAATAAATCTAAAAACCCTCGAGTACGAGTGGCACAGCAGTTTTTCTGAAGGCCGGGAAATTGTGGAAAGTCAAGAGTCACGATTAGCGTCCTGGAACTTCCGTCAGAGAAAACAACATCCGTACAGTAAGGGAGCTTTTTTGGAGGAAGACTGGCGTCTCACCGTTGACGGAATTTCTTCTTCATTTGGTCTAAGTCACGGGAGGGAAAGGAACTTGGCTTCATAAAGATCCCAGCTTCTTTCTCCTAAACAGAAAAACCCCGGTTGTAGATTTGCCACCGGCTTTTGGCCTGTTATTCTGACGAAGGAGAAGGTTTTCTCAGTCGTCTACTCACCTGTGATGAGAAAAAGGCGAGCAATGAATGGCGAATAAGACATGAGGCTGCACCACTAGAGGCTAAATGCGATTGTCTGTTGGGGAAGTTCTTGCCTCCGTGTTTTGGGATTTCATTCTACTGGTTGAGTACTTTTACGATCGCCCAACAGTGAACTCCGAATATTACTGTCAACTGCTGGAGAAAACAAAGGCTGTATGACGATGCAAAAGGCGGCGTTTCCCAATCAGAAATGTCATCCTCCTTCACGACAATGCAAGGCCTCACACGGCGCGCATAACTCTTAACAAATTGGTTGAAATTGGGTGGGATCAGCTAGAACATTCCTTATACAGCCCAGATTTGTCACCGAGTGACTACCATCTGATTGGACCGTTGAAGAGGTCAAAGATTCAATAGCGATGAAAAGGTTCAACCCTTTGTACTCAGTTGATCCAAGACTCATCCTTCAGCTTTTTATGACGGAATCAGGAAACTTCCAAAACGCTGCTAAAAATATGTTTCAGTACAAGAAAAATATGTGGAAAAATAAAAAAAATGTTTCGAAATTCTATCGTTTCGTATTTTTTTTAAAAATTCCCGTTTATATTTGACTGACCCTCTATGCATTAAAGGCAATGACAATAGGAGTAAATAAAAATCACTTTGCAAGAGGAGAACTGTTCAACGGTGAGCGGAAAGTAAGGAAAAAGGGGAGGTAGTATAAAGGATATGGAGTAAATACTCCAACGTTTTAAACAGTCAGCTATGCAGTCTTTTCCCAGGTCTTTTCCGCAGCTAGTGTATGAGAATCTAAACCAGGTGTCACCTAATTAGCCAACCCTGGAGCTATATTTAAGTTGATAAAGATTCTTTTAAATTTTATATTATTTCGTAATATATATATATATATATAATTTTACACACCCTCTATCATTTCATTAATAAACATCTTGAAAAGCTGCCTCTCGATTTTAGTGACAGATTAGTCATCTTTCTTTATATAAACTTCCCACTAGGGCCGTCAAATGAATTACTCAGTGGTACTGAAACAACCGTGGAAAGGTGTTGTCTTTGTGACACAGTGTAACAAGCCCCAACCATTGCTGGAGCATCATCGATAACGAAGCTTGACCACAGATATGAAATCGGAGGAAATTAAAGATCTCAACGCTGCAATAACATTTTTTGTCATGCTCGATTTAGAGTAAAATATATTAACAGACTATTAATTAAAGATTACGCCTTGAAATACAGGGTCATCGAAAAATAATGCAGTGATTTTGAAACCTTAAAAAAATATGATTCTTCAACGTACGGAAAGAATTCTCTTGTTTAAACGTAATGAAAGAATGTAAGATTTTCTCTGCAGTATCGCATTATTAATTCAGTCTGGATTCGTGGGATGAGAGATTTTGACCGTGTGACAGAAAACGAAATTGATGTTGTGATATGTATAATTTGAATCTGTTGTAACTGTGCAACATGAATTGCGTACATTACATTCTGGAGAAAATGCTCCAGGTGATAAAACTTTGAATCGATGGATTAAATAATTCAAAGATCCCGAAACCATAACAAAAGGAGTTCCTCTAGGACAACCAAGCACTTCAGAAGAAAAAGGCAGTCCTGTGTTAGAAGTCCTAAAATGTTCATTGCTTGTTCAAGTTCAGCAGGGGGTATTACGAAAACTACCATTCAAAACGTTCTTCATAAGCGTTTACCATTCCATGCCTATAAATTCAGCTTAAGCATGAGATTAAACCTGATGACAAAACTAAACGAGTTAAATGTGGTACTTTTATGCTCTGTTGATGGAAGCTTCTTAAATCGAATTCTTTACACACACGGCGTGGCATTTCATGTTAATGTGTTTTTCAGTCGTCATAATTACCACATTTGAAGATCACAACAACGGACGGAATTCCACCAGTACATTCGTGGTTCTACAAAAGTGAATGTTTGATTTGGCTTCTCTACGATCTCTTCTTCACAAAGATAACAGAACCGTAAACGTATAACACTTAGCTTTACATTTATGTTTCCCACAAATTAATGATTTGGGAGCTGTAACTGGGCTTAAGATGATTTTCATGCAGGACGAAACTCCTCCTCTTCATTTCTTCCTATCTGTGGCCTTCACGAAGCACAGACCTTATACCTTCGGACATTTCTTCTAGGGATACTATAATAACATTTTGTACATTACTGATACCAATCCACATAAAAAGAGCATGGAGTGAGATAACTATCATCTGCATTTATGTCGAGCGATTAATGGTGCTAATAAGGACATGGGTACCAAATTTATAATTTTCTTACTGTTTTATAACCAAACTTATATTCTTCTTCTTTCTATGGCATTCTAGCCCGCAATCGGGCCTTTGCCTACCAGGACGACTGCGGACTGTCATACATCACACATTCCGAATATGGAGTGATCCGTGGTCAGCGTATCGACTCTCCATCAATCTTAACCCCAGTCTCCGTTACCATGACAACACAAACACCCAAGCCCATGCCAGGATTCGAAGTCGGGACCTCTGGGTTGTGAGGCAGCAACACTTGCCACTACACCACAGGAGGTCGGCAAAACTTATATTAATGTGTTTAAATTTGTAATCCCGGCATTTTACGATGACCCTGTACTTTGAAGTGTAATCTAACTTGAATAATTATTACCAATGTAGTAAAAACAAATACGAGTGTCGCTTACTGTCGCTAATTGTTATAGGGAACACTCTAATACAGACAAATAACAAATTTTTAAAATGTGGTAATTTAACAGAACGGGGATTCCTTATTCTCTCTTTTGTCTGTCATGAGCTACCCCTCATGGAATCGTGGACTCACTTAATTTTTTATTCGGGGAATTTAAATAATTTCACCCTGCAGTACGCTTATTTGCTGCTCATGGATTTTTGTAGAAGCTGCTCTAATGCACTCGCATGGGATTGAAATAAATACTGACGTTCTGTTAGATTTTTTTTCGGAGGGAGGGGGGGAAACAGGCTACACGAGGTAAAAGTATAAGTATAAAATCATATTCCATAAATCCTATAGAGAAGCACAAGCTTCAAGGATGTGGAACGAGTCAGAGATTTTACATAGGTTGCTTTATTAATATTAAAATATACTGTAACTATTCATTAATTTTTAACTTATAATAATATTTTCTTAAGTTCTATACAGAAGACATACAATTTGTACCTTATATATAAAATTGATAAATTTTTTACATCCTATACTAAAAAATTAGTGTTCTAATAATGTTCTTTCATAATTATAAATATCTACCCTATGATACATTCAGCTCCATAAATTCTTCAACAGAGTAGAAGGAGTGGCTTAGTAAGAACTTAGTTCATATTTGAACTTGTTTGGATTTATTTTTAATTGTTTAATGGAGGTGGGAAGTTTATTAAATATGCTAATAGCATTGTAATGTACACCTTTTTGTATTACGGTTAGAGATAAACAGGCAACTCCCCTTTAATAGCATAGGAAGGGAAATTGCAGAGGTTTTTATGGGATTAAATTTTCTGCGGAGGCTAGTGGAGACGGGATATTCTGCGGAAACTTTTGATAGTATATGAACATAAAATATGCTCCTTATGACAATAAGAAATTAAGGAAATATGTAACTTTTCTATAAACGGATGGAATTAAATTCGTTCTGTATTGTTCTCATACAATTATATTCAATTCATAAATATTTCCAGGCTTTCGAGAATCATTCTTGCACATGTAGTCTGCTAGAAATTATTTACGCCGTTAAAACAACATGTCCTGATTGTATATTTCACATTTGTTTACCACTTGCAGAGACTCAATGTTGTCAAAATTCAGAACATATTTAGTTTTATTCTCACGTATTTCGCTGTCCTAAAGACTACGCGGTATTTACGTGCTGGATTCTATGACGTTCGTGACAATTTTGTGCATTTTCGGGCGAGACAGCCACGTATTGTACATTTTATCGCTGTCCCTCTGAGCCATACCTGTACGAGATACATTGCAATATAACCTACAGAATACTCAAAATTTGTGCGGATGAGTGAAGGGGCTGTAGCAGCTGGGAGGTTGAGGAATTAGTTCGACGACAAAATTATGACCGTGAAATAGGCAAGGAGACTGGCTGATTGTCACACATTCCAGAAAGGTACTTGACGAAAGGTTCGCATGGAGAAAAATCTTTTTTTTGTGTGCGTGTCTTGGGGGACACAGAACCCCAATCAGCTTTAAGAAACATGTTACCAGGAAATATATAAATACTTGGGGAGAAGAATAAGTAAATTCTGAGGAGCCTGATGAGCAGTCGTGTTTTTTTTTGTGGGGGGGCAACTCCCCTGTAATAGCATAGGAAGGGAATTCAAAAGGGGGGATGCGGAAGGTAGAGCAAGGTAGCCAAGGGTTAACTAGGGCCCCCGGGCTATGGTTTAAGGATCCTACCCAGTGTTTCACCTAAAGAGATGCAGGGAAAATCCTAGAAAACCTGCATCAGGTAGGTCGGGCATTGGGTACTATTCTCACGCCCTTCCGAATGACGGGAGACGAGTCTGCTGTGGGGTCGCAGCATTCCCTTCTCCGTGTCTCCACCGGTTTCAGGAGGCAGTTGGCCGACTGATCCAATGGGATTAGCGGACAACTGTTGCCATATGCCCAAGGTCTATGACCCCAGTACATATACCTCCCAAAATAGGTGAAGGCGTCTCTCTATTAAGTAATAATGTTTGAAGTCTGGGCAGAGAGAGGCTGTAGGTAATATTAACAGCACAGGTGGAAAATTTTCGCAGGGGTCTGCGGGACATCAACCGATGTCTACCAGCTGAGTACTCTCGATGCCTAAATGTTTCAGAAACCAGCAATCCCAGTTATTGACAATGATCCGTAAGCGATGCAATTAATTCCTGGCATATTTATGATCTAAACCATACCCAGAAATTGTAATTTAAATGTTCCGATTCTGCCCCACATTATGACCCTCTGTTGCTCCGGTAATGTTGACTTCGATTTAAATTAATTTTTTTTATGTTAGTCTCCCATAATATATATTTCCCCCACAATAATTGTTACATAACAGGCATAAAATTTATACAAATATTAGATTTTCGCTTCCAACTGTCCGGGTTTGAATAAAAATTGACATGTGAAAGGTAAAATATTACATTTTGTGGGGCTTGATTAAGATAAACATTACCAACATAAAGTTTAAATTTAAGAGAAACGACAGGATTTACATAAATGTATCATTTTAACAGCCAAATTGTGCTCTACCAATCCCGTCTACAGTTACAATTGTGACTCATCACAATATTTGAATGAAAGAGAATAATTTATGATACATGTCCTTATCACTTGATCAGAACGGCGGTGAAGTTTACGTACTTTCTCTGTTCCTGTTAATATCGAAGAGTATCTTAAATAGATAGAGAGGAATTCCAGGCTTTGCCTACAGGCGGCAGCGTGACGTCATCCCATCCCCTGTAGGTGTAACTCACTTGTAGGCCGATAAGAGCGCTTTTTGAGTCCGCTAAAATCCTTCTTAAAGCAGCAAAATACAAATTCAAGTGGACTATTTATTTACCTCATATATTATTATTTCCAAATATATAAGGCAAAAGAATCAATTAAAATGGGAATATTAAAAATATTGAGCATATTTTGAAATCAGTATTGCGAGTTGGATGCGAAGATATATCAACATATTTCTACATTAAATGTTAAAAATATATAATTTTCTTATGTTGTTGGAGAATGGAAATTGTTTTTTTTCTGGTCTAAATTCTAATAAAAAGGAATTTTCTATATGCTTGGGTCGATTGGACCTTAAAATGAAACACGATCTCATTAAATTATTGATATGTCACCTTTTTTAAATTTATTAAAAATTATTACAATACGATTTAAATATTTTGATAGAAAAATAATTATAAAAATTCAAATTACGAAAACTGCTTTCTGTTAAGTTCTATGTATCTGCCACCGGGCATCTGCCCATTTGTAGGTTTAATAAATACTATACATTTATTCAGCACGATTAAATAATAATAAAAGGACGTGACTGAGATAATAAGTCCGGTTGATATATTTTTAATTTAAAATAAATAAATATTAATTTGAAAAACTAAGGATTATAAATTTTAATACAATCGCGACAACACGGTTATTTGTCCGTCTCTCGTTCGAATTTAGTAGTATTTTCAGAAATAATCGATGATGTAGTGAAATCAGATAGTGAATAAAATTCTGAACAAGTTCCCTTCTAAGGCAAATTAGTGTTGGAGTGATCCTAAGTCAGAATCTCTAAGTCGTCAACAATTCAGTGTGCATAGTCATACGCAATAGTCGGCTTTTGACACTGGCCTTAGTTAATAAAACAAGATATACGACTTTATTTAACACAAGGAGCTTAAGAATTGGAGTGAACTAATTAAAAACCTTAAATTCCCTCTAAGAGCCATTTGCGAAAGATGCTAATGTCGCATCGAAACGACGGCCTATCTAAATTATATTATACGAATATCTTATTTTTCGAATTCAGATTATGGGAAAAACAATTTACATTCTGCTACAACATTTGCGAATGGAAAATTATATATTTTTAACATTTAATGCAGAAATATGCTGATATATCTTCGCATCCAACTCGCAACGTCGATTTCGAAACATGCTCAATATTTTAAATAATCCCATTTGAATTGATTCTTTTGCCTTACAAATTTGGAAATACTAATATATAGGGTAAATAAATAATTCACTTAAATTTGTCTTTTTCTGCATTATGAAGTATTTTAGCGGACTCAAAAAGCGTTGTTTTACATGGGCTCTTATGGGTCTACGAGCCAGTTACACCTACAGTGGAGGAGATGACGTCACGTTCCCAGCGTTGCTATTGCCCGTCTATCTATTTAAGATACTCTTTGGTTAATATATAGCTCGCACCTCTGGACTTTTATTGTCCTGTTGTTCTTCTGCTGGCAGCGCCACGAGATGCACTGCGGAGAACTAGTATGGGGGACAGCAGCGCGCGTCTCCTCCGCCATAGATCTCAGAGAAGGTACAAAAATGCGCCCAAACTCATGGCTAGCAGGTATTAAACCAAGGTGAAGCCTTCAATCCAAGGTTTTCCGCAGTTTGGCATAGCGTGAGCCCTGCAGCATACAAGCCATGCCAATACTGTGGGATCTAATGTGTGACAATGCTCAGCGCGCCCTCATGGTAGCGTGTTGGGTGCTGAGCACCCAGGAAAGAAAAGTGAAACAGTATCACCTAGTTAGAAGATAACGGAACAGCAGAAATTTAGCAAAACATATATACTCTAATAAAATTATAATGAGCATTTTTATAAATAAATCAATCAATAAAAATATTTAATTTATGTGACAATAAACACAAAACTCGATATTGAAATACATATGAATTGTTTGTAGATATTCATTTTACCCATAATGACAGTGAAATAAAACTTAGAAGGTATGAGTGGTCCATAAGTCAGAGTAGCGTTTGTCAAATACGTTATATAGGATGACATAATAGAAGAATTAAATAAAAAAAATCGCCCATTAGGTATATTCTGTGACTTAAGTAAAGCTTTTGATTGTGTAGACCATAGCATATTGCTAGAAAAACTGAGGTACTATGGAATAACAGGAACTTCATTTTCTTGGATTAATTCATACTTACAAAATAGAATGCAAAGAGTAGTATTAAAAGACTCGTGCACAGGTGAAATACATAAATCAGATTGGGGAATTATTAAAACTGGGGTCCCACAGGGATCAGTATTAGGGCCATTATTATTCCTTATATATATAAATGATCTTCCTAATACCATAGATTCAACTTCTAAAGCTATCCTCTTTGCAGATGATACTAGTGTAATAGTAAAAAGTAACAAAGACACACTAGAAGAGGCAAGTAACAATAATTTAACTAACCTGCTAACATGGTTTAATGCGAACGGACTAACAAATAACTGTGACAAAACACATTTCATGCAATTTCACACACTCAACACAACTTTACAATCTATAACACTTAAATACGACAGCAAAAATGTAAATGAAACTTCCTCTGTTAAATTCTTAGGTCTCTTAGTAAATAATAAATTAAATTGGACTGATCAGATTAATCAATTACTTAAGAAACTCAGCTCAGCTACATATGCTGTCAGAGCAATGTCCACCTTCAGTGATTTAAAAACAAGAAAATTAGTATACTTTGCATATTTTCATTCTATTTTATCATATGGTATTATATTTTGGGGCAACTCAGTAGGCGTAGATAAGATTTTTATTAGTCAAAAACGTGTTATTAGAGCAATATGTCAGGTTTCCTCACGAACTTCTTGCAGAAACCTGTTCAAAAAGTTAGGTATTTTCACTTTGACGTGCCAATACATTTATTCATTGATGTTATTTTTAATTACAAATAGGCACTTATTTTTGAATAATTCTGATATTCATCCCTTCAATACAAGGAACAAAAATAATCTGTATAAAAAATGTAAAACATTGTCAATTGCACAGAAAGGTGTGCATTATTCAGGGATATCCATCTTCAACAGACTGCCGCACAGAATTAAACAGTTGTCCGATAATCAAGGTAAATTTAAGACTGAATTACGCTCATTTTTGCTTAGCCACTCCTTCTATTCAATAAAGGAATTTATAGAAGAATCGGAGAAGTGTAATTTATAATAGTTTATAATACAAACATTTGTTATAAGTATATTTTTCTTTTATACAATAAAATAATGTAATAAATGTACACCCTGACCCATTCCACATCCTTGAAGCTTAGCTTCTTTACAGGATCTACGGAATATGATTATTATTATTATTATTATAGAAACGTTTTATAAATCAAGTAATTAAAATAATCTGATTGAATGTTATAGAGAAAAAATACAAAGAAGTCTATATCGTCCTGCCTTTACTAACGGTTTTCGGTCATGTGGCTGAATTTCAGTCATGGAACGACACTATGGTAATCTTAACCTGCCAGTGGGCGTAATCACCTGATAGATGATCCCTTAAAAATATTATTTTTTGTAAAAACGTATCCTTATTTTCTTAATTTTTATTTATTTTTTATTTTAAAGGTTTACGAAAACAAATGTTGACGAATGAAAGTCTTTTCCAAAAATATATTAATAAAATATCACTCACTAAAACGAAATAATGTAGTATCACGAAGCTGCCCCAAATGGATTAACAATAAATGAAAATAGAAAAGTAATACACAATTTTCTGTGGTGCAATTTTAAAGGTCGGATCAAAAAGAACATGGACGCTTCACTCGGGGACATTCAGGGCGGGGAGATAAAATAGAAAATAAAATTCATATTGTGGCAGTATGTGAATAAAAGTTTGTCGTATAAAGTTTATATATGTATAAAATTTTTACTTATATTTTTGTCCAGAATAGGATCAATGGAATGCCTCTATGCTTCTCACCGAGTTTGTGTCCTTACGATTACTTCATACTTACTCTCCAAAGAGCTTAGGTAACAACTTTAACATTATTATTTTTACTCAAAATTTCGTTGGCTCGCACGCACTTGTCGCCAGTCCCATCCACATCTCTTTTCCTCAGACTCGCTCTCATTCTCAATCGAACAAAAGAATTATTTATGGCAGACAATTCCTTGCTGCGTCTTCGAAACTCGAACGACCATAAAATTTGCATCAAAAGTCTAATTCTTTGCAATATATTTGATAAGAATTTACGTATAACAGGACTTAGTAAAAATACGTTTACTATTTAAAATAAAAAAATAAAAGAAAATAATAGCAACATACGAATTTGTGTTCAAGCATTCCACAAAAAGTAATTAAAGTACCTCTCTATCGGTGTGAAACATTTACCTGTCACTTGTGAGGTGACATGCGCTCGTTGGAAAGTTAATAAAACAAATCTGGTTCAGCGGCATTTGCCGCTTGAGTAATATTCTAAATATTCAAAAATTATCTCCACAGAACTTTTATCTGAAAAAAAAACTGTCTCAAACAGTATTTCCCAACCTTTTTCTTACTGTGTCCCACCTAAGTCTACTGATGCCCCTAATGAAATCTATGCATTTTTATACTAAAAAATGAATTATTTCCTAATAAATCCTAATTACAAAACCTAGATTATAGGAAGCAATTACTAAGACATTATTAAGACTAAATGAGTACGAAAATTTTCAAAACACAATGGACAACAAAATATTATCATTGAACTATTTCCTTTAATATTTTGATTATAAGTATCATTTAATTTTTTAATAATTACAACAGTCATTTCTGGAGTAGTGAGACCCTTGTTCTTGATTACTACAAAGAGATATTAAATTGGTCTCAAATTTGGACATATTTTGTTTTACGTTTCCCCTGTTCATAAAAGGTGAGATGGTCATAGTGATTCACGCCTCATATGCATAGTTAACAATTCCCTCCAATTTAATTAGTATTTTATATTACTACAATCTTTGAAGTGTAACTCTATCGAAAATACAACGCTCATTTATAATTGAGGGACCATAATCATAGCAGGTGGTTGGTCTTTAAATTCTAGATGAGCTCATTTCAGAACTGTCCCCCTGAACAATCAAATTGCCTCACCGGTCTGAAAGCTATCTTACACACAAATTCACCTAAAATGACTAAAGGAATTTTCAGATACTCCCTTTGAATGTACTGTAAATTCTGCCTACCGTAAAACTCTTTCAAAAAAAATCCAGAATTCATGTTTACAAATGTATCAATAACTTACCAAGAACTGTTCTTCGCTGTATATTTAAAAACTATATTAAAACTGTCCTAATACTGTTCTCTCCTGCTTCTTCTTCCCTATTCCGCAAAACACAATTTATCTTTGATAGGCTGCCCTTCTGTAGATGTCACCATTACTGAGGTAATATGCCAGGTTATCTTTCACTTTGCGTGATTGTGGTGATTTCAGCTTGGCGAGATTGAACCGAGTGTGTCTGGAGATCACCACGTTTGTTATCCGTTCTGCAATGCTCCGTTACACAGTAAAATCGACATAAATTCCATAATATTTTAAATGTGCTAAAAAGAATTTTATTTGCGTTAAAATATAGAGCACTATTCTTAACAAGCGAGGCGAAATAGAATTCAAATAAATAAAATGTCTATCCAGTTACCAGCATAAAGATGACTGGCAAAGTGATTTAGTTAACCTGCCTTGCCATACGTGCTACGAAGCAAACTTGTTGCAGAGTTTCTTTCACAGATTTGTACACTTCAATGACACTGGAGGGGGTCCGAAATTGAGGCGCTAATTACGACGTAAAACACATGACATATTTTCTCAGAGGAAAAATTTGAACCATAACTGAAGCACTCACTGCAAACTAAAATAGATACCGGAAATACTACCATGATGATCGAGACAAAACAATAGACAAGAACTCTTTCATTTCATTTCCATTCAAAAAATTAGATAGAGGTCCGTTTAACCCTTTTTAGGGTTCAATTATTTAGCCCAGGGAAATTTTATTTATATCGTAATAGTTAAAGATAAAATTTTTATATCATACACTTGAAATTGACCTGCTTCCTAGAATTCTATAGCACGCCTTATTATGAATACTGTTATTATCTATTTGTATAATTACATTAAATTTGTTTTACAATATTTAATTTTTATATACTACTTATTAAAACAACGGAACACTACATTACATTTTTTCATACATGTTACTGATGAAAGTTAACCTGGTTTTGAAGTCTATTGAAAATGATGAGGTTATATCATTACTCATTTTCTTCCATTGTCTGAGACAAAGGAGAGAAGCGAAACTGAGAGAATGATATCTCAGAAGCATAGCAAATAAACAAGTTAGGTTTACGGAGAGAAAGTGACAAAATCGTCTAGAAGGATTTCAGATATCGGAGAGTAAAACCAGTGACACAGTGAATTATCTAGAACAGTGATGGGCAAACTACGGCCCGCGGGCAAGATCCGGCCCCATCAAATGTTCTATCCAGCCCGCAAGATATTATTTCTAATCTGACGAAAAAAAGTATACGGGCTTTAAGAAAATAAATATTTTCCTCTTTTTGCTCTCTTTCGTTTTGTATCAGTGACGACATACAAATTTATTGACTTATCCTAGATATTGGAATATTATGTTGAGAATGAGAGGCACTGGCTGCTAGCAACTTTGAGAGTAAAATTGGCAGCGGAGCCTCTTCGCAGTAGCTACCCCCTCCACCGCGGCTAGATATCGAAAAACGTTTTGGGCCTAACAGGCTACGTGAGGGTGATCCTGAAACAGGCAACTCCCCTTTAATAGCATAGGAAGGAAATTGAAAAGGAGGGATGCGGCAGGTAGAGCAAGGTAGCCAAGGGTTAACTAGGGCCCCCGGGCTATCCACTTACTGTGTTATTATAAGCGTAATTTTGTCAGCATGCGTGAGAGAGAGGGGGGAGGGTGTGCATTATCTCTCTATCTATTGTTGTAAACCTGTGAAAACAGGACCTGTTGAAAACCAACTGCGAGTTATAATGTTTGCCGGGCAGGAATAATGAGGAAAAATTAAAAGAGCTATTTCCGTGCGAAAGAAGTCACGGGCATAGCTAGTAGTTACTAACTGTTTGGGATATCATTGTTGCGTCGTCTGCTGGAACACACACTGTTGTGAACTTCAGCAGCTAGGATATGGCTGACGCGACAAGAGGCATCGAGTGTGTGTATGTGGCAATTAGACTGCCAGAGTATGTTGTTTGTTCTGCAATAGCATTTTGATCCATTGAACAGGATGCTTGGATAAATAGATAATTCGGTAAATGCCAAGACATTGCCTTAAAAACTGGAATGCACACATTCTTGAGCGAGTGCTCTCAGTTTGTGTATTTGTTTACATTGGCTTCAGTGACTTGAAAGTCGCGTACGTCATTCTAGAACTCTGCTAAGGGTGACGCAATATTGCAACTTTGGAATGCCCTAACACCGTATTGGTTACCTCACGCCGTCGACGCAGTGTTACCAACTGCTTGCGAGGAAAGTCCCCAAAGTCTACTGGGATACCCTGCTTGATCAACATTTGCCGTTTGTAAGTACGGTGTGGTTCAATTTCTGCGTTCCCGAGTCTATCCGTGCCCAATATGGATCCCGTTCAGAAACGTGCATTGATGAAGAGGCGATGAATAGTCAAATCACGAGTGACTAGTATAAATAACTTCGTGAATGCCTTCCAATCAGGAGGCAACATAAATGATGTAAAAGTGAGACAGAAATTATTATTAAGCAGTGTAGACCAATATAATGAAATATAAAGGGAGCTAAAAATGTTTTATCCTGACGATTTAGTTTTAGATTTATTGTTGTTTCCATTAATCCTCGATTGAGGAAATAGGATACGTCATACATTAAAAATTAAAAATGAACAAAATAAAGTAAATAATTAAAGACAAATAAACTTAAAATAAATTAGTAAAAGAAAGTGTATATAGACAAAAGTCAATATAAACACAACACGGACACACACTGGGAAACACAAACAAGCACACACTGAGGAACACGCAATGGAGTTTTAACTACTTGGAGCTCTGCGACCAGGAAACTGTCCTTCCGTCGTAGCTCCAGGCAATACATGAAACAAACAAACAAAAGAGCAGAAAAAAACTGAATAGAAATTTTAAGATATGTGATGTGCTATTTTATAAGGCAGTTCATTCAACACTTTTTGCGGGAACCTTGATTTAAATACTAGAAGGACGATTAAGAAAATCCTGTACCGAGTAAAACGCGCCATTTAAAAGAATAGTTTTACTCTGCTTCACGAAGCTTTTGTAGGTACTATTTTTAACCTCTGGCTGAAGGCTGTTGTATAAAATTATCCCGGTATTGTGAACACTTTTCTGGTGTAGAACAAGGCGATGCTTGTCCGACCTTAGAGCTGAACGATTTCTGGTCTCGTATTCATGAAACTCGCCATTTGTTTGAAACAAATTACTGTTCCGATTTACAAACTTTAATATTTCATAAAAATATACGCTTGGTAAAGTAAGTATTTGCAAACTTTTGAAGAAAGTTTTGCAACTCGATCTAGAATTCGTGCTAGAAAGTATTCTAATTGCACGCTTTTGCAACTTAAATAATTCATTACTCCTGGAGCAGTTTCCCCAATTATAGATGCCATAGCTCATAATTGAATGAAAATACGTGAAATAAACCATTTTGACGTACTTTGTGTCAACGTGTTGCATTAGTGTTCTCAGAGAATAACAATCTGAACTTAGTTTTCCGATAGAAAACAATTAGTATAATTGTACAGTAAAAATTAGAATCTGTGTACAGAGGAATCTCCGCCCTCTCCCTCAACATCAACCGGCAGTAATACTTGCGCATTGAAACTGACGAACATAGCATTACCAAAATTCAGTGCAATTTACTGTATTTTATGCATTTTTATGACACCTTTGATGTCCTCATCATAAAAAATGGGGTGCTGTATGATATCCATAGATATTAACACTTGCTCTCAAGTTTGCCAGTGATTCAAAATTTGCCAGTTTTACATGACAACTTTTAGTTTGCCTGAGATATGATACCAAACAGATATTTCAATCAAAAATTAACATTTGCTAATAACTGCTGTCGAGGCCTTGAACATTGATGCTCCTTCACACGGGGCAATGCTATCACATCTTGTGCCGGATCGCATAAGTGTATGAGAAAGTAATAGGAAAATAATACCTCGGGTGCCATACAGCCTGGATTAACGGAACTAATCCAATTCCTAGAAACCAACTGCCAAACACTTGACATTGTAGCTATGCACTGTTCAAATAAGCCACCACGCCGATCATTCGTTGCTGCATCAAATTATTGTCCCTTGTGTGGGTCAAAACATAAATTGCGTAAATGCCCCCAATTTAGCATAAGTGTCCGCATCACGTTACTGAAACTGAATCTTTGCTTGATTTGCTTACGGACTGATCATAGAGCTGACAATTGTAAGTCGACAAACTGTCGCCATTGTAAAAAACTGCATCATATCCGCATAGTGAATTATTTTATCGACTGCCATGGTCACCCTTGACAGACTAGAATGGCGGCAAATATAGTTTTGGAGCATTGTTGTATAGTGGCTCACAAACTATATAGATCAAAATTTAGCAGCTAAATTAGGCATTCTTCTGAAATAATATTGTGTACCTGTAAATGGGCACAATAATTAATATCAAGGCAGTAAACTCAAATTCACATATCGTCAATTACAAATAGTTATAGCAAACACATTGTGTATTTTTTGTTGGGTCCGATTACGGATCCTCTCTCGTTATCAAAGACAATTTGTGATGACTGGTAGATTCCTAATGACATTGCTCTTGCAGATCCAATCTTCCATCAACCCATGGAAATAGATTAACCTTTAGGAGCAACATTATTTTTCGAAATTTGGAGGCCTGGTCAATTTACTAGAAAACGACTTCCTACACTTCAGAACACGGCAGTAGGTTAATTTTAGGATGAAAATCATTTAATTTATCATCGAAATATATCGATGCCTCACTGGTAGTTATTGACGAAAAATACAAAATTCCTCTTTTAGATAAATTTAATGATTTTCATCCTAAAATTAAATTCACAATGGAATCACAACTAGACATAAATACAATTACCTAGACATTACTATTTATGCTGAAGGCAACCAATTTTTTCAATGTGGTACACAAAACCTACAACTATCAATTGTATTTTGAATTTTTACTCCAATCACCCTAAACACATGATTCTTAATGTAGTAAATAATTTAATTTACAAAGCTTTTGCCGACAAAAAATTCTTAAAAGAATTAAAAAATAAGGGATTTGACATATTAACAAATCGTTTTTATCCACTAAGACTGATTAATAAATTATGGTCATTAAATATAATTAAATTTAATATTCGTTGAGATACAAATAAATTTCTTGAAATACCCAGTAATGTACTGCAACAGATATTTTGCCCCCACCACACTACTACGACCAACATTAATAATAATAATAATAGCTGATGGTATCATAAACCAGCATAAAACAATTTTTTCGGCGTGTACAACCGGAAATATCTTCTATTCCTCCTTCAATTATTCCTGTAATCAATTCTACAGTAAAAAAAACCCTGACCAATAAACTATATAAGATATAAGTACGGTCTGGTTCAATTTCTGCGTTCCCGAGTCTATCCGTGACATATATGGATATAAGATATAAGAGGACTAACAAACAAAATTATAACTAGGTTTCTTAATTTTAACATAGATGATTTCAAATTCACGCTGAGACCTAATAATCACATCCGCAATATCTGATCTACATTAAAAGATAAAGTTGAAGTTATGGATACAATTAATTTAGTTTATAAAGTTGACTGTAAAAACTGTACAAAAGCTTACATTGGCTATACTACTCAAAATTTTAAAAATAGAATTTATCAACATAAATTAAGTTGAAAAGCCAAGTCAAAGATTAACACAGGTTCATCCTCACATACTAAATGGTATCAGCATGAGTTTGAATTAATAAAATGCAGGATTTTACATAAGAATTTATCGAGATGTAAACTTAGATTTACATACACATCCGGTACGTTCCAATGATATATACAATTGGCGGATGCTTTTGTTATATGGGGACCACAGTTAAATTTTAAGCGAAACGCTCGTTGAACGGAAATTACATTTCCACAAAACTCTTTACGCTTAGGAGTCACCGTTTTACGTATGTGGCGCTGGAAGCAGAGGAAGCAAAGCGGTACTCGCGCATTTGCTTGCGTCAAACTGTTTGAGTAACTCTTTAATTGTGACCTTGAAACAACACTCAAGAAAATTCACAGTTACATTTTATAAGAGGGACATTCTTTTGTGGGTACTCTGTATACATGAGTGAACCTGTTAAAAGGAACGAATATTCATAACGTGTTTTTTTACATTTGTAGTCAACTTCTACTATAAATTTTGGTCCTGCATTTGGGAAGAAATTATTAAAACCACCCTTTTTAATAAATAAAAGGACGGCCAATACGTCAGAATATAAATTTATTACTATTTAATTAACATAAATACGACGTTTCGCCTTCCTTTTGAGATTTCCTCAGGCATATAATTTAGCATATACTTCTTGACTTTTTAAATGTTTTGTAATATGAAAAGTTACACTTAACAATGCAGGCCAGCTTGCGAGTTGCAATTGTTGAGGAACTGACGCAACAATGTAGTCTGGCAAGACTTTGGGGAGTCGTCATGGGGTAGTGGAAGGAGCAGGTTGTGTCGGCGGGACGACGAGAGAATGACCACGCCCTGCAGATATAATTATTTCTCGTGCTCTGATTGGAATTAAAACTACTAAAATCCATTTTTGGTGTTTTTTGTGAAAAATACCCGGCGCTCTAAAAAGAATTATAAATCCTCGAATGCGGAGGAACGCGGAATCCGCTACAATATATTTACCGTTAGTAAAGAATAAAGATACAGTATTGTTTATATTCATTAAGCTAATTAAATCTGTTTATTATGAAATGTAGGTCGAAACTTATGAAACTCGAGAAAGGAATTAAAAGAAAGAACATCAGAAAGCGGATAGGAGGCTAATTCTGAATAAAGAAGAAAAGGCAGAAAGTTGGGAGAAGTATCTAGAAGAGCTGTTTAACGGTGGAAATCTAAATCAGTCAGTAATAGAAGAAGAAGAGGTGGTGGAATATTTGGACAAAATTTTAAGGTATGAGTTTGATAGGGCGCTGACAGATCTGAGGAATTCTAAAGCGCAAGGAATTTATAACATTCCAACGGAGTTGATAGGATCATCGGGCGAAGAAGAATAATCATGTCTGTTCAGAATAGATTGCGAAATCAACGAAACAGGAATAATACCAAAAGATTTTATGAAAAACAT
This sequence comes from Eucriotettix oculatus, assembly GCA_034510155.1. Lineage (NCBI taxonomy): Eukaryota > Metazoa > Arthropoda > Insecta > Orthoptera > Tetrigidae > Eucriotettix > Eucriotettix oculatus. The sequence goes on from CM067377.1 coordinate 183,367,633, forward strand.
AATTATACCCATATTGAAGGAGACAGGCTGATAGATGCGACTTGGAAACCATAATAAATGTCATGAACGTGGTCCTAGAGAAAGAGCTCAATATGACGATTACTAGAGGGAAAACCAAGGTAATGGAGCTTAGTATGGGAAACCGTGGAATAACAAAGGGTGTTCGATTGGGAAAGAATAATTAGGGAAGGTTGAAGTATAGTAGACATAAAGCGTAGGATAGCACAGGCAAGGAAGGCTTTCCCAAAAAAGAGGAATTTACTTACGGGTAATATAAGTTTGAATATTAGGAAAAAATTGCTAATTATTCGTATGGAGTGTGGCGTTATATGGATGCAAAACATTGATGATAGTTGCTGCAGGAAGGAAAAGAATATAAGTCTTTGAAATGTGCTGCTGTAGGAGGATACTGAAAACCAGAAAATGTGGAGGACGTTGACCAAGAGAAGGGATAGAATAATAGGCCACGTTTTGAGACACGAGGATTTTGTAAAATTAGCATTAGAGGGAAGTGTGGGGGTATGAACAGAAGAGGGAGGCCAAGGATGGAATACGGGAGGATGTGGTAATTATGCGGAAATGAAAAGGTTTGTTCAAGAAAGGTTAGCATCGAGGATCTTAGGATTGAATACTACAACAACAATTAAAAGTCGGCCAGGACCATAATGATTTGCAGGTTACCTCTATATTATATTATAAAAGGGAAATTTGGAACGTAACTGAACAAGCAAAGGAAATAAGTGGCAAGTAAAGTTAAAAATTATAATAGCGAACAATAGTGTAAAAATGTATTTATTATGGCAAATGAATTATTTACACGACCTACAGCAGAATAAAAAAAATTATTAAAAATTTCCCTTATTAGGATTGCTTCTGCTTGTGCATTTCCACATTGTTGCCTTAAATTCTAAAAATTATTGTTGCTATATCGATTAGTTTCCGTATTAATTTCTCTGGTATTATTAATAATATATTATACAGAGTAATTATTTAAATAATTTCTATTGCATTCCGAGGATAAGCTCTCAGCCTTCTGTAGTAGATTCGAAAAGTTTGCGACACAATGTCGTATTCTACTAATCGTTTTCCTTTACATAGCAGATAATTATGTATTACTTTCTCATCAGCATCGACATTTTCTAACCTGGGTATGGCCGCATCAAATGTGGTTTCTTGGAAATGCTTTATCTTCCAATATTAAAAATGGAGCATGCTTGTTCTTGGTGGTGAAGTTTTTCAAGAACATTTAACGTTATATTTTCATCAAGAAAATGAGCTGCAACAGCTTATTCTTCTGTATTTGAACAGTGCGTAGCTACAATGTCACAGTATCTATTTTATACATGCAGATTTGTCTTTAATTTTCTGGCACTATCTCAGTTTATGGCCAGTATTTTTCCATAGACATCACACTCATCATGTCCACCCTTCTTATTAAGGCATTATTTAACGACTTGTTCATTTGTCATTTAGCAATTTGTAACTAAGGTGTTTTTTATTCTTCCACGATATCTTTTACTTCTAGGTTATTCGGAACTTTGTTGCGCGTTTCAGATATATTCTTCCATTTCATACAATTCTAGGAACGTTAGTACATCGTCGTTACTCAAATAACTTCAGATGGTATAGTACTTTCAATTAATCATTTAATTAAGTAAAAGAACAGTATAAAATAATGGCCAAGATAAGAAAGCAGCTACAAATAACAGTGGTTCAACACAACACGTGGTCGGATACGTAACACGATAGTGTGATTCGTCACTCGCCCTCCTGTGACTCGGGTACAAAAACCGACTTAGTACGGAGCGGGGACAAGACGAACCGAGTGGGGGCGATCGTACAAATCCACCCACACTCGTGTTCGGGTAATATCGGGTTTACTCGGCGAGTGTGCAGAGGGCCCATAAGAAGAGGTGCGAAAATTGTATCTCAACGTAAAGTTTTTTTTTACTGTCAAAACACGTAGCGGCAGACTGATAAGCAACAATTAATGCGTTCAGTGATGCCTCCTTCTCTCTCTGTTTTCGAAGGTTCTCGCATTTGCCTAAGAACTTGTGTCTGCTTTGTGAGGTGTCGCAGACATTGAGCATCCGGTAACAGTTCAATGAGTCGGTCAATTTATTACTAAACTGGTCGAGATTGGAATGCTGCGTCCCCCCCTAAAAAAAACTCCACTCCCATCAATCGGAAGGGCATTAGAAAATTATTTAATAGCCGTACCTCCTAAAATTTGTGGAGACATGGATAAGAAAATGCTGCGACCCCACAGCAAACTCGTCTTCCGTCATTCGGAAGGGCGTGAGAATAGTACCCAATGCCCGACCTACCTGATGCAGGTTTTATAGGGGTTTCCCTGTATCTCTTTAGGTGAAACACCGGGTTGGATCGTTAAACCACAGCCCGGGGGCCCTAGTCAACCCTTGGCTACCTTGCTCTACCTTCCGCATCCCCCCTTTTTAATTCCCTTCCTATGCTATTGAAGGAGAGTTGCCTGTTTCAGGATCACCCTCATGTAGCCTGTTAACCCCCCCCCCCCAAAAAAAAAATCGGAAGGACATGAGAAAATTATTTAATAGCCGTACCTACCTGAGTAAGTTTGCTAGGTTTTGCCTGCATTTCTTTCAGGTGAATACTGGGTAGAATTATTAAGCTGTAACCCATAGTTGCTCTTCTTACTGCATCCTCTCTTTTATTCCCTTCCTATGCTATTTAAGGAGAGTAGCCATTTATTGGACCAACCCCGTGTAGCCTGTCACCCGAAAAATTGCGGCGTGAGTTCGTCACTACCGAATGACAGGTGCGGAAACATCTATCATCACCTGATCACAGTAGAGATGAAGAGAATACTGATTAAGGAGACCGGGATCTAACCAGTTAAGGGTACTTGTAACGTTTCATTTGTTGACGGGTATATGGTTGATGTTGGGCAGGGCATCATTCCATCACAAGGGGTCTAATTTTATGCTTGTCCATAACAGATTTCGTTAGCATAAGACATGTTTCATGTTTGAAATGTAATCCTGAAAATTTGGTGAGGTAATGAACAATTCAATGGAAACTACAGTCTGTCATCCAATTGCGTTCGAGACGAAACAGCACAACCCCCCCCCCATTTTTTATTCTTGAAGCAAATAGGAACCTCCTGATTTTTATTTTCGCAGAACATGTTGCACTGAATAAGAAACTTACAATTTTCCCGGAAATAACTTCTATTTCTGTTCAAAAAATTTCAGTAAATTACTAATAACATCTGACGTGGAAAGTTTGGCCAGTTTCAAAGATTTATAACTTTTCAACCAATAACGAGAGGGATTCGATATTTAGGAGCCTCTTAAAATATTTTAGCGTACTTTGCTTAGTTCAGATTTTACGTAACTTCAAACAGAAAATAGTCAAAACTGGCCTATTGTAGATAAGAAATTATTTGTGTCACTCTTAATACCATTCGAAAGGGCACATTCAATTGCTTGATAAACATTAAAGATAGAGCATTACGAGCTCGCAAAAATAGATTAACTGTAGTAACATACTGTTCAGAGAACTCCTTTTGAAAAATATCGTATTCCCGGAATCCGAGTCTCATAGCTTTAAAACAGCTGCTCTGCAGGTTTGGCGATTGACCTGAAATAAATTATCTACTTGCTGGTGCCTAATTTACTCATTTTAATTTATTTAAGGAATTGAACAAGTAAATTTACATCATTTATGAGAATTAATAATTAAATAAAACCCCAAATTGAGTAACAGCTGGGTGTACTGAGATATTAGTAGCAGAAGAGTAAGTTCGAAAAGCGGTGACGTCATCAAAATCACCGCGGGAAGACTTATTTAAGTAACAACTTGTAATTAGGGGGGAGGGCTAATATATTAATTATTTAAATAATAAATTTTTTATATATATTTATTAAAAGAAAACAATAATTTTAAAATGGGTCCAGCAACATCTACAAATATGAAGAATTAAAAGTAAAAGTTTTAAGGGTAATTATTGTTGACGAACCTGTGTTGTTTTCATATGCGTCTTGATGCAGATGCAACTGGAACTTCCTTGTTGTTGAACTCTGAAGCGGCCGGATGACAATAACACAAAGTCGCGCGGCCGGAATTTAGGAAAACTCCTGTTTTTTTCCCCTGTTGTTAACGCCTTCTTTCTTCGTTGCTTCTACGACCAATCAAAACATGGTACACCTCTCCGCTGCCTCCTTTAAGGGATCAGTCCGCGTAATTTACACGGTCTTTCTACACTAGTTAATGTCTTACCCTACACTCTACTTCCTTCAATCATCAAACACGCCTCACACTCTCCTCCACCTATCAATCTCCACATCATACTTTATACTCTCTACCACCAATCTGATACCAAAATGTCTCCGCGTGCCTCTTTAAAACTTCTTCCCCACTTCTGCGACATCTATCACCAAGGTGGCAGGGATGGATCTCCTCCAATTATATCCATGGTTATACTTGGGGGCCGAGTCTAGGCTTTATGGCCGAAGTGTCAACTGCCGTCTCCTTTGTTTTGTTTCCGCCGCCAAATTGGCGCCCGGAAAAAACCCTTCTTCCCGGCCAGCGACATGCTCTTGCCGAAATTTTTATACAAATTTTATTCCATAAATAGGAATAAAAATTGGGCTGGGTTCTACTGCGCTACAAACTCAATCACATCAATTGTTGGAGCCGGGAACTCCCCGTTCGAGAAATCTTTCCGTACTTTGAGAATAATGTATACGAAAAAGGATTTGAGCTAAAATAGCTGATTATCGGCAACATTATTTATTCATAACATCATTATCGTGTGAGGCAGACGGAGCAAATGCTTAGGGGCGCCGGGGTCCACAGGGACCCGACCAAAAGTGTTAAATTAATTAAAAACTAAAATTTAAATGCCGACAAGAATACAAACTTTAACTAATGCCCTGTGACTCCCCTCACCTTTTGCCGAGAACAATGGCCACTCGACGATAAGTTTTAACCTGAACGTCAGGAAACGCTATCACCCGTAAGCCTGAAAGTCACGGTGAGAGAAGTTTCGTATAATAATAAAAAGTGTTTTAGATTGGGAAGAGATATTTTGAAGGAAGTTAAAGAATTCTGCTACTTGGGCTGTATAATAACTAGGGATGGTAGAAATATAGTAGATATAAAGAGTAGGATAGCACAGGCAAGGAAGTATTTCACGAGAAATGTTAAGCAAGTTTCGCGTGTTTCATCATAATAATTCAACTACCTACATTATGCCTAAAACGCCAGCTCCAAAACGTTCCCGCACTAAACGCCAGGCTCCTAAACGTCTATGACCGAAACGGTCGCCCCGCGTTGTAACTTCTCATCCTGTTCCAAGCAGCCTAGTAGCTGTTTGTCAGTAGCTTCCGTACATCAGATAAACGGAGATAGTAAAATGAGTTGAAAGGCGATCCTAAATTTCTATATTAAAGTAAATAATATATAAATGGTAGAATTGTTTAAAAACGGAATAAAGGACCCATATAATTTCAGTGGTAAAAGGATTAAAAAAAGGCTGTTGACAGTGAAATATCGTTGGGTTTGATTTCGCTGGGGGAAGGAATGAACTTCTGCAACCCTCGATTCCTCTCCTATTATGAGAAGGGCATGAGACAAGTACCCTAAATCAGGTTTTCTAGGGTATATTTTGCATCACTTCTAGACTATTCCCGGGTAGGATCTATAAATTATAGCCTTGGGACCCTTGTTAACCCTTCGTTCCCTTGCTGTCTATTTGCAATTCCCCTTTAAATTCCCTCCCTATACCAGATATTAAAGGGGAGTTACCACAATCTGGATTTCTTAAATGTATCCTGCTTTCACGGTTCTCCATCCCCTTACCACCGAAAGCGTTATAACCAATGTAATGATCATTCAGCTTAAAGAGTACAGGTCTGCCTGAAAAACTTTAAAAGTATCTTATTAGATTTTATGTAAAGATGTTTGTCAACTTACTATCAAATGGATACAACAAGTATAGTAGCGGATGATATGGCCGCTCGTCCTAATCCACTGTCAAGGAGCCTGAAGGACAACACAAAGCAAAGGGGGTTGCGAAAATGTTCACGTTCATGCTGCAAGAAAAACAGACTAGGTGTTGCCGCTTAGTAAAAGCCGGCTGCTCATTGTTAGTAGGCGAATTAATTAGTCCAGAGTAATCAGTACATCTCAATCAAGTCACCTCAATTAGCTCGAGTAGCTACTAAGATGAAGTGTGAAATTAATAGCCCACATAAATATTCGTTCTTTGAGTGTTGTTCATAATTAAAATAATTAGATAATTTTTAAATTTATAATTACAAGCGTCTCATTTGAATTATAAAGCTATCGAACTTGAAGTGGTATAAAGGTTAACATATAACGAATTCAAGAACAGAGCAAATGCTTTCAAGGAAGCTCATCCATAAATTGAATTAGAAGATCAAGATAGAAAAATCTCTATGAAACCCAGGTTTTCCGGTACCACATGAGCGCTCTCACACCTCAACTATCCGAGTAGAATAAAAAATTATTCGCACACATGCGCAATTTACTGATTATATCCACTCTTCACTAAAGCCGTGAAGAATGTGTTTAAGTGAATCGTAGGCGAGGCTTAGCCCAAATCAATAATGGGAAAAGCTCGTTTGGCCTTATGCCTTGTCCACACTATGCCGATCGACAAGGTCATCGACTTGTCCTCATTAACTCAATACGTGTGGACTAGTCGAGCAACACACATCGATAAATAATGAATGACTAAAATTAAAAACAAAACTGAAAAGAATGAAAAGCCGTGTCCACACTATTCCGCATGGCGGTGATTGAAACGATCGATGGACAATATCCAATATCGGACAAATGTTGTCCGGTTTTGTTGAACGACTTCCTTTGATCCATACCGACCTGATTCGTGTTGCGCTCGACTCTGCCCGTCATGCTTCAACAATGCCGGGCGACACGTACACACTCGTTCGACGGTGTCGATCAACACGATTCGGCGTAGTGTGAACACAGCTTTACGACTCAACTCGGATGGCTGACATATACAGCAGCAGCTCGTTAAAAGGAGGATCAGGGTTCGATTCCCGGTCCGGTCGATCTTGTAGAAATATCACTTGTAACTTGTACTTCCAATGCGGTCATTTTGATGATAACAGTTGGACTGAGAACCATGCAGTGCAAAAAATATAAAAGTGGACAGAAGCAGGAGAAAAAAATATTGGACGCCATATTTGGATAATAAACATTGCCATTTCAAGTTATATTGAATAAGACCTATAATAATAATAATGAAATTGCAAGTAAAGTATAAATCTGGAGAAATTGGGAATATGTGTTTAGATAACGTAGGAGTGAGTAATGTTATTGAAATAGACAAATATTCATGGTCACTGTACAAATAATTTTTGAAAAAGAGAGAACTTCCTATTTCGAATTTCAGTGATAAGAGTGGATTTAAAGTCTATTGGGATTTAGCTGAAGAGATTGCGCTGTTGGAAATAAATAAGGTAATTTACATATTTTCATGATGAAACTATACATATAAATAAGAAAAGTTAAATGTAAACTATTTTCTTATCGTTTTATAGTCAATGTCACTACTAACATAGATGAAGGACCATTATAAATAAATTCTGTTGTACTTTCCCTGAATGCAGTAGACTACAATTCAACTAGGAGATGACTGACGTGTGGTTACAAGTTGATTCCTGGATATTAGTTACATGAATAGAAAATTGTATAGAATTTGTAATGGCGAACGTTTGATGCACGTTTTCAGGAACCCGAAACTGACAGTGCGATTTCTGGTCTGGGTTTTAAGTAGCAATCATCCACGGGCCCTCAACTGTGAACGCCGTTAGAGCCAGATTTATGGACCGATTGCCTATGTTTATGTATCTCGTTAAGATACGCTTTGCAAAGATAATGTACGGAGTTATTAAATCTTAGTTTCAACATACACACTGTCTCCTCTTTGTGAAATACACAACTTTTTTTCACAGCTTTATACTGCTTCGGTTAATCATGCTGAATGCTGACACCCAATTTTTTTTACCATTTATAATGTCTCGATACACACAAACTTAATGTTAAATTAAATTTGTGCCTAACAACAGATCATTTCCACATATTAGTATTTGATGAGACGTTTTCGCAACTAAATTGTTAAAAACATTATTTTCCTTACAATTTTAAACAACAATCGCACTTTCATTGAAATAAAAAAAATTATCTTAGTGCAAATTTTAGTTTTCGAAAACCACAGTAAAAGGAAGCATTAAAATGATTGCTATTTCTTATATACCTGACTGCATCAATCGATAAAAATAAATAGTGCAAATTTCATAATTATATTGCACAAATAAAATAATTGTACACAAATTACTCTAGAACATAATAATAATTAAGAATTTTAGCAAATAAATGGTACAATTAAAATCGAAATAAATGTATTCGGTAAAACGGAAAAGAATGAAAAGCCGTGGCCACACTATTCCGAATGGTGATGATTGAAACAATCGATGGACAATGTCGGACAAGTGTGTATGTGTTACCTAAATGTACATATTTAGTCGATAGTTAATGAAAACTTTAGGACTTTAACCAACAATATACTACTTTGGCTTGTAAATTATACTGAGGTAGATTATTTTAGATGCATATTATCGCAAAAACTTCTGGAGGATACAAATAGTTCTGAAAGCGAAAATAAATCTCACTAACAAAAAATTCTGTATATATATATATGTGTGTGTGTGTTTGTGTGTGTAAAAACATGTTATACACATGATATATATCATAACTTCACTGTAGAAACAGCTAAAACGGCTAACACTTTGAAATACCTTTAATTTCTGTATGCTTTTCAAAACTGTACTACATTTAATTAACCATATATAATTTTGTCCATTGCTTATTTTAATACACAGTATATTAATATATTTTAGATATTGGGCTTCAATTTTCATTAAAAAAAGTACTTCTTTGAATTGTGCCTGCTACGTAATTTATTTATTCTTCTGAAAATAATATTCCTCCATTTTCGTTACATTCTTTGTTTGGAAGCTAAAATGTTGAAAGCAATTACTGTAAAGTAGATAAGCAATTGATGGCTTGACAACGTCATATTCGCGTCAAACGAACGTTTGAATGACGTCATTGTCGATGGTTTAATGTCTACGTAACTGTCTGGCTCACTAATGGGTATAAATATTCTGAAATTTTGATAACATCCTATTTTCGTTAAAGAATGTCTCTCTTGAAAAAAAAGTGCAGTGTTAGCCGAAGTACATATTAGCAAAAATGCTTGTAACATAGTTCACCATCGTTATGCTTGTGCGTTGAGCACATATAAGTTTTCCCATGAATTAATCACTTAAATTCGTCAATAATCAGTAGCGGCTGGTGCATATGTGCTCATGTGCTACAGGACATGAATTAATTTAGGAGGAATTATTTGTCTTGTAATTTTAGGAAACTCTAAAATAATAGTAATTTAAGAGTGTGAATTTCTGCGTGGCTTTCGAAGACTTTAAACTGTCTGCCTTCTAGTGTGCTCCCTCTCGTGTGTATCTTGGCTTCATTATTCATAGCACGAGAATCTTGTCTGGAATGAGAAATGCGCATGCGCAGTATTACCGTTCCATTCCCCTGCTCGCCTAAGATCCAGCAATAATATGAGCTACCAAACGCACAGCGCCCTTAGAGTGAGCGAGCTGACATACAGTAGCTGTAACATCAGGATACAATTTTAAATGTTTTTGACGAATTATGCACTTTTTGTGGTTTATTTGGTTTCATTAAAGTTTATTAAAAATGAAAAACGTTTAATAGACGGCATTTCGAAGACTTTCACGATTCTGAGAAAATTCCCGTACGCTCCGCACGCAATATTCCTATATGCCACTTTTTCCTAAAATTAACTTTCTTTATTTAAAATATGCAATAAGTAAAAAATACTGTCGTGTTAGGATTTTGCGCCAATATGGTTATACATTTTTACAACTTTAAAATTTCGTTTGTATTACACGAGATGTAGACGAAATTACAAATGTAGCATTTTACGGGTCGTGGACTATTAATAACCCTGTAGATGTTGTATAGTTATTAATGTCTTTATCCTCATAAAATTTTCCTTGGGGCGATGAAGCACATAACTTTAAATACTCACGTGCCGCCATTGTCAATAATAATTCATTAATTATCTTTTAATTTTATTATATATATATATGTCACATTGTAAATTCTTTTCTTCTTTGTAGTTTGAGATTTAAAATTTAATAAACGCCTGATGTGGTCCAAATTGAAGGAAAGCTACTTGGTATTAAACGTATTTTGTTATAATTCTTTCTGAAGAGTACGGCGATTGACGTATTTATCTACTTTCAAAAAATCATGTACTCGTAGGTATTAAATTTTATTATTCTTATTCACTCGCCGGGTGTGATGTATGGGTCCCTTCTTCAAGGAGAGAATACAGTCCCAAGTAGAGAAGGGAGGCGATGCGAAATAGATAAAAATTACTTCCGTCAGCTTCCATGTTACTTGAAGAAAATCTCAATGCTAGCAAGTTAGAAAAAGCCGACCAATTGGATTTATTTAAACTATACACTGACTGTCTGTTTGGAAAATGGACAGTCCATCATGAACATTTATTCTGCCTCCACTAAACTCCCTGCATCACTTAAACATACTCGTTCTGTTCATAACACCTCCATCGTAAAATCGTTTTGATTCATGGAAAATTTTCGGTAGGTTTCATTGTTATATTTGTATTTTTGGGACTTAATATGTTTTATTTTAATGTTTGCGTGGGTAATGTAATAACGAGTTAATTATCTTTAATTTATTGAGACGGTAGAAAACATAATGCAGAAGAACGGAATAAGTAAGAACCAATTGGTCAGTACCGAATCAAGCACAGGTTTGCAAGAAAGGGAAGGCGATATGTAATCACGACATTTAAATAGACTTTCAGATTTAAATATGACTTCGCAAGGGGAAGACAAAGATTAATGGGTTAGGAACGAAATAGTCGCAAGCCAAAATTTAGGACATATAAGGAAGGAAAATCCGTCACAGTCATGTTTATGGGATTAGTATTGAGAATGTTAATGAAAATTATCGCTGATTATGCTGTATCTAGAGAAATGATGGCAGAAATGAAAATGGATAACACTGCTTTATTTGAAAAGATGAATAAGGAAAAGGCAGTAACGAAAGCAGACAATGCCGCTTTGATCCAAAAAATGACATCGGAAATCACGTCATTAAGTAAATACCTTAAGGATAACGTAAGCAAAAGTATGAAGAGAGCCGAAATGGAGGAAGAAAGAGAAAATATAATGTCGGGAAGTATGTCAGGGGAGAATGTCTTAGTAACTTGAGTTGAGAAAAGGATTTTTGTAAAAGAAAGTAATGAAATGGGAAAGCAGAATTCAGACAAACAAGTTGTGGGTCATAACGAAGTAACACTGGAATGAGGGGAACATGGGAACGTTATTTTAAAGGGCATGGAAGAAAATGTGTATTTGAGCTCGGAGGATTCTTGTACACAGTGGGAATTAGAAGAATTTATGTCACGGACGGTTGACGAGACGCTTGTGAAGGAAATCTTTTTCCAAAATTTAGAAGACGATTTGATAACTGAACAAATCCTGAAACGATTCAAAGTTTTAGTCGTTATACAGAGTGAAAGACTGACTTTTAGTGAAAATAATCAGTTAGAAACAAAAATTATGTTCTTCCAGGTGCTTTGGAAGTCTCATAGGAAAAATGGAAAATTGAGGACATATTGTAAACTGCTTAGAATCGAACCGTGAGATGCAAATTTTAACTTCTATCTATACTTCTCTATCATATCTAGCCAGATTTGTAAACAATGAACAAGTTCCGACACACAGACGTGTTAAAACTTGGCTCCCAACATGAACACTCAGTTACTTGAAATAAACATGGAACATTTTAATTACAATGCATATTTACGTGAGTCAATGCGTCGTAACCACTATATACAAACATGGGAGAGAACATTGACTATTGTGAATAAATAATTACTTTCTTTTCTTTATTATGATGTGTTTTTTTAAATTAGCATTATGTCAAAAGTAACTTTAATCTTCTATGAACATTTTGTCTTGGAAAGTAGTTTCTCTTTCTAAATTATTAAGGGAAATAATTTCAAATTGTTGTGAATGTAATCAAACAAAATCATTTGAGAGAAAGTATGAGTCATTAAATTATTAATTATAGTTATTGTAATGGATACAGTATTCATGTGCGCGCCAATTTTTTGGATTGTGACTCCGCATTAATTGCAACTTTCAGTTTTCATTACCGTGTCGTCACAATAGCCAAAAAGCTAATTTTATAAAATGTGTGGTGAAGCCAAGATAGCGTGTCTCAGGGTGGACGTTTATTTTTGTCGCCTTGAGGCGGACAATGCGGACGCGATGGTCAAAGGCTAACGTGCCAGCTGTGAAGAAGTAATCTGATCTTTCTTACTAGCTCCAGGTAATACACAAAACAAACGAACAAAAGAGAAGAGAAAATTATACAGGAAGTGTTAAAAGTTATGTAATATGCTGAATATGCTGCTAATGTTACTCGCCGAGAGGAGTTCATATTTACGAACCGGAACGACGTTTTTTTTAGTGTGTACTCTACACACAACTCAACGCCGACGTCTGCCACAATAATCGATGGCTACTCTTTTATCGCCTGTAACTTTATACATGGTAGAGAGTGTATTCATCGATCATCGGTCTACGGATATTGTGGTGTTCGTTGGTTACACCATCAAAATATTGTTATACAATCAAACAAAGAATAATAATAATGTATTTAATTTGAATAGAAATATAACTCAAATTAAGTTATAGTGGAAAACATATAAATTTACGATATCAATTTAATCATTAGCTCAGTCGGTAAAAGCAAAAATAATACTCTACGCAGCTTCTTAAATGGCTGCTCCCGGGAACGCGGGTGACGAACGATATAGTTGAAAATTAAAATCGCGAATCAGACGAGAATGGTTTGTGTGGAAAAGCTGGGTAAAATGCCGTTACCAGATGTTAACGCCTGATGACGTCGTTCTTCGTTTTTGTTCGTATGCCGGTTGTTCCTTTCCTGGGTCACGTCTTCTTCATATTAAGATTCTCTAGTGCCTCTCCTTCAGATCAAATGTTGTCTTTTTATTTTCTGTACTCCCACCAAATGAATCTCCTTTCTTAAATGTGCAGAAACTAAATTTTATACATGTCGCCTTGTTCTGCCACTGGTTCGTCTCTCCCTAGCGTCTCTCTCCGGCAGCCTCTCTGCAACAACTCTAATCTCATCTACTCCAGGCCATCAACAATGTTGCAGACGGTGACGTTTTCCCGCCGACATTTCCCGCCTACTCAGCCCCACCAAGCCATTCTCGTCTTCCGTCCTGTATACGTAAATAACAAAAACTAAATTATTTTTGCTTTACCCGACTGTAAGGGTCATGAATCACCACAATATAGTAAGACTAGGCAATCTTGCTCCCTTTTTAAAGTTTGTTTTTATATTCGACTCAAATAACGTGTAATTAAAACGATAGTTGGAAAAGGAATCATACTGCAAGAAGAAGAAATAAAAACCTTAAGCTTTTCCGACGATATTGTACTATAAGGGGAGGCAAAAAGAAACTTGTAAACCATAATAAATGGCATGAACGGAGTCCTGGAGAAAGAGTTCAATATGAGGATTAATAGAGGGAAAACCAAGGTAATGGAGTGTAGTATGGGAAACAGTGGAATAACAAAGAGTGTTAGATTGCGAAGGGATATTTTGACGGAAGTTAAGGAATTCTGCTACTTGGGAAGCGTAATAACTAGGGGTGGTAGAAGTATAGTAGACATAAAGAGTAGGATAGAACACGCAAGGAAGGCTTTCGTGAAAAAGAGAAATTTACTTGCGGGTTATATAAGTGTGAATATTAAGAAATCGTTGCTAAAAATGATCATATGGAGCGTGGCGTTATATGGGTACGAAACGTGGACGATAGGAGCTGCGGAAAAGAAAAGAAATGTGATGCTATTGGCGAATACTGAAAAATCAGATGAGTGGATAGAGTAATTAACGAGGAAGTTATAAACAGAATAGGGGAAAAGCGAACAATATGGAGGACGTTGACTGAGAGAAGGGATAGATTAATAGGCCACGTTTTAAGGCACGAGGGTCTTGTAAAATTAGCGTTAGAGGGAAGTGTGTGGGGTAAGAACAGAAGAGGTAGGTCCAGTATAGAATACGCTAAGTAGATTAGGGAGGATGTTGGTTGTGCTAGTTATGAAGAAATGAAAAGCTTGCGCAGGATAGGTTAGCATGGAGGGTTGCATCAAACCAGTCTTAGGACTGAATACCACAACAACAAAAAACGACTGTTTTCTCATTTAAAAACCCAGTAGAAAAATATATATAATCGCTAAGCTGAGCATACTGCAAAAATATATCAATTTAATTGCATACATTTGTGTGAATTATGGACAAAGTACATTACAAAACTCTAATACAATTTTTAAGTGAACTGTGTACGAATTATACTGTGTGTAAATAAATTCACGGTTCTCTAATTCTTCAGATACTTAGTGTTCTAATTTTTACCATTCGCAATCCAGTGTTTATACTTTGTCAGTTTAGAAAAGACGCAAAGTAACTTTGCAAATTTTTCCTAAAATAATATGAAATTTACATTCAATATATGCCATTAATTTTCATGTATTTTACTAAGGGAATTTAAATAAGACTAAACAATCTTAAATTCCATCGAAATATCCTTACTTGTGGATGACGTATAGCAGAAAGTTTGCCATACTCATTCCAATGAGTATGTAACACACACGCGCGCCTGTTTTGGTAGTTTTTTTCCGGAACCATCCTCAGGGCAGGCGGCGGTTGTTGTGATGATTTCATGTAATAATAATCTACCTTACGTTCGAGTGAGCAAGGTTCAAGTGCAAATGTATTAGACACACACAAATATCCGTACACTTGCCGTGTTCGAACCTCGGACCTCTGTGTCTTGACGCTATTCACTAAGCCTCAGGTGCTTGGCTTCCCAGATATATGGAGAGGTAATTTCGGTGTTAAAGGTTCGGCCCATATTTTCCAGTTCATCTAGCTGTGAATTTGCTGAGAAAGGCCCGGAGTAAATGTAGTTTTCTCCTTCCAAAACTCTGTTGACCTTTGCACGCTTTTTTAGTTATCTCCAGATCTCTTACATCAAACTATTGGCCGCTCCCTCCGACATTCGTCTTCAGATATCCAAGATGTCACAATCATCTGCTTTCTGAAACATACTACGACTAACTCATCCTCAAGATACTACTTTAGAAACTTTTCTCCAGTATATACCTTTTAACTACTTTTCAAAGACTCGGCATGCAGTCTCGTCCACCTCCCAGCTCCACGATTTTCTTTCCCATTCAGGAGTGTAAATTAAGTCTCACGATGGTAATCACCCTACCGCGAAAGCCTGAAACATATTTTAATTGGTCAGGTTGAAAAATTATACGACAGTATGAGGTTTGACGCAGATATTGGAAAAATCATCAACAAATTGCCAATTCCAATGAACAGATCCGGAAGGTGCTATTGCTGTTTCAGAAAAGCGGTTAGGGTAGTTTATAAGAAATGGCAATAATTCATTAGCAATTTGAAACAATTTCAAACAAATAATCGTAGAAATATCGGAAACAGAAAGATAAAAAAATCAATATTATAATAATACACAGTAAAGGTATAGCGATTGAATAAACATATCGGAAAAACTCACAGGACGAGAATATTTTACACAATTAAAAACATGCAGAGAAGTAGAGTAAAAGAAAGCTGAATATACCAATAATAAGTGAGGTAGGTCCCACAACTATATAGAACGTGGGAGAAACGACGGAAAGTGAACGTAATTTCATCAGAAAATGACAAAGAAATTCATACTTCATATCAGTATATACTATAAGCGTCTGTCTCTAGTAGGAATATAAAACTTTGGTCTCAAATGGAAATTTCACTTTAAAACAAGTAAAATCAGTAAATATGTGTCTTGCCGAAAATTTTATTAATCGTAGGGTAAAGACGACATCTATTCGAACTAAACTAAACAGAGAATATGTAGTTCAGTACTTATTCAGGTTGTGTCAATATTTAATGCGAAACTAGGGAAACATTTATAAATCCGTGCTAGTAGTTTGAAATTCATAGGTGGTAATAAATCCAGCGTTCATAACGGCAGGCCAATTAGTCTTGGTAAAATATTAATTAATGGGACATTTAATTTTTGGCTAGGTTAGTAGAGAACTTAAAAAATATGACTAATTAAAAAAATGGATACTTTAGGTATAATAATGAATACTATAAATAAATAATTGGTATAATAATGTGAGGATACATTTATTTTAATATAGCAGGAATAATTTTTAATTCTGTTATTAGATAAGTTCTAAGAAAGACTATATATACATGAAACCAGTATTGTTATTAAATACATTGATAAGATATTAGCAGATAAAATTATGCTCATGCTGAATGAATTTAATAGTACCTATGTTAGGGTTGACTTCTTATATGTTTAGAAAATAATGATAAAATCAACTATTCCGTTTTTCTCCTCATTGGAAAATGAAGTTTCTTAAACCACATTTGTATAGGAAAGAAAATTAGGCTCATATCATTTCTAATTTTACATATCGGGATATCCTTTTCACTATAAACGCAATATTATTGATAATTTCGTACGTTGCGCAAAAGCAGTTGCTGGTGAGAAATTCTTGAACAATGTTAAAAAGACGATATTTAATTTACTGAATCTTAACTGTTATTTGCTATAATTTATTAATATGATGCGCGATAATGGTAGAAAAAGGTTATAGCATTCAGCTTGCTCAGTAAGCAATGTAAATGATTGATTTTCTAGTAGTGTTATACCCCTATAAAATTTGAATTGTACAAATATTTCGATATGATTAGCAATATATTAGATCTTCTCGACTATAATATTGTGAATCAAGGTAAATATCGTAGTACTACAACATACAAGGGCAAATATGTTCGTTTGAATTATAATTAAAAATTCCAGGCAATTTGTCAGCAAAAATATTAATATATGGACCCTACAAAATCCATATTTGTGGACTTCCTTAGTAAATTTGAATACAGAATATTTTGTTAAAAGTATAGCTTTCAATTATATTATAAAAATAAAACTGACTTCCATAAACCTATATACACATGCTGATAATTTTGCGTCATTGAGAGATGGTTACTACCGAATTGTTATTTATCAATGTGTAAGCAATTAAGAAATTGCCAAATGAGATAGTAGGAACTTTTTTTTCAAATACAATTCTAGGGTTTCAACCCAGGTCAATGTTTGCACGTTTCGACAGCAAGCGCTGCCATCGTCATCAGGTATACAGGCTACCGCATTGAAACCCGAGAATTGTGTTTGAAATAAATTCACCAGGAAAGCTTCGCTCTCTATTACTTTATTTTGTGTAAATTATTTGTCTTTTTTTTTCATTGAGTGTATCGGGCCGAATCGAGCTCACCGAAATGCGTCAGTTAATTAAATATTGTGTTCTTATGGCGTCCGTTCGGGTTAATTTTGGGCGCTACGGTTATATAAAAAAATGCCATTTGTTAAAAGTGTCCTTCGTGCTTCTCAGCACGTCGCTCCCAGAAATTAGCAACGCTCTGTCCTAATATTTATATAGTTTTCCATTATGATTGTTGTGCACCAATCTGGAAAAGGTTAATCCACTCACGCTTTCTAATTAAAATCATTGGACTAAACACAAATCGGAATCACTCCCGGTTAAGGCGATTTTTCTTTCATTAAGTACACAGTGAAACACACAGAAGATATAAGTAGTCCTATCTTCTTCTTCTTCAATGGCTCTACATCCCATTGCGGGCCTGGGCCTACCGGGTCGACTGCGGACTGTCAACTTGCATGACACATTACGAAGAAGTTAAAAAATATTTATATAAGTTTCTGTACTGGCACAGAGTTAAATTACTGTATTAATTGGTATTATTGAAGTTACGTACAGTTTGTGTGAATTGGTATGAAAATGATGGTCACATAAGAAATTAAACTGAGAAACTAGAAGTGTATGGCGGCAAAAACATGAGTGGAAAAAATAAAGGAGTCGTTACTTTCGTTTTAGTCAGTAGAACATGACGATTGTTGATAACATTAATCTTACTATAATGTACTCTTAATACTAAACATCTCTTGTAGGGAGATGTATTTGAAATGAAATAGAGAGGTAGTTTATGAGGTGAATGGGGAATTTATTTAAATAATCTTAACTAGGAAAATATTTACAAAATTTAGGGTGTACGGCGAAGCAATCAGATCTCTTAAAAATCTCGGGATTTTCACCGCCGCAAAAAAGACCTTCAGTTAATTCAGTTACTCTGGTAGTTGTCTGGTTTATACCTTCGATTATTTCTTTTTGAATTTCAAATTGTTTCAAGGTAAAAATAAATGATTGGTAAATTTCCTCTCATACTAAAATGTTTGAATGTTCCAGTTTTCAGTAGTCCTGAAATGTGTCATGCCAAAACTCACATTCCCATACAATGTGATAAGCTGTTTCATCATTCTGTTTACAGAAAGAACATGCAGAAGATTCTATTAAGTTTAAATGTTTTAATTTAGAATTATATGGTCCATGTCCTGAGGAAAATTTAACTACTTCTTTGGCTGGAGTTTTGAAGTCGAGTTGTAATCGTGAGTTAACCATGGGAATTTATTTCTTTGACCAATTTGCCATTCTTTCAACGACATGGATTCTACAGATTTGTTGGTAATTTAGTAGACTATCTTCGGATTATTGTTTTTTTTAAGTGGTACAGAGCTGCCCACTGGTGAGCAGTCAAGTCAGTAATGATCTGTACAAAGTCAACCGGAGTCGTTTTGTATTCACGAAAACAGAGAATTAATATTTTTCTTTCCGAAACTAATAAAGTTCTTTTTACGTGGTATGTACACGTCGATGTCCTAGAGCAGGGATTCCATATAAGCATATTCCTTCGAATATTGATTTTTAATATTGGTTGAATTTTGTACACTATTTTTGCCAAAGTTAGGACCTGATTCATGGCGAAGACAGCTTCCTGTGTTATTTCACCAATTTGCGTTAGGATGGATAATTTTGAATCTAACAAAACACGTAAATAACGAGTTTGTTTCACAGTGTTATTGTTTAATTTTACAATAGGATGTCTTTTCAGTGACTTTCCAAATACCATGATTCTAGTTTTGTCACTATTTATTAACATTTTGTTCACAGTGCACCAGTTACTTATAATTTCCATAGCCATGTTTCCTTTTTGCTCGATGTTTCCCCGTGAAGATGCGCTTACTAGTGTGACTAGGTCATCAGCATAAGCAATTGCTGTCATTACATCTGCCCTATTAATTATTTTCAGAAGAGAATCCATATATATGATCCAAAATAGGGATCCCAGAACACTCCCTTGGGGGCATCCTCTCTCCATGACTTTGGAAATTTTATAAATCTTTGAACTGTTGGAGAACTGTGATTATTGTCTTTGAACTATGCACTATCTTTGAACTTTAGAAGTGATTGTTAAGAGCAGTTATCTTAAAGTCGTATTTATTTAGAGTCGGACGGATGCTGTTTTGTCCGAGGTTGTATTCCCACAAATAATGGGGGCTCGGCCGGAGATTTGAGCTGTACACGTGGAGACGTAATATTAAGACGCCATACTCTGCGGGGTTGTTAATAAAAATTTTATCAAGCAGGATGAAGTGATATAATATTGAGTGGTTGAATTTGGTGATCAGAAAGGATTCGAGTGCTACGCCAGAAAGACGGGCTGACGAAGTGGAAGTGTGATTCCAGGCACGAGAAAACTCGTGAGTACAGATTTTCCTAACATCAAAATGTAATTTTTAGTTGGAGCTCGTAAATGCGATGCAATTAACCTTATTGACGAATTAGGATTATACCGCTAGAAAATATGAAAGTGGCTCAAATTGTTAAAGTGATCACTGAGACTACAACGAAGAATTTTGCAAATATTTGTTAAATTCGATTGCCATTGAAAGAGAGGAACGGGATAGAAACGAAAGGCAAGAAAGAATTGATAAAATAGAATCTGAAAGAGCTGAACGTGAATAAAATTTAAAAAAGTCGTTAGAGGTAGAAGCGGCGAGTAAGCAAAACGAAGATTCTTACGGTTCTTTAATCTCTTACATAATGTTTTGCATCTATTGATAGAAATCTTTTATTTTTCGGGACCATTATAGGGTCAGTAACCCTTCAGCAACGGCAAACGGAAAAGCAGGTAGTAGATTTCATTATCCTGGTCCCATCACTTTGGAGGCGGGACCTGGACGTATCTGCCACCCCCCAAGACTGACGCTAAGACATCATAATATCTAGATATCCTTCATTCACACTCAGAATTACTAGTAGTTTTGGCTTATACTGACAGTATGATTTATCTGTAGCTGTCTCTTAAGCGTTGATCTATACCTATAACCAGTGATCGTCGTGAGTAACCGGGACGCTGATGACGACTCTCCGGTCGCAATTCACGTGTTTAAGTTACAGGATTTTGCTGGTTTCACTTCCCAAAGGGAAGAAGGACGAAACCTACATCTTCAAGAGCTCGACAAGAAGCTAAACACTAAAATTAACGATAATCAGATGAATGGTATAGGAAAGCCTAAGGGGTAACCTTTTAACTAGCTGTTGGTTTCGAACAGGTCCGGCTTTGGCGCGGTAATTCCTTGGATTTACAAATATTTATATTAATATCTTTTGAACCTTGCAAGATATCGAAATGAAACTCACGAAAAATTCAGTTAAAATTTCTGTTTTAATTCTTATAATTTTCATTGAAATTCATTGATCATTTAGGAGCCTAATGGAGTCAATCTTTCAGACAGACACTTCAATGTTATGTATTGATATAGACTACACAATGTTATTCAATACTGTCACTCCCAACAAATCAGGCGGGTTAATTTTTTACATTGTTATCATTAAGCATTTCTCACTATTATTTGTGAATATTGGTGAGGCTCGTACCATATAACTAGGTAAAGAAAAGTAAAATTACCGTTTGTCGAGACGATATAATCAGTTATTTCTTTCCCGGTCCCATACATTTGACAACGACGAGGATTTTTTCCCGTCTTTTATCCTGGTCGTTCCTATAGCCCATTAATCCGAACAAGGAGTGTGCTACTTCAGCCCTGAGAAAATTCATTGGTCTCGTTCTGAAGATAATTGAGGAAGGCGTTTGTGTGAAAGAGATTAACTAAACGTTAAAATAGTGCAAATTTTTTTTATCGTTTCCTGAATCATTAATCAATATTTTGACCATTATGAATCTATCAACTAAGTTTTGATATGGAAAAATATTACGAATGCTTGCGTTTCACAATTTCTTTTTGCAGGTCCCCGATACAGAGTCTAGAAGGTTGACTTCAAGTACCTGCGACCTACATAGAATTCACACGGAGGAACAGTCAAATCTGTCACTACATGTAAATTAATTATTATGAGACCGAAACACTTAATTGCTCAATATACATTATGAATCTCGGTAATACAATAACAGATATTTCATTCATTTAATAAATTCAAACATATGATTACCAAACAAAGTATACTCTCTTTCAATCTCCACAACAAAAACCAAATATTAATTCGTTGAATCAGATAAACGTTCAACCACAATTTTCTGGCATAAGATCCACATACGCTCAAGTAATAAAAAGTCAAGAGGGTTTAATACCAGAAAATGAAAGTCCCTGTGCTGTCCTAAATAAATTTCTAGAAGAATTTAAAAACATGTTTAGTCAACTAATTCAACAAAACAGCATGGTCATTAACATGCTTAAACAGGCTCATAAATAAGATTAAGTAATGGCTAATATCATTAGAATTACTCTGTGGAATTCAAATGGACTGGTCAAACGTAAAAAAGAAATAAAAATATTCCTCCAGCACTATTTAATAGACATATTACTATCAGCTTTCAGAACTATTAAATGACAAGAATTACTCATTCCTAATAACCATTACCCCCACATATTGGTCTATTGATCCCAATAAAGTCCCAGATCTTCTTGATTTCTTTGTAACTAACGGTATTTCAATTTTTTACGCACAAGTTAAACCAAATTATGACTTATCTTCCGATCACACACCAATTATAGCTACCATTAGTTCAACTGTTTTAAATGTAAAACAAACACAGTGTGGGACCGAAGCGTGATGATACCTAAAATTAATTTAAAAACAATTGACTGAACTACAAGAGGCAATCACTGCGCGGTAATTACAGCAATGCAGCAAGCTGCCAAACAACCTGCGCCTAATCAAGACTCACAAAGAAATGTAGATAATGTGTTACTTGAAATTAAAAACTTATTGCTGAAAAGAGAAGAGCTAGGAAAACTTGGCAACGAAGTTTTATACCATCAGATAAAGCAAATTATAATCGATTAAGCAATAAGATAAAAGAAATACCTGACAAAAATTTCTGAAATTTATCTTAGTAGATACGACAATAGTATTTGGAGACCAGTAAAGGCTCAAGAAAACCAGTAACAGCAATTCCTTGAGTCTCCATCTTTCGAACCATTGGCTAAGCAGATCTATTTGCAGAATCTTTGGAAAGAAATAACGATTTACCAAATATTGATATTACAGATTTCTTAAGAAACAACACTTTGAATGAACCTGAGTCTAGAATACAATATTTAAATCCCAAATAAATGCAGGAAAAAATATATTTACTGATTAACAAAAAAATGCTGAAAGAGCTCCCCAAAAAAGGACTTCTAATGATAACATATATATTTAACACAGTAATAAGACTTCAACACGGGCCACAAAATTATTTTAATACCTAAACCTGGGAAAGACTTAGGGAATGTAACGTCGTATAGACCAATAAACCTGTTATCAACGGTGGCAAAATTATTAGAACGGTTATTACTCACATCTCTACAAGATATAATCCCTGACCATCAATTTGGCTTTCAACCTAAGCACTCTACTATCCAACAATGTCATCGTATAGCTAATGCTACACAAGGATCAAGCACTGTTCAGCAGCATTCCTTGCTGTGAGTCAGGCATTGACAGGGTCTGGCATCCAGGTCCGCTATATAAAATCAAACAGTTGCTGCCGGAGCCTTTTTATAACCTACTAAAATCAAACCTGGAGAATCGCAAATTCAGAACTCGAGTAAACGGTGAAACTTCCACCTTTCACCTAATCAAAACAGGCGTTCCACAAGGAAGCGTCCTAGGACCCATCTTGTACTTAATATATACTAACGATCTTCCCTCAACCACTAGTACAATTACAGGGTCATTTGCTGACGACACGGTTATTATGGCTGCTAATGAAGATCCAGTAAGAGCAAGTGCACTTTTACAAGACCATCTTAAATTACTTCAGGAATGGACAGATAAATGGAAAGTCCAAATTAACGAGAAAAAATCCTTACAGGTTACGTTCACTTTACGTAAACAACAATGCCCACCAGTAACTATAAACAACAAACATCTCCCGGTATCAACGCATGTAAAATATCTCGGAATCCATCTAGACTCAAAATTAACCAGGAAAAAGCATACACAAAAGAAAGAAAACAAATGGACTTGAGTCTTCGAGAACTATACTGTCTACTCGGTAGGAGATCAAAACTCTCGTTAGAGAACAAAATAACTATATACAAAGCCATTATTAAGCCTATATGGACATTCATAATTGTGACTTGGGATGTGGTAGTAAGTCCAACACTGCCATAATACAGAGAGCACACTCAAAAATCCTCAGAGCCATGGTTGATGCTCCATGGTTTTGAGCAACCAAACTCTACATGAGGACTTGGGCATACCTTCCATCCAGGATGTTATATAAGAGAGAGCCAATAAACACCACAAGAAACTGGAAAACCATAGAAACCTTCTTATACAACCACAGAAGATTAAAACGATGCTGGCCAATTGACCTCAAAGTTAGATAGATGGATTTATTACGTTACAATGGGCTGAGCACGGTGGCAACATAAATTTAATATTCCAATAAACGAATATAAGGTAAATAAAAAATAGTATACTAATATAAACAGGTTCTATAAGCTATTTTTGATGTCTAGTAAGTTGGGGTAACAGGGGTCTGATCACTGGAGAGGACCCTATCAGGACACTTAGAAGACATAAAAAATAGCTTATAGCACCTGTTATTCTGATTGCTATTTAAATAAATAAATTTCAAAAATATTAATAAATTCCAAATATAATGTTTTTTAGCGTAATTAAGATTGCAGTGAAAATATTTTAGCAATTTACTGAGATATGACGTAAATGTATTTTTTCTATAAATAAACCTAAGAAATGTCAGCTGTGAAGATATGGATTTAATATACAGTGGCCATCAGAAGTACTAAATAATATAATTACGTACTAAAGAATGTCTGACTCAAACTAAATAAAAGAGAGAAAAATTACTTCAACTGAAGCTCAACCAAGAGACATGAAAGTAAATTTAGAAGATAGGAATGGAAAATTGTCGACCTGTTTAGAAGAATTGTAGGTGAGCCGCGATGAGGATGACTAGTGTTGAGGAATGTGGCGTCGGATCCAGTCGACTAGCTTAGCTGCTTAGAGCAACCACAAGATACCCTGGTTCGATTTACAGGTCCATTCGATATTTTTCCATTCTTATCTACTAAATAAAAGTTGACGACTATGCTTAAAGCCTGGAATCCGAACATGAAAGAATATTTTTCTAAAATCATGTAGAATGTTTCTGGAATAATTTATGAAAGTAAAATATTGCCATAAAGGAAACAGGATAGGAGGCTTTAAGGATTATAATTTCATAATGATGTTAAAAAATAGACAGGCTACCTTTGTAAGAAGAGGAAACTCAAAATGAAATTGTGAAATAAGGATACAAAAGGACCTGAGAATTATCGATGCATTTTTTTCTGTATTCATTGTAAACGTCTTAGTAATATTGGGGACTGAATCGACTTAATTTATCACACATATTTGATTAAGGCCGGACTTTGGGCAGGATCAAATAATCCGCAGTATTGAAAAGTTCGAGAAGCCGAGTTTGAATTACTGATTCTTCGGCACGCGAGTGCTGAATGAAGTACGTGAAGGTGAACAGTTGAGAAACAGAAGTGCCGGTCCTATGGCATTGCTGAATTTCACATTTCGTCTACGACATCCCGTAACTAGATTCCAAAATAACTTTTCTATACTTAATATTTAGTTAACTTGATCTCCCGTAACGAAGTTTCTGAACGTAGCGAATAAATTCGTACACAGCAACAGTTAATGCCGTGGTCAACATCGTTATTCCGTACCGTGAACGGTAGAAAAGATATTAAAGGGGACTTGAACTTTACGATCCCGATAACGTTAATGTCAACTCTTCTTCAAGCCATATATAAAGGAAGTCTTGGGCGCAGCTGCCCTCATGTCTAAATTTTGCAGTGATTGACTGGAAGAGACACCAGTCCGACATACGGCGAAATGATACCGAGAATGTTCGGTAGCCGAGTGCTACTGATTCTCGGTGCTCTCGTCTGGATGCAAACAATCAACGGATGTGATGTGAGTTTTACGGCATTCATTATGTGAAATTATTATTTTATTGGTGACAACGATCATGATTAATTTCGCATATTGTAAAAAAAACGAGTTAACACTATTCTAAATGGGAGAACGCGTTTGAGAGCGTAATACTGAAACATTAAATGGGGTAAGTCAGTGATGTAGTGCAATAGCTTACAGCAGCAACGGGACGCAACATTTAACATGGATCTGTGTCGATTGAAAGTGTAAAGCAAGTTAGCGGATCAAACAGTGATTCATCCTATAAATATGGACAACGAATTTAAGTGAGAAAGTGAGATTGTTGAAATTTACATGAAGAGACATAGTGTGTGCGTGCGTGCAACATTTAACGGAATTATCACAGCGGAAGTATTTCAGTCTTTAATTCCTTCTTTTTTGATCATTATTCACAAACAACTACTGATTTCTTTCCTCTATATGTTCCTATGTTGTGCTATTTGTTTCTAACTATATATTTGGCGTACTTCTCTAAGGCATCATTCATCACCAAATCGACTCGAGTTTTATATTTTATTAATTTGGCAGTATGAAAAAAGAATTATTTAGACGCTTGCTGTGTAACTCTCATTTCTCAAAATTTTAATTTACAACACCTAAGATCAGTAAAATTTTAATTTCTCCTGCATTATAAAATTTGTTCATTCGATTTTTAACAGTATTTTCCAGTTTGTATTAGTAGTTCAACACGTGAATTATAAACCTATTAACGGTCCGCGTTATCACTTCGTACCGAAGCTCATTTAACAGACATATTAAATTTTGATGTTATAAAATGAATGAGAAATGTTTCAATTGAAGCTCAAGTAAAAGCGTATAGATAAATTTAGAAAGATAAGAATGGAAAAAAAGTCGACCGGACCTTGGAATCGAAACCAGGACCTCCCGCTTTCCGGGCGAGTACCCTATCACTGAGCTAGCCCGAGTCGCCGTCCCGAAGGCCCACTCCTGTAAGCCCAATCTTGTCTTTCTAAATTTAGCAATACGCTCTTTACTTGTGCTTCAATTGAAGTATTTCTAATTCTTCTAACTTGAATTCCATGCACCTTTGATCAATTCCATTCTTTACCTAATTCCTAGAAATTAGGTTGTGAAGAATGTGATTAGTAAATTGCAGGTTAGCTTGGCTTAGGTTCACAGGAGTGGACGGATGTTGAATTAATCTCCGGGAGGTCGACTCTGGCTATCTCAGTGGTAAAATAACCACCCGGAAAGCGCGAGGTCCTGGGTTCGTATTCTGGGTCCAGTAGACATGTTTCCATTCTTGTCTTTATAAATTTAGCTAGAACATTTTTATTTGGTAAAATATTTTTTACCTTAGTAACTTCACCCGGGTGTATGAAATAAACGAATTTTTTAATCATACTGTAAGCAATTCTCTCAGATGTGACGTTTCACATAATAACAACAATTTTTTAAGCATACATTCCTTACTGGGATGTTGAATACATTTCTTTATTGCATTATTACTTACATTTTCTACTCACTTGAAAAGAATACGACATTGTAATCGTCCGAACATATTAGTTTTATTCTTTTTCGTTCATAATAACATATTTAGCTTGTAATTGTTAAATCTTAGGTAACATGGAATCACCTTAAATTACACAAATTGTGCGTTTTTACCATTCCCGTCCGACCGTGTTAGTAACTTTATCTCCTATTGCTGTGGTATTGCCGCCGTTAAACGTTTTGTAAAGACAAATAAAAGTCATTATTAAATGTACTCACATAATTCAAACGTTATCGTTAACGGGCTATTTTCAACCTAATTCTTTGCTAGTCTGATTTGTTTGTCAGTCAGTCCTGATTAGTAGAAGTACTCTTAAAATACTCCCGTGCATATGGCACTTAAAGAGCCATTTCTCCCTTACAGCCGTTACTTCTTTTCTGATAAAAATGCAATCTTCTGTAGCATCGTTATAATTTTTTCAGAATCGCCTAACATCATCAGTTACGTAATAATTCTTATGTAATCTTGTAAATCGTTCTCCATCTGTTCTAGCTCTGGTGTCCGTGTTTAGTATTGATGAATTTACTCTTAATGGGATTCATATTACGAGTTTATCCTGAGTGTTGATTGAAACTAAATGTTTCTAAAATCATTTCTCCCCTGTTTTTTATATAAACATCTAAATGTAAAGTTAATATACCTCGCAATAATATTAAACCATGTCATAATCTAAAAGATTTGGTCCCATTCTCTCACAACTCACCTCCTCCTACTTTCCGTAATAGTTCAGAATTCGTAATTAATTAATAATAAGCGTCATCACAGTCGCAATTTCTCTTTCATGGTCACCAACCTAATAAAGGATAGTAATTAGCACACTTACTCAATTTGTGTTCACTGCTCGTCTCATACAACAAGCTCCAGCACAGTTCACCATTGCATTTATTCATAGGACGAGGAAATATAATTTCTTAAATTTGCAACATTAAATAATTTACAATAAATTACAGTGAATCAAATTTTAACTGAAGATAAAATTTTAGTTAGAAATACTTCTTTGAGTCATCTTAGTTTTACAGGAAAATAGAAGGTATTTCTTTAGAGGTGACAGCGATGCCAGTTGATTTAGTATTTTAGAACATATTGTTCCACGATCACTTTCGACACTAGTATCCGCACACTTTTACCAAAAAAATCGACAGGTAATTCTTCTTCACGGCAAAAAATTTTATTCCTAGAAGAATAAAAGGCGTTCAATCAGTAATTTGTAAAAAAGAAAATGACTGTCTATCTCTTCACACTCCTTTATCAGTGTTATTCGCAATTTTTATGAAATTTTTCGTTTCATGTTGTAAATATTGTTGTAGTCGCCAAGTACGTCTCCTGTTGACACGACTATAATATCAATAAAAAGAAAATAATAAAAAAACATTCCGACTAAAATATACTTTTAAAGTATACGTAAAGTCGTGCTAAGACATATTCAGGACGCTTTCAGGAATTCAAGTTATTACAAAACTTTTTACAATATCATTGCTGTTTATTTTATTTCAACATTTTAATTCAACATTGACGTCAGTTATTTTTTATCTCTACATCAAAAGTTTCCCCTTTTAGGTAATTGAGTAATTGTTTTTGTGGTCATATGTACAGACAGCTGCTGTTTTAAAATAAGGTTATTATTGAAATGTCTGTTAATTAATTCGGAACCTGTGTTACGTTTCATAAAATTCAATGTAATTGTTGCGTATATCTTGTTAACGTTCTTATTAAGAGTGTTTTGAACTGTGGTTTACAATTTTCTCTGAAAATATATGCGTTATAAGGGAGTGCAATTTTTTTTATAGTTTTTATGACAAACTACATCATAGTTTCCTGACTTTAAAATTTAAAATAAATAAAAAGACGGTCAGTAAGTCAACATATAATATAATAATATTATGTGCAGATTTATTGGCCGTCTTTGCATTTATTATGACAGACTGTTGTAGCAGTTTTGCCAATTAGTAATACCGTAACTTATATTTGAATTGTAATGCGGTAAATAAACCATTTTTACTTTTATTTCTTGATCAATAATCTCAAGGAATGGTGTATGGAGCTACACTTTCTGGCATGAAGATGACAAAGTAGCCTTATGTTAATTCAACAACAACGTTGTCAGTTATTTTTTAGCCTCTAAATTTAGTTTCCACTTTCTGTTTCAGTATTCTCGTAGACATATTAGATTTTGCCTGTGTGCAATAAAGTAGACGATTTATGTAAGATAATTTTATTATTAGCTCACTAAAAGGATATTGACTGTTAAACGAATAACTTGTCAAAATATAGATCCCTGCGGTACATCCACAAATAATGAGCTCGCGTTATGATAGCAAACTTTATCACATTCGTTTTACACGACCGCCTATATTTTTATGTCAGGGACTAAATATATTAAGTCATTTACTTTTATACCATAGCTTTATATTTTTGATAAATAGTTTGTCATTTACTGGGGCTGAACTTCAAAGGAGAGAGACACAATCCAGCTTTTTATCTACAGAATTTTGTATGATTAGATTAAATGGTCAACAATGCAATGCTTATAGATTTGCGTTTCTGAATACTGCAGTGTAATGAGATTATTATTCAGTACTGAAGGATAATTACATTTAATTTTTCCATTAAATTAAACAATACACGAATTTGAGGACTATCTTAGTGATTTAAAGTGACAACGGAAGAAAGTTTTTTAGAGCGTCATTTTTCGGCAGCTTGAATACAAAGTGAGAAAATGGTTTGTATTTTTTATTACGTTAATAATACTGTTTGTCCTAAATAATAGCAAAAACGAAGCTTGAACTTTCACTTCGTCGTTTTGACCAGTCAATGGCTCCTTTATTGTGCGAATCGTTCTGAGACGAACGCAAAATAAACTTGGAATATGTATTAACATCACAAATAATTATCATTCTAGAATGGTCTATATGTAATGAGGTAGACGGTATTCGTACTGGAGATTGAAAGCATACGTTGAAAAATTAAGGATTTTAAACAGTCATGCAGAACTAATAAACTTTTCATCACCTGACCTAATTTTATTACTATATAGATGTTTCTATATTTTGCCTGGAATAAATAATTTAGAGATATCATCATTCACTCGTTATATTTGAGTTTATAAAATCGAATTTTACTAACTTCCTTATGCTAATTCTTTTCTTTTTCAGTGTAATTAATTTTCCTTAGATGTTCCACATTAACACCTGTCTCTTGTAAACAAATTCACAAATGAGAGTGGTAATAACTATTTTCCTTTTAAAGGTGTAATTTGATATTATTACCAGATTCTGCCGTCCAGAATTCGAAGCAGTTGTATTGGCAATTAGTTGCAAAAGTCAAAGGCTGGCCATAGACACTATGAAGGCACTCTGTTAAAGTGCAAAAACTCGTAACACACCTCCTTTTAGAAATGTCAAGGCAGCACCTAAGTCTCGACCGTTATCAGCGTTTGGTCGCAGAATAAGGCCAAAAATCTAGATTATTATGATCTGTTCTTAACAGGATCGATAAAAATTGAAATGGATCTACCTCCAAATTTTTTCGAAGTATCTACAGCTTTAAATTATCACATTTTCAGCGCGTATTACCATGGATTTTAATTACCAATA
Source organism: Eucriotettix oculatus (assembly GCA_034510155.1). Taxonomy (NCBI): domain Eukaryota; kingdom Metazoa; phylum Arthropoda; class Insecta; order Orthoptera; family Tetrigidae; genus Eucriotettix; species Eucriotettix oculatus. Next base: position 183,398,406 of record CM067377.1, read on the forward strand.
TCTATTAATTTTTCTTAACTGTAGACGAATATCAATAAGTATTATTTTTCCTCGTCTGTAGACGAATATCAAGTACTATTCTGTGTACCATTATAAATACTTCTTATTCTCAAATTATGAGTACATCACTCTTCTCCCTATGTAAGTATTTTATCTTTAAAGTATTTAATGGTCTTTGAACGCTAATTCATGTGTTCAAGTACGTCAAAATCTCACTTCTTTGCCTATTCTTACATAACATTAACGAATTAATCACCCATGTCCTTATCAAGACATAATTTCATGTTACTACCGTATTATTATTTTTATTTAATGCCTATAAAAATATTGTCCTCCTCGTCAAGTTTCGTACATTTATATTGGACATTATTGTTTCCATCTGTTATTTCGTAAGCAGTTGACGACGCCCGTAACACTCGCCGTCATCCCAGGAAGCCATACGTCATACCTTATAACACTCGTCATTCCTTGAGTATTTATAAAAACTTTAATTTTGTTCTGAATCGTGTACTTTTCATGCCAACATTTAGAACACCCACTAATGAAATATTTATAACTTAATTACATATTCGACTAAATATTATTCCATTTTTACGTACGTAAGAAAAAATAATAATGAAAGTGTTCCTATACAGATAACTAGTCTGCCCACATGTTAATCGTTATTATACTTTCGGTTTAAATTTTCATGCATCGTACTTGACAGTCTATATTACTTGAGGTATCTAATTTATGTATTGATTTTATAATTGTCCACCACTTCCTGTAATTTATGACCTTTATCACTATACATCGTATTAAGCTAAGCTGGTCAGTTCTTTTTACTGGAATGAAATGTGCTAATATTTTGGTGTATAATTTGGTCTATCCTCAACTCGTTACCTTTGCTCCAATTTCACGTTTATTTACCTAATACTATTAAAACCTATATTCTCGCCCATTATTCACAAAAAAAATTATTACTTCACATTATTTTTAAAAAAATACCTGGTTGTGGAAAACATTGAAGGCAGTCTAGCACCAACCAGGAGGACTCTTTTCTATAGCTTAAGAATCATTGTCCGTTCACACCTAAATATGTTGGAGGTAAATTGGGAAACATGTATCAATTATGTAGGACTGTCAATACTTGGCCCACGTTCACTAAACACTACATCACCCGAGGAATATATTTATTTGTTTTTAAATAAGAAAAATTGAGCTAACAAGTAATGATAATCTTGTAATTGGCAATTACAATTGGTAGCCTATTATCAGTAAGCAATATTTAAGCCACAGACAGACCGTTAATGTTAAATCTGCAAACTAGATCTGATCAGCGGGAAAGGTAAATTCTAAACTCGGTTTCTTTCATTTGTCGCAAGATCGGTATTTTAGATTCCATTAGACGTTTCGTATGATGAATTAATGCCTTTATAGACAATTACGCTGAAGGTTACCGTTGTAGCTACAGCTACACTTTTAAATATTCTTCCATTTATTAATATGATCTTTGTATCCGTTGAAATGCCACGGCATGCAAATGAATCCTTCTAGTTCCCTTCTGCCTCCCAAATAGTCATACATATTTTTGAGACATTATTTTTTTACATTTCTCTTCGCTCTTTTATTGTGGTTGTTTGGTAAACTTTAGAATATCGTTTTCTATAATGCTATCACAAAATGAGGATTATTAGATAGAAAACCAATAGTAGAATAACAAAGGCTGTTAGATTGGGAAGGGATATTTTGAAGGAAGTTAAGGAATTCTGCTACTTGGGCAGCATAATAACTAGTGATGGTAAAAGTATAGTAGACATAAAGAGTAGAATAACACAGGCAAGAAAGGATTTCACATAAAAGAGGAATTTATTTGCCGTTAATCTAACTATGAATATTAGTAAATCATTACTAAACCTGTTGGTATCGCGTGTGGCGTTATATGGGTGCGAAACGTGGACGATAGGCGTTGCAGATAGGAAAAGAATAGAAGTTTTAGAAATGTGGTGCTACAGAAGAATTCTGAAAATTAGATGGGTGGATAGAGTTAGTAGCTAGGACGTTCTAAGCAGAATAGAGGTAGAGAGAACAATTTGGAGGACCTTGACCAAGAGAAGGAATAGGCCACGTTTTGAGACATGAGGGTCTTTTAAAATTAGCATTAGAGGGAAGTTTGTGGGTTTAGAACATAAGAGGGAGGCCAAGGATGGAATAAGCTAGCAGATTAGGGAAGATGTGGGATGTGATAGCTATGTAGAAATGAAATGCTTGTGCAGGATAGGTTAGCATGCAGGGTTGCATCAGAACAGACTTAGGAGTGAATACCGCAACGAACATCATGCTGCTGAGAATACTGAAAGACTGGGCTAACATGTTGTTACAAGCGCATTATTAGTTATGTGAATCTTTAGCAATAGATTGAATTCCGACCATTGTTTTCGTAATTATTACAAAAATTATAGAAGTAATACCATTAATGTGCGAAGAGATCTAAATAGAGATGGAAGATTCAACGTGGAAGGTGCAGTAGTTGAGAGGAAGAAAATATAGGCAAAAAATCTGTGTAGGTAACATTTATTCAATTAGTTTCAATGTCATGGGTTTAAAGAATTCGCGAAAAGAATTTTTTTTAAATGTTACAATAATATCCGCTGCAGTGCAAACCCATATTAACATGTGCCGTATATTATTTTGTGATGTACAGTTCCATTTCTTTGCATTGTTCATTCAAAGCAGCATAGGTCCGTGCTGTCCCATACAAGAGCATCGGGCAAAGATCTGGTGATCTGGCAGGTCAAGCCAACTCTTAAACAGTCTGTACAGCACGTTGTGCCATAATATCAAAAGTTATCCCGTTGGATCAATCCACCGTGCTGCATAGTAACTAGAACAATTTGTGGTCTGAGAAACAATTTCCTACCGCTTTCGTTGCTATCCGACGTACACTGACAGTAAATTTGTACGTCATAATGGTAACTGAATCTGTTACACCGTTGTTTCTGATCACGATTCCAGGAGACATTTCCAAACGTGATGAAGCCCAGTGCGCATATCTATGTCGTCACCAATGTGCTGCGCAGTGTGTCCACATGCTGCCTCTTCCCACAGAGCTTCTATGAGACAATATTTCAGGCCATATCCAGCATCATTTACAAACACCTCGGAACGTTTCTGATTTGACTGAGAAAGTGCAAGTGCACGGAATCCGCAGAAACGGTATATAAGCACGTCACAATGCATACAAGTGTTTGAAAGATCGTGTTTAAAAACATGGCTATTTCAGCGCTTATTAATGGACCCGTATTTCACATGATACGTGGCATATTTAACCTGTGATCTTGAAACTATAATAAAATAAATGTTAGTCAAACAATCCCTTGGTCTCAATTCTTGTTTGGATTAAGGAAAAATAATAGAGAATGAAAGATTAGTAGGTTGGATGTGTAACCTAATACGGTCAACAGTAATGGTTTAGATACGGTAAAAAGACACGTTTGTAATCTATTCTTACATTCTATTTCCCGTGCTCCCCAAATTAAGAAACTATGAAATCTCTTACACACTGATTATATGAGGTTTATGTTTTTAGGGAAAGGGGGTTGGGGTTGTCAGGCTACATGAGGGTGATCCTGAAACAGGCAACTCCCCTTTAATAGTATAGGAAGGGAATTGAAAAGGAGGGATACGGAAGGTAGAGTAAGGTAGCCAAGGGTTAACTAGGGCCCCCGGGCTATGATTTAAGGATCCTACCCGGTGTTTCACCTAAAGAGATGCAGGGAAAACCCTATAAAACCTGCATCAGGTTGGGTACTATTCTCATGCCCTTCCGAATGACGGGAGACGAGTTTGCTGTGGGGTCGCAGCATTCCCTTCTTCATGTCTCCACCAGTTTCAGGAGGCAGTTGGCCGACTGATCCAATGGAATCAGAGGACAACTCTTGCCTAATGCCCAAGGTATTCGACCCCAGTACAAATACCTTCTAAAAGAGGTGAAGGTGTCTCGGCATATGAGGTTTATATACCTACTTTTGCCTTATTCGTTCTTCTTCTCCAATCAGCTACGCGATTTGAGTTAATTATAGAAATAGAAAAAAATTAAATTAAATTTACGGTGAAACGAGGCTTCTAAATTCAAATAAAACTTAATGAACTAATAAAATGCCTTACATTTAACACAGTTAAATAGTTTCTTTTTTGGTGCACGTATCCATATAAAAAAATTTGCTATTTCGTAACAATTATTTTTATTTGAAACTTTGACAGCATTTTAATTAATATTCTAATTTGTTATATTTCCCCAGAAACGAAGTTATCCCTTTCCTCTGATTAGTTTGTGAATATGTACAAATGCCCAGTACTAGCCTTCGATTTTAGTCTGTTCTTGTTGGTGACTATCTTGGATTTATTATAGACTGTTAAATCTTAGAATTGGATCTGGAACGCTTGAGAATAGGCGACTCATTTATAAGACCTTCATAAAACTTGAGAAAAGGTCTTAGGTGCATCTAATGGACACTTTTGCGAAATGTACTTTGCTGATAATAATAATTAAAGTTAGGATTTAAATGCAAGAAATTTTGTCCATGCAAAATTGATTTCTAATAATTATTTTTTAATGCCGATTATATTCCTTTACACCATCTATGAGTAATATATATATATAATGCGTTCGCAAAGCATTTTGGCTCTTCATAAAATAACTGAACTAAATTAATATGATGTTTCTTCATTTTTTTACATGAATACAATATAGTTTGTGTTATTCGGCACTACTAAATTTTGAATATCATACGTTTCGGTCTTCAGAAGACAAACATTAAAAATATTGGAGACGTATTTAAATATAAACGAGTAATTTCTCCTCTAAAAGGAATTTATGTACAGGGTATTCATAGAAGTACTAATTTTTTCAGTAATCTCAAAAATACTTTCACATAATTGGGTGATACTTTCTTACAGGCTCAAGGTCAATATATGTTAGTAACACAGGGTTTATTATGCCACATCGTGGCCGTGACGTGTGTCGGTCGAAACACGGAGACGGAATGGAGCTTACAACTCCTCCCGTTCCCGAACCCCTCTTTCTACTCCCCTCATTATTTTCAACAATAATGACGTGACTGCTTCGGATTTTTACACTCTACGTAGGTTCACTATATAGTTCGTTGTACTAATTCAAAGATATGTGACTGAAATTTAATTGAGCAAGTTAGGCCAGATCCTACTGCGTACATGCCTAATCTGTCTGAGTGCTAATTCAGAAACATAAATTACGCACACTGTGCCATATAATGTCAGGGTACGAGGAAATCTAGAAATTCCTACCACTAACTGTAAATTGTCCTTTAATTAAATACATTACGTACACACTGAATTTCGCGCAATTAGAAAAATCTCTCTTTGTATTCATATTAGAGGATTGTATGTACAAATAATTACACAAAATTTTAAATAATGCATGTGGAGGGTTCATCTCGACGAATCTATATACAAAATGGCTAGCCGAATACAAGATTCAAGTCACATATTTTTACATGAAAACACTTTTATCCCACCTGCATCTGCGAAGCGAATTCGAGTCCGAACCAAGAACGTTGCTCGGTCAAGTGTTTCAACACGCATTGTTACTCGCAAAAGAGTTTTATCGATGTAAATCGTAGAAGTCTGCAATAAAGATAGGCGATCAGATCGAGATCTGATTCAAAGGGCTAACACCCTATACGGAGTGATTATTGATTTTGAAGAAACGAATGGTAATGGTTTGATTCACTCCGCCACTGTGATCTCGGACCTACCTCCTGTTTGAATCACTCAGTTATGAATCAGATCGCGCGGACCGAGATCCCAGAGCTACCTGCTCTTTTAATCACTCAATCATGAACAAAATTCGCTTATTTTATGGTTACGGTACTTTGCGTTGTTATTTCTTGAAAAATTAAATTATGTGGCATAAGTGCAAAATGTTGTAACCGAACTTTAATACGATATTCTCTTATCTGACTGTCCAGAAAGAAAACGTATAAATTCCATCTGAAATCTATCAACACACGTATTTTCGCTAAATATTATCGTATACTTTTCACTTTAACCTCTCAAGATCGCTTCACTTTGTAGTATACTATAATTAAAATTACTAATTCACTTATTTTTTTACATCGGAGTAGAATTTGGATCATGTCCTATATCACGAGAATTCATCATAGTAAATATTTCTTCCTTTTTGGGGGTAGGGGGGATAACAAGCTTCATGAGGGTGATACTGAAACACGCAACTCCCCTTCAATACCACAGGAAGGGAATTTAGAAGAGGGATATGGAAGGTAGAGAAACGTAACCATGGTTTGTCAAGGGCCTGTGGGTTGTAGTTTAAGGATCTTACCTGGTTTCACCTAAAAGAGATGCAGGGAAAACTCTAGAAAACCTGCATTAGGTAGGTCGGATTTTTGGGTATTATTCTCACGCCCTTGGGTCGCAGCATTTCGTTCTCCGTTTCTCCACCAGTTTTAGGAGGCAGTTGGTCGATTGATCTATTGGGATCGGTGGACAACTCTTACCGTATGATCAAGATCTTTGACCAGTGCATACAAAACCTAAAATAGATAAAGGTACCTCGGCATGTGAGAAATAAAGAGGACGAGGCATCCCCAAAGGTGAGCCCCGCAATCAAAGGGGAGAAGTACCTCCTAGACAAATCCTCACAGCTATTCTTTATTGGTTAACTGGATTTTAAAACGGTTACATATTACACTACTTTTAATGAGTGACAAGGATAACCGAAGTGGTAGCGACTCCCCTATAAGAACGCAGTAAGGGATTTGAAAAGGTGGATGTAGGTGGGAGGGCAATTACAATTAAAATATAAATGTGAATATGTACAGTAAATTTAATGAGTGTTGAATTATCAAAAACTCTCAGACTAGAAAAAGATCTGTAGGACCTCCAAACTAATCCGAAAGTGTATGTGCACAGGAGATGCTGAGGTAAATAATACAGAAGGTACTTTGATCGTATTTTTTGTCTTTAATTAGAGTTGCATCAACTAATACGGTTATTAGCGACTCAAATAAAGGAACTCGTTTTTTTGTCAGATGTAATGGTTTCAAGGTATGAAAACTCACAAAACACCCACGCCCTTGCCCTGGAACGTCTGCGATATAAGGCAGCGACGCTGACCACCATACCAAAGGAGGTAGGCTGTGAACGTCTTTGAATTGGAAAAGGAGACCTTATCATTCTAAACTCCTCTCCCAATCGCAGAGCATATCTCGGACCGAGATAAAGTCGTTCGAGACTACCGAGCTCTTGCTGTGCAACAGACCAACTTATCATTCAGAGACCTAACAGAACGCTTTAACAAAACTTTGGTGGACGTGCTGATTATTCGAGGGTTGTTTGATAAGTCTGGTAAAATTGTAACACAAATAATTTTTATTTAGAAAACTTATTTCATTTATAAACAGTCTCCTTGATTTCCTATAAACTTGGACCAGCGAGTTAATTTTTTTCAAACTATCACAAAAATAGAATTTGTCAAATTCCGCCTCGATCACTCCTTTATTTTATGAAAATTTCTTCCCACCAAGCCAAATTTTCTGGTCCGGGAACAAGAAGAAGTCACTTGGTGCAAGTCTGGTGAAGAGGCTGCATGAGAAACAGAGTCGAATTTCGTCATTGAGAGAGAGTGCTTGCCAGCCTTGGTCTTTTCCTCAGCCATCACCGTTTCAAAAGATTCCAACAGAGCAGTATAATAGAACCCAGTTATGGCTGCGCACTTTTCCAAGAAGTATATGAATATTATAGCCTCAGAATCCCAAACGAACAGTGGTCATCTCCTTTCCAGCTGACAAAACAGTCTTCGCCTTTTTCGGTGCACTTTCACCAGTTATTGATCATTGTTATGATTGTTTTTTGATCTTTGGCGTGTAATGATGGATCGAAGTTTCATCGACGGTTACGTATCGCACAGAAAGACTCGTGCTTTTACGCTGGAGTTGAAATGTTTTTCCGAATATGTTTTTTATCCAATGTCAACATTCTCATGGACAGATTTTTATGGAGGATCCAATGCAGTAGAGAAGCCTACGACATCGGCAACCTCGCGTACTTTTAATCTGTGTCTTCCATTACGATATTGTAAACTTTTCGGTGTTTTCCTGAGTAGCGACATGAATTGAGTGGCAGGAGCAAGTTTCATCTTATGTGAATCTGTGACCTCGTGTAAACTTATTAATCCAAGAAATAAATAAACTTCTATGCTGGTGAAGAACTTCATCCAATTCGGTTTTGATTAGAGCAGCTGTCCAACCCTTCATTCAACTTAATGACAACGCGAAATTTGTTTTTTTTCTTAAATTTACTCCACCTGACTACACACTTGACACTACAGAAGACTGCCAAATTTTAGGAATATCTTTGAAAGGATTATGTTTAACAACAATTGCGTGAAAGTGAAAAGGCAAAACAACATGTATTTTCTTCCACCTATTCGCGAGGATCTGGTTCATACCGAGTTTCCGGGATATAACAGCTAAGTATCCGTTTTAATTATTGAATCTGGACATAAATAATTAATACATCTATAAATTATATCATCAACGTTTCACTAATAAACTATGTAGAATGAAAATAAGAGGCCACAATCCAAGCATGAAAACGAATCACGATCTAGAAACTCAGATAACGAGGAGGATGGTGACCACATGCGATACTTTACGCTGGACTATGCAATTGAGCAACAACAGACCACTGGCTCGATCTAGAGCCAGTCTAGAGTCAAATAGCGGTTCGCTGGTTTTCTTGTTGATTTATGTCACAACTATCATTATATTCATTTTACCAGTGTGTGCGTTTTTTTTGTGTAGTAATGACGTTTTCGATAGTAAAACTTTTATCATAAAGTTTATCAGTTTGTACAATAAATGATCCAGTATATACAATATTAAAATAATGAATAGAAAATTAAAATACTGTATATAATCAACGTAGAGACATGGAGGTAGGTTAATCCATTGATTAGTCTACTTTAGCATATGGGTTAGGTTTTTTTAGCGTGTACCTGAGAGGCATACGACGTGGGTGGGTGAGGATTGACAGGCGTTAAACTGATTATTGGAGGATTTATGAGGATGTGATCTGCGCGCATTATGGTAAGGTGTGCCTGAATGATCAGGAGGACGTATGAGGTCGATTGGGAGTTGTTTTTTTTTAGGCGACGGAAGCGTGGAGGTGGAGGAGGATTGTCATGGAATTGCTGGGGTTTGGGTGGTTGAGGGCGCTTTTAATTAGGAGGTTATGAATTTGGAGATTACGGATTTTACTTTGGGAAGTTTTATGTTATGGTGGATGACGGAATTTCTCAGGTACCAGGGGGAGTTTGTAATGGTGCGTAGGGTTATGTTTTGGTTTGTGTGAAGTTTGGCTGAATAGATTTTGGCTGTTGTTCCCCATATGTAAGAGGCATAGGACCAGGTGGGTTGTATTATGGAGACGTATAGGAGGCGTTTTGTGCTGATGGCAACAGGGGCTACTATTCTGTTTAGGACGGGATATGTATTCTTCTTTGAAGACGATTTGTCGACTGTTGTCTCTTGAACGATATTATTCACTGATAAACACCCCACTGTTTCTCGAATACTGCTCTGTCCTCCATTTTACTACACCGACTCCCTCCCACCAGCCTCTCTTTTCTTGCACCCAATTCGTTCTCTACTTCATCAACTTATCTATATAAATTTGGAATACCTTGTCCACGTAGTCCTTGATATTTCACACCACAAATACTGGCGGTCGAAATCAATTCACGGATTTCTCTTGTATAGGGGCTTGAATCGTGTTCATCTCTTTATTCCTTTCTCAGCATCTGTTGATCTTTATAGACAGAATCCTCCTGCATTCCAGAACACGTACAACAGCAGCTCGACGGCGTTTACTACGAAAGCTAGTAAAACTGCAAAGTTTTGATTAGTACGGTTTTGAACGTGATTTCAATTCATGTACAACTAATTGTTGATAGCATTCCTTGAAGTACGTGGTATATCTTTTGATTAATATGACTTCTTTTAACGGCGAAAGCCTCTTAAAGTATTTGATATTCACGACAGCGCTGTAAGCGACAGTAACTGCATTCTGGCCTTTGACGATCGTACTGCTGCGCGGATTGTCACTTCCCCAGCAACCTTGTTCGTCTGAACACGTAACGCTCTCTTATTGCTCATCCTCATCAAAATGCTACGTATTTTTAATGGCACAGTTATTATTAGAAGCAGACTCGAATAAAGCTGATAAACGAAAAGTAGTTAGTGCCAAACTATGCTCAACTTGTGACGGCGTTACCGTTTTACACACTAAAAGGGTTAAAATTATTGGTTGTGGAAGATTAATTTAATTATATTTGTTAATTACGATACGCATTTTAAATAAATTAAGTTGTGATGAATGGGATTAAGAAATTGTTGGTGAACCTGGCTTAGGTTTACAGGAATGGAGGAATGTTGAATCGGTCCTTGAACGTCGACTCCGATTAGCTCAGTGGTAGAGCGACTTTTCTTGGATTGAAATAAATAGTTATATATACAGAAAAATATTACATTATTAAATTTCCATATATGTATGTATATATATAATGACTCAGAAACACATTAAAAATCTATTTAAGTTTTGATAATGGTCAAATCAAAGTATCATACAATTTTGTGTTGTGGTATACAGTCCTAAGACTATCTTGCGCAAACTTTTTCATTTCCTCATAACTACCACAGCCTACATCATCCCTAATCCACTCAGCGTATTCCATCCTTGGCGTCCCTCTTATGTTCATACCCCACACACTTCCCTCTAATGTTAATTTTACTAAACACTCATGTCTCAAAACGTGGCCCATTAATCCCTTCTCTTGATCAACATTCCCCATATTGTTCGCTCTTTCCCCATTCTGTTTATAACTTCCTCGTTAGTGATTTTATCCACCCATCTGATTTTCATAATTCTCCTATAGCACCACATTTCAAATGCTTCTATTCTTTTCCTTTCCGCAACTCCTATCGTCATCCACGTTTCGTACCCATAAGTTATAACGCCACGCTGCATGCGAAATTTTTAGCAATGATTTCCTAATATTCACGCTTACATTACCCGCAAGTAAATTCCTTTCTTTCGCGAAAGCCTTCGTTGCCTGTGCTATCCTACTCTTTATTTCTACTATACTTCTATCATCCCTAGTTATTTCGCTTCCCAAGTAGCAGAATTCCTTAACTTCCTTCAAAATATGTTCCCAATCTAACACCCTTTGTTATTCCACTGTTTCCCAAACTACATTCCATTACCTTGATTTTTCCTCTACTAATCCTCACATTGAACTTTTTCTCCATGAACCATGTTCATGTCATTCATTATGGTTTCAATGTCTTCTACTACAATATCGTCGGCATAGCGTAGGGTTTTTATTTCGTCTCCTTGCGGTATGATTCATTTTCCATATTCCGTTTTAACTTTCTTCATCTGTTCTATAAAAAAGTTAAACAACATGGGCGATAGACTGTACCTTGGTCTTACTCCTTGATTTCTACTTTCTTTTCTTGATCTTCAATTCTAATTACAGCTGACTGTCTTCTGTAGAGTTTATGTATAAACCTTCTCTCTCAATATTTCTTCATAATCCTTAATAGTTTGTTTCAGTTAACATTATCAACGCTTTTTCTACCCTGGAGCTTTCGGCTTCATCCAGCCATATTCATCCAAAATTATCTACTACATTATTGGCACATAAACTGTTCTGTACGATCTCTCGTACGTCGTCTATTATGTTCAACTGACAATTCGCGAAACATCGGACACAACTGTTTATGTGTAAATAACGTAGGAGAGAATCTCAGATGAATAAAGCCAAAAGCTCCGGAGTAACACAATGACCGACATTTAATGTAATAAATAATGGCAATAATAGAAGACTGTATATAGGGTATCCAATCGTTAATAAACATCCTAAAACAGTCGTAATACGTTATTACCGAATACACAAACCCTTTAAAAATTAATTAATTGTGATTTTCAATGTATCTACGTACATTTTAAGTTTCTTTAAGATCACTCTTTAGGATTTATCATATTTATTCACATAGCTTATTTGTTTTTTTTTGTAGCTTTTATTTACTTATCTAAAGGGATTCCGCTGTAGCTTATTGAAACGAAAATAATTATATTCTCTATTAAATTTTACATAATCCTGAGTTGAGTGTACTGGTATATAATTGGAAACGAAAACTGAAGGAGCTATGGCTTTAATTCACAGAATTGTTGGCTCAGGAGAAGTTAATTGCCCTATAAAGCAGCCAACAGATATACACTTCGGCGTTATCAGGTACCAGCTCCGTTACAGAATACGCTTAATACTCAGGTGCATTAGTTACGTTCATCATTTCCTTCACCACACTAAAATGGATTCATCGCACAATTCTCAGCTAAGAGATTTGACATCCCCATATTGACATACGTGTGCAATATATGGTAGGAATTGGCCTGTCATATGCTTCTAACCAGTAATTTCAATTAGTATGGTGATAATGTTGAGAGATCATTAATTTCGTCTATGATTAACTTTTAATTTAGTTTTCTAATAAATTAAAAACATCAGAGTATAAAATATAGAATACTGAATTTATTTTATAACAGAAATTACATTAAATACAAACAAACGCACGAATCTAAAAATGACGGAATATTAGTCTTGAAATAGACAATCTAAATGAACCATGCCGACTTCCTGTGGTGTAGTGGCTAGCCTCTAGTTGCTGCCTCTCAACCCAGGGGTCCCAGGTTCGAATCCTGGCATGGGCTTGGATGTTTGCGTCGTCATGGTCGCGAAACTCGGAATGTGTTATGCAATATGTCAGTCCGCAGTCGACTCGGTAGGCCCAGGCCCTCAATGGGCTGTAGAGCCATGGAGAAATAAAAAAAAGAACCTTAAATGACGTACGTGTAATGTCCACTGTTTCCTACCTGCTGTCCGCTAGGACGCTTGTTCTAAATCCAGTTTTTTTTCACCCAATCAAAAAGTTAGTTAAAATATCAGTGTCAACCGCTTTTCTTCATAAGCCACAGATCTCCAAAATGATATTCCACATAATATTAGAAACAAAATTAAAAGAAAAATTTCCCCAACCATGGAAACTCGCAAATGACCTTAGGCGTTGATGCGCTTATAAACAATACTGAGAATTCTTTTAAAAATACTAAATAAAACTACTTAAGATTTGTACAGTCTAATATATTAGTTGTTGAAAGTATAAAATAGGTCAGTGGTAGGCAACCATCGGTTCGCGAGCGACTAGCAACTGCTCTTTTTCGCCTCTTGAATTTGACTATTCCAAACAAAAAAACTTAGTGCAGTGCGTACGTAAAGTGTGATTAAAATTCATAGCCTTTAAGAAAAGTTAATTTTGCTGACCTTCCGTTGTCTAGTGGTTAACGCCGGTGCTTCGCAGCACAGAGGTCCCCGGTTAGAATCCTGGCATGGCGTGTGTGTACGAGTTCCCATAACGTGAAAACCCTACAAAGAAATTAATTCATCAAATGATAGAAATATTAGCAGCTAATGTGTCTCTAAATCAGATTTAATTTTAGAGAGCGTTATGGAGAAGGACGAAACAAGTAACCAACACGTGTGGACGGGATAGTTCGATGGAGGCTGTTTATAGTAGACGATACCATAACGGTACCCTAATTAAATAAATAACAACGTACTTAAATATTTTACCTTTAAAAAATTGTTGTTTTCGGCTCTTTTGTATAAAGAGTTACCTTTCCACTGGTATAATATTGTGGGTTATGAGCTGGGCTGAAAGTATAAATAATATTTTAACGGAACGCATTTGTTTGAGTGCAAAAAATTTCATAATCATAATTGGCTTTTATATTGTAAATAATTACAAAAATATCGGAAAATCAAATACTTAATCATACAAAATCATATAATTATAATAGTTTCTACAAATTTAAGTAGTAATTGTCGTCGTTTTCTTCACGACGTTGCATTTCCTTCAATGAATTGACTTGCCGCCTTCCTTTTCCTAGCCAAGTTTTTACAAACGGTCTTGTTTCAATTTTTACGAAAATTAATTGTTATTTTTCATTTTTGCTGATGATTTTAAACCGGAACAGCGTTCCGTCTCGAAGTCTTTTACCGGAACGATGTTCCGGCCCACTATCAAATAGGCATGTATCTTTATAATATTAACTGTTGTCTAAAATGTACCTACATATATGCAAGAATAATAAATTTATATCTCTTTCCTACCTCATTTTTAAAATAAAGTAAAACAAAACATTCATGGATTTCCAGAATCTTTGTGCCAACGGATTTGGCAAAAATTGTGGCACACGATCGAGTTGTATGATCGTTATTCATTATAAGACCTTGTTTCGACGTTACTATTTGCAGGCTGCTTCTGGTTGTCCTTTTGGACAGGGCCCTAGTCAGTCTCCAGTGTGGTGATTGCCGATTTCAGGTTTCACCAGCGATTGCGATGCCCTTCGTGCTTGTTTGTTCAATCTCCGCAACTTCACGACATTCTTCACGACGGATTCATGATTTGCCTCTCGGAGTTCTTCTTCACGTCCTTATCTAAAATTCACGCTTTTCTTTAATTTATTTTATATTATTTCGCTTAAATAGCTGCGTCATTAGTGACTTACATCAAGTAGAACTAAATATTATGGATACAATGAATATTTATGATTTCATTTAAGAACTGAATGTTGTTTTCTCGATATGCAGAGGAGTGCGTGACCGAGTTGGTGCTATAATTTTTCCAGTATTTAGTTTCCTTCTTTTATGTATTTGGTGCATGCCTCGATAAATCACTTTTGCTCCATCTACGATAGTTTTTTAGTTTGTTGGCGTTTCTCCAAAACTGCATTCATTTCGAGGTCTGAGCGACTACCTGCAAAGTTTCTTGTCTGCACGTCCATATTATTCCGTTGAGTGAACTCTGCAATTTAGGATTTTCTTACGCTACTGTGCAAAGGTCAAATAACTAACTCCGACTCTTAGAACCACTGTTATATTATACACATGTAACTACTACAGTTATTAAAGTTAATAAAAATGCTGAACATGTAAATTGCGTCCCTTTGTACGGATTGGATATAGATATAAGTTGAAGCTTTTACAGTGCATTGATTGGCTTTATTTTGCCTGACCAAATTAGTGTTCTATCGGTGGGCTGCATACACGTTTTCGAGAAACAAATTCCAATTGGTTCTAGAAAATTTTCACATCACAAACGTTTTTCCATTACAATGTCTATGCTAATGCAAACGAAATGCAAAGAAAAAAACTTAATTTCCACTCAAGCATTTTTTTATAGTTTTGAAATTTAAAAAATTAACACAGCAGTATGTTAACTTAAATAATGGCATAATGACGAAGACGATATTTCGTACAAAAATGATTTGAATTGGAAACATGATTTGAAAAATAAAAAATATTTGAAAATCATGGAGAAAAATTTTATCTGGTAAACTATGATGAATACGAAATTTTAAGTAAAACCTTGCATTTATTTTGAACATGAGGTGGCAGTTTTAGGACTACTATGGCAATGTAGATAGGAAGCGGAAGGGTTAAAGACGATCCAGGGGAAGAAGTTGACATTGATATTGATATGTTCCATGAAAATAACGCTTCAACGCTTTAAAGCTGCATCTAATCATCCTAATGATCCACATACTCTTTTGCAACATGTTGACTATAAATCATTTCTTAATGTCAAATTTTTCAAAGACGTCAACAGTATTAAGAATATTTATTGGCCACCTCTGTGGTCTAGTGATTAGCGTCACTGCCTCGGGTCCCGGATTCGATTCCTGTCAATGGTGTTTGTGAGTGTTTTCAAGTAAAATTCGATACCTAAGTAGCAAGTCGCTAATGACCTCGTTGTTGTTGCGACTATAAAAATAGAATTTAAAAAATATAAATTTCTTAGACTACCAGTTCCAGTTGCAGCTGGAAGAATATCGTTTTATAAGTTAGAATTACAATTAAGTAAACAATACAGCCAATTTGTCAGCAAACAATTTTATATTAATTTAAAACATAAACGACCTTGTTATCCATATTTGAGGAGTTCATTTATAAATTTTAAATGTGTGAAAGTGGGTAATTTTTGCGTCGTGTGCTGTGTCCTGTGATGCAAAATTAATCATTTCTTTATACACGTTATCAATTTAAAATTTGCCTGATAAAGCCCACAAATATGGACGAAACTTCGCAGGTGTATTAAACAAATATAAAATTGTTTGCTGACAAATTGGCTATATTCTTTATTTAAGGAAGTGTAAATGCTTCAAATGAAACTCAGTAAGGCATCTAGCTAATTTTAGAACCCAGAATTCAATGCACCTGTGATCAATTTACGTAATTTCTATTCTTCACGTATTTCGTAGAATAAGGCTGTGAAGAGTGTGACTAGTGAATTTGTTGGTGAGATCTAGCTTAGGTTTACAGGAATGGAGATGTGTTGATTCGGGTCTTAGCGTCGACTTGGATTAGCTCAGTTGGTAGAGCCCCGGCTAGATATCGGGAGGCCCTAGGTTCGAGTCCCTGGTCCGGTCGACATTTTTCCATTATTGTCTTTCTTCTAAAATTACCTATTCTATATTTATTTATACTGAGCAAACAGATTATTGATGTATTATATAAATAAATATTAAGATTAACTATGCAAAAATACACTCTAAAATTACCTATTCTATATTTATTTATACTGAGCAAACAGATTATTGATGTATTATATAAATAAATATTTAAGATTAACTATGCAAAAATACACTCAGTAATTTATCAATTATTTAGATTTTATCTGAAATATACGATAGCTTACTATATTTATGTAGCCTGTCACCATAAATTAATTAGTTCAATATAAGTATTAGCTAGGAATTATTTGACTTGTTCTATTCGTAACTTGGTTGTACTGGCTTTTAACTGTTTTATTATTTTCTGGGATATCATAATATGAAGTGATATGATTATAACGGGCTCTATTCTGCTTTATTTACAGCTTCAGCCCTTGAAATAGGCGATTTTGTTCTGGTATTAAAATGGCGGGCATCTGAAAATCATAAAAAGCATAACTGATTGTATGTTTTGGCATGCAAGAATAGGAATGAGAATTTCTTCAAAGTAATTGAATTGAAGTCTTCGGCAACTTATTTATACTTTCCTTATTTCTAACAAAATACAAGGATGGACAATTAATCAAATAGTTTTTGTGTGTTACAGAACATTGTTATTGGTTACAGTATTTGGTTTAGTGATTGTAATATCATGTGGCTAAGAGGAAAACTGGACGATAGCTTCTTAAATCATCAGCGTTGTTGAATATTTTAAGTTACGAGGAAAAGAGTTCACAAGTAGTTCTTCCAAAGCATAACAAGCTTGACTTTGGAACTGAATCGTTGTGAATGGTGTCCTCCATAGTTTTGCTTGCAATTTTAACGTGATGAGTAGAAAACTATTTCTTTATTCGCCAATAATCTTGAATAGAATTTAATCCTGTACAAGTTTCTCGATTTTATTTGTATGCGCTAAATGAAACTATGCTCCAAAACGTGAACCGTTAGTTCGAACTTGAACACTTGGGTTAAATCAATGGCATGGATTAGTGTTGGTGCGGGAATAAGATTTCGAAGACGTTGCGAATAACCTGAAACTTTGAACGAAAAGGTCACAGAAATTAAAGCAACACGTGGCATGAATTGTGCAAGCTTTATTAGGACACTTTACCTACGCAGTACATGAGGTATAAAAATGCAAAACGAAGCCTTAATTTTGTACTCAACGTGATCAGTACACACGTCGCGAATTTGCAGAAGTTTCTTGGGATTCGAACAACCATATACAGAATCACATTGAAAATATTTGCCGATGGAATTTGAAACGGTCGCGTTTTATTCACGCCACAAAAATAATATGACAACAAATCGTTCATTTCTTGCTTCAATGTTTTGTATGACTGAATTTCTTGAACAGGGTACAACTGTGCCTGCACATGGCAGTCTCGAGAAGAAATGTCAAGACAAGAGCAACAATAGTAAAATATAGATTAAAAATATTGAACGTACAAAACAAATATTTCCATGAGCCCAGTTGTTTTTTTTAAACAGATAAATTGTAGGCACTCGACTGAACACTCTGGAGGAATTATTTAACACCATTCTGTGCTAGTTATGGATACACACTTTTATTATTCTAGTTATCCATATAGGTAAATTGTTATCAGTAAGAACATATTTTTTAAAGCACACTTAATTATAGAAACCATGATATTCAGACTGGCAAAATAAAAACTGCCACAAATCTCGCATTGTTTTCCGTTGACGACTATCTAGAGATAAATCATTTATCTTCTAAATGCACAATGTTTTTAACCGTTAATAATTAAGCATCGTGATCGTAGAGGCTTATTCGATGTTGTACTTGACGAAACGGGGAACAAAAATTATTTATTTATAACGGCACTTACGACTTTTTGATATAGTTTAGCGGAATTTAGTTACTGCCATTGAATTAAATTACGTTAAACAAAGTTGTTCATGTTTATAAATTATGTTTTTGTCTATCATCTAAAGCAGCCCCTTAGAGATTAAAATTCAAGGCAATATATTGTGCAATATTTGATATTCCACAGTAATATTTACAGTCTAGATGTCATACTGAAAGATTGCACAATATATTGAGTCTCTCAAAAAGAGGTAGATATTTATTACGCAATATAAAAATATTGAATCGTCTGTGAATGATATTGCGAAATATTTGTTCAGTATTGTCTGCGTAGCCAAACAGTGAACAACGAATTGTGTTGTGAGAAAGTCGTGATTAGAAACATTTTACAAAGTAATTTATGAGACGGCTGCATATTAACTTGAAGAACGAAAATTATTATTATTGAGTTATATCTGACTTTACTACCTTTGTGGAAAAATACTAACGCTTGCTTTAAAAATATAAAAAGAGAAGTGTCCAGATTCTGATAAGTCACAATTACTAAAAAAATCAATTCGTTTCGCACTAACAACAGAAACGAATTGTAGCATATCAAGAATAATGGAGAAAGCGGTCCTGGAATATATGATGTAACGTATTTGAAAGAAACAAAATATCTAATAGTTCAGGAAGAACAAAGTTTTTTTTCTTTTTTCTTAAAGCTATAAGTAAAGCAATGGCCACACAAGTTACTTGTGTTTTGAAATATTGCCTAATATATTCAGTCAATAATATTGGGCAATAATATTGAACCTGTTTGAAGTCCCATCAATATATTGCGCAGTATAATTGACGATACTATTCCAGGGCTGCTTAACCGTATAACTGTAACTTTAAAAGTGTTATGCTTTCCATCGGTAGATCGGAATACGGTGACAACTATTAAAGAGTATTTGAAAAATAATGTATGAGTAGCACAATATTAAAATGGAAGTTAATTATTGAGTATGTCAGAACATTTTACACCATTCTTCTTTCCTACTGACCTACGGAAGTAAATATGTACCTTGAGCCTGTGTCAGTATCTCAATTCCTGCTCTGTTAAACATTAATAATAGTTTTTGATTTATTTACTGATTTCCAGCAGTCCTTAACTCAGAAAATTGGGCAAGTCAGACTTATAATTACATACATAAACGTAAAATATGTTAAGAGAAAATAAAATTAATCAAAGCTATACAAAAATATTATAAACCACACGTGTAAGTAAATTATTTTAAAAAAATAGAAAAGTATGATTAAATGAAATGGTTTGTAATCTAAACTTATCATCACAAATGTTTTCCTTGTCAGTTTTTTCTATTTACAATCTGCTCGTAAACAATACGTTAATTACATAACTGGATATGTATGAGAGAGACTGGAAGCACAGATGTCCATCAACATGGCTTCGGTTTCGACTAATGCATATTAAAGCTTATGAGGAACACAATATAATCAAGGGTGCTTGGACTAGAATCTAGACTTAGTGTCTCTTGAGTCTCCGGTTGTGAACGTTTTTGTCTAATAAGTTCAATGTAACTATTTATGGTTAAGTTCTGGATTTGAATTGTATCTTTTGCTACTCAGCACTATTTCTTCTTTTACAGAACGCTCTTCGAGGTCATTGTAGATATCTGCGTTCGTATGTAATACTGCTTGTTGAGTACGGTTCGAAGGGTTTCTGTTTGGAATATTTCTCTATTAGTGCATTAACGCGGTTCCCCAGAGCTGGATGCCATGAAGCCATATCGGCTTGAAGATTACTTAGTAAATGAGAAGTTTCTAGTGGAAGGAAAGTTGGAAATGTCTGTTTAGCAACCAGTAGCGCTTGCCGAACTTCAAGTTAATAAGATTATGTTAAGTTCTCCAGGTTAGACCTCTATCAAAATGGTTACCTAGGATTGTGGTATTATTGTTTAGTTGATGAATATGGATGGACAAGTGAGTCTCTCTTCTGTTTGTCAAGGTGGCGTGTATGAACTTGGTTAGATTGATTTTGATCAACATTTTCGGAATCAATCTTGAATGACGTTGATAGGGGTTTGTAATTTGGAAGAAGCCCTTGCTGGTTCTACGTCTGTTGGCAGAAGCGTTGTATCGTCATCAAACGTTTTCATTGATGCATCCACGCGGGTTTCTCCAAGTCGACAAATCGTCTTCAAATAAGAATACATATCCCGTCCTAAACGGAATAGCCCCTGTTGCCATCAGCACAAAACGACTCCTATACGTCTCCGTAATACAACCTACCTGGTCCTATGCCTCCTCCATATGGGGAACAACAGCCAAAATCCATTCAGCCAAAATTCAAATCAAACAAAACATAATACTACGCACCATTACGAACTCTCCCTGGTACCTAAAAATTCCGTCATCCACCATAATATACAAATTCCCAATGTAAACTCAGTAATCTCCAAATCCATATGAAACCTAATCAAAAGCGCACTCAACCACCCAAACCCCAAGATCCAGCAATTTCATAACAATCCTCCTCCACGTCCACGCTCCCGTCGCCTCAAAAGAAAACTTCCAATTGACCTCATCCTTCCCCCTGATCATTCAGGCACACCCTAACCCACTCACTGTACCATCATGTCCGCAGACCACATCCTCATTAATCCTCCAAAAATCAGTTCACTGCTTGTCAATCCTCACACACCCACGTCATATGCCCCTCAGATACTCACAATTAAACCTAACCCGTTTGGCTAAAGTAGGTTAATCAAACGGATTAACCTACCCTCACGCAACCATGTTAATTATATACCATATCCTATTTTCATGCCTTTTTTATATTGTATATACTGTATCGATATTGGCCTAACTGATAATCTGTATGATAATAGTTTTTATATATAAGTAATAATAAAACAAAGAAATCGACAAGCCATGCACCTGAACACGGCGGAGACAAAAGTTCACTAAAACATTGTGTTAATAAAACGAGAAGCATTTATTAAATCTATAGATCGAGAGCAGCAAAAGACAAATTTAAGTTGATTATTTCTTTACCCCGTATATTATTATTTCCAAATATATAAGGCAAAAGAATCAATTCAAATGGGAATGTTGAACATATTGATAACGTTTCGAAATCGGTATTGCGAGATGGATGTGAAGTTATATCAGCATATTTCTACATTAAATGTAAAAAATATATTATTTTCTATTCGCAAATGTTGGAGCAGAATGTAAATTGTTTTTCCTAGGATCTCAATTCGGAAAATAAGATATTTTTATAATATAATTTATATAGGCCGACGTTTCGATGCGACATTAGCATCTTTCGCAAATGGCTCTTAAAGGGAATTTAAATTTTTTAATTAGTTCACTATGATTCTTAAGTTCTCTCTGTTAAATAAAGTCGTATATCTTGTTATTAACTAAGGCCAGTGTCAAAAGCTGAGTATTTCGTGAGTATAACAATGCACGCTGAATTGTTGACGAGTGAGTGAGAACAGAGACATCTATCAATCTATCTCAGGTGACTTAGGATCGCTCCAACACTAATTTGTCTTAGAAGGGAACTTGTTCAGAATTTTATTCACTATATGATTTCACTACATCATCGATTATTACCGAAAATACACCTAATTTCAAAACGGCAAACGGACAAATAACCGTGTTGTCACTATTAAATTAAAATTTATAATCCTTATCTTTTCAAATTAATTTTCACAGTTAATTATTCAATTAAATTATAAATATATCAACCAGACTTATTATCTCAGTCAGGTCCTTTTATTAATATTTAATCGTGAAATAAGTCGCGCTTACATAAATAGTTTAAACGTTTTCGTAATTTTAATTTTTATAATAATTTTTCTAACAAAATGTTTAAAAACGTATCGTAATGTTTTATGATTAATTTTAAAAAGGTGACATTTCAATAATTTAATGAGATAGTGTTTCATTTTAAAGTCCAATAGTCCCAAGCATATAGAAAATTCCTTTTTATCACAATTTAGACCAGAGAAAAAACAATTTCCATTCTCCACCAACATTTGCGAATAGAAAATTATATATCTTTAATACTTATTGTATAAATATGCTGATATAACTTTGCATCCAACTCGCAATACCGATTTCGAAACGTGCTCAATATTTTTAATATTCCCATTTGAATTGATTCATTTGCCTTATATATTTGTAAATACTAATATATCGTGTAAATAAATAATCCACTTAAATTTGGCGATCACGTAACAGATTACACGGTGATTATTGGCTTCCTTCCTTCAGGTGTGTGGATGGATTAAGATCTGGGACATCCGGACTTCGTCTTAGCAGTTATGCTGCGAAAAGTCTGAGAAAGGCCAAGTATCACTAATGACATGCATTAATCACAAATGAAAGTATATTATTTTACAGAACCTCTTTGAAAATCGTAATTCACTTATTACAACAAACAGTCATATAAATCCAATTAAATCTCTCGTGAACATTTAAATAGAAACTGATAATAATTACATAAACCTTCCCATCTCTGGTTTCCCAAGTTTAAACAAATTTTCAATACCCATATATTCCATCTTTATCAACTGAAATGGATATACAGGGATTATATTGGTTTCAATATGTAAAAATGGATGGGAATTTATTAATGTACAATATTTTATTAACCAAATTCTTTTTATGCAGCCCTTATTTTTTATAAAAAATTAAATTACCTCAGAGAGGTCCCGGGTTCGAATCCGGGCATGGGCTTGAATTTTTGTGTCGTCATGGTCACGTGGACAATTATTTTATATTTGCACATGAAAAGGTTTCTAATGAAAGGACCTACGTCGTGCTATTGTCATTAATAGTATCCTCTCAATTTTCTCAGTACAACTTTGTATGATAAATTTGGCCGTTGTCCTCATTTATTTTCAATTACGTCAATTAGCTGTTTATTTATAAATTTTTATTCAAAAGAAGATGTGACAGATGAGTCATTAAACTATTACAGAGAAAAAGCCGTTACGGTTATTTTACTTTGCAAATACTCTCTACTCGTTATTTTCGTTAATGACCTTTTAAAATAACCTATCATTTTTCAACATTTAATATTTTAAGCTTCGAGAAATGTAATGACGTTTTCGACATAATCTTTTACTTAATTTAGTTCGTGTTTAAGATACCTGAAAACGTTTAGTTACGTATGATGAAACTTATGCAGGAATAATTTTTTTATAATTAGATTTGTTTCGTGAAACCGTCAACGGATTGATACGATGTGTTGTGAGATTCTTCTAGAGCATAAAGTTATCCTCCTTTGTATTTCATTAATCGTCAACTTGGCGATGAAAGCTGCTTTACTTCCAAACATTCTTGAACTAGCCGGCATTTGTGGTCAATGCCACCTACTACAGAGGTACGGGTTCGATTTCTGGCAAGGGTTTGGGTGTTTGTGTTCCCAAATCGAGTAACCCTTACAATGAAGATAAGATCTCCAAAATGGCGAAGTAGTCGCTAATGACCTTAGCTGTTGATACGACTTAAAATTAATATAAGAGAAAGTTTAACTGGTCATTGTTGCAGCTGTTGATGCGACTTATATATTTTTTTAAATTTAACTTATTATTATTGTGCCTCGGCTGGCGGGTTCAGCCCGAGACTTGGCTCTGTCATGTATGACCTCTTATTTTGGACTGAAGTGATACTGATAAATAAATATACGGCCAAATTAGTCAGTAAATAAACCAATAAAAATTATAAAATCAATATTAATCTGGAACACCTAAAATTATTGTAAAATATGAGATGCAATCTTCCATTTAACACACAGAAAATTTAAATAAAGTTACTAATATTCTTTTACTAAATTCTAACCAAATTAATTTTAATCGATACAGATATCAAAATAAGGTTTAATAAAATCTTAAAACAAAATATTTGTTAAAAAGATTACAGCAGAAAAATGAATGTCAATTTTACCGCATACAAATAAACTAATTGACTTTTTTCATAATTACGGTATATTTATTGCTTTTAAATCAATAAATAATTTAAATTTCCTTAAAAATATTAGAGACAAAATTAACTTTCTGAAAAGACATAATGATATCCACTAAATTAATTGTTTAAATTGTGATACACAGTATATCTGACAAACTAAAAGAGCATTATAAACTAACATAAAATAACATTAACACATTTATCTTAAGAATCGTAATTTCGGTTAGCAAAATGTGGAAATTTTAGATGAAGAAAATAATTATCTGTCAAAAATGAGTGAAATGTCAGGTGCTACCCTCGTGCACTCAATGTGAAAAATGATACGAGTAATTGAGACAAGATATACCATATTCTTTTGTTATAACAGTTTAATATTTGTATAAATCCATTTTTCATTGTCTAAATTTAAATGAGTGAAGCACTCGCTCATTGTTACACATCATTTTGAGCGTAACCGTAGCGGGAGATTGTCCGTGTCACCAAATTACTCACTACGTGATTAGTTTATCCATTTAAAAATGTAAGTTTGTCATTTATTTTCCTGTATATGGAAAATTACACTTTACAAAGTTTTTATCTATTCAAAATTAATATTTAATTTATTTTATAATTTTTTGGTGGGTACTTACCTAAAGAAGTTCAATAAATTGGATGAAAATTTATTTTTTGACTATTTTGGCCGTATTTTTATTAATCATCATTAAACTTAGTCATCAAAATGATGTTTGGAGTAAAAACTTGCTTTTGGCCAAGTAAAATCGGGCCTTTCGGATCACCCT
Source organism: Eucriotettix oculatus (assembly GCA_034510155.1). Lineage (NCBI taxonomy): Eukaryota > Metazoa > Arthropoda > Insecta > Orthoptera > Tetrigidae > Eucriotettix > Eucriotettix oculatus. The sequence continues at coordinate 183,423,630 of CM067377.1, forward strand.
TTCTGTTCTTCGAGGGTCGCATTGTACACTTGAGTATTAATACTCAATGTCATTGAAGTCATTTAGCAAAACTATTACACAACTTTTTTTCTACAAAATGCTATGGCTTTCTCATATTCAAGACTGAAAATTAAACCAATCATTTAATTCCTCTATGAGGATCGACAAAACGTTTCACTAACCGAAATTGCAGAAAGCCTAAGTGAGGAAGCGCGGTCTTTTTCACAGCAATGCGAAAAATTCTCCAATAGTAAAAAAAAATTAAGTAGTGGCAAGGCGATGCTCCACTGATATAGATTCGAGTTTCTAAGTTTCTCTTTTTGTAACAGAGGGCCACTTCTTTCAAGGCATCCGTTGTTCATTCTTAGTGTTTGTAATCTTCTTCATCTATATAATTTACAGTCACAGTGAAAAAACTGTCAACATATTATTGCTTGGTCCATGCCATATGATTCGTCCATTGAAACTAATAGAGCTGAAAAATTTCCGCTATTTTGTACTATACGCTAAGTCCAACCCTTAATCTGATGCTGGATTCTGTGCTTGGCAATGTGTGGTAAAGGATCCAACAGTGAGATTCTGTCACGCACAGGTTGGTCAATGAATAACTGGTTTAACAACACAGGTTTAGATAAGAATTAACAACCCATATGACAGACAAGTATGTTTATCTATTATTATACCGTTGAAGTAAACAAACCAATTCACTTTGAGTTCACTGCAATATAGATTGTGAGGTATCTAAATAATAAAAAAGGTTAAATATTAGTTTGTATGTTTCAATTTTTTATTGCATTGGCACCACCATGTGCCTGCTATGCTCACTTTCTGCTACTTACTGTCTCATGCCGTCAACCACGGCCTGTAAATATGGTTTCAAACTCTGATTTTGTCCACTTATTCTTGGAATACAAATTTAAGTAAAATACTGATAAAACCTTAGGTAAGATTTTTTAATCATAATTTAATTGATTTGTTCTCAAAGGCTAACGGAATAATTTCAGAAACATTTTTTCAAAATCTTAGGTTTTGTGAACATTAGGAAATCGCTGCTAAGAATGTTCGTATTGAGTGTGGTGTTATATGAATGCGAAAAGTGGACGATAGGAGTTGGGGAAAGGAAAAGAATAGAGACTTTTGAAATGTGGCGTTATAGGCGAATACTGAAAATCAGTTGGGTGGATAGAATCACAAACGAGGAAGTTCTTAACAGAATAGGGGAAAAGCGAACAATATAGAGGACATTGACTAAGAGAAGGTATTCATTAATAGGCCACGTTTTAAGACACGAGGGTCTTGTAAAATTAGCATTAGAGGGAAGTGCGTGGGATAAGAACAGAAGAGGGTGGCCACGGATGGAATACGCTAAGCATATTATGGAGGATGTTGGTTTTAATTGTTATAAGGAAATGAAAAGGCTTGCGCAAGATGGGTTATCATGGACGGTTACATCAGACCAGTCTTAGGACTGAATACCACAACAAGGTTGTGTTTAAATTTTGTATATTTATAATTAGGAATTCCTACGAAATATTTTTAAATGAGAATTTCAAAGTTAAGATCCTAATATGTTACTTTTTTTGTCTTACTAAATAGGTTTAGTGACAATACTATTACAACGTTGTTTTACCACATTTGTATAACATTTCACAACCAAAATTTGAGCTTAGAGTTCATTTTGGAATACGTAGGTTTGTATCCTGGTAGTGATTCAATTGAAAACAGTTATAGGACACTTGTAAAGGACAGTGAGTTTTACAAGGACTAAACGAATAGTACCAAAGTTGTAAGATAGATAAAGTATTTCGTGTACATTAAGGAAGACAAAATTGTTTCCGATAGCTTTATAGAATGCTTTTTCTATGCCTAGATTACTGCAGTTATTGTTCACGGGTCAATCAATCTCGTATAACAGAAGATTAACCTTATTAACATTTTCAGAGTTTGCTAAATTATATACTTTTCAAGCATTAACTTTCAGCTAACCTCATAGACCGTTATTTGCCAGGATATTAATATTTTATTTAAAACCCACTATATTGTTTATAAATTGTACATCACACAAACTGCTTACTCAGTCAGGCAGATAAAGTGGCCGTCACGGTCGCTTTAGACAAATAGGTTTTTCTACAATCTGAGATCAACACTTACCGACTTGTCAAGAAAGCTTCAGTAATCTATTCATGGGGAAACTATCCTGTATTTACAACTATTTGTGCATCACTTCTACTAATATCGCTAGGTCTAATTCACTGCTAAATTTTAACAACAAAATGTACCTGAGTGATATAATTTTCGAAAACACTCATGCTCGACTACAACATATAGTAGTTCAAATTTAGCATACATGTACAGAAATTCTACAACAGATTGTTCCATATCGTTTTATTATTATAATATGTAGAATTAAGATAATTAAAGATTTTAAAATGCATGGTCAAATAAAATAACCAGCAGCATTCGCTAGTTTATAGTAATATTGGTATACGGAACGAGAACAAAGGATTGCTCTTGTAGTGCATGACAGGAGAGATGTCCAAAACGACCGAAAATATTTGGTATCAGCCAAAATATTAATCGGCGGCAGCGTTGGAGCACATCCCAAAGCAAATCACAACATAGAAACCCATTAAGGAATATAAAATCAACGGAAATAAATATTCTTGTGATTAGAAGTATTTTCATAAGCGATCGAATAAAACTAATTATTATCATAAAAGCTAATCAGGTATTTACACGAGGTAGGTAACGTGACCCAACACATTTTTTTGACTCACGTGTGCACGGCACTAAAACTAAAGTGCCACAAACTACAAAATGGTGTTAACCTCATTAAACACTTACATAACACGAAATGGGCCATTAAATATAGGAGATAATTTCGCAGTGAACGGAACACTATTATTACATACTGAATAGTTCATTAGCATTTAACGACGGCGGGAGACCAAATGAATGCGAAAAATTACCCATATTAAATAGTTGAATCATTTTAGTCTGGGCTCGAATGAGATTACTTAAAGCATTAGACAAAATTGAGGTAATATCAAGCTTCAGGGTATGGACATATAGCAGCACGGAACTATCCCATAAAATAGAAATATGTATCATTAGCGCTCTCATGACGATCTGTGTTGGCCGCGAAAGTAAGATGTCTTATGTGAAAATCCGATAGACCTTGGACCACAAAGTGGTAAGAGATGAATTTTTCTCTTTAACTTACGTTGACTCGCACAGTTTGATTCGCTGGGGTTGTCGTAACATGCTTCATTCTCTCATAAAATAAAAATTCATAACCACTCTCGACGTAAATTTAAACTATTTCCGGAGACAAGACCTTGATAAGGCAGAAGTTAGTGAATATTCTCTAATTGATTATCCTAATCAGAACAATACAGGCAATTTTCTTTATGGGGAGAAAGCATAGTGAAGCTGTCGAAGGCAACTAATATGTACCAAGAGAGGGAAAGTCGACGGAAAATTTTTTCATGAGCACCGTTATAAACGTAGACGCCTAAAATCAATAAATGATCTGGTTTTGAGAAGTCTGAGAGAATGCTTAAAGAAAGAAAAAGGTTAGGTGGAAACACTGATCTTAACACCTTACGATAGGAAAGAAAAACATACAATAAAAACTTAAGGAGAATAAAGGCCGGCGATGCTTACTTTACGTAAGGAAGCCAAGTAGGACGAACAAAAAGGATCCTCGACCTGCAAGGTCTTCAAACCTGATAAATTTCAAGTAAATCAAGGGGACCTGGCAGAGCCTTAGCCGGAATGTAACTGCGACGCAGCAGCTCTGGGCAAAAAAACGGCTGTAGTGTTCTTAGGCGGCGAAATATGTTGGAATGGAGAAAGACATAAAGCCAGCACAATAACCTCCCAAATTACGAAGCTTGACAAACTCAAACATGAGCATGTAGTTATTTTGAGTGTCTATAATGTAGTTAAAATCCCTCCGTCATTACTTAAGCCTCTCAACTATATCAAACATATCTCAGTTGCATGCAGAGAAAATTCTAGTCGCGAAAGCGAAACTCTTATTGCCAGCTGCGTTGTAGCGTTGTGGATAATGAAAGGTGAATTATAATTGGAAACTGTCGGGCTTGGCAAGAGTAACTCTTAATAGACCCGCTGCTCTACTTCACACCACATAAACTCTAGGTTTAGAGCGTTCATGGGAGCCTCTCCTCTCGATATGCGAAATGGTTTATGTGCCTTATCATCAACAGAAAATAGGTAACTTCTTTCACGTTTTTAGGCTCTGGAAAGTTTCTTTTAGCCTTAGTCCGTTCCGTGTCAACTTGCACGGAATCACCGGTTGAGCTCTGACCAATTAATGAATTCTCTGGTTCACCCAAGAACATTTTGTTGGGAAACAATAATAAACTTGTAGATCGGACGTGCGTGCGAGAGCGTGAATCATATTGCCGCTTAACATGTTGATTAACAACTTGAGCAGTAGGATTAAAATAAGTGTACATGAAAGGTAGTCGATAAACAAAACTCCGGCCTGAAAAAGCAACATTACCCAATGGGATAAAGCTTAACATCTTCAAGTAAGGTAGAAGACGGGTCACGGTCATCGGAAGAGACAGCAATATCCCGATGCGTATCGGCAAATTTATTTTCTACTCCAGCAAATATGAGAAATAATTCATCATAAGTCGTAAAATTGTAGCAGTAACGCGCATCAGGATGTAACTAAATTAAAATAATCACATACCGTATGTTAGCTCTATTATGTTGAGCACATAGAGGCAAAATTGAGTCATACTCGTCGATATAAAAACACTCTATACGTCAGGAAATTAAAATGGCACATATGGAGGTATTAATTGAAATGAGTGATTATTATATTTCGGAAATAGTTGGACAGTACGTTGCAACTTTAATTAAATTTGTCTTGCACGTTGCTCCTAGGCAGTATCCGATAACATAATCTGAAAAGAGCATGAGCCAATTGAACCTTACTGGAAGGCGAGAAATTTTGAAATAGGCTAGACATCCAAATTCTGCTTGAGTATGTTCAAAGCAGCAGGAGCGATCCTACGAACGCAAAAGAGGTTCTTGAGGCGATCCTTCCTTTAATAGTCCATCAAAATCAGTATCCATTAGATAAAACGAAACACGACCAAAGTTTTGAAATATAACCTAAATACAACCTATAACGCGAAACTTTTCGTACCAGTAGCCAATTATTGGTTAGTAAATAATTCTCTACTCCCAAACATGAATAAAACGATATTCAATCACCCTCTGGTACCATTTGCTAGCACCTCATTTCCCATAACAAGGTTAAGATGGATCGGATGGGCAAAGTCGGGGACACAGCTGCAGTTTTATAATAACCTGAAGCAACTCATTGGCAAGACCAGCAGCGGTGACATGTAACTGGAGCTCCTCGCCTCCTCTACTATGGGTCGGAGTTCCTTCCTTGTGGAATCTACTCCGCGGTCACAGAATTTATACCTATAACACACTGTCATCATTTTGTTTACATATTTAAACATTATTTACATGCACTTGCCGTAAAGGCTACCTAACAATTAAATAAAACATTACATTCACACATTCATTCATCATAAAAACACTGCTGTTGCTGTTACTTCTTCCGCTCCTTCTTCCTTCCGGATATCGCACACCAACTAAGGCTGAAAAGGAAGGGTTTATTAAGCTGATAAAAGTAAATAAATTAGAATATAAAAATAAATAAATAGTTGTTTATATAAATAAATATTAAAATAGTTAAGTACAAGCTGTAAGGAGGCTTGTAAACCTAATAAACATTATAAATGAATAGAATTGTTGATACTTTACAGAAAGATCGACAAAGGTCGGTTCCTGTTTACCTTCGTGTCAGGTTCGTATCGACCTAGCAATGGGACCAGCACATTACTAGAATCGTGCACCCTTCGGTAAAACGTCTCGGAGGTTTGACCACACCAAGAGGATGATACTAATAATAAACCAATAGTATCGAAGACACAAATTAATAATGGAGAACTAACGATAGTGATCCTTGATAGGAAAATACCCGTACGGCAGGTACAGAACTGATAATAGCGTATTCACTTCACTATTAAATTTCAATATGGCAGCCAAAACTACTAAAAAGTACATCAAGCTGCGATGGTTTCTCCCTTAATACCTTACCTCCAGCTGACGCGAGTTTTTACACATGGAGTAATTTGAAGAAATGATCCTGATTTCATATCAGTTATTTGGAAAAACAGTTTTCAACAGCTACAAGTATTCCTTCGGCATCTAAACTGCACCAACCTGATATATAATTTTCAGTGGAATTGGCAAAGTATGGTAATGCTTCCACGGCATGGAAAATCAACACAATTTCCAAGTCTTACACAGGATTCGAAGCCGTTTCTATGCTACGAGGTATATTATTTAAAGTACAACCATGCAACGCTTTGAATTGTAACCCAATGGATCAAAAAAGTAATTTCTGAAATGAGTTGTGCACCTCATTCGGTCCATTTCTGATTCTCTGAGTCTTGCCACCGAGATAAGTCACCATAAAAACACCTATGATGATAATAGGTATTCCCACGCATCTATTACTAGGGCCCTTAACAATAAAGAAAGATGACCGAAGACTGATGATTTCCGTGTAACAAGAATCGCTTTCCTTACCTGTCTCGGCCGTGCGAAAGAAAAGTTTATCAAAGCCTGGGAAACTCCAATGATAGGGCACTAATCGGGCAATTCGCGGTACTACTACGGTCTGTGAAGGGCACTGTAGGAGTCTACCAAATACCATGTGAATATTTGCGACACAATAGTAACTATGAAACAGGGTAAAAAAAACGAATATCCGAATCATTTACTTTTGTAGCCTGCGTTCACAGAACGTTAGTATCTTACGAGACATTAGATGTGATCCAGAGACTCAATTTTTTTTGTTTTCCATTTCTTTTAATTTTGACAAGGGAACCCCAGTTTCTATAAAATGAAATTTATATCTACATATAGGTATTGGTACATCATTTAACTAGTGTAGGAAGTTAAGTAGTTTTGGGCTGGAAGCTACATTCTGCTGGCTTGTATTACTATTGTCTGTGAGAAATGACCAGAGAGGTTATGCCAAACATTTTCATAACTCCAGTATGTGTTCTGGGCACATGTCATATTGCTTTGTATGATGTCGTGTGATACAAGATTCTAAACCTCTAATTAATTTCTTTGTAATGAAGTGAAATGAATAGCTCATTTCAGTCAAATTCCGTATTCTTGAAATTTCAAGGAGTACAATAATGTTTGTCTTTTAACTCTTTTGGCCGAAAGAAATTCACTAATTTCACAACTACGCTCATAAAAAAACTATTTTTGAAATATTTTGTCGATGAATATTGATTTTACATGGTAAATAAATTTTCCTGACGTGAATTGTCTTTTTTTAAAGATTTATTCATTTAAATGCTATTCGTAACTTGCTTGTATAATTTTATGATATGGATCAATTTCAAAACTTTTGTCTTCAATTCACCAGTAATTTTTCCAGTGATAATTCTGATCAATTTGATGTTACATTCACATTTGTTCCAGTCAAAATTGTGCTACATAAAAACATTTTTGAAACTCTCGGGAAAAAAATCGTTTCCCTGTGCTGTGTCCTTCATAGGAACAATTGAGAAATTTGAAATTGTGCAGTTATAGCTGTGATAAAAACTAGTAACTGAGCAGACTTATCCTTTACATCGGTATTGAATGATAAAAGGCTTATTCTAAATTATTTAGTGACTTTATTTTAGTAAAAATATAATCAGATACCTATAAATATCACAACTGCAAAGCAATCAATAGGAAAAATACTTAATTAACATGTTCTTAAAAGAGTCACATCACAAATAATCTATTTCGTTTTTCAATCGACCTGGAGACGTTTTCACTTATTAACAGCAGCCCCAGTCAGTGCTAAACTGCTTCTTAAATTTCTCAATCTCTAATTATCAAAGATGCTAACGCTTTCCTTTTGTTCAAAGATCAGATATCGTTGTTCACTAATAAAGATTTTAAAAGTAGTACTTATTATTCTGTAGAGAATACCTACTTCACAAGTAAGTTTTAGAACTTTTAAGATGGTGTCTTTGTTTGTTGTCAAATAATTAGGAATGAAATGTCCCAGAAACTTCTCCCATTTTGTTTTGTATGTTTTACATTCCATTTTAATGGAACCGTCAGGTTTACCTTACAAGACCTGCATATCGGTATTTCTTCTCCTGAAAAAAAGGTAGGAGTGCGTTATCTTAGAGTGCAAAGCTCGAATTCTGTTGCTGTTTCCTGGATAACTTTTCAATATGTATAATCTCATTACTATTCACTATATCTTTTAAAAACACATCACTTTGTTCAGGATTTCTGTTTTTTGTTGCTGATAATTTTAAACTTTTGATTATTTCTTTCCTTTTCTTCATTACTTGTAGATTTTGTGTGGAAATCAGTGGTAGCTGCTCTGTTTGCCATGTTGGGGCCAAAGAATACGAGTTATATGGAAGTCTGGGTAAGGTTATGTTGTTTTTGTCAAGTACCTTCCCGGAAATTTAGTAATCTCTCTTATCTCCTCGTGCAATGACACCGTAGCTTTCACGGCATATCTTATTAAATGTATTTCTCTTACTAGCTCGAGCACAGGCACTTTAGTTTCCAATGGTAGTCTATTTTTCGGGTTGGATCTCAGGTGTTCCGTTATTAATCTCATTGCGTTGTTTTGAATAATATTGAGCCTATTTAGCGTTCACTTGCTTTCCGATGAAAAGATATGAGAACCATAGTTCATTTTGGCTTGTCTTTACATGTTGTGACTGTATAGTTTCTGACAGGCTCCCCGGATATTAGCTCACACTTGATCCTTCTGTTATGCCATTTTCCATTATCATTTCATTAGAGAGTGTATCTGTAGTTATAATTTGTATGTATCTCTCTCTAATAAGGTTTGTGGTGTTTGGTCTTCGTTTACACCAACAAAAATATTATTATAATTCCAAAAGAAATATAACTCAAATTAGTTTTTTCGTCCTGCTGTACGTAAATAACAAAACTCAATTATTTTTGCTTTACCGCTTAAATATAGGGGTCATGATTCACCACAGGTTGTTTACGCTTAATGGAATATTTCCCTCAATCCCTAATTTATTCAAGAGCCTGATGATTCCGACTCTCCATGATTTTTCATATGATTTATTGATGTTTAAATTAAATGCAATCACATGTTGTTGCAGGTTCATAGCCTCTTTTATGTGCCTATCTTCTTAGCCAGGTCTAGTGACGAGCGTTCCTTCCTAAAAGCATACTCATATAGAATATTATTCGTCCCCAGAAACAATGTTAGTCTCCAGGTTGTTAGAATTAAGAGCTATCGGCTTGTAACTAGCCGCTTTGGTGTTGCATAGTCCAGGTTTTAGTATCGGAACAATGATAGATCTTTTACATTGATCCGGTATATACATATTACATTTAATATATCTAATAGTTCTCTTAGGGCTACCTCCGATGAATTTTTTAGTATTAATACTGGCATATTGTCTAGACCGGGAGAAGCACACCTTGCTTTCCTTGTTATCTCAGTCATTTCCGACGTTTCTATTGTATTATTTATCATGCTAACTCCAATATAGTTGTTCGATTGCGTATTTGTTTTACCTTTACTTTTCCTTTATCTTTTTGAGTTTTTGGAACCTTGGATTGTACTCTTCAGTTGAAGCTGAATTTTTGTACTTTTTAACTAGTAAGTTTGAAATTTCTTGAGGATCAGTACCTAAATTTCCTGTCTCATCCTCTAATATCTTTATTTTGTGCTTTAATCCCTTTCATACTCCTACCTAGACTACATAAATCTCTTGCGCTTGTATCAGCTTTTACTTTTTCCAATCTCTTTAACCTCTCTCTCTACGCGCTTTTCTGGCCGTTTTTCTGAAGATTGCCCTTGTTTTGTGAAATTCTATTCTGTTTTCCACTGATAGTAGTATTTTATATCTATTTAACCTATGTTTATATATTTTATGAGCTTCCTCGCATTCATCTTTTCACCATATTGTCGAGCGTGGAAAAGTTTTTGTGTTCGTAGCTCTATTTCCTAGTGTTTCATTTTTTGCTTTGACGGTATCTTTCGTGATGGTTTCCACTCTAATATTGACGTCACTCAAATTCTTCTTACTACTTATTGTTATTAAAGCCACTACGTTGAGTTTGAATTTGTTCCAGTCTTTGATTGCTGAGTAATTACGTGGTTTTATTTCACTTTTCTTAAATCGTGCACTATTTTCCCCCCTGTTAATACTAGTGAAGATAGGGATGTGATCACTGTCATAGTATGAGCCAGCGATACTCCGTTTACATCGGTCAGTTATGTTGGCAGTTGAGCATGAAGACGATGGCGGAGTTAGCCGTCGAAACGCTGTATTTTATAAATGACATAGCCAGGGTGAAATCCCGAGAACTTCTTTTTTGATTACCAAAATGTTGTCTTCTATACTTTTTCCATTATTTTGCCTCTCGAGTTTGATTTTTGAGATACCCATACTCGTTATGGGAGTTGAAGTCTGCTAGTAAAATATATGAAGATATTAATTGGCTTGATATGTTTTCCTGCTTTGTCACGTTGAACGTGCTATTTGATGGGAAAGATCCATTACATAGCCGGATTTTTTATTGTCTTTAAAAAAGTGGACCGCTAATACTTTTAGATCGGTTTTAACGTTTCTTTTGCATTTATGGGATGTAACTCTTAAAAATATATTGAAGCTCCGCCACTGGCGATGGTGGCTTGGATGTGGTAATGCTTATTGTAATTTATTGAAGAAACGTAATTAATAGTAAAATTTGTCTCTCGAAGCGTGATAATCTCCGGCTTATCTGTGTTCATAATTTTTCTTAAGTATTATTTCCTTTGTTTGAAGCCATTTATGTTCTATTGAAGTATTAACATGCTTATTTTTATTCTGAGTTAACTTCCTGAGGACTTCCTACTGTTTTCCTAATTCTCGTTAACTTTGATTTGGTTTATTTGTCTTTCAGTAAATAATACTCGTCTTCAAAGGCGTTCAGAAAGCTTTTGATGAAACTTTATTGTCGTGACTGAAATGTTTCATTCTCCAATTTGCGTCACTTCGCCTGTGGGATGCGGAGAATGGGTTGTATTCTCTTCTAAGGTTGCTATATTCTGTTCGGTATTTTTCATGCCCTGTGCTTCCCTTTTATCTAATGGTTTCTCTCTTTGCATTATATCTTCCCTTATAATATGGTAACAATGAGTGCTTTCGGCAGTTAAATTTTAACAATGGTAAAATAATTTAAGAAGTTCAACTATATAACATATATAACCAAGGAGGATCATAAATTTTGTTCAAATGTTAAAAATGATGCAAGTAATTTGTTAATCAAATAGCAAAAAAATTATATGCTGTCTTTTTGACCGTCTTTTTATTTATTATAAACTTATATTCAGAAAACTATGTTTGAAATTAATATAAACTTAATTGTTAGTATTTCGTACACGACGTTTCATTCCTAATTTTGGAACCTCATATGGTGTGAATAAAACTAAAAATACAAATGAAAGATTTACAGCATAATATGTTTAATACAATTATTAATTTATTTTTGTTCTTAATTACTGAACTTCAATAGATGAGGTTTTAAATTTTGAAATGAAACGTCGTTTTACTGCTAATGTTAATAATGTTTTATTAAATTTGTTATTACTTATAAGCTGATTTACTGTTTCTTTATGCTCATTAATAGTAATGTTTTAGAGCGAATGTACGTTTGTATCACTTATTTCGTCTGCAATATTTGAGCAATGAGGACAGTTAGGAATTTGTTTCATAAGTATCATGTTTGTAAAATATAATTTCGTTATTATTTATACAATGATAATAATTTATATTTGCACCTGAAAGGTTTCATAGAAATGAACCCTGTGTACGTCGTGCTGTTGCCAGTAATATTATGCTCCCAATTTTTATTTAAATTTGACTATTGTGCTCTTTTTTTTCAATGACATCAGGTAATTATAACACTTTATATAATTTCATTCTCAACTGGATATCTCAGATGAGCCAGAAATCCATGAATTTCAGACAAAGCTGTCGTAGTTATTTTACTTTATAACTATTCTCGACACGTTTTGTTTGGTTAATGACCTTATTAAATAAGTTATATTAAATAACCTGTTAGTATCTTGAAGAAATTTAATGACGTGTCAGATATTACTTATCTTTGGCTTTATATTTTTCGTCTTAAATATTTATGACGACGTTTTATTACGTATGAAATATTAGAACAGATTCAAGAATAATAAATTAATTTTTTTTCGTGAAGCATAGTCAACGAATTAATATAAGGTATACTGAGATTCTTCAAAGGTATTAAGTTATCCTTCTTCGTATAAAATGAAATGTCAGCTTGGTAACGAAAGCAATTTTACTCCTAGTCAATGTCGTATTTTGGACTGAAGAAAATCTGTCTTGGGATGTAGGATCCTTAAACCATAGCACGGGGGCCCTAGTTAACCCTTGGCTACCTTGCTCTACCTTCCGCATCCCCCCTTTTCAATTTCCTTCCTATGCTATTAAAGGGGAGTTGCCTGTTTCAGGATCACTCTCATGTAGCCTGTTAACCCTCCCCCCCCCCAAAAAAAAGAAGTCGGATCGCCCGTGTATGGCAGCCTTTAAACATAGTCCGGGGTCCCTTGCTCTGTCTTTCACATCTCCCTTTTAAATTTCCTTCCTATGCTGTTAAAGGGGAAGTGCCTCGGCATGTGATAACCTTAAAAAACTGGAGAGAGTACGAGACATTCCCAACACAGTCAATCTGGGGAGAAATACATGCGAGAGTTTAGGAGAACTGTATCTTATCTTATGCTCTTTGCCGAATCCATTTTTTTTTAAATTGGTAGATTAATAATAAATAAAAGGACGGCCAATGAGTCCGAAAACTATGTTGGTTTTGGAATTAATTATTTTCGTCAATAAAATTGGAATAGTTACGTTCATAGGATTAACAAAGCCTTTTTTACTGTCAACAATAAAAGTTTTTCTTCACAATTCACGTCATTACAATATACGTATCGTATATTAACGAGCGATAAAATGGTCGAAGTTGAATCTACAATAACATTATTCCAGGTTGTCAGCGTCGTGTGTACATAATTTTACTGCGGAATATGCTCGTGGTGATAATATTTAGTTTTGTACCTTCTAATAACTATGCGGACCATTTCTGATAATTAATAAACGTATATAAGAAATATTGTCAGAAATTGGTATTCATCGAGCATATGAGTCTCCGTTCTCGCCATAGGAGGCAAGAGTGACGAGCGTCGTCTGACGCTGCATTTAGGGGAGAGGCGCCTCCTTGCAGCTTCAACAATATATTATACAATAAATAAAAATACGGCCAGAAAATCCGCATTAAATATATCTCCAATTATGCATAAAAGCGACATTTCATCTCCATTTTGAGACTACCTCAGGCTTACTACAAACATTGCAATAAATTAAATGAGTTCTATGTTACAATTTTTTAATTTATATATAAAAACCACGGTTAAACACTTACAAATTTAGCAATACATCCTATTTACTCCTTGACTCCCTCAGCCGAAAAAATTATTGAATTTACATGTGAATAATTGGGTGTCGCGCATGGACCATCTCCAGCCCCTGACGGTTACAGCCGAAATGATGTAGTTACTGTGAGTGCTTTCGGCAATTAAATTTTAACAATGGAGATGAATATTAAAGCGTTGAACTACAACAACAAAAGAGTATCGTAAATTTTGTTCAAATTATTCGTGTCATTTTTAATATTGATTGCATGAGGGTTGCCCTGATATACAACAGTCATAATTCTCGAGAAGTAATTATTTTCTTCGTCTAAAACTTCCACATTCTTCCAATGGAAATTGTGATTATTAACATGTATGTGTTTGGACACAACCATGTACTTTTGAATGTCTAATTGGTTGTTGTTTTAATGTTTCTTTATGCGAGTTTTTAAAGCTCTTTTAGTTTGTCCGATATACAATGCATTACAATTAATTTTATAGATAACATTACCTTTCCAGGAGGTTAATTTTGTCTTTAATATTGTGAACGAAATTTAAATATTTATTTAAAAACATCTACACCGTATTAAAGTACGAGGTGTTTCCCGGTGAATGGCATGTATAAATTCCTCTCGGGTTTCCAACCGGGTCAAAGAGATTATCAGTGACGTTTCAATGGCTTACTCTGCCATCATCTTCAGAAACCCGAGAGGAATTAAATTTTTTTGTTTATTATTAGATAGTAAAATTCACTTATTTCGAAAATGTCTATGAGAGAACCTGAAACATCACCACCCATATCATTAATTCCTCTACTGTCTGATGAGACAAGAAAATTGTTTCCATATTTATACACATCCTATTATCTCCAAATGAAGATTCTATTTTTACAGCACATCATTATAACTCACCATTCCTAATATATTTAACTATAAACATGAAATACCTCATAAGCTTGCAATTAAAGGGGCGGTTTATTTAATTATTATTTATATACCCCACATTAGGTGCCAATTTTATTATATTACATCATGCTATTTAATCGTGTTTAAATGTTTGATGGTTGCTTCTATGGAATTAGTTTCAGCTTTAAACCATTCAGCACATAACTTCTGCCAATTCCCTTGTATTGATCGTAATTTGATTTTTGCAATCAGTAAAATGTCTACTCACGATACACTCATTCGACTTGAGAACGGATAACAAAGAAATACGTTTCCTATCACTTTGACGGAAATTGTCGTTTCTCATCTTCAAAACGTCGTTTCTTAATATCCACCATTTTAGGTACCACCTTTGCAATAACGACGACAACAATCTCCTGTACTATATCTCTCAAAGAACCTCTCTGGTCAAAGACAATCACTACTAACAGCCCTGCGTTTCCGTTTAGAGGACACCTTCCAGAATGAGAATGCCCTTCGCAGAACACGAACGATCTGAAACTTATCTGGATGCCGGGCTGCTTATCATGGCCGTTACTTAAAAATTTTACGCAGTAAGAAGGGTAAACAATTCTTCCAAATGTTAATTTTGAATAAGAAGGGCAAGTGCCAAAAAAAAAGGTGGGCTGCGAGTTGGACCACACTGATCTAAACAACACAATGAAAAGTAGAAGCATTGAAATACTTTGTTTGTTTTCTCCTATAACCAGTACAACAGGCGAGGGTTTATTAAATTTAGCTTAAAATTTATTTTCATAATTAAACCTTAAAATTTAAATTTTTTGCGGGCCGGGTTATGTTAATGGTTCTAACATGCGTGGAAAATACGAAGATTTCAGAGAAAAATTTTGGAAATCAATAATCTTGTGTTTTACATTCCATGCTCCGCTCATAGTTTCAACTTGGTAGTCAATGATGCAGAAAATATTTCTCACGAAATGAATCATTTCTTCGATATATTATTGGTGTGGGTGTGTACTGCTTAAGCAACCTCAGAAAATTGAAAGTACGTAACCAGTTTGTACAGATTAAATGCCCAGATTGGACCTCTTCCCCTTCGCTTTACATAAATTTAATTTTTCTCTCCCACTTCTGTGACTCTGGAAAGACTGCCTTATATGGATGGGGCTTAATTTGGAATATATTTTTTTGGTCCTATCCTACATTATACGATTTTTTTGTTAATAAAAAATATCACCTATTCTAATTTCAGGACACTCACACTCAGCTGTCTTACTGTGACCTCGGTCTCCTTTTTTATTCTAACCTGTTTATCCTTTTCTATTTCGTCCTTTTTCTACACCGTTCGCGTACCTGGGAAAGTTATTAATGTGTCCATTGATAAAGTAATGGCATCCTCTTTTGTACTTCAAACAGTATATTTATAGTCACTTAGGTATGGTTCGCATTTAAGTTTGCCTCAACTCTTTCTAGAAGACTGGCCCAAGTATTATGCCTCTTATTACAGAGTATCCCTAACATTTTCTTATTGTTCTCAAGTTCTCCGGAGCATTACTTTGTTGATTTGAAATAGACTTGTACCTTACCCTTATGCTGTCCTTTTCTAAACGTCATTTCCTCCTCTCGTCCTAAAACTGCTTCCCAGGAACAGAGAAAATTATTTTGGGTCTCTCATTCTCCTCTATGTAGATATGTATTATATTACTTTAACAGGATCCCGTTTTAGCGTTTATCAAGCCAAGTGGTCCGTAATATTTAGAGAACCTATAGAACATTACTAATATATACATCCATACCCATTTATATTTTAAAAATACACCTAATGTCGATGTACACGATATCATGTGGAATAACGTTTGTTTGGTTCTCGTATTTGCGAAGGTGACACAATTGTAATGTGAGGTAGAGTCTAACTGCCCTTTCCATTTCTCGCCAATGCACGGTTGTAATAATTTTTAATACCCTATGGTGTGTAACATTTTAAAACTCGTTCCCCGGCAGGTTGTTGGCACAGCCAGAAACCGTTCCGATCGTGCCTTCGCATTTCTATTAATATCAAATTTTCATTTACACAATATTGTAATGATTAGGGGGTATTATTTTAATTATTTTAAATGAATTTACTTTAGGATATAATATATAAATTTATTTATATAAAAAACATAATAATTTTAAATGGGGTCCTGCGCGAAGATTACAATTACAGAATAAATAAGGAAATTAAAGGGACAATTTTAAAATTCTCAGGGTAATTATTGTTTGGGTAACCACGTGCAGCAGATATTCCGTCCACTGGAAGAACCTGTTTTGTGTGAGTCTCGATGCACATTACCATGCGACTGGACTTCCTTCTTCCCTCTTCCTTCGGATTGAGCCTGAAGCTGACGGTAAATGATGGTAAGAAGTCGTGGTGCCAGAATTGAAGAAAACTCAGATTTTTCTTTCTTCTTCCCTCGTTGTTTTCCTCATCGTAAACATGTTCCTCCTTCGCTGCTTCAGCGAATGTCTAACACCATACTGCTGCTTACTCGACTTGTCAAACCATGCTCTTATCTGCATGCTCCACTTGCCAATGTCTCAACTTCTCCGCTGCTTCCTCGACTGATCATAACATACTATACTTCTCCGCTGCTTCCTCGACTGATAATTGACTATTCAACATCTAAACATCCTTCCTCTTTTCAATAGTGACAATGAAGTTATCAGAATCGAAATCTTTGTTTCCTTAATTCTCTAATCTTGTAACAAACACCGGATACTTCGCCAATCACATCGGCATCGACGGATCTGAGTGCAAGTGTGACTAATAAGTTTTTTTTTCAGCAATTTAAAACCATTCATTTTAAAGATCCGAAGTCTGATGAGACTTGGTTAAATTTACGCTTGTCTGAAGGATATCTGGATGGTTGCCAGATTTTTCTCAGTTTACATTTTCTGCGATTTTCTTCTTGATTGCAATAGGACAATGTGCCTGTAGTTGTTTGGGTGGCATTACAGGAGTTGCTTCCAGGGCTTCTCCTTGAATAATTCTCGTAAAGTTATAGACTGCTGATTCTACTTCTTCATTAGATTCGAGAGAGATTTGCGTATCTAGCTGGTTGTAGATAGTATTTTTGTAGTGGTTCCAATCAGTCAGTTTATTAAATAATTTAGGTGAATAGTGGTGCTCATCATTTTCATAATACATTGGTGATGGCTGCCGTATGTAAAACTGTGGTCAGTAGGTAAAGTCTCCTTTCTCTACTGCGCATCTAACATTTCATGTATAATCTCACGAACTAACTGGGTTTTCAAACTATTCATCACTATTGGTTATGTGATCGGTACACCCAAAGCCTAGCAATTTTTTTTTTCATTACAACATTTTCATTTGAGCTCAATATATTACTTTCAATTACTGCAGTTTAAAAACTGTTTCCTCTGTGAGTGTTGTTTATTCTACAGTAATGGTTTGCTCCTCCACCGTGATTATATCCAAAAACGCGACGTACTATAAAATTTGAAAACCGTCTGTCACAATAATTAGTAGAACCACTCTCGTGATAAATGATAACCGTAGAGAACTCTAAATTTGCAATAAAACTCTTAATATCAGGGTCACTTGTGGGGTGAAGCATAATGAATCTAATTTTCTTGGCTAATAGGACTGGCAATATTAAACTATAGAAATTTTTAATTAACCGAAAGAATGCTGCAGTTATTTTTTAGGTGCCGGCGGCTTCTGTCCGTAATCTAATGAACTTTCCCTCCCAAAACTTCTTTCCACTTTATCTCCTGTTTCTTTACAATTATCTACTCCATCTTCTAACAACCAATCAGCATCAACTTAAATAATTCACATTGGTTGGATTTTTCGGAATTGCAACAGACTGTAAAATTCAAGAGCCGGATGCGAGCAAATGTGTTCGCACATGTTTTAGTTAGTCCTACACTAGCAGACATATCAATTAAATATGCGTAGCTACCAATTTGACAGGGTATAAATTCGAGTTGCTTTTAGGGTCGGATCTGAATTGTTAGAGGATAAGGGTATCTTGCTTTTGCCGTAATAACAAACATCCAATCATTCAAAAAACTCTTCGCAACCTTAAATATTCTGCGCGTACTTACAGCACACTCGAAAAATAAATTTATATTATAGTAAGATTTCAACTTAACATTTTGTAGGTTTAATGAACACTCATTTTGTAGCGACGCGGAAGATTTCAAAAACACCATATCACTTGCTTGTTTTTTATTGCAGCTCAATGCATTAATATATTTCTCACCCCATTTTCCTTCATCATCAATTCCACTGATATTTAGTTGTATAATTTCCTTACAATTTTTAAACTACAAACATTTATCATCAGTAGTTTCCAATTAAAATAATCCAGCCCATTAAATAGCGGTATGTAGATATCACAACTTTCTCCACTCGTCATACCTAGCGATTATATCTCATCAAGCAAACAGATGCTACTCGACTGCGTTAATGTGGCACCGTATGGTGCAGAACATAACAATATACAAAACAGATAAATATCACTAAAAAGGGCATTAGGTATAACTAATTTATAGAAAAGAAATTAATGGAATTGCAATACATACCTTCTTTAGTAAATGGGTAAAAATAGAACTGCTCTAACAGAATATTTTTTCCATTTAACTGAAATTTATTAATTCTATATCATTCTTTTGAAAAGCAGATATTAAGTGATATATTAATTGAATTGTATTCAAATTAATGTCAAAAATGAATAGTTACAAACCTAAATACCAGATGTTTCGGATGATTAATCCTGATTTTTCAATTTTAACAATTTTTTTGTGATAAATATTGGTTGTAAAAAAATTAAAAATATATAATTATTCCTATAATATTAGGAAAAAACACAAAAAAGGGTCCTTTTATGATTTTAGAAACGATAAGGAACGGAATGCCAGATGTTATCAAGAAAAATACATCTGAAAAAGAGACAGTTAGCAATCCTACATACAACTGAAAATCACAAAAGGAATATTAAATTCATGATCATGCACATTTAATACCAACAAAAATAAAATAATTTTTCTCTATTTTTTGATCAAACAATATATTTTATGTTTATACAATTTGTTACAGGCATCAACAAAATCTCTAACTCAGAGAATGGCTGAAAGTTTACTTCAGGCTGCATCAATATTACGGTACAAAATGGTTAAGACACTTGGAATAATAGCATCCAAAATAAAGGATTCTTCTCATCTAGCTAAAGATCTGCAGGTAGCACTGATATCCAGGCATGTGTCTGTCTCACAGCTGCTTAGATTGGCATATCAAGAAGCATACCCTAACGTACTCCATTCACCATTTAGTGGATGGGGTAAATATTTGGAATACTTCATAAATGATTATAGTAACAACTGCAGTATGAACAAAATTCCTAAAATAGAAATGCACGAAGTCTTATCACTTCCTATATTTACAGATGAAATGCTTCAAAAATATGACTTATTCCCTGATAACTGTAGTGAAAATGATTACATTTTAGAACTTATAGTAAACCAGTTAAAACATGGAACTATTAAACTGTCAAAATCCATATTGTTTGATTTACTTAACAATGTACAAATACCTTGTTTTCAATCTGACATGGCTGAAGTTTCGGACTTTGTTGCAAACTACATAAAACATAATAATATATACAATGAAACTATTCTCTCAGAAATAAAATTCTATGAAGCAGATAATCTATTACATATTGTTACAAAGATATTAGAAGAAATGAGTTTTTTGGCTGTATCTAGTGACATTAAATTGCAAATATCTGTGCTGCTCTCATATTTTAAAAATCCATCATGTACTTTGGATCGAGAACCTTCCAATTTTTATGATATACTTGATATAATTCGTGATGATGAATTCCCACAAGATGTTATAGATGCAAAAAATATTATGTTAGAGGCTATTAAGTCAAACAAATGGGACATTTCTAAGTATACAACTCAGTTTTCAATATCTGATTATAAATATGACAAAGTGGAAATCTTATTGGCATTTCTTCAGAGATTAAATATTAAACTTCCAACTACACATCCATCATCTATTTATGTGAAAACACTCCTAATTCATGTTAAAATGAAACAAGCCACTTTAACTGGTGTGAATTTTACACCTCAGTCTTTACATGACATAATGATGTTGTTGCATTCATATGGGTCAACAGGTATTGACCTTAATGATATAAATATCAGTATATATAACTTATTTCGAGATGAGCTAAATTGGAGGGAAATATTTATAAATTTTCCATTCCATAGATATAGCAAACCTAGAACCTTAATAAAGTCTATGATTGAAAAGATTTTGAAAACTAATTTGACACTAAAACTTTGTAATAAGATAACTTTACAATCATTCTTGGACAAAATCCATGAATACGAAGCACCAACTTGTGTTAAACAAAATTGTGTAACACCTCCACCCAATAGCAATTTTGAAAATATTACTTCCCCAACACTGGATCAATGTTGTGAAGAAATAAATATTGTTGACACTGCAACTGCATTTCTAGCACTTAAGGAAGATACCCCATTCCATATGTTTTCTACAATATACAAATTGGTATTAAATTTGAAATTCCAGGTACTAAATCATACACAGCATCAAACACAAGCAAATATTTTATTTTTTATATTGGAATATTTAAATAAAATGGAAAGTTTGGATGATGACATAAAAAATATTATTTATGTTCTGAAAACACACATTGATACATTCAATACTGAAACAGTAAGCTACATCACTGTTTGTAGAGAAACTGAAGTTATCCCCATAAAACCAATTCCATTATGTTTAAGCTCTGAAGGTAATTATTTATGGGTTAATATTGATAAATTACTTGCTGGAGTCAATATAGAAATTAAAGAGAATGTTCTTAAACTGATAAATGAATATTTTACACCTGATGTGGCAGAAAATTTCCATTTAGAATATTTTATGACCAAAGCTGAACTTTTGAAACAACTTCTTTGGCAAATTAAGGCATTTAAACCACTAACTAAAATAGAATTAAATGATATAAATGCTGTTATTAGCAACATTACAAACCTTGAAAATGGTTCTGAATTACCGGAATTCGTGTGTATTAATAAGAACGATCCAGATAAACAATTAGAGATTACTGTTTCAATAACTGACTTAGTGGAGAATGAAAGAAACATTTCAGTAGATATAGTTATTGAAACACCCAAACCTTGTTTTGATTTGCCCAAAGGAGCATTGACTTATATAATTAAAGTTGGACCTTTGTTTCAAACAATAAGTTCAACTCTTCCAAAAAATGAAATTTTAAATGCTATTATTCACTTAACATCAACTAATGTGCAAGAAAGTTTAAAGAAATTTAATTTTGAAAAGTATGAAAATCAAAATGATTTCTTTATTCAACTATTAATGTACTTATCTGCTGATTCAACACTAAATGATAAAGAGCACAAAGTTATAAGAACTCTTTTACATCACATTACAACTATGAACAATTATTCAGAAGTACCAGATATTATGGTAAAATGTTTCCCAGTTAAGGAACAAACTCCAATTCCGCCACCACCAGAGGAACCTATACAAGATACAGGAGAACCTACTTGGTCAACACTTACTCACATAACAGCTCAAACTGAAAGTATAGGACATTATGAAGATGTTCAAGGAGAGGACCATACAACACCCAAAGTAGATATAACTACTAATACACAATATTTTTGCCCACCCAATACACAGTTAACCATCACTATTGACATAAACTCATTATTATTAGCTGTGATGCAAAGTGTTCCACCTAAAATTATAGAAAGTTTAAAACTGGTGTTATCCAATGAAAATATAATTTCATTTACACAAAAGATTAATGTTGCCAATTTTAAAACTAAAGCAGAATTGCTAAGTTCCATTTTGAAATATCTAATAGCAAATATTCCAATTACTGAGACAGACATGGAAATTCTTATATATGTGCTTAACAACATTGATACTGCAGAAATAGGTTTGAGTCCACCAGAGTATTTTTATAACTGCACTCAGATTTATACTACTAGTGCTATAGAATCACCAACAACTACAGATATGGTTCCACAAACAGCAACAGAAGACTGGCATACAATTTCTTCTCCAGGAATAAACACAACAGGTAGATATAACTAAAAACAACTTAAATCTGAACTATACATACATAAATCAATATTACTTAATCTGAGGTTCACAGAAGCCAGGCACCATGTAGGGTTTGAATTTAGGAAGACATTTCCAGTTACGGCCAGCCGATGAGGGGGCGGTGACTCCAAAATTTAAAAACTGTAAACCCTACATGGTGCCTGGAATCTGTGAACCTCAGATAAGTCACCTACTTTCTCTCTCTCTCTTTCCTGTCTTTATTATTTGTTTTCATTAACCTTACAAAGTCATTTTCTGAGATATATATATATATATTATTGATATAGTAATAAGGTGGGCTGAGGTAAATTTATTTTACTTATTAATTGTAATAATATAATATAAAAGGGTTTTAAATATTAAAAGATAAGTTTTAATTTTAAAATACTGAATTTAATATATATATAGCATTTGATAATAGTTACAAATTATTAATTAAAATATTACTAAAAACATTAAATTTACTTGGAGACTTTAAAATCGGGGTCCTCTGTCGGGTGAAAAGAGAGAAGCGATTTAGTTTTTAATGGCAATAGGTCTGGCAAATGTGAACTATATTTTTATTCAAAATTTACGATACCGGCGAAGTTTCTGCATTCTGGTCTGGTCTGCGTCGTGATGATGGCTGGATTCATCGGCTCTGTTGCTTACATCGGGGTTGAATCTCCTTGTCTGAGGATAATTTGGCGGAGACTCCCTTTTCTTCTTTCGACGGCTAGCAGTTAAGTTTTTTAGTCAGAACTTGCCGACCTCTCATCATCGTCTCAAAATCCCCTCCCACGTAAGCTCGGTGGGAGCTTTAATATCCTCCTACTTAATTTCGATCAATAGGCTGCAATTCCCAATAAACTCTATTGGCTTGCACTTTAACAATTACAACCAATATGAAATTTCAGCTCCAAGGCGTAAATATCGCATGTTTCACATTCCTCCGTGACCAGCTGAAATTCCGGATTATACACGCAGCTTCCGACTCCAGAAGCAAACCCTTCCAAATTATCAATGGGTGAAACCTTTTCAGGAAATGATCCTTCCCTCCTATTCAGCTAAAAGGGTCGTCCTTTTCTCCTAACGAATTTCCGGGGACGGTGAGGCCACACGGAACCATGTATGCAGGAGGTGCTTCAGACTTTCAAAGAAGAAATCCAGAAAGAGATTAATGGAGAAGAAATAAACAATATAGACAAGTAATGGGTACTCTTGAAGGAATAAATGACCAGGGCAGCCGACGACAAAGAGGGAAGAATGTTTCAGACCAATTGGAAAGCAAGGATAACAGAAGAAATAATAAGTAAGAGAAGGATGCAGTTTAACTTACATATAGAACAGGCGATCTAGAAAGTTAAAACTGAACATGGAAAGGGAATCAAAAAAATAAATAAAGACTCTAAGATTTGCTGATGATATTGAGGTATTAGGGGAGTCAGAAGAATACTTGGAAAACATAATAAATGGCATGAACGTAATCCCGGAAGAAGAATACAACATGAGGATTAACAGATGTAAAATCAAGGTGATTGAGGGTAGTATGGAAAATAGTGGAATCACCAAGGGTTTTGTGTTGGGAAGTTATATTTTGAAGGAAGTTAAGTAATTATGAACTTGGGAAGAATAATAACTAGAGATGTTAGAAGTATAGTACACACAAAGAGTATGAGAGCGAAGGCAGGGAAGACTTTCGCAAAAAAGAGGAATTTACTTACGGTAATATGTTTGAATATTAGGAAATCATTGCTAAAATGATCGTATGGGTGCGAAACGTGGAAGGTAGGAGTTGCAAACAGGAAAAGAATAGCAGTTTTCGAAATGTGGTTCTATAGGAGAATGCTGAAAATCAGATGGGTAGATAGGGTAACAAACCAAGAAGTTTTAAACTGAATAGGTGAAGAGAGAATAATTTGGATGACTTTTAACAAGGCCGCGTTTTGAAACTTGAGGATCCTGTAAAATTAGCCTTATAGTGAAATGTTTGGGTTAACTACAGAAGAGGGAGGTAAGTAAGTAGAATGAAAATAAGTGAGCAGTATAAGTTAGCGTGGAAGCTTGCATCAGACCAACAACAACTTTATCTTTCCATTCTTCCAATATTGTACCCTTTATTTTTCTGTGAAAGAGACTTTGTGACTTTCTTGGAAGTCAATTTTTCCAGTTTGTGAGTGTTTGAATTTAACGTTGATCAGCTTCTTTCTTATGGTCTTCCCTGCTGTTTAACCCCCTTTTCTTTCCAAATATCCAAATACATAAATTAATTTGAGAATATGACATTATCTTTACTAGCTTTATATTTATAATTGCAACAATTAGAGAGAAAGTTGGTGCTTCACCAGAAATTAGAGTCACATTGCTCTTAAGAATAGTAAGAAATCTTACAATTTTCAAAGGGGTTAATCTATGTAAAGTTTATTGTGATTGGTATCTGAATTAAAATAATTAATGATGGCATGGAGAATATTTGATGAGGATATTTACAATTTTAAGATTATATTTTAATAAGAATCAACAATAAATAAATAAATTAAATTAAATGATGGCATGGAGAATATTTGATGAGGATATTTACAATTTTAAGTTTATATTTTAATAAGAATCAACAATAAATAAATAAATTAAACTTATCTTCCTGCTATTTTTAAAAAAAATTATAAATTTCGAAATGACTTGGCTTATTAAATTGAAATAGGAAGCAAAATTGATCTGCCTCCCAGGGGATGGTGGGCTTAGATACCTTGGTCTGACTGATTGATTTTGTCAATGCCTTCTGTGGCTTTTAGTTGACGGCCTTGCATGATTTATTGCACTTTACCTATTGGCTGCAACCTTTGGAATCATTGAAGAGGTACTGCCGGACTTTGAAGTCTGCAGCTGAACGCATTGATTGGTTTTTCCGTCCGATCAACAGGCTCTCTCTCCATTTCCACGACCACTCCGCAATTCAATCACTTCTCAATCATTCACGAACTACGAAAACTATCATTTATCCTTCCCAATTAAATTTTAACGAATAAAAAACATTCTGACATTTCTAGTTCCCGAATGTGGGGTTCACACGACTTCCGGAAAAGTCACAAAATGACACGCACCGTGGTTACTGATCCTCCTGTCGGGATGTCTGAACGTGACAAAATATTGAATCCTCAGATTATTACCATCCCAAAACATATTTATTGACTTGTTGAACAACAGTTAATTTATTCGAGCACAGAGAACATAATTAATACATAGGGTGTAATCATCAATTCCTTAATTTATCATACACTGACGACGGCACCTCGCGCGAACTGGACAATCCAGTCTCGCGGTTAGAAAGACATTAGGGATGTCGCCGTAACTCCATGGTATACATAAAGTGTGAAGCATTAGTTGAAATTATTAGTGTAGTGACACTGAGCAGAGTCAGCTATGGGGAATTGGGTTTTTCATAGTTGGACTGTGCTTTGTCTCTTTGTCCTAACGGATGTGGCAGCTCCTTCGAGTCTACCGAAGAGGACTTTAGCCTCTTCATGGATCATGTAGTTGGAAACTTTGTTAACAAAACACCTCGTATCACATATGATCTTTTGTAAATGTAGGCTGAATTGAAGGAAAATGGTCTGCTAAATAACCTAAACGGTGAAATATTTAGAAATTATGTTAAGGAGTTATGAATAGTCAGAAAAAAGTGTAAACTTTAATTAAAATACAACAATTATCGGTTCTGATGTGGACCTTCAACGGGCATATAAAGAGTAACCTATTAATAAAACATAACGGAAAGCCATTTGGTATAGGTTTTCATTAACTAAGATTGAAGTTTATTAAATTTTAAAAATTAGCTATTTGAACAAAAATAATCTGCAGATTAATAAATAAAGCTAGAAGTTCTTGTACCCCGGATTATAAGACTATAAATACTGAGTGAAGAAACTGACCTGGTTTTAACATTAAGTGAATGTACAATGTATAAAAGTTCAGAAACTAATCTTAATTTATAATTACTATTATATTTTATAAGAAAATAATTTTACTTATTACGGTCTTAAGGTCACGTGCTACGTGTAATGACTATGCTATGTAAGTTATGTCCTGAATTACATATTAATACTTAATATTAATATTATCATTACTATTTATTATTAAGTTTTATCCTGAATATTGTCATTCTAAAAAAATTAGCTATTTGGATTATTTCGTTTTTTTATTGGGCTTTATCGATAATTTTAATAAATGATACTATGAAAATGTTAGAAAGTGATAGTTAAATGCTTTCTAAAAAATTATGGGAAATAATTTTAGCAAAATACTAGAAAACTTCAATCTCTTGGCCAGTAGGTACTCGTTGAAGAAACATAGGAATTTTCGGACTTTTAAGTCTTTGATTACCCAGACTTATCTTTATGAGATTTCATTTTATAAATACTACAATGTTTTATTATTAAACATTTACAAAAATATGAACTTTGTTTGCTTATTTGATCCTATATTTATTAGAATTTTACTTTAACCCTTTTGAAAATATTCTTTAAAATTATTAATGATATGTCTTGAAAGTTGTATTCAATAAATCAATAATCTGACATATTATTTATAACTGAAAGTTAAATTGTTGACCAAGAATTTCTTGATAAGTTTTAATGTTAGTAATTGTAGAAATCCTAAAATTGCGCATTGTAAATTCTAACAATTGTAACAATGATAACTATCAACTACAAGGTTTAAGATAAAAAATAATAATAATAATACGAGTGATAATATTACTTACACAGCATAGTCATACGTAGTACGTAACCGTATGGCAAAATAATAGTTAAATTACTTTTTTAAAGAACATAGTAGTGTACATTCACTTCATGCTAAATAAGACAGTTAATTTGAGAAATATTTACAGAATTATGATTCGGAATTCATAAACGTCTAGTATTAAAGCTTCATCTCTAACTCTTTTTGTACAAATTTATTATTTCTAATTTTTAATTTCACTTGATAAAGTTTACGATATTTTGTATTCGTATATGTATAAAATTATAGTATTATCTTTATATGCCTGTTGATTCAAGGGGTAAAAAGGGGAAGGGGTGTCCAAAGTTTCGTGTCCGCTAGAACCACGTCCCCAGGAAAATCGCAACGGGTTGACCAATGTAAAAGGTTGGGCAAAGTGTGCAGTTGCTTGTGTACAAGGGAAAATATCGGAGGTTGTAAAAAAAATCTTTGGGCTCTGATGGCGTAACAGCAATTGCTTACATTGGGCAACAATATGAGTCCTCTACCTATGAAAATCTGAAACTAAAGCTTTGGCCCCAACATTGCTGCGTACAAGAGAGACATCAAATTATTTCAAGAAAACATCAGAAATTATTTCACAAAACAATTTTGTTCTCCTAAG
This sequence comes from Eucriotettix oculatus, assembly GCA_034510155.1. NCBI lineage: Eukaryota > Metazoa > Arthropoda > Insecta > Orthoptera > Tetrigidae > Eucriotettix > Eucriotettix oculatus. Next base: position 183,451,631 of record CM067377.1, read on the forward strand.
GTTAGATATGTAAATTTTTGGCCATTTATTTATTTATTGTAAAATGATTTTAATTATTGATATACATGTGTTGTAATTAACTTACAAAAAATTTCGAACGCTTACTACTGCCAATTTATTTACATGTTCATCAAAATATTTGCTATTGGTTCACACTAACATTGTGACTTGGGTTTAGACACAGACGAAGTTACACGCAAGATTATCCGTTAATTTGTGGCTTATATGCCAAGTGAGAGAGGTAGAAAGTTTAGAATGCATTAACAAGAGATGCGACCTTTTTAACACTCAAACCTTCCAAAACTGACGTTTCAATACGAGCTTAGCATCTTCCTCACATGAAAGCGAAACTATATAATGGATTGTTGAGGCTGCAAGAAGATGCCTCTCCCCTAATTAACGCTTCGTTTGGTGACGCTTGTCACTCTCCGCCCCCGATGGCGAGAAATGCGCTGGCCCACTAATATTCTAGATAAATCAGCTGACGACGCTCAATATCCCTCAGTATTTATTATGTACGTTCATAAATGAGCTGAAATGGTCCGCATACAAAGTAGAACACACTCCACAGTTAAATAATGTACAAATGGGTAATGCAATTGCAGATTCAGCTTACTCTACTCACAACGGCACGTGGAAAAAATTGTTAATCAATCAATTATTAGAATCAATCGATAACGGATCATTCAATTAACTCCAACACTAATAGACACTCTTGCCCTTAGAAGAGTTTTTACCATTGTCATTAAGGATACTTTACAGGCCAATGATGGGCAAACTATAGCCCAATTCGGGCCCTACTGAAATGATCTATCCGGCACGCATAGTAATTTTGTGAAAGGAAATAGTTCTCAGCAAGCAGCTACATTGCTAAAAGTAGCAAAGCTCTGTCTGTTTGTTAAACACTGCATGCTCAAATTTTGCGATATTTTATATCCTGACAAAAGAAAAGATTTTGAAATAATAATCTCATCTCGGAAAACAGCACTAGATAAAAAATATTATCACAGTTGGAATCAAAGATTGGCCAATTTAAATTGTTCTCAATTACTATGGATGAAAACTATGATATAAACGATACTGCACAGTTGCTATTATTTGTAAGAGGTGTTTTTTTTTCTCCGAGGACAGGTGAAAATCTTTTATAGACACTGGATAGTAGTGTGGGATTCTACCCACTAAAAACACCTCCCTTTCCAACGATGACTGTGTGTATCTTCCTGTGGGACCGTCGTTAGACATTACTTCACAGGAAGCAGTCGTAGCGTCAATCTCTCTCTGTCTCCTTTAAACATCATTATTTCTCTCTTTTTCTAAATTTCTTAATCTTTGAATTACTGTAGAGGCATATGCGCTTACTTTATTCCAGGTATTAGGTGAAAGCAGCATATTGGGTACCAAATTATCTGGTGTTATTGAAGTTCCAATATCCCTTTCTAATGCTCGTCTCTTATATGAAAATCTCGAACAACTGAAAAACACGTGTTCTGGTGTATCATTAAGTTCAAATTCAGGGCATGCAGGTGAATTATCTATGGCAAATCTGTAGAAGTATGCCCTGAAGCAGCCGTGACCGGTCAAGAGTTGAGTGAGATAATAATTCACTTCTCCGTGTTTCCCATCAATCCAATCTTTAATTGATCTTATTAACCTATGGATCCATCGGCCTTTATTGGACTCATCCCAACGGCTTTGCCATTCTTCATATGTTTTGAGCCTCTCAACTCTCTTGCTTCCAGACTTCTTTTTGTTTGTAGTCTTCGGCACTCATCGGCCAGAATGTTCAATTTTATCATGAATTTATGAAATGAATTTCAACTTTGAAAGTACCTATAAATTGAATATGTAATATAACATCAGATAGAGCGAGAAATACCACGGGGGGGAAATCTGGATTTGTTGGGATCTTTAATGAAAAATATCGAGATAAAATTATATTTTTACATTGTTTCATCCATCAAGGCGCCCTGTGTAAATCTATTTTCGACATGAAACCTGTTATTGTGAAACTGATTAATACTATTCGATCTCGAGGGCTTGCCTACGGACACTTTCGGGAGTTTCTATAATCCATGCAATCTGAGTACTCTGGTTCTACCCGAAAGTAAGGTGCCTTAGCGCAGGACGCAGGACGCGTCTTCGAGCGAGTTTGGTAGCTAAAGGACGATGTAGTGACATTCTTCATTGAGAACAACAGCTGTAGACTATAAAATCCTAGAAGACACTGCATGCGCTCGAACATTACATTTTTATATGGAAACAAATTGAGCATCGAGATGCAAGGCAAAAATGTGTGGGCCCTCTCAAAGGATTTAAACTACAACTAGTTCTATTCGCGAATTAGCTTGCTAAGAATGCCTTGTCTTACATCTCGAGGCTGAGTTCAATAGCCCCGGTGATGAAGGAAGAGCTTAGAGCTACGAAGATAGTTTGAGGAGACTCCATTCTGAATTTGAACGAAGATTTGAAGACTTCAGTGGCATTGTAAAAGACTTTGAAATTTTCAGTATTTGATTTTAATGTGAACTGTGAAAAAGCGAAACTTGGCTTGCAACTTGAAAAGATTTAATTAAAATACAACATTCAACTCAAACTGCTGTTTTTAACGTTTCTAAATTAGAGTTCTGGAAATATTTGTCGAAATCCACTTTCAAAAATCTTATATGTCATACCCATAAAGTTACTGCTACGTTTGCTTCATCACATATATGTGAAAAGGTGTTTTTTACAACTAAACTTTGACAGAGTTACCTCTGAGACAGACTGACAGATTCTTCTATGAATAAGTGCATCCCAGTTCGAACAAAATTATGAAAAACGTTTAGAAATGCAGTCACAGCTTCATCCATCACATTCTCCTTCATAATCTTTCAGTCATCAATAGAGTTTAGTATCACAAAAATACAAGTACTTTGTAAAATGTACCATTGTTATTTTTTATAAAAAAATTATGTTGGCACGCCTAAAGTTTTTTTCCTTTTCTTTTGAAAAGTTTGCCCATCACTGGTATAGGCCAATCTGTAGAGACAAATATAATTAACTGGTAAAATATCGAATTTACAATTTTGAGATTTATTCCGATTATTAATCACTGCAAGGTATAATATATGTACGGCATCTAACTATTTAAAGTTAATTACTAATAGAACATTAGAATTAAGCGGTAAACTAGATTGCGTGACGAGTGTGTTATCCTAAAACTACTAAGTAAATGAATATTTCGTAAAGCCACAGCGAAGGAATTCCCCTGTACGTTGTACATGGAACTATCGCCCTCTTCATGGGACAACGGAAAATTCCCTTCTAGATTAAAGGGAGGACGAGATGACCAATTACATTGTTAATTATTATAGATATCTCATACATTTAATAGAAGAGTGTAAGAAGTATTTTTGAGTCTGGATGGTGTGTTCTGCCCTCCCCCTCAGAGTGTCGCCCACTCCCGACGACCCTGCACAGCAATTTGTCATCCAACTCATTATCATCATTCTTATTAGATAACAACGCCATCTGCTAACATCCATTAAATAAAAATCTGAAACATCTACAGGTTCGAACTGATATCATAAGTCAAAGAACGTTAAATTCTGAAAATAAAATTGGGAATCGGCATTGTAATTTGATTATTCATAACTTGTTAATCTCTAAAATTACTCGAATTTTTAATATTAATTACTCGAAAAACAGACGGCAAATATAATTTTTATTAAATATATGAGATCTATACAAACTTATTCAATTTTCATATTTTATATTGCAACTATAAAACAAATAAAAATTACATTTTGTTTTATATTAAGCCGTGAAATTCACGAACTGAAACTTGCTTTTGACAAAATAGTTGGCAGTTAATTACTACTCTTTGCGTTTACATACTTCAGTAGAATGTTATTGTTGTTGTGGTATTCAGTTTTAAGGCCGGTCTGAAGCAATCCTCCATGCTAACCTAACTTGCGCAAGCATTTTCATTTCCTCATAACGAGCACATCCCTAATCTGCATAGCGTATTCCATCTTTGGCCTCCCTCTTCTGTTCTTACCCCTCCCTCCACCTACTTGGTCTGAGCTATTCTTTATATTTTTATCAGCGGCTGCCTTCAAGAGTGTTCATTTCTCTTCTACATTGTTTCTTTCTTCTTTCTCCATTAATCTACTCTTGATATCTTCTTTGAAACTCTGATGACGTCGGAATATCAAGTGACCCGTGCCAAGTAATTTTTTCCGATGTTTTGAGTATCAAACGTGTGGCTGAAAAATTTCTTCCAATGCTGCTGAATTTCGACCAAAACAACGCCACATACGAGTTGCTGAATTAAGTCTTAAAACGCTCATAACAGCTGACGAAAAATGTATGTATGGGTATGATATTGAAACGAATGCCCAATTCAACCTTTTGGAAGCTGTCTAAAAAACCAAGACCGAAAAAATTGAACAGGTTCGATCATATGTTGAAGTTTTTCATCTTTTTATTTTATTTAGAGGGCGTATTGCAGTGTAGTCCCACCTTTAGTTACTCGAGGGCCATTCAATCTTTAGGAAAGGAATATAGGGCCAGACACATATTTTATTAAAGAAATTTTATTATTACGTATATTAAAACAAGTTTAAAATACTAGTTTAATATTCAAGTTCATTTTACAGCCGAGAAAACAATTTAATGATTGACACTGCTTTCCTGATACCAGACTATTAATGTCCTAAAAGTTCAGTTAGGCAAAGTCACAGGATCGATTACAATGAAGCACTTTCTATTCGATTTTTCGTTTTTGATTTATTTTGAGAGCGTATGCGTATATGCACTGCCAAACAGCAATAGCATTTGCAGAGATAATTTAAGCAGTTCAGGTAAACGTTCTTAAGAAATATTTTTAATCTAGTAGCATGGGTTTGACTGAAGATCATAAATTTCAATTTGAAGGTCGTAGGGCACCTAACGTACAGTATTCATGGGGTTGTTGAAGTTTTGGTTTTAAGGAGTCAACATCACTGAATCTGTCCTGGAACTCTTTCTTGATATTTATATTATTATTTCATGAAACATACTAAAACTTGTGTCACCTTTTTCCGTTTTCAACTCTGGCAAGATGAGAACTGCGCCGTATATTTGCCTCCATTGCAATTTGCAAAATTGTGCATGACGTTGGAATATATTTCGTTTTTCTGCCTTGTTTAAATCATTAAGAAGGCATGTTAAATCTGCCAGCAAAATAAAGGTGAGAAAAGGTGAATAGGACAGCTCGGTAGTATTGGATTCGCTGTCACTTTGTTATCAGTCAAGGATTGGTGTCTAGGTGGATGTTCAGAAGAAATGCACAAGTACAGAAGACTAATTTATTGTGCCTAAGACAGTCTACACAATATAAAGGATAGGAAGGAAAAGAAGACTGTCAATTAGATGATTGCTTGGAGTCCTTGAACCTTGAACATGAGCAGTGGTTGTCCTGGACTGTCGAGCTAAACTGGCGTTTGGTGAAGGTGGACCAGGGGAGGTTTTCCTCCATCTTTACCGGTTGCTAGCTAGTTACCTATGGAAAATGCAGGAATTCAAAGATGGCTTCCTTTCCCCTTAAAGTATCGCCACTGAGAGGTTTTTCTGACACCGCTGTTCTTCCACTCTCGCTGGGAACATTCTTGACACTTGTAGGAGACACCTGATACGCAATGTCATCAAGTCCACAGTCGCCGGAAGCATGCGCTCCAAGACTTTACGAAATAACTCTCAATGCAATAATATATATGACAAAACACACAACTTCTGACATTTCCTTTGTATTGATCGTATTTTGAGTTATGCAAGCTGGTGTAGTGTGTACTCACGTTGTACTCCTTCAAAACACTAAAGACTTGAGAATAGATAACACACTGAGTTATTCCATTGTGCTCAAAAAGAAATAAGTTTCCTGCCCCTTTTACTGAAATTGTCGTTTCTCATGTACAACGTGCCGTTTCTTAAGTTCCAATGTTTAAGGTACCGCTCGCGCAACAACGATGACAATCTCTTTATTTTTTAATTTATCTAAGTCGCGTCAACTATTAAGTCATTCCTGGCCAACAGATTTTTTTTAACACTTGAGAACAGAAACAGTATTGTGATAAATATCTTACATACATACAAGTTTAGTTAATTTATTTAATAAATATTGATAACTTTTAAAAATTGAAAAGTTATTTTAATTGCTCCTTCCGAAAATTTGATATTTTTAGTTCCATACGACCCGATAATGTCTCCTCTGCTCATAACATTTGGTCCAGTGGAAGATGAGGTCCATGCTTATGTTCATCGTTGCACGAGTCATATTGGGATGGAGGTTCTCTAGAAAAAAAAAAGAAAGCAGTGAGAAAAATTGGTGTGGTTGGCCCTTTCTCTGGAAAATACTATTTTCTACTTTCTTATTAGATGCTTCGGGTAGAGTATTAAATCTGATAATTGTTGAGGTATCGGTGAAAAGGTCCATTTTTACAAAATCTGCTAACGTTCCAGTGGTCTAGGAATTTAGTGTTATAAATCTTTCATATGTTATCTACGGTGCATGTATGGTCGAATATAAAATTGTGACTTGAGTTTGCAGTGAGTTTAGCTAGACGGTCAGCTACCTCATTTCCTAAATTTTTACTGTAAGCAGAAATCACAGCATAAGTTGATATAATGGTTAGTATTATTAAAAATCTAAATATTGTCTCTGATATTGTTTAGATTATTAAGGTACAAGCCAATATTTTTTAACGCTTTTATAGCATTTAATAAGTCGCATAATATTAATGCATTTGGAGCAGGATTTTACAAGTAGTGCTTAGTTGACATCAATAGTACGTATATCTCAACCGTAAGAGATGAAGCGTCTGTGTCGATTTCTTGAGTTTTTGATGATCCATCGGTTAATATGGTACATCCAACTCCATTAGGTGATTTTGACTCTTGGGTGATAGTAACGTTGAATAAGATCATACATTTTTGAATTCCAGTCAATGTTGTGCTTTTGTCAGTCGGTATTCCTGTGTATCTGCAGGGAGGAATAGATGAGGACTTGAAATCAGGAAGGGGGAGGGGGGGGGGAAATTTTAGAAGCAGAAGTTAGTGGAAGCGTTTTGGTTGACTGTGTCTAGGATAAGGAAATATTTTCGTTATGCTTTACATTATATGAGATGTTGTCTTTTACTTTGGAGTTCGCTGAAGTTTTTGCTTTTATAACATGTTTATCAATTAGCGATGACCACGTGTAATGCAGAGGTAGTTCTTTTGCTTCAGTTATAAGCCTAATTTTCGGAGTGGATCTGAAACATCCAGTAATAATTCGTAGCGTGTTATTAAATGTTGCATCTCTTGTTGTATTACAACCTTTTTCGTCAAAAACTGTCACTTCGAATAGCACTACGCCCCTATTTGTAGGGAAACCGACACCTTCCAGAATTCTCCGAAGTACACCTTCCTACTTCCAAGCTTCATTCCCGACTGCATTAACTTCTATCTCCTTCATATGTTCATATCCGACTGCAGTGGCCTGGATCGAACACCACGCAGCCTCCAGACTACTTACTTCTTCAACTCTTCATATCCAACTGCCAAATTTTCTCCCATCCATCCTCGCAGGTCATCTCGTTCATTATCCCCTCCATGAGATGCATGGCGGACCACCTGGCCCTCAGCCTCCAATCAAAATTGAGCTTGGCCTGCGATTTCTCTTCCTAATTTCTGGAAAGGATTGCGCCTTCCGAAATTCCCGGGATCAAGAAACAGGAATCAAGCACCATATTTTTTTAAGTCACCAAATTGTGATTTTTGCACGTTCGGTATTCCGATGTCTCGCCTATCTGGCGCCTTGGTGTTTACTTGTACTGAGTGTCTCAATTATGGAGAATTCTTCATCCAGTGACGAAATAAAATGACGATTGCCACATACACTCATTCTTTGGCTCTGCAGCCCATTGAGGGCATGGGCCAACCGAGGCGGCTGCAGACTATCATTTTGGATGACATATTCCGAATTTGGAGTGACATTTGGTCAGCGTATCTATTTTCCAACTCTCTTAATCCCGCTCTTCACGACCATGACGACACAAACATCCAAGCCCCGTAATTCCAATACGCCGGCCAGTTACACGAACAACGGTCGATGTTGCAATGAAGTCGCAAATGTCTCCTGCCAATTGTTAACTACTAAATGAAGTTCTTCGAATTCGAAGCCTTAAACTCAGCGCCTTTAAAACCAAAATGATTTTATCGATATATATACGACACGTTTATAATATGGCCACAGGGACTTGACAAATTAATGCAGTTCCTCCAACACATAAATGGAATTCACTCCAATATTAAATTTTAAATGGAAATTCAAAAGAAGGGACAACTCTCCTTTTCGGATATCCTGATATTGAAGAAACCGGACGGGATTCTAGGCTATGGGGCCTATAAAAAGAGCACACATGCTGATCGCCACTTTGATGCTATGAGCCATCATCCACCAAACAGAACGCATTGGTATTAAAAACTTTAGTTAAACATAAAAATTTGATCTCGGATTCTCAAAATCTGCCAGGTGAGATCAAACATCTCAAAAAATATTTTCCGAGATAATAGATATTCACCATTACTGTTTGAAAGGGCCTTCACAGAGAAAGAAAAAAGACAAAATATAAATGAAACCATATAAACAATTACCAAAATAGCATTCCTGCCTTATGCTGCTAATATCACGTCCAAAATTAGCATAATTTTTAAGAAATAAAACTATAAAACAATCATCAGCCCACAACAACAGATTGACATTCTTCGCCCTGTTAATGAAAAAATCTGACAGATAATGGCGGGTGTTTATGAGATACCATGTAGTTGCGGTCTCAAATATATCCGACAAACGATTTGGACCATCGAGGAACGGGAGTAATGAGCGAAGAAAAGCGGTACACACGTCACAACCTACGACGAGATGGCCTCATGACCCCCGTGCAAATCAACATTTGACACGCAAGAACACGCGAGGCGAAAATAATTTTGGCATGACCCGGGATGAAAGTCAAAATTTTATTATTCATTATTCATTATTATTCATTCACAACGGAGATGAAGCCACAGAAGAGTCGGGACGCTGTAGTTCCTGAGTGAGTTGCTCAGAGTCGAAGTGCTGCAAAGAGTTGTTCAAAACGTCGTCTACCCTGACCGTCTCTTCGGAGCGGGACCAGTAAAAGGAGTCATTCGCTCTCTAATTTAGAGCGAGTGGAGAACCGTTCATCGAAGGGAGATTGTTTGTTTAAGAAGACTCGCCCATCTCTAATGGGACTATATATTAGATGTGTGCATTATATAAGACCTTCTTAACATACCGCCAATCTTGAATCTTATGAAGACTGATCGTTCATCAGTCGGTCACGAATTTCAGTGTTGGAATTCTTGTCGGTTACGATATAGGCTTGGCGTCGTAACTAATGAACCAGTGCAGTACTTCAACCCAGAATCTGTAGTTCTGCTCTGAAATGTGATCTGGACCCTGTAATATTTTTAAAATGGGATATTTGAATATTTTTAATAAATTAATTAAAAATGAAAAGCAAATTGATTTGGCTCAAAATACCTTGGTTTTTATATTTACAAACACTAATTGTCGACGATGACGGCTTTGATGGATTTATAGTCTTATGGGTACTTCACCGCTGGCGTCAGGAACCCTTCGAGTTATTGACGCAGATTCGGTGACGTTAAGAGTCTGGAACAGGATGACCGACACCGCCATATTTGTTATCTGTCTGTCTACGTCTCGTCTATAAATGTCGGTCAGAAGTCTCCGCTACCATTTCTCCCCCATAACTTTCCTGTCTGAAAGCTTGTCCACCACTCCTTGTCTGAAATCTCGTAGTTAACTGGCTCTCATCCTTCTTACATCGGTTTCGAAACCTCGGGTCTTCTCTCCAAATTTAAATTATCCATGACTTTGGGCAATGACCAGCCAATTCTCACCCACACAAGTTCGTGATGCGAGGTTAACATGTCTCTTTCCTAAATTGTGAACCCTCACGTCTAAGGATATTCCGTTTTTCATTGTGAAAGATTCGCGAGTACCAAATACTGGAACGTCCTAGCTTATATCACGAAAAAATTTATAACATTGGGCTGGGTCAGTGGCGGAGTTTCTAATCCCTTCACAGAAGGCCGCTTGAATGGATATTTGTTCTTTCTGTTGCTGAAGTTCTATAATTCGACGAGTTCCGAAGATCAGAAAATTTGGCTTCACAAAATTATTTAACTAAAACCAATTATGTATACGTCCTATTAATTTATTAATCGCATGTACACTGCAAACCGAATCATCTACTCATCTGCTACTGTTTCTCCACTCATTCTTCCTATTCCCAAACAGCCTTTCCGTATAAAGGTTAACATAACACCAATGGTTGACATTTTTTTATGTTTCGGCCTAGTGAGAAATTCTTAGCTGTGGCCAGCGATGATCCTCACACATCTCATTTGTTACGATTTTCTACGCCTTGGTTCACAGCTGACAGGAGTAATCTAATAGGCTTTTCACACTAACTTCCTTCTGGAGTTGGGATCGTATTATCTCGTATTGAAGAAGGGTCTGCCTCTTGGTCATAAGGAAACACCACACTAAACGCCTCATCGAGAGAGGCCCTAAAAAAATTTTCACAGCCTTAAATATTTCTCCGGGTACCTAAGGTTTATCACAAGATTAATAAAATGTATTGTGACAGTTGCGACCAATGATTAACTGAAATAAAATTTTCGTCCGAAACTCCTTTCATTTCCTAGACAAAATAACGACCTGCAGGTACTTTGGTTAGGTTCAGCGTAGCATTACTGTACACCAACGTGCCACTAGTTTTCACACCCTTATTGGAAAAAGAATTCTGCAGTCAAATGTTGCAATTGTTTAAACACTAATTAAAGAACACACAATTCAAATGTACAACCATATGGACGGTGTAGTCATGGAGATTGCCGCCAGTCGTGGCAAATCTCTACATGGAGTCCTTCAACAACTTGTTGACAGAACTGGCCACTCTGGCTGCAATGCGTGGAAGCTATGTTAATAATATGCCCACATCGGATACAACAATTAGAACTGTTTTTATAACACGTGAACAAAATTCGTCTAAATATTACATGACGTTCCTGGATGTGATCGTGCTGCGGAAAAGAAACTACATTCGTGACACAAGGTATACAAGAGTCCAGAAAATACTAATAGATATCTAAATACCATTTCATATAACCACCAAGAACAAAATCCAGCACGTATTAAAACCATGTTTTATAGAATTGAAAAAAGATGGCGGAGAAAAAAACTTTATTGAGGCAGGCTAGACATAGCAACACGCATATATCTAGGTCATTAAATCGTAAAAAATCTTGGAATAATGAAAACTTTCCTTCCGATTGTAAAATACGTAACAGAAGACATCAGTGGCATATTAAGATAGAATGTCATAACTTATATATTTGAGACTTACATCACAATATACAGCTTTATTCCTCCAATAGAAGACAAGCAGGACAAATTATTGTAAAGCGTATATATGAAATACCATGCGAGATTGGGACTATTGGCCGGTCATAGAAAACCCGAGCTAAAGTGCGAACGATGTACACGATTACCACAATATAGTAAGTCTGCTGTTGCAGAACCTGTCATGGAAACGACTCGTAAAATAGAAGTGACAGACACTATTCTACTGGCCAGGAATACTTATTTCTGGCCACGGAAGATTCATGCCACAATAGAAATTAGAAAGATACCAGCTGATCTCAACATAGACAGTGAAAAAGACCTTCATCCCTTATAGTTTTCCCTCATCAGGAGCACGACAAAACGGCCGGACTTAATGGTGACCCTATACGTTCGGCTTCTTATATAATCAGACTTAGGAGGTGGCTACATGAGGAACTTTGAAGGGAAGAAGAAAGTGTGTGAGATTCTTCCGAGGTTTCTTTAAATGAAAGTTCCCATTATCCGTGATAGTTTGGCTAGGTTTAGTAGCTGTATGTTCCGGGGGCGCAGACAAAGGGAATATGGTAAGAGCGGTCAATTGGCTCGATCAATTGACCAGGTGCCCTTCAAATCCAGTTAAGACATAGAGACGAGCTTCTTGTGTCACAACAACAAATTCTGTCTCATTATTGGAAGGGCGTGGGGCAGGCACTAAATGCCTGATCTACCTAATACAGGATTTGATAGTCTTATCCTTGGTCGCTTCTAAGAGTTGGGTAGGCTTCTTAAAATCTTATATAGATGGCACCTAGCCACCCACGCCTTGGCTACCTTGATCTACCTCTTGCATCCTTCCATTTACAAACCTCCGTTGATATTAAAGGAGGAGGCCACAATGTGGATGTTTACTAACCTTTATAATTATTGATGTTCAGAAGCGAAAGTTTGCAATCACGCAGTAAGTTTAACTATACGTGACCCAGCAGCCCAAAAACCGGAAGTTATTAGTGAAGTTTCATTAGTCACAAAAACCATCAATTTTTTTACTAAGAATATATTTTTTTATTTGATTTTAAATTTCATGTATTTAATTTTTTTTCTTTTCACATTAGTATAAATAATGTCTGTTATATATCAGAGAAAAGATATCTGTAAATAATGAAATGTTGGTTTTGTTATTCTTATATATATTTAGATTCTGGTTATCCAAGTTCCACTCCAGGAGGAGTATATGAGACAACAAAATCAAGTAATGTGCATACTACTCCTGTACAGGAAGATACAAGTGCTTCTGTAATGGTTGATATTGATTCAACTACAGGGACACCTGCGGGTACTGGCCAAACAGATTTCACTGATGATTTTTCTAAAGGTATGTGATAAACATAATAACAAATTTATATTATTCATACACGTATTAGTTAGTTAAATGCATTATACTAAAAGTCATTTATAAAAGACTTTACTATTAGTTGCCGCTACCTTCTATTCTTTAAAAATAATTAACATATGCTGTAACAAGGCTGTCTCCCAACGTTGTGCCATGTTGCATGTTTGTTTGAGGTTTTAGTTTCTTCTATCCATCTCTGATACCTGTTCCATAAAGAAAAACAAACTTCTGTTCTGTTACTTCAATCTTTCTTCTATTCTAGACAAAATACCAATTAACCAGTGTCTAATATTTTCCCTAATCAGCCACTACTTTCTGTACAATTGGCAAAGAACAAACTCCCCCTCCAAAAAAGGCAACTTTATATATTACGAATGGAATTTTATTTAATTTCATTCGATTTGTCATGCGACGTTACTCTTGTGTCATCCCTCGCATCTGAACGTTGTGTTGATTGGCCTCCAAATTGAGCCACTGGCTGTACGCACTGTCACTACTCTCACTAGCTGGTCGCTTCCTGGATGAACTTCGGACCAGCATAATCATAAACACCAACATTGAAGAAAGGTTTAGCAGAACACATTCGCTGAGTGGGTAATTGGTCCATAATCCCGGACTCGTTGTTGCCTATCTCGGGGTCTTAAGGCCACCATACGTTGGCGATCCATTCGTTCATTCTCTCCAAAAACTGTCCGTGTGTGGGGAAAGTAGGAGGGAGCGGTGGCCTCGTCGAGCCATGCTTGGATTTCCAGCCAAGCCAATATCCAACGCGCCGTTTCTTGGCTCTTCCGTGTGCGGCGGTTCCTCTGTCTAAAATGGATCGGTGCCCTGGAATGAGCGTAATGAGCTCACTATGCGTTCAGACGTCGAAGAATGAACATCGTATTCTAGGGACCGAAAGAGCGCGTGCGTGACGGGCTGCCGCGATTTTTGAGAGCGCATATGACGGGTGCGGGTGGCGCTACAGACTTGATTGCGATTTTCTGCTTATTTATAATTGTATCACATAAAAAAGATGTTCATATATATATATATATTCCTTCTGATTTGTGTGCATACCATACGTAATTACTCTACAAATACAATTCTTCGTTGTTGGTCTTATTGATCTGGATCGTAGTTTTGACCAGCACCTGACCCCGTGTATGCCACAATGGGCTTTACGGGGCGAATGCTCGTAAATTGGTGTACAGAGCCCCGAGGGGCTCCTCACCGAAGGTGCTTACGCAACTGTTGAAATCCGGCCGAGTGGAGTTAGCCGAGGATTGCTCCAAGACACTTCTCCACCCGGCCGGCTGGCGAGTTGCGGATATTTAATTGCTCAAGTTGCGTACGGCTCCCAAATCCGAGCTTTTGACCTGTTGGAAATGCACTCCGCCCGCAACGACGAGAGTGCCCTCGGGGCCGCTGCCTTACCCAAGGGCTGGCGGCTTCAATTGCCGGGCCTGGTCCGCCCCCCACTCTTGGGTTACACATACCCAGGACACCGACTTGCTAGCACCGCCACCGTAGGATTGTGAGCGCATACCACTGCCCGACAGAGTCCAACCCAATTGTGAGCAGGGCTGCCGCCCGGTAGAACTAAAGCTCACACTTATCTACCTGTATTTTTCGCTGAAGGCTCAGGTCAGCCCCGCGTCGCGCTATACGCTAGCCCGGAGGGCCTCTTTCCCTGACAAGGGTCCCAGCGAGTACCCCCCTGCCACTGGATGGGTTCAACCTTAAAGGTAGCGCTGACACTTCCAGCAGGAAGGCAGCCTCCTTCCCCAGAGGAGCCGTGCCTGACTCAACGAACGGAAAAGCCCTCACTGCTTCTAACCCCTCCTCTAGAAAGAAGGGCTGTGCCTGACTCCCCGAGAGGTGAGCCCTCACTGCTTCTAACTCCTCAAGGGCGAGTACCACCTGTGGCTGGCATTGAAACTTCCGTCTCCGTTCGGATTGCAGCACCCGGTTTCCGAGGTCGTGCGCACATCCTTCGGGAGCGGAAGTTAACAGCTATCCCCTCTGGATGATTTGCGCCGCCACCCAATAACGGGGGAATTACACCCAGACAGTTTCATCATCGGATACTAAGTATGGCTAACAACTTCCATACTCGACACCTTCATTCAAGGGCATGGTGGCCCTATGGTAGGATGACTGACTTGAGATGAACTACTCTGTTACTAGAACCATTGCGCAATGGCTCCGACCCGTCTCAGTCCATCCCCCGTGCTCATAAAGGATACTAGTTCCCGACGAGCCACCCTGGTCCGCTCCCTACTATTAGGTTTCACATACCCAGGAATGGCAAGCGGGACCCGACACCAAGGCACATGAGAGATGCACGCTGCTCCCCAATTACGCCGTGGCCGATTAGATTACACAGGGGCACCACGGGTAGGTTCGACCTCCTACTTGAGGATGAGAGGCTGTACACACATCATCCCCCTTCCGCCCCCGGTCTTATTGATCAGTTAGTCAACATGTGTTAGTCTTTCCGATAAGTAAATAATTAATTTTAGAATCCAATAAATGAAGGCCGTGAAACTGATATAAAGAATCAGAATGGAAAAACGTCGACAAAATTAGGTATGATTTCAAGGTTGACCTTTATTTAAAAGCATTGCTTCTATTATAGATTGCAACTGTGATCAATGTACACTTAATATCCATTCTTCATTGAAGACCTAAAATATGGCTTGAAGAATTTAATTTAGTAAAGATCTGAACCATTTATACCGAAAAAGCTCACTTTGGCGTTTGTCACATTGGCACCGGGTTTAGTGCACCAAATCTACCTAAGTATATTCTGTACAATGCTGTAAATAGTCTGACTGGTAGACACTTATGTAGAAATTGAAACTAGAAAATATGAATACCGTACGTACTTTATTTATCTCAGAAGGATTCTTTGAAAATGAGAATTAATATTTTCAATACTATTTTTGCCAACTTTGTGGGCTCATAGCTGCCTGGTATGTTATTTTTTAAATATAATCTACGCATGCGATTTATTTTTAAAACGAATTTTCAGGGTTTATTGTCTAATAACTGCCACAATATTGTAGCTCAAAAGTGGTACTTTAGAAACGTCGTCTCCGACGAACAGCAGGCTTCGACGAAAAAGTCCGATCTCAATCAAAAATGCATATTTCTAACTTAAATTTTGCAGATGTCCATCTAAGGTTTGATAGTACAAAATGTCTAAATTTCATAAAAATCGGAAGTGTTCGTGTGGGAATCGTTCTTAAAATCAGGACACTTGGCATGGAATGACCCCTCTACTAAAAACATAAACAGATTATGGCACGGATGAATACCTGGAAATGATATTACAAGGAGCTGCCGAAGAAGATTTCCAATTAATAAGTTCACTTCAGTCGAGAAGAAAACCGACACAATTTCAGTAATAACTACACGATAGTTTTATTAGGCACTAAAATCAATTACAAAGTAGGTAGAATTCATAGACATTAGCTTCCTTAATAAATACATTTGAAGAGATAAAAACTTAAGACGACGTTTTTTTTCTTTTCCAGTTGCACATTATTTACTTATCCCACCGAAGAAATGAATCATTGTAATTATTTACACCTGAAACTTAAAGACAATTCTAATTATTTAGGCTGACATTGGACACCGTTGACTTGTACAATGAAATTAACGATTAAAAGTACCATTCTCTAGTGATCCACATACACCTTTACAATATATTTTCCCCATTAATAGAATTAAGAACATTTCTTAATTTACCAGTTGCACTGGCATCTGGAGAAAGATCTTCTAAGTTAAAAATTGTACAGAATATTTTCAGGTCGTGTACGCTATTTATCCACTATTCCCATAGAATCAGAAATATTAAATAGTTTGGATACTTACACAAATAACAGCAGATTTTGCAGACAGAAGCAAGAAAAAATTCATCCAAATTAAAAACAATCTCTGTTTCATAAACTAAGTAAATGTACACAAATTGAAAGCCTCTTGCTTTTGTCAAAATAGTAAGCGCTTGAAATACTATTCCTTGTTAATTACGAAGGCTGTTTTTAAAGTACAGTTATTCATTTAAAAATTAACAGAACATTCCGTTCTAGATATTTTATTGTCAATCATTGTCTTATATCTAACACTACTTCTCCACGTAGTCAACACTAAACCCCAGTAGCGGTAAAGTTTTTAAATGTATTGTTCATATATTGTCTTGGTGTGTATTTGTTGTATGATTATTTTTGGTTAATTAAGAACTCAGGAAGTATACATAGGGTGGTTATCATTAATCATTACTTTGGTGACATGAGAGTGAAGCTTTTTGTGTTGGCTTTTTTTGTTTAGCTTTGTTAATGGACGATAATAATGTACAATATGGTGACTGGTTTCATTCAGGTTTGCTTTCAATAACTTTTAATGAATAATTGGGCGGCCCCTTTGTGGTAGTACCTTGGATATTAATTAAGTTTGGAGGACAAGATTGAGAAAGATGAAGAGATTGACGAGTACTTGAGGTATAAATGTTTTGAGTGCTATCTAAGGTAATTGTAGAATAAATGCAGTCGTTAGTATTATCGTTCTGAGTTATTATTATGTAATGATTTCTGTTAAGAACGATGCCTCTTGTGATCTCAGATTGTCGGTCGCCACGCGGTTCACCGTGCACAATTTCACGACCTACGTTAAACTGTTTAATATAGTTTTCACTGTTCATCACTCATTATCGCTTCCCCATACATCTCACACAATTGCCTATGACTGTTTGCTGGCTTAACATTCTTTGCATTCAAGAAACAAAACACTGATCTGACTTAACAATAGTCGGGTCGTTAAATTGTTCTGAACGATAAAAGTTTAACAAAAGGAAAAAACAAAGTGAATATGCTTTGACTGTGTAGAGAAGTAGTGTTAAGTATGAGTTAATGATTGATAATAAAATATCTAGAAAATAATCTTTTGTTGCTTCTTTTATATATATTGTAGCGGATTACGCGTTCCTCCGTATTCGAGGATTTCTTAATTCCTTTAGGGCGCCAGGTATTTCTCACAAAAAATACCAAAAGATGATTTTAATAGTTTTAATTCCAATCAGAGCATGAGAAAAAATTATATCTGCAGGGCGTGGTCATTCTCTCGTCGTCCCGCCGACACAACCTGCTCCTTCCACTACCCCATGACGGCTCCCGAACTCTCGCCAGACCACATTGTTGGCCCAGGTTGCGTCAGTTCCTCAAAAATTGCAACTCGCAAGCTGGCCTGCATTGTTAAATGTAACTTTTCATGTTACAATATATATATATATATATATATATATATATATATATAGAGAGAGAGAGAGAGAGAGAGAGAGAGAGAGTTACTTTCGTATCAAAATTAGAATATTATTATACAAATTTTTTATACAAATTAAACTGACTATTTCAGGCTCGTATTAATCGGTTTCGAAATAATTGTGGATAAGTATTGTAATATATGAAATATGGAAAAGGAATCATACTGCAAGGAGAAAATATAAAACCTCTACGCTTTGCCGATGATATTGTAATATTAGGGGAGTCAGAAGAAGATTTGGAAACCATAATAAATGCAATGAACGTGGTCCTGGAGGAACAGTACAACATGAGGATTAATAGAGGGGACAAAACGTGATGGAGTGTAATATGGGAAACAATTGAATAACAAAGGGATATTTTGAAGGAGCTTAAGGAGTTCAAGTATTTGGGCAGTATAATAACTATGGATGGAAGAAGTTAATAAATAGTAGTCTATGGCTCCTTTGTTTTCTTTTTCAAATAAAAAACTACCCTTTAAAATTCTTCCTTACTGTAAACTTTTCGTAATTGTATTTGTGTTTTATTTGTATTTTCTATGTATATAGCTGCCACCGGGCAAATGCCCAATAGCACCTTAGTAAAAATAATAATAATTTTCCATTATTCAAAATAAAACTTAAGTTTAGTAAAACTGAAATACGTGAAATTATAATTTGATTTAGAAGGTTAAAACAATTTTGATAATATATGACCTATAATTTTTTTCAATATATCAACATAACTTAATTATTTGTGGAAATAGTTTAATATTCTAAGAAAATTAATATATTCAGACACCTACGAGTGAAAGCACCGCAAATATAATAATACATAATGCATAAAAATTTTGTATCATACACTTATGGTAATGTGTATGCAAAACGTTAAATTAACATTATATTAAATACTTTATTCAATCCTTTGAGTCTTTTATTCTAATTCATGCTAATATGTGTGCAAAACATAGATATATTAATTTTTTCCCAATGTTTTCAGGCGTCCAGCCTATTACAATTGGATTACCTGATGAAACAACTCCTATAATAGATAAGTTTAATTACACTTTACAAACGGATGTACCAACAATAACTGTAAGCGGACCTTTTCCAACTGGAAGCTCAGGTTTGATTTAATGATAAATATATTCTTCCTATACACATAACTCAAATTTATAACTAAGCAGTATAAATATATTCACAGAAGAAACATCTGCATCAATTATTCCGGACTTACTCTCGACAACTGGAGCACCAATCCATGGTATGTCTAATACATATACATAGTTATAATATATAGTAATTATTCGAAAATTAATCGACAATTGAAAACAAGTATCGATGCATAGGTTTATGTAATTTTTTCTTCAGCTCAAGTATTTGTTGCGTTTATCAGTGGAGTGATTTTTTCAATATAAGAATGAGGAAGGTCGAAATAATGTTTTAGCGTTTATTTAATTAATTATAAATGTATTTTACAACGAACTTGACAGTAAGGTAAATCGTCGGAACTTGTGAAGGATTGTATACAGTTGGACGTGAGCTGAATGTCTCCAGTTTTTGAGTCAGTGAAGAGCGAGGAACATGAAGACTTGGAGTGGACTATTCAAATAGACTAGGCCGATTGACGATATTTTAATAAATATGTATGTTGTTGATTTTTCTACGTCTTTTTGAAGACGTGAGCGATGACTATAGCTTCCGACATTCAGGTGCTTTGTTTGCGGGTTTCGGTTGAGACCCAATTCGGATGTCGTGATTTCCGCAGAAATGACACAATACTGATTCCCACAAGGTTTATGAAGCCCTAAAAAAGTTATTTGATGACGCTGGAGCTTTTGTAAAATTTGAGAAGCGCTTAATATATGATGTTAACACCTGTGTCCCGCTTCGTTCGCGTTCTCAATTCCAAATGATCAAACCGAAAAATGGTTTTTGAAGATTCATATAGCTTTCTGTTCCCTTTAGTAACTACAACCATCTTGCTTTCTGATAGGCATCTAAATGACGCAAGACTGTCATAAATTACCGAACCAAAACACACAAGCCTTCATGAATAATTGTAAAACATAAATTGGCAAAATATTAAAGAAACAAAACTTCACACCAAAATTTTACAAGATGTTTAAAAATACTGCAATGAAAATTAAAAAAATTATTTTAATTTTTAAGTTTTAAATATAGTTAATTCCTGTTCATCCCAATATATTTCATGCATACATTAGACCATCTTTCTTATTTTAGCCCCGTATAACTACCTGTTACACCTTCTAGAACCTTATTACATGTAAACTTTTTATATATTTATATGACTTAGTGAAGGATAAATTTATTGTGTTATATATATTGTTGCTAAAATAATTAACATTTTGATAGAGTATATGATTAGAGGAGCGTACTATTAAATATTCACAACGTTCATATTTAAGTATCGTAAAACCGATACAAAGGAACAAATGAATAAGAATTTTTGTAATAAACTGAAAATATATTGAATTTAAAAAAAAGCTGTTACATTTTTTGTTTATCTGAATAACATTAATTTTAATTAATTTCCAATTAACTAAAGTACAGTTTTATTTTCAGGAATAATTTCTCGAATAGTTATGTACGATCAGTTATAAGAAAACATTGTTATGCATTACAGTTTTCCAAAATAATTTCCTGTTATCAGCGCATTAAACGCAATCAAAGTGTGTGTATTTCAATAGATACGTGTTATATTTTTGATATTGCAGTTTGTTATGAATGGTGTTGAAATATTCGGAGAATAAATAATTGGGTACTTTATTGTCTTTGGTATAAGTGTTATGAAAGAACAGGAAAAGAAGAGAGAATAATACTTCGTTTAGAACAGTGTGTATTAAAGCTAAATGCAAGAGTCGAAGGAATCTTTTACGAAAAAGAACTACTTGATTCATCTTATTACACAGGGTCACCTGCGAACCTTTGCGTATGAGTGAGTAAAACAGGGACTGTTTGCAGGATAATACTGTTTTTCCTTCTCTCTGTTTTAAAACACTTCTTTTAAAGACTATGAAACACCTGACAATTCTTCTAAATAAATATTGCCACGTTTCTGAAGGATCGTGAGATACAGTAACACTGCTATAGTTTATAGACGTTTATTCAACAAGAAGTGCTGTACAAAGGCTAGTACTTCGAAATACTGCCTCCGCTTTGAGGTCCATGGCAATTTATGCATTCTTGGAATATTTCAGAAACAGAACATTCTCGAAAGAGAAAATACTAGAACGAAAGGTAAACAAAGTAAATAAAGTAAACAAATAAAAAGTGGATGCGTTGAGTAGGACTCGAACCCAAGTCAATATTTCTGCAGTCCAGATCTCAACCCCTGCATTATGACTCTGAGATGTGCCAATATTTATTTGTTTTCCAAGTAACTTTTAAATTAATAAATTAAAACATATATTTTCTCTAGAAAGTGTAAAATAATGTGGAAGATGGGGTTTATTATTGAGCTATGTTTTAATTAATTCATTAATCTACTATTTAATATTGGGAAATCATAATTGAGAGGAGAATACAATAATAATTATAATGAATTTAAAAACAAGGATGGCATCTATTTTAAATAGATGACATTTGAAAGTCCAGAAAAAACCAATTGAATTTACATAAAATTGTAGAGCATCGATGAATTTATAATTTAATTGAGACTTATTAATGTAGGGTAACCTGTGGGGTGAAACCAAAAGAAAGCAGCGTAATTTATGGCGAATAGGTCTGGCAATGTGAACTCTGTAGAATTAAAATCAACTATATCGACGAGGGCTGCTGCTGCATTGTCGTTTTCGTTTTCCTCTGGTCTCATTTGGACTGTCGATCTGGAGGAACCTGTCGATAAACTTTGAACTCCTTCTAATAAATTTTACATTTGATGAGGCCTCAAGATACTACTCCCAGGTCTCACCAGCACCTTTCAATTTAATTATGTCTTTCCAGTGGTTCGCAATTTCTTTCTCTCCGCCTAAAATTCTAAGTCCACGTGACCTCGGTAGATTTCTAAAATACTCCTACTTAATTACAGCAGCCAATCGGCTGCTTTTTCCAATAGCACCCTATGCCTCGGATTTGAACAACTTTATTTGCAGGACGTAAACAAGTGCCATTGCACATGTTTTCCATTAGTTCCGTACCCAGTAGCCATTTCTAATTTTTCACGCCTAGGCTTTCTACTTGACGGAGGTAATTCCGTCTCAAATTAGGAACGGGTGACTCATTTGTTCGGAAAGGTCCTGTATTCTATGGTGCAGGAAAGTTTCGTTTTCATTGTCCGAAGAATATCGGGGGAAGGGTGTAGACGCTGATCCCCCCCCCAAAAAAAACCACACACATACACACACATGCTTCATCACGCTCTAGACTTTTACTTCTTGTAGTTTTACTACAGGACTGCAGTACTTTCCTGCCTTAGTGCCTGGAAGCTCTGATGTTGGTATGAATACAGTAAAAGTTCACGTAGTACTACTCTGAAAAGAGGATGATTCACGCGTTCTGCTGTTTCCAATAGTCCCACAGTGGTTACAGGATTTTGTTGCACATGCTCATCTTGTGGGATGCTTGAGAAGTTAAAGATATATTCACAACACAACTGTCAACAATGTAAATAAAAACACTGAAAGATTGACAAACTGTTCGAAAAGGAAGAAGAAATTATGATGCAATTAGCAATCCACTAGTATCAAATTAAAGAGAAATTCCGTATGACAATATGTTTATGAAAAAGAAGCACCAAGAAGGAGATCTACTATTGGACTTGGTGATTTAAAGGTTCTTGTATATCATTACGCTAAATTATTTTGGTATTTTTGAAGTTTATTTAACAAAAAAAATACAAATTTATTTTAAATTTTAATTGAAAGAGGTGTTTCTCCTAAAGTTCGAGTTGCAAAAATGCGTAAAATTTCCGTGCTTATTTTTTCACTTATTTGTATTTTGTCCTGAATATGTATTCTTTGTCGCAAACTATAACTTCTCAATATCACTTCACTTACTCTCCTTTAATATTTCTTTCGCTTAACTTATATATATATATATATATATATATATATATCCAGACTTTTATATGGCTCTCAAGTACCTCCGCAGTTAACATTAATTTTTCTTACAATTTGTTGTATTAGTTAACCAATTATTTACTTTATTTAATATTATCGTTCAGCCGTACTTATTGCTTCCAAATATGATTCTCCTGCTATTTTCATTTGCACTTGTCTCTCTGGTTTGCTCTCTGCACGACTACTGTTGTTGCATTCGCTGACTGGCCATAAATTATGTCCAACCTCCACCTTTCGAACATCGAACAACCCTCTGTATGATGACATGTCCGCACTTCAAAATACAGCACTCAGCCCAGACTTTCCGACCATTCTCTCTAGTTGTTGCAATTATCACAAACAATACCAACGAAATCCAAGATGAAACACTAAAAGAAGATGGACCAAGAGAAGAAAAAGAGGAATCTAACCCACCCATTTTATACCCTAAATTACAAGTGTGTCTAATTAATTGACACAGACAGCAGGTGAATGTATAAGATTTTTTAAATAAAATATTATATTATGAACTAAAACTAAAGCCAAAATCACAGGAACAATAATAACATTACTTAATGAAAAACCCGCAACATAGCATACTAACGAACTCAAACAAGACAGACTTTTAGAGATGTACTTAGACACAACAATTGATACAAGTAGTTATATAAGAATTTAAAAATCCAAGGACATATAGTCCGTAAATTTCACAATGTGTGGCAGAGTTTAACGAAACACACACTCTCGCTATTCTTTGTAGACCTTGAACCAAACCCAAATGATAAAGACGTTTATAAAATAGAGAAAACTGTAAAAACTGCAAAAATAAAACAGCTGTACAGAGTTATAGGTGTCAAGAATACGGCCACACAAGGACATACTACATAGAAAAACCAAAATGAGTGAAATTTGGTGAAGAAAATTTAAGGGAAGACTATAATAAAAATTGAACTACACCAGCAATCTGTGCTTCACTACTCCATGTCCTTCACCGCGCTTTTCACACCAAAGGGAGTCACACCCTCCTTTCTCACTGCTCGTACCAACTCGTCATTATTCTGCAAAAACCTCCTTCAGGCTATCTTGCCATAACTGGACCATGTGACCTAATAAACCAATCGGTGTTGAGAACTCCGGTTGCCCTGTTTTGACTAATTGTAAAACTCAGTTTGTAGAATATTCTAGTAACAGTAAATATAAACTGTTTTTGTTCCAATTTTAGCCGCTCCCTCTGATGAAAGATTGTAATATATCCATTTTACTTTCAACACCTTCAGCGCGCTTTGTTTGGACGGTAGTACAATCCCTACACATATTTAACTGCCGTATGTTCTCAATT